>JAEOAD010000029.1:12529062-13193125 GCA_036365145.1 Orientallactaga sibirica | reverse complement strand
CCGTATGCTAGAAGGCAAATAAGAGGTTGAAGAGCTTCAAATAGAATAAAGGGGTAATCTGTATTGTTAGATTTTATTCACCAAAAGATAAGAGCTCTTCACAAGGAATATAAGCTTTCTATAGTGACAGAAACTGAATATCCCATTGTTGTGGGAAAACTCATGTACCTTTCCAGAAACCAAGATTAAATATAGAACAAGAGACCAAAATTGTAATGAAAATGGAAGTATCAGTATCGGTAAACTTCGAAAGTAGTAGCATACATTTTCTTAGGCTGTCCTTGGAAAATGTCTTCCATAACAGCTATGATTTCAGATTTGTAGAAAGGAGGTTATGGATGGGCCTTATTTGTAATTTTTCTTTTCCTTTGCATATCTAGTTTTGTATTCTTTGTATTATTTAATGTCTGTTCTTTATTATTTAATCAGATTTTCCTAAGATCTGTGTATGTTACTTAAGTTTCTCTTGGTCTTTGGGCTTAAATAATCATTTTTTTAAAATCTTGTCTGTCCTTAGTTTCTGCCTTTAATTTTCTTATATAATCAATCATGATTTATTTGTCTTTCCTTCCTCTAGTTTCATGTGTTCCATCTTTAGTTTAGTTATTTTACAATGTTTGAATATAAGGATATATTCAAAAGTTATTTTAAAAGTGGCTTTATGGGTATTGATATGAAGTATTTCCTTGTTATTCATTTAAAAATATTCTTTATCCTTTTAAAAAATTTTTCTAAATGTTTAAAATGTAAATTTTCAAGTCTAGGGAGATGGCTCAGCATTTGCTGCTTAACGTTGATGGTCTCTCAGACCATAGACGACCAAATTTGACTCCTTAGAACACAGGGGGAAATCTGGGCTTAGGCACACACATCTGTAATCCAAGCCTGTGGCAGGTGAAAACCAGAGAATCTCTCGGTCATATTGATAGTCACCATCTGAGGGGTGAGGGAGAGACCACATCTCAGGGAAGGAAATACATGGGTAAGCAATATGCAGACAGTTTTCCTCAGGCTTATCTGCATACACAACACACACACTCACAGAAAATGTAAATCATGGATACTGAACTCTGTCTATTCAGTTCTTCCCTGACTGAACCTGATGCTTCCCAGGGGATGGGATGGCTAGGCTAAGGCATTAAATAATTTGATGAGTAAAACTCTAGTTATGTTTTTTATGAAATATTGTTCTCCCTTTGATTTTTCTTTCTTTTAGTCTTACTGCTCTGATCCAAACCTTGTTCTAGACTTGAAGAACCTCATTGTGCTTTTTGCTGATACCCTTCAGGTATGTGAATTCTTTTCCCTCTTGTTTGTCTAGAGTAGTATTTCATTAGCCACAAATCTTTTTTTTTATTTTATTTATTCTTATGTATATTATTCTGGTTTTACATTCATAGTGGTGACTCCATTATCCTCCTCCCTGTTCTCCCTCTTCCATAGGGAACACCTCCTCTCTCTCTCTTTTTTTCTTCTTTCTTTTGCTCGCCCTTCCTTCCTTCCTTCCTTCCTTCCTTCCTTCCTTCCTTCCTTCCTTCCTTCCTTCCTTCCTTCCTTCCTTCCTTCCTTCCTCCCTCCCTCCCTCCCTCCCTCCCTCCCTCCCTCCCTCCCTCCCTCCCATTTTTCTTTTTAAGATTTAGAGAGACTTTATTAGACTTAAGAGAAGGAATGAGAAGGAAGTACAGTGAGCTCCTGCCATGTGGAAGGCAGGAGGAGCTTGAGAGCCCCTCTTTTTTCTTGTTTATTCTTTTCCTAGAGCTAGAACATTTTTATCTCTTTTTAGGATGCCCAAGGCTTCACTCTGATCCTTTATGTGATCATAAACAACACCATTTTTTTTTTTTTGGGTTTTTCATTTTTTGGTTTTTCAAGGTAGGGTCTCACTCTAGCCCAGGCTGACCTGGAATTCACTATGTAATCTCAGGGTGGCCTCGAACTCATGGCGATCCTCCTACCTTTGCCTCCCGAATGCTGGGATTAAAGGCATGCGCCATCACACCTGGCAACAACACCATTTTTTGCAGATAAAATCAATTAATTGAATCACTTGCTAAATCACTCCTTTACACTTAATTCAACATGGTACCCAAGTGATTTTGTAGTTTGTATAACTACCATCCTATATAATGGCAGTTGCTTTAAACTATTTAATACATTCACTGGAGTAGCATTAGACATGGGTGAGATTGGTAGCATCTATACTTTCGCTTTTTCTAAAGGTTGTGTGGGCTGTATAGCAAACCTGGTTGATAGTATACATTGATTTAAATTTTTATCATTTTCCTCTTTTTTAATGAAGATGTGTGAGCTGTATGGCAAACCCAGCTGATAGCATACATTGATTTAAATGTTTATCATTTTCCTCTTTTTTATGACTGGCTTGGACATTTTGACATGTATATGTTACTTTTTGAGAGCTAAGCACTAGATATTAAGTAAAAATAAGAGATTCTACTATTATCATGGTTTTATTTAAATTGTACAAAAAACCGTTTTTTATTGCTTTATCTCACTTATGTTGTTTATTTTAAAAGTCACTATAGAAAATGAATCTATTTTCTTGATTTCTTTCAGGTGTATGGTTTTCCTGTGAACCAGCTGTTTGACATGCTGTTAGAAATCAGAGACCAGTATAGTGAGACTCTGCTGAAGAAGTGGGCAGGCATTTTCAGGTGACAACTTGTGGTCATGTTTATATGTTCATGGGTGATGTGTACACACTTTATGGATAGGTTTTTCAGATGCAGTAAGCGCCAAGGACACATGGCTTACTTACATTTTTCTGGAACTAGAGTTGTACACCACCATACTTGGCATGTTCTTCTATCTGTTCCAGTTTGTGATCTGGAATTCAAGTGAATTATAATGACATGCAAAGTTATGTTCCAAAAATATCCATTCTGGGTATGTGGCATGTTGGGAAGTTCCATACCCTACTTTGGCTTTTTTTGTTTACTTGGATTAGTGTCAGATTTATTGGTTCATACTGTCCAGATCAAGTTGAATCTTCTTATTCTATTTTTTGCTGTTCTCTGAAGATAGTATCTATTTTATTACTCACTTACTTGGTAATAGCAATTGAGTCATTTTGAATAATTTGGGCTTTTAGGAAACTTTAATATTTATTTGAGATATGGTCTTATGTAGCCAGGGTTGGCCTCAAACTGGCTATTTATGGTCACTACCGTGAACTCCTGTTCTCCTGCCTCCACTTACAAAGTTTTGAAATATAAAGATGTACACCTCTGAGCCTGCTTTTAGGAAACCTTTTGTGAGGAGTCATATTATCCTTCTTCATTTTTTCACACCAGAGAAATGGCTTATTATAGTCTAATAGTTGAAGGAAACTCTTCAAATAGTTATTGTACATGCTTACAATAAATAAGAAAGTTGGGCTGGAGGATGGCTTTGTGGTTAAGGTGTTTGCCTCCAAAGTCAAAGGACGCTGGTTCGATTCCCCAGGACCCACATTAGCCAGATGTACAAGGGAGCACATGCAGCTGGAGTTCATTTGTAGTGGATGGAGGCCCTGGCATGCCCATTCTTTTCCTCCCTGTCTCTCACTTACTCTCTCTCTTTCTTTCTCTCTCCCTCTTTCTCTGTTAAATAAATAAATAAAAATAAAATATTTAAAAAATAAAAAATAATAAGAAAGTTAAGATAAACTTCAATCTCCCACATACAAAGGTCTCTTTGGACCATTTTCTTGCAAACCCCATGCGTGCTAGCTCAGTAAAATTTCTTCTCTTTTAAAATCTGTCCTATAAAATCAGCAATGACATAAAGGGTTTTACTCTTTGCATTTTTATTCAATATACTGCTTGCAGTGATAGCCAGAGCAATATGGCAAGAAAACAAAATAAAAAAAGATAAAAATAGGAAGAGGTCAAAGTATTTTCATTTGCAAGTAACATTATCTATACTATAATACCCTAAAGCCTCCACCAGAAAAGTCTGAAAAATGATAAATACTTTCAGGGAAATAATGGGACATAAAATCAACTTAACAATTTCAATAACATTCTCCTTAACAAACATGCAGTGATCAAAATTGGGAAAATAATGCCCTTCATCAGTCAGAGTATCCTTGAGGAATACACAACACTGTGAGAATAAATCTAACTCAGGAGGTCAAAGACCTTTACATTGAAATCTGTAAGACATTGAAATAAGAAGTTAAAGATGACACTAAAATGTTTAAAACTTCCCTGCTCATAGCACAAGGATTAATGTTCTGAAAATGGCTGCATTACCCAATGTAACCAACAAGACTCAGTGTAATTCCCATCAAAGTTCCAGTGTGCTTCTTTGGGTTACATGGTCTTATGGCCTATTGCATGATTCCTTCTCCCCATCAGCTTATCCAGTTGTTAAGTTTCTATGCTTGTACTTGCTTCTTTCAATCTTACTCTGCACAGTGCATGGACCTGACCTTGATTGTCAAACAGGCCAGCTCATCCTTATGTTAATGTAAATGTTATATTTACAGAATCCAAGTTTACCTAATGATGATAATTGTTTTTGTGGGAGAGTTATATCTATAAGTAGTCTAACTGCAGTGTTTTGGGCTTGTAGTGAGTTTCTCTTTGAATTTTGGTAGAATAGTTCTAGCTTTTAGAAAGACTTTTAGTCTAGTTAAGGAAGTCACCGTGAGCTTATGGATGATAGAAGTTTGTGATTAATACGAAACAGTAGATTAAGTAAATAGCCAGTATTTGCATTTATTATAGAAGTTATTCTTCCTGTCTGCCAATTCCAAAAGTTAGCATAGGATATCTGGTACAGTATTTGAAAACAATTATTATCAAATGTGTCTTATTAAAATGAACGGTAACCAGCTGTGTGTTTTATACATTTTTCCTTGTTTACTTTTCACTTGCCTTAAGTTTTCTGTCCCACTTGTAAATCACAAACACTAGGAGATCAAGTTTTAGCTATCTTGACTTGTTTCACAGTAATGTTTTCTTTAGTTCTTTCTAAAAAATATGTCTTTATCCAATCAAAATAACTGTATTGTAGAAGAAATATAGTGATGACTAGAAAGTGTTTACTTAAATTTCTGTTTTATAGATGTAAATATAAATACAAATATAGATCATTGAAGTTCCTCTGAAAAGTCTGTTTAACTCACCATCCTCCTCCCATCCTTTTTTCCCTCCCTTCATTCTTTCTTTCTATTATTTTTCCTTATAGAAACATACTTGATTCTGACAACTATAGTCCCATACCAGTAACAAGTGAAGAGATATATAAAAAGCTTGTAGGACAATTCCCATTCCAAGATATAGAGCTTGAAAAGGTAAGGAATACTGAAAATAAAATTCTCTCTTTTTTTGGCATCCTTATATTTATTCAGTAGATAAATTTCATTGAAAATAGTAACCTTCAGCTCATTAGATTAGAATTTTAAAACATCTTCAGAAACATTTTTATTTTTTTATTTTTATTTTTGGAGAGAGACACGGAGACAGATACAGATAGAGGGAGAGAGAGACAGACAGAGATGGGAGCGCCAGCAGTCTTTCAGCTGCTGTGAACAAAATCCAGATGCGTGCGCCCCCTTGTGGTCAAGTGCGACATTGCGCCCTTGTGTCACTTTGCATCTGGCTAAATGTGGGACCTGGAGATTGGAACTGGGTTCTTAGGCTTAGCAGGCAGGCGCCTTAACCGCTAAGCCCTCTTTCCAGCCCTTCAGAAACATTTTTGCTGATTTTTAGAGGAACAGAATTACCCATTTTGGGACTTAGTAATGGCTTTGTGGGTCTTAGCATTTTGAAGGTTTTGGAGGATTTCTAGAATATTGTAGTATAATTTGCATTTTGAAATCTTCACTTTTACTCTTTGGGGATATAATTTTATTAGTTTTGATAGTTCATTGAGATTTTTCTGTGGCTAGCAATATTGCACAATAGTCTTGTCATCCTCCAAATTTTCCCTATGTTGTCTCTTTCCACTTAAACCCTCCCCTAATCTTTAGTCTGTGGTTACCACACGCACTTCACCCATTTACAAAGTACCTTATACTTGAAATCACACACTATGTAATCTTTGAGACTGACCTCTTTGACTAGCATGCTTTTGAAATTGATCCAAGTGGTTGTAGGTAACAATGGTTTATTCCTTTTTATTTCTGACAATGTGGTATAGTTTGTTTAGCCTATCACATACTAAAGGACATTTAGATTATTGCTTTGCTTAAACCCATCTTATTGTGTTGAGTATCAGTAATCTATGGGAGAAATTTTTGTAAATTTGATATTATTAAGCAGGTAGTTCACAAAGTTGAAGAAGGTTCCTTCTATATTTTTAAATAACTTGCAAGTATCTTCAATATATGCTTGTGACTTGCTTTCAATAATTCTTGCATTTACAGCAACCATTCCCAAAAAAGTTTCCTTTCTCTGAATTTGTACCAAAAGTTTACAACCAAATTAAAGAATTTATCTACGCCTGCCTGAAGTTTTCAGAAGATCTTCATCTAAGGTATAATATGAAATAATCCAGTATTAAGATTGCTACTCTTTACTTAGCTCTCATTTTTAGAGTCTTAAGGTTAGCTCTTTACTACATAGCACTGCTTTAATTTTGACAGTTACAGTGAAAGTAAAAAGTAGTCATGTATGAATAATACTGAAAAAGTAGTCATGTATGAATAATATTGAAAAAGTAGTCATGTATGAATAATACTGAAAACTTATGGGATTAAGGAGATGACTCATTGGCTAAAAGTACTTGCTGCCCAAGGCTGATGACTGTCACTCAGATCACAGAGCCCAGGGAAAGCTTCTTGCAAGCAGTCCATACACACACCTGTAATACCAGCATGCCAATAGCAATGGAAAGAGGAGTTCTGAGAAATCCAGGCATGTGGGCCAGTTAGTCTGTCATTCACAGTGGCAAACAAGAGATAGCCTGTCTCAAACAATGAAGAAGGTGAGGACCAATACACTTGGGTTGTCCTTTGACCTCCACATGTGTTCCATGACATGTACATACCCATATAGCCATAGATACACCTTACACATAAACACAGGCATACATATAGAAAAATTATATTGCATTTTAATTTTTTGAGAGAGAGAGAAACAACAATAACAAAAACAAACCACCAGCAGAGAGAGTGTGAGTTTGGATGTATTAGGGCCTCCTTCCACTGCAAATGAACTCCAGATGCATGCACTACTTTGCACATCTGGCTTTACATGGGTACTGGGGAATTGAACTGGGGCCATCAGGCATTGTAAGGAAGCACCTTTAGCTGTTGAACCATGTCTCTGCCACTATCTTGCATTTTTTAGCACTTTCTATTAATGAGAATCCCATGGAAAGTTGTAGTTTATCACACCATTTTTAACATTTACTTGAAATTTTACAATCAGAAAGGAGCAGTAGATAAAATTTTTGGAAAAACTATGATTGCTCTGTTTGTGTGTCTGTCTCTACTGTAGTCTCTTTTCCTTTGTCATTAATTGATTTTGTCATAATATATTCTGGCAAACTTTTGATGCTGTATAGTATCGAAGACATTAAGACGTTAAAAGTATGGCTTTTATCTCCAAGAAGGATCTAGCCTAACTGAAGAATTGAACAGTAATAGTAAGTGCTCCAGATACAGATATATAGAACATCATAGGTGATGACTCTTACACAAGCTGAGGGACTTTGAAAGGTGTGTGTGTGTGTGTGTTATGCATGCATGTTAGTGCTTGTACATTGCAATTTCATTGCAGAATGGCCATTTGTAGTGTACTTCTTGGTCAAAAGGCAATATGATGGGATAATGTGGACAAATTATTTAGATACTATTTTTTTACTTGAATATTATATTATTATTTTTTTCCACCGAGGTAGTGTCTTTCTCTAGCCCAGGCTGACCTGGAGTTTGCTATGTAATCTCATCTAGCTTCAAACCTACATTGATCCTTCTACCTCTGCCTCTGAGTATTGAGATTAAAGGTGTGCTCAAGCACACCCGAGTTATATTAGGTTTTTAATTGAAAACTCTATTTGATGTCTTTCTCTTTGATAATTTAAATTAAATAGTCAACTCTAGGGGAATTTTATAATTGCTTTTACTATTTGGTTGATACTTATCTTCTATCACAGATTTTGTTTACTTTGTAGCCTGGAGGGTTAGAGGTCACAGTTTTCAATCATTGCTGTCTTGCAACAGGGTCAGTATGGCACACAAAAACCCCACACCCTTTAAATACATTCCCAAAACAAGAGAAACACTAGATTGAGATTTTCTATACAATTTTAAGAGAAATTATCTTAAAATGAAACTGTAATTTTTATTTTCTTATAAGAATCATTTTCTAACCCAGATCTGGTGGCACATGCCTTTAATCCTAGCACTTGGGAGGTAGAGGTAGGAGGATCAATATGAAGTCCAAGTCAGCCTGGGCTAGGTTACAACCCTTCCTTGAAACTACCCTCCCACCCAAAAAATCATTTTCTTTTACATGGATAGTAGTTGCTGAATATCATTGTAAATGATGAATTTTGACGACACAAACTCTTTATATTTGAAAAAAATTGAGTAGCACATAAATGATACTCATGTAATAAAATAATGTTCCAGCATTTTCAAGTTACTTTAAAAAATATAGTGTGTACATATTCCCCTTAATCTTATGAAGCTAGATCTTTATAAAGAATTTGAGGGATATAGAATAGCATAAAAAAAGAAAGTGTAAAAGACCCCAAGTTCAGGCTGGAGAGATGGCTTAGCATTTAAACACTTGCCTGTGAGGCCTAAGGACCCTGGTTTGAGGCTCAATTCCTCAGTACCCACATAAGCCAGTTGGACAAGTTGCGTATGCATCTGGAGTTCATTTACAATGGCTGGAGGCCCTGGTGTGCCCATTCTCTCTCCTTCTCTCTGCCTCTTCTCTCTGTCAGTCATTCTCAAATAAATAAATAAAAATAAAAAATAAAAATAAACTAAAAATAAAAAAGATCCCAAGTTCTACCATAAAGTAATTGTGCTCTTTTTTATTTGGTTTTCCTCTTTTCATCCTTTTTTAAAAATGTGAACAGAGGTCTGGGGAGATAGCTTAGTCATTAAGGCACTTGCCTGCAAAGCCAAAGGACCCAGGTTTGATTTTCCAGGACCCACATAAGCCAGATGCACAAGGTGGAGCATGTGGCTGGAGTTTGTTGGCAGGGCTAGAGGCCCTGGCATGCCCATTCTCTCTCTCTCTCTCAAATAAAATAAAATATTTTTTTTAAAAATGTAAATATAGTCTCCTTGAGGCTCGCATTAGAGCTAGAATTGTAGACTTGAGACACCTCCCGTGGCCAGAAGCACTCACCTAGTTGTCATTTGTTTGTGTTCTCTCTCTCTCTTTACTTATGTCCATTTCTCTCATATTGTTGTGAGTTATTTCCATTTTGTTCTACACATAGAAAACCAGAAAGAGCATTGCTCTTTGTCTAATAACAAGTATAAAACAAAAAAAGTTAAAAATTTCTAACTTCTGGAATTTACCAAAGAGCTGAAGTCACAGGACTACTGGATACTTCGAAACCCAAGATGGGATTGGTTCCTCTTAAGGAGAGACAAATGCACGCATTCCTGACCATCCTATCAGTGAGAATGAGAAAGTCAGCTAGAATCTTCCTGATGTGCTCACAACCCATGGTTTTGTACTCCTAGTTGGGAGCCTTGGGCCCAGGAGAATCTTCTGCTCACTATCTGTTGTTTTCTGTGGACCTGCCCTGTGTACTCATGGAATAATTGTGGGCTGTGGGGCTCAGCAAGGATCACTGATAATTTGCAAGTGTGTGGAGGGTATAAGCCACTGCTTATAAAGAAAGAACAAATGTCCTTTTTCTTCACTTACTTGAATCCTTTACTCTTATAGACTCAAATTCTTTGTGGTACTAGTAAAAAACCAAACCAAAACAAACCAAAACAAAAAAACCGAAAAACCCTCTATCTCTCTTTAGGGAATTGTGAAAAAGTTATTGTTACTCCTGGAAGGATTAACAATAAAGCTTTCTAACCTGGATAAAGGGCAGAAAATAGAGCCTATGCTATCAGAGGCCTTCTATTATGGAAAGAAGGACAGAACAAGCCCAGTGAGCATCAGGTTGCTTCCCAGAGTGAGGCATGACACAGGCCATTGACCCCACTCATAGCCTAGCAAGAAGTGGCACTGGGTGGTGGCCCAAGAGTGTAGAGAGAGAGCACTTCTGTGCTGGAGGCATACAGAGACAGCTGAAAACTAGAAAGTAAAGAAGCACTATAGAGAGAAAATCCTTTTGGGACTCTGATACCTATAGTAGGCTATTTCTCACATTAAAGGAATTTGAGATCTCTGAGATGTTGAACATAACTTGAGTAATCAAAAACACACACTCAGTTAAGTGCAATTTAATTCCTATTGACCTTGACTTGACTGCCACCCTAATGGCCCAACTGAAAAAGAAGTGTTCATTTCCAAGTACAGATAGTGTTTATTTTAGCCTCAGCTTATTGCATCAGACATCCAATTATCATTTAAAAATATGAGATATATGCAAATATCTGAAACAACCTTATTACCAAGTTGAGATGACCAAATGATTAGAACAAGCATTTAGCATCTTAAAAAGTCACATGGATGAACATATACAGACTTATAGCAGACAAATGTACATTATAGAAATTCCTGAAATATCAGATAGCTTTTAGAGGTAAAGAATTCCTTTGAGGGAATTCATCTGTAGACTTGACATAGCTGGCAACATAACTCATGAACTTAAAGACAGGTCAGTAGAAGTTATGCAGACTGACACAAAGAGAAAAAGCTAACAGTCGGGGAGATATGTGGTTGAGTATTAGAGGCTTGATAAATATGTGTAGGGGCTCTTGGGTTCAATCGGCAGCACAAGAAAGAAGATGGAATGTGAAACAAATAAAACAAAGTACTGACGATTTAATTAGTAGATCCAAGATGGAGAACACAGAAACAAGAATAAATATTTTAAGATTAGAGTATGGTTAACAATAGTTCAAAAGTAATGAAAGCTATCAAACTAGAAAGTCCGGATTTTGAGAATTCCATTCCAGAGAAGCAATAGTAACATGAACAAAGTATTTAATGATATCATATTCAAACTGGTGAAAATGAAGGGGAAGAGAATTTCTAGATGGCATTCAGAAAAATAAGCAATAATGAAGATATCATAACTATTACTGCAGACTTCTCTGAATGCATGCAAGCCAGAGACAAGGGATAGAACTCAATATGTTCAAAGGAAAAAAATCTAGAATTGTGTAGTCAGCAAAATGCTTTTTAAGAACGAAGGCTGAGCAAGATTTTAGCTGAACAAAATCTGAGTTTTTTAAAGTATTTAGTATATTTTCTGACACACAATGAATATTTGTTGCTGCTATGACTATAGCTTTCACCACTACTACTATTGCTGCTCTGCTTTTACAACTAATGCTATTATTACGACAAGCTCTATTGGCAATTTGCTTGTTTTCCAAAATTGTTGTACCTAGTATAACTGACTTTTATCATTTCTTTTTTAGTTCCACTGAGGTTGACGACATGATTCGTAAATCTACAAACCTACTACTGACCAGGACTCTAAGCAATTCTCTGCAAAATGTCATCAAAAGGAAAAATATTGGCCTTACTGAGGTAAAGTGGCTATTAATTCAGGTAGCCATGCTACTCTCTACCTGGTTTGTCTTGGCCTTTTTGAGGTATAGAGGCTATTAATGCACATAGCCATGCTACTCTCTAATGTTGTTTTGGTCTGAGGGCTCTGATAGAGTAGTGAAAGTACAGAATAAAATCTGTTTTTTTTTGGGGGGGGACACTTTTGAGAACTGTAATCTAAGAAGTTATTCCCCCTTTTGTTGATTTCATTAGATTAAGCTTTTTCTTCTATTTGCTCTTGCCACTAATCATGTAAGAAAAGTTTTGATGGAAGAATATAGTAGGCAGTAAATACCTATCCAAAATAATGGTTACATTTACAATGTAAAGTATGAAATTACATTTCTTCTGAGTCAATTTTTAATGCCAGGGATGTTGGTGCCTAAGCCCCTTGGTCTGTGTTTGACTTGGCTTTTGCTATGTATCTTGGAGGAAGGGACCTTGTATGTTGAAGGAATAGTATAAACTGAATATTTTACCCATTGTTATAAAATCCTAAAATTTGGAAAACTATGAAGTTTTCTTTCTTTTTTGAAACTGAATTTTCTCGTAGCCTCAAAGTGGAATTCACTAAAGTTAATGTACCCAAAGTGAGAGCTTACAGGAATTTTTTACTCAGGAAAAGAGAAGGCTGCTGGCCATCTGTTTTGCTTAGGAGGTGGTACAGTTTTAATGTCAGTTGCTCTAGGAAAAATGGGCATTTGTAAGTCTATCCTGTCAAAGATTATGGTGAAAATTCAGTGAATGGTTAATGGTGCTGACTATACACAAAGACAGCTGGAAGCCAGGTGAGCTCTACTTCTGATTTTTCTTCCACTGCATTATGATCAAATAATATTAAGTGATAGGTCACTGGCTTTAATTGAGTTCTTCTCATAATCACTTTTTTTAATTGAGTCACCTCAGATAAGATTTAGGATCTTCAGTTTCTAGCTTCCTTCTTAACATGTAGGGGAGAGATATCATGTGTTGCCTTTATGCATCTGAAAATGCGGTAACTGCTTTTCATCTTCAAGAAGCTACACAAAAGGAGATGTGGGAGTGGAAATTTGAACATCTTTTTGCTTTTGTTAAAATAAACATTTTTCTTTTAAGAATCCCAACTCTTGATTATAAATCTTCTTCTCTCTTTCTCCTTTTATTTTTTCTTTCTTTGTTCCTCCTTCCTCTTCTTTTCTTCTTCCCTCCCACCCTCCTATCCTTTCTCTCTTTCCCTTCCCCCATTTGTCTTTTTCTTCCTTTGTCTTTTTCTCCTTCCCTTTCCTCCCTTCTTTCTTTACCTCTCCTCTCCATTCTCTGTTCTTTTCCCTTCCCTTCCCCTTTCCCCTTCCTCCTCTTCTTTCCCTTCCCCTTGTTCCTTCCTCTTTCCTTTCCTTTCAGTGCTATGGGTCTAATTCAGGCCTCACACATACTAAGCAAGCACTCTATCACTTTGCTACACCCCTAGGCCTATAACTTTTAATATAATACTTTTTATGTGATTTAATTTTACAATCTCTTAAAACCCCTTTTAAAACAAGCAACCCAGCATGGAATGGTCTGATAGAAACAGCTTTGACTTCAGAAGACTCTGTGGCTTGTCACTGGCTTACTGTAACATCTTAAGAGAAAACTCCGAGTTTTCAGCTTAGCTGTTCTTTACTCTTTCGTCCTTTACAGAGCACTGTATGAAATCAGATGACAAGAAGAATAAGTTGAGCTTATTAAGGAAAAACTGTATTGTAATTCTCTTTCATAGAATGCTAAATGTTATTACCAAATCATTGAGAATTTGGGGAGCAAATTTCCTTTAGTGCTTTTGCTTATAACTGAAGGTACATTGAAACACATTTAGTTTTGTGGGTCTTAGGATGTATACAGGTACAGATGCACATGGAGTGACTTTTCCTCTTACCACTTAGAGTCTTTGAATAGTTAAACTACTCATTTCTGGAAAGAGCAGACTTTATATCCTTTCTAAGTAACTAAAGTGAGCTCACATCTGGAAGCATCATACTAATAGGTAACACGTGTGGAACAGTATATATTCTTCAAAGCCCAGTCACCGAAACAATTTCATTTGGTATAGTAACATTTGAAGTAGATTTGGCATGTCTTATTATTCCCATTTTATAGAAGATGCCATTAAAGTTCAGGGAGATTGCCTAAGGTCAGACTGCTAACAAAAAATAGTAGAAGTGAGACATAAATCTGGGTTGTTTTTTTCCACTTGGATTCACTTTTGCTTTTGCCTTGACTTTCATATTGACTTAATTATTTGATGTCAGTAAAGAGAGGGGTTTTACAGGCAGTTCATGGTAACATGGACATTGTTCTAGTTCTAATTGGTTTTGGGTTAGGGAGCAGAAATACAAACAATGGAATTATCATAAACATACAAAACTCGTAGAGTTTTCAGGATGTCATATCTAAGGACTTAAGACTTCTTTTAATTACTCATCTGCCTACCTAGCTTGTTTTGGGTTATATTATATCTGTTCTATTGTTTTTCTCTCTTCTTTATGGCTTTCAGGTTGTCTTCATGGCCTCTTTGCTTTTCCTTGTTGTACCAATTAAAATTTCGGTTTTAGATCCTACTACAACTTTCTCTGTCAAATGTGTGATTCTAGTTCCTTTAGCAGATACATCTGTTTCTCAGACTGATTCTTCCAGGTCTGTAGAAAGAGCGCTTGATTACTGTGTGAACATGTCAGTCCTCATTTACACTGTCTCTGTTTCAGATTGCCTCGCCTCAAAATAGCTGTGTCTTTGGGCCAGTTACTGGGCTTTATGTTTTAAATGGGAGAATAGCTTTCATGTCATAGGATTTTTGTGAGGATTAAGTAGACATGTTTAATATTTAGAATAGTGCCTGAATCTTAGGGAATAGGCATTGTATATTGGGTGTCATTTAAGGAGGTCTAAACAGGTAAACAGTGATTCTAGTACAAACATGAAAAAAGAAAACGATTTTTTTTTTTGAAGCAGGGTTTTATTCTAGTCACAGCTGATTTGGAACGGACTCTGTTGTTCAGGCTGACCTCTCTCTCATGGAGATCTTCTATTTCACCCTCTTGAGTGCTGGTTGATTAAAGTCACGAGCCTCTATGCCTGATGTAAAAATGGGATTTTTTTTTCAATTGAGAGAAGCCAAACAATGAGAGCAAGATGTTCTCTTAAGATATAATAAATTTGTCTATTTCAAGAAATGGTATCATGAATTGAGCATATGTCATACCTGATACTTTATTGTTTATTATTCATATTTGATTATTTAAAATATATTTACAGGGATGGAGGTATGGCTTAGTGGTTAAGGCATTTGCCTGCAAAGCCAAAGGACCCAGGTTCAATTCCCCAGGACCCATGTACACCAGATGCACATGGTGACGCATGCATCTGGAGTTTGTTTGCAGTGGCTGGAGGCCCTGATGCACTCTTTCTTCCTTCCTTCCTTTCTTTCTTTCCCTCTTTCTTTCTTTCTTTCTTTCTTTCTTTCTTTCTTTCTTTCTTTCTTTCTCTCTGTCTCTCTCAAATAAATAAATAAATAAAACTTAAAAAATTATTTCTCAAAAAATAAAATATGTTTACAGTCTCTTTTGTAGAAACATGGATGCTATTAGCTCAGTTTAAGAAGATGAAAACAGTGACTGAATATTTTGTTAAACTTTGAAGTAAATGTGAAGATTCTGTTTTAAAATAAAATTTGAAATAAGCTTTTCAATGAGATTTTAAAATTGTAAAACTTTACTTTAAATTTTTTTTAATTATTTTTTTGGAGAGAGACACAGAGAGAGACAGACAGAGAGAGGGAGAGGAAGACAGAGATGGGTGCGCCAGCAGTGTCTCAGCTGCTGCGAATAAAATTCAGATGTGTGCGCCCCCTTGTGGTCAAGTGCTGCATTGCACCCTTGAGTCACTTTGCATCTGACTAAACGTGGGACCTGGAGATTGGAACCAGTGTTCTTAGGCTTAGGAGGCAGGTGCCTTAACCCCTAAGCCATCTCTCCAGCCCAAACTTTACTTTTTTTGTTACTGGTCAATGCTTGGGCCCTGTCAACCTCAATAAGCCAAACTTGACCACCAATCGTCAGTACACCAATTAAAGAGACAAGTAATAATGAATAGCAGAGGAAGAAGATTTATTCAATATGACCACTTTGGGACGAAGGACAAAAAAGTCCAATGATTCCCAATTTCTGATATGAGTGAGGTTCAAGTTTAAACATAAGGCAAGACTACAAACCTAAGTTGCCTTGGAGAAGGTGTGATCCCACCCATCACTGACCCATCATTGTCTCTCTGCTCTAGTCTCTTGCAAGTTGTCAGAAATCTGTGAAGTCTCTTTCTGAAAGACAAGCTCATTCTAGGTGTCCATTGTCTCAGTAGTCTGATACTGAAGGGAGTATACAGGTGTCCCTTCTTACAATTTCCTGTTTTATTCCAGGATGGGTACATTTTAATTCTCTTAGTTTAAATATGTTAATATAAAAGGAGAGGAAACCAGTTTTCAAATCTGAAGCTATAGATATCCTAGTATTAGCTAAGTCTGAAAGAAAATTTTAACATGAATTAGAGGAAATTCTACTTCCTTCTGAAGCATGTTATTAATAGAAATGATAAAGATATAAATTGAAATTTAAGAATTTAATATAAATCACAGAAAAATCATCCCTCTAAGTAGCTACGCAAATACCAGTGTCTTTGATCTTCCTTGACCATCTAATTCAGAATAGTTGAGGACTGTCACCACCATGTAATCCTTATCTGCACTTCGACCTGTATAGACATTATTCTATGTTTATATTTATGTGTGTGTTGTTGTAGTCAAAAAGAAATGATAAAGTTAGCATTCAGACTTTGATTTTAATGATGCAAATAGTACTTTAGGTGGTCATAAAGAAATAACTACTGCTTTGTTTTTGTTATAATTTAGCCAGATAGTTGTATTTCCGCTTGTCTCTGTTTACTTATAGCCCTTTGCCCACAGCAACAGTCTTGCTTAGACTATGTGAAATCATTTTATTTTCAAGTTTTATCAAAAAAAGTTTGTACTAAACCTTAGAATTTGGAACTAGAACTTCTACATATTTTAGCACTTTAAGTATAGTATATAATGGCTTGTTGATATAGCTTTTAAAAATTATTTCTTTCTTTATTTATTTGAGAAAGAGGCATATCTATATCTATATCTATGTCTATATCTATATCTATATCTATATCTATATCTATATCTATATCTATATATATATATATATATATATATAGAGAGAGAGAGAGAGAGAGAGAGAGAGAGAGGGGGAATGGGCATGCCAGGGCCTCATGCCACTGTAAATGAACTTCAGATGCATGTGCCGCCTGGCTTAAATGGGTACTGAGGAATGGAACCTGGGCCCTTAGGCTTGGTAGACAAGCATCTTAACCTCTAAGCCATCTCTCCAGCCTCTGATGTAGCTTTCTGAACCTTGCTGGGGTGAAGAGTAGATAAACCTCTTACATCTGTGGGGTCTCTCATTTCTGTGGATGAGAACCAAAGCTGCTATCCAGTTTTTGTTTCTTTGAGAGTCTGACAGTTTCAAGAGGCTTTAGAGTGTATGAGTCCACTTTTTTTTTTCCTTTTTTAAAAAACTAGTTTTTATTTATGAGAGAGAGAGAATGGATATGCCAGGACCTCTAGTTACTGCAAATAAACTCCCGACCATGTGCATCTGGCTTACTTGGGACCTGGAGAATTGAACTGTGTCCTCAGGCTTTGCAGACATGTGCCTTAACCTCCAAGCCATCTCTCTAGCCTGAGTCCACTTTCTTGTTTTGGGTTCATCCTCTTGAAGTTTCAATGTTAGTGTCTACTCTGTGTTTGAAAGAGAAAAGTGGCTCTAATATAAGTAGTTGCATATAGTCATTTATAGTTGAAAACTGAACACTCATCTGCAAATTTGGGGTTTAAACTACTTAGGATGATATCAATATTTCTTTTCTTCAGTTGGTGAAGGGTAAAACACGTGTTGTCATGGTTTGAGTACTCTGAGGTGTGTGGACAGGGCTGGAAGAGAAATGACCTCTGCCTTTCTCATGAGACTCACTCTGATACCAGGAGAAGAAAAAAGTTCTTACTCCTAATGGGGTTTTTTGTTTGTTTAAAGTTTTTGAAACAGGGGTTCAGTATGTAGCCCAGGCTACCCTCAAATTGCCAAATCTTCCCGCTTTAGCCTCTCTGTAATGGGCTGTAACTTAAGTAACATCTGTTGCTTAGTTGTAAGAGCTCGTTGTTTATTTTTTCTGCTTGGTTTTCATAGGACTTTAAAAACTTTTATTGACAGCTTCCATAATTATAGACGATAACCCATGATAATTCCCTCCCCACCCCTTCTTTCCCCGTCAAAAATCCAGCCTCCACAATATCCCCTCCCTCTTTCAATTAGTCTCTCTTTGATTTTAATGTCATCATCATTTTCTCTATTATGATGGCCTTGTGAATGTAGTGCCAGGCACTGTGAGGGCATGGAAATATAGGCCATTTTGTGTCTGGAATGTTGCATTGTAAATGGTCCTACTCTTCCTTTGGCTCATACATTCTTTCTGCCACCTCTTCTGCAGTGGTACTTGAGCCTTGCAGGGTGTGAAAGAGATGTCTCTGTGCTGAACATTCCACTCTCATTTCTTCTCAGCACTTTAGTGACTTTTGAGTCATCCTATTGGTCACTACCATCTGAAAAGTGAAGCTTCTCTAACCAAAAGTGAGAATAGCATTAATATATGGAAATAAACATTAAGAAAGTGCCTACAGGGAAGCTTTGTGGTCATAATATATGCATTTATCCAGAAAAAAGCAGGCATTACTCCCTTAGAGCTCATGACTTCTCCAGCCATAGGCTTTTTTTTTTTTTTTTTGGTTTTTCAAGGTAGGGTCTCACTCTGGCCCAGGCTGACCTGGAATTAACTATGTAGTCTCAGGGTGGCCTCGAACTCTCAGCGATCCTCCTACCTCTGCCTCCCGAGTGCTGGGATTAAAGGCGTGCGCCACCACGCCCGGTGTTCAGCCATAGGCTTTTGACTAGGTTTACAGTACCAGGCATGTATTCCCTTTTGTGGAGTGTGCTCCAGTCCAAGTAGAGAGTGGGATGTTCTCCCATAACAGACATGCCATTATTGCATCAGATGGTACATTTGGCCTGGCTGTCCCCATCTTTAGGCTTGCAGTGTGCACACTTGTTTACCACCATTGATGACTTCTCTCTTGCAGTAGGGCTGCATGCAGCACAGCTCTTTCTATATTTCTGTCAGCTGGTCCACAAAGAGGAGGTTTTCAGCTCAGCTCCTGCTTGATTTATCAGTATCCTGTAGCCCACGCATGTGGAATCTCCAGCAAGAGGGTCTTGCCATCTAGTTCTCATGGAAACCAGGAGCCTTGGCAATGTAATGTTTTGTGGGGCATCAGGGACCTACCTCCTTGGTCAAAAATGACTAGAATGTGCCCCATTGTGGGCATTGAAAATTTTTCTAACAATCGGTGGTTGGTTTCCGTATGGTTTATTCTTAATATCTTAAATTTTGATTAAACCGCCTCCCACATTTCCTTTACTCACTCCTTCCTTTGACCTCACTCAGGCCATTGCACTCCCAGTCATCTGTTTACATATATACAATACCTTCCCCTTTCCTTCCTCCCTTATAGCTCCTTTCTAGCTTGCTGGCCTCTGCTACTGACTTTTACTTCAACTCACATACAAATCTAAACATTTGTAGCTAGGATCCACATATTATGAGAGAGAATATGTGGTCTGGGCTTTCTGGGCCTGGGTTACCTAAGTTGGAATAATCTTTTCTAGATCCATCCACTTTTATGGCAAATTTCATAATCTGATTTTTCTTTACCTATGAGTAGAACTGCATTGTATAAATGTATACCAAATATTCATTATCCATTCTTCACTTGAGGGATATCTAGGCTGGTTCCATTTCCTAGCTATTGTGAAAAGAGCCACAGTAAACATGAATGAGCAGGTATCTCTAAGGTAGTGAGTAGAGACTTTAGGATATATGCCAAGGAGTAGTATATCAGGGTCATATGGAAAATCTTTTTTTAGCTTTCTTAGGAACCGCTACACAGATTTTCACAATGGCTATACCAATTTACATTCCCACAAATAGTATAGAAGGGTTCCTCTTTTTCTACATCCAGCATTTATTGTCATTTGTTTTCTTGATGATAGTCATTCTGACAGTAGTGAGATGGAATTTCAAAGTAGTTTTAATTTTCATTCCCCTGATGGATAAGAGTGTAGAACATACTTTTGGATATTTATAGGCCTCTGATTTCTTTTTTTGAAAACTCTATTTAGTTCCATGCCCGTTTTTTGATTGGGTTGTTTGATTTCTTATCATTTAGTTTTTTGAGTTCTTTGTATATCCTAGATATTAATCCTTTGTCAGATGTATAGCTGGCAAAGATCCTCTCCCATTCTACAGGTTGCCTGTTTGTTCTATTCACTGTCCTTTGCTGAACAAAAGCATTTTAATTTTATGAGGTCCCAGTGGTTGATTAGTGGTTTTACTTCCTGAGCCACTGGAGTTATAGTCAGAAAACCATTGGATAGGCCAATGTGTTGAAGTGTTTCTCTTTTGTCCTCTAGTAGTTTCAGAGTTTCAGATCTGATATTAAGTCTTTGATCCATGTAGACATGATTCTTTTGCATGGAGAGAGATAAGGATATATTTTAATCCTTTTACATATAGATATCCAGTTTTCCCAGCACCATTTGTTGAAGTGTTGAAGAGGCTGTCTTTCTTCCAATGAATATTTTCGGAAATTTTGTCAAAAATCAGATGGCTGTAGGTGCTTGGGTTTCCATCTGAGTTCTCTATTCTGTTCCATTGATCTACATGTCTGTTTTTGTGCCAGTCCTGAGCTGTTTTTGTTACTATGGCTCTGTAATATATCTTTTTTCTTTTTTTCAGGTAGGATCTTACTCTGGCCCAGGCTGACCTAGAATTAACTATGTAGTGTCAGGGTGACCTCAAACTCATGGCAATTCTCCTATCTCTGCCTCTCGAGTGCTGTGATTAAAGGTATGAGCCACTATGCCCAGCACTGTAATATATCTTAAAATTAGGTATGATGATACCTCAAGGCTTAATTTTGTTACTCAGAATTGTTTTGGGTATTTGAGTATTTTTGTGCTTCCAAATCAATTTTGTAATTGTTGTGTTCAAGAAGAATGCCATTGGAATTTTGATGGGATTTGCATTAAATGTGTAGATTGCTTTTGGAAAGATTGACATTTTATAAATACTGATTTTTCTAGTGCAAGAACATGGGGTGTCTTTTTATTTCCTTGGGTCTTCTGCAATTTCTCTCGAGTGTTTCGAAGTTTTCATTGTAGAGATCCTTTACTTCCTTGGTTAGGTTTATTCCATGGTACTTTTTTTGAGGCAATTGTGAATGGGAATGTTTCCCTAGTTTCATCCTCGGCATTTTTGTTGTTAGTAGATAGGAAAGCTACTGATTTATGTGTATTAACTTTGTATCTTGGTACCTTGCTAAAAGTGTTTTTCACCTCTAGCAGTATGCTGGTAAAGTCTTTAGTGCCCCTTATATATTTAATCATATTATCTGCAAATAATGAAATTTGATCTTTTCCTTTCCATTTTGTATCTCTTTTATTTTCGTCTCGTGCCTTATCGCTATAGCTAATACTTCCAGTACTATATTAAAAGAAAGTGGGGACAGTGAATACCTTTGTTTTGTTCCTAGATTTTTCTCTAGTTAGTATAATGTTGACTATAGGCTTGTCATAAATCGCCTTTACTATGTTGAGATATGTTCCTTCTATTGCTAGTTTCTCTAGGACTTTTATCATAAAGATATGTTGGATTTTGTCAGATGCCTCTTTTCAATCTATTGAGATGATCATGTGAATTTTGTCTTTCAGTCCATTTATATAGTATATTACATTTATCAATTTGATTATGTTGAACCATCCTTGCATCTCTGGGAAAAACCCCATTTGGTAGGGTGAATGATCTTTCTGATATAATCTTGTATTCTGTTTGCTAATATTCTGTTGAGAATTTTTGCATCTATGTTCATGAGGGAGATTATTTTGTAATTTTCTTTTTTGTCCTGGTTTTGGTATCAGGATAATATTGGCTTTGTAAAAGGAGTTTGGTAGTATTCCTTCCTTTTCAATGTTATGGAAAAGTTTGAGAACCCTCGGTGTTTTTCTTCTGTGAAGGTCTGGTAGAATTCACTAGTGAATCCATTTGGGCCTGGTCTTTTTTAGTTGGAAGATTTTTTTTTTTTATAAATGCTTTGGTCTCTGTGCTTGTTATAGATATGTCTAAATGATTTATCATATCTTGATTTAATTTTGGCATGTTATATAAATCTAGGAAATTATCTGTTTCTTTCAGATTTTCAAACTTAGTGGAGTATATGTTCTTAAAGTATATCCTTATTATTTTCTAAATTTTATTGGTATGTGTTGTAATGGTGCCCTTTTCTTCTCTAATTTTAATAATTTGTGTCTCTTTTTTTTTTTTGGTCAGGTTTTCTAAGGGTTCATCAATCTTGTTTATCCTTTCAAAGAACCAACTCTTCATTTCATTGATTCTTTGTATCACTTTTTTTATTTCATTTCATTTCATTTCATTTCATTTCATTTCATTTCATTTCATTTCATTTCATTTCATTTCATTAATTTCTGCCCTAATCTTTATTATTTCTTCCTATCTACTTATTTTTGGTTTGCCTTATCCTTCCTTTTCCAAGGCCTTAAGGTGAAGCATTAATTTGTTTACTAGCGACCTTTCTAATTTCTTGATGTAGACACTCAAAGCTATAAATTTATCTTTTAGGACTGTCTTCATTGTATCCCACAGGTTTTGGTAAGTTATGTTGTCATTATCCTCTGATTCTATGAAATTTTTGATTTCCTTCTTGATTTCTCCAATGAGCCATTCATGCTTCAGTAGTATACTACTTTGTTTCCATGAATTTGTATATGCTCTATAGTTTTTCTTACTGTTGATTTGTAGCTTAATCCAATTGAGATCAGATGAGTACAAAGAAGTATATCAATTTTCCTTTATTTGTTAATATTTGCTTTATGTCCTAATATATGGTCTATTTTAGAGAATGTTCCATGTGCTGCTTAAAATAATGTGTATACTGCAGTATTTGGATGTAATGTTCTGTAGCTATCATATGATAGATATCAATTATGTAGATACATGCTCAGTTCAAATCATCATGAAGTATTTATGCAAGAGTGTGTATTAACATACAGATAATCTACCAAAGCCAGAGTCCCCAAGGGTGTGTGTTGACTTACATTCTTAATTATGGTGACTGAGAGGCTGAAGTTCTTTGTCTGTAATGGGTTCTAGGTCAGCCTGGGCCCAGGTGAGACCCTGCCCCCAAGAAGGACAGAGGGGGAAAAAAAGGCATTATAAATCAGGAAATATCAAAAGCAACAAAAGTCAACCCCCAAACACAGTTTATTGAAGAATGGCCAAGCTGACCATCAATCATATCTAACATATAACCTGCCCTTACATGGAAAGTGCAATTAACACTTCCAGTGCAGGCCTGTATATCTTGTTTTGGGACAGGTATTGCCCCAGTGTAGTAAGTAATCCCTGTTACCTTTAGGGATGGCTTCAGGTTTCAACCATGCTGAATTCTTGCCTGGTTACCTCTTTGTTGCATAGTGGGCTAGGCTTGACTGGTTGGGTCAGTGGATCTGGTGTTCTGATTGGCTGTATTGGATGTTGTTTGGATGAGGGGTGGCTGAGATCCCTTGGAGTCCCAGATCTCCTGTGATTCCTGGTGCTGATGGTTGTGGTGGTGGGAGGGTATGTATTGGAGAGGCCGGAATTTGTTCCAGAGCTGCTCTGCTGGTCCCTGTAGTCTTCTTTGGGGTTTTTGACTTTGTGAGGCTGGTGTGATTGGCAAATCCTTTCACCATGGTTCTGCTAGTACCAGCTCAGGGAGGGCTGAGTGAACAGCTCTTCCCACAGCACTGCTGGAACTATGACTGCAGCTGATTCTGGCTGGTGGTGTGGTTGCTAGAAGCTCTGGGTCTCTCTTGTTTCTCTAATGAGGTTAATAATTCTTAACATACTTTTTGATTGAAGTGTGTATTTTTCCATCCTCCTCCCCAGCTGCTTTGCTGTGGCTACTATGCTACCATCTAAACTTGAATTCCCCTCATAGGACTTTTTGTAGGTGATAACCAGGATATAATCTGTCGCTTGTTATGTGTCCTTAAAATAGTGTTAAGGACAGTTTGGAATGGGAATTGTGGTCTAAAAACACCATCGGGGTACTTAAACTCTGGTAAAAGTTGGTATTTCAAATTGCTTCATTTCATCCTTAAGTTAGAATTCTCCCCTCACCCCAAACATGTGGCTTTCCATTTGTAAATGCCCTTGTAAGGATTTTTGTTAGTTGTCATTCAGAAGTAGAACTCATTTAAACCTCATTAACAGACAATATTCCCTCTGAAAATGACACAGTATCTACTGTAATCCTGAAATGTTTTAATAGTCTATTCTATGTTCAGCAATGAAACATTTCAAAAGTGACTGACAGCCAATTCATGCAATTCATGGTGATCTTTTGTGTTGACACATCTTTTAAAAGTCGTGGGAAATTACTACTGTACCCAGTGAAGCTGCCTCCTTTTTCCTTTTTTAAAACTGCCAATATCCTACAAAACAGGACAATTTTCTCTTTGATTGCTGCTGTTTTTTATTTCTATAATATAACACAATTCTTCCTTATTATTTGCATTTCTTTTGATAGACAGAATGTGTTCTCTGATGATTTTAAAATAGAAAGTCTCCAGTTTTCCAGATTAACTCACTTTTCTTCTTCCATATCCAGACATCGCCACTAGCCATCTTTCACTCCAGAGGAATTCACTTTTCTGTCTCCCATTTCAGACCCTGCCACCAGCCACCTTTCAGTCCAGAGAAACCCTCTTTTCTGCCTCCTGTACCCCAACCCTGCCACCAGCAACCTTTCACTCCAGAGGAACTCACTTTTCTGCCTCAATATCCAGACCTCACCACCAGCCACCTTTCAGTCCAGGAGGAAGGATGATTTGACAAAGACAGCTTAAGTATTTTAAATGGTTTAATCCTCCTTTGAAAGAGAGAAAGGATGAATGAAAAATGGGGTGAACTGCTTATTGGGGTAGGACATTTTCCCCCTAAAGCACACAAAAATTAAAGGTCTGGTATATGGATGATCTTATTTTAAGAGATAGTAGTCTTGTGTACAAACCTAGCTTCCAGATTTATAATTGGGATGAATGACAAGGATATTTACAGATTTGAACTTGCCTGGTGATATCTAGGGAGTAATGAGGAGATCTTTCTCGGTGGTGCCCTGGCTTTTCATCTCAGAGCACTCGTTGCCTTATCTCAGTTGATGACCCTTGGCCATTGGCTTGGGAACAGCTGTGAGCCTGTGGTCTTCAGACTGGTCCTTAGTGGAGTTGAAGTGGCTCTTTCCACTGTTGTACTTGTTACTGAAGTGTGATCAGTATAATCCAACATGCTTGTCTTGAGAGTAAACATGTACTTTATCCGAGTGCTGGATGCTATGGAAGAGGGAAGAGTATACTATCTGATTATAGACCTAGTCATTTTGTTGAATAATGATTCTTTTTATTTTAATTACTTTTTAAATGAGTATCCAAAGTAATGGGTTTCATTTTGTGGCACTCTCATGCCTTTTGTTTGGTTATTCTTTTTTGAAAAATATCTTTATTTATTTGCAAGGTGAGGGGGTGTGCATCAAGGCCTCTTGCCACTCAAACAAACTCCAGATGCATGCGCCACTCTGTACATCTGGCTTTATGTGGGTACTGGGGAATCAAACCTGGGCCATTAGGCTTAGCAAGCAAGCACCTAACTCACTGAGGCATCTCTCAAGCCTTGATTTTTCTTTTGAGCAAGTTCTTGTTAGTTAGCCCAGGCTGGCCTTGCATTGACTGTGTAGCCTAGGCTGGTGTCAAACATGTCCTTGGTTTCAAAGTGTGTATTTGTGTGTGCTGTCAGTCCTGGTAAAATGATTCCTTTTGAAGTTTAAATCATGCTTTTAAGTATTAATTGAAATATCATTTGATTATAATATGTGCAATGTTTTTTCATCTTTAGTTCTTATTCTTCCTTTGCCCTGCTCCCCACTCTCCCTTGGCTCACTTTATAACCAGACTAAGTACTGTAAGTCCCAAAGCTACCCATAGCCTTCTACACTAAAATTCTCCCTACCTGCTATAACCCTATGACCAGATACGCTTTTATGAAAATGGGATTAAGTGCAGAAAAGAGAGACAGAGAAGTCCAGTTACTTCAGATGCTGAGGAATATAAATATTTTCAATAGTTTCATCATTAAGGAATAGTAGGAATGACTTCCTCTCTTCTTCCTCCTTCAGTTGTCAGAAAATATCTTTGATACCTGATGACATGCTTAATAAAGCCAGACACCAGATCTGACATCTCAGCTTCATTCAACATCATGCAACATTCCAGGGTTACCATTTTATACTAATGCTAAAACCAAATAGATGACTTGGATTAGAGTATTAGTTCCACTTATATTTCCATGGCTGTCTGAAAGCCACTCCATTTTTATTTCTTTTGTAGTAACATGGAAGTGATGATTATGCCTTTTTAGCCTGAGTCGTCAGGTTTATGAAAAGATAGCTTAGTAAGTTTAAATGTGAAGTTTCTAAAAAATATTTAATTCATCTATTCATTTGTTTACAAGGAGGGAGAGAGGGAGAAAGTATGGGCATGCAATCGAACCTAGGCCAGTAGGCTTTTCAAGCAAGTACCTTTAATAACTGAGCCATCTCCCCAACCCAGTACTGTATTCCTTTTTGTAAAAAATTTTTGTGCTTTAAAAAAAATTTTTTTACTATTTATTTTAATGTTACATTCATGTTGGTGCCTCCAGTAGCCTCCTCCCTAACCTCCTCCCTCTGAAGAGACCCTCTTCATTGGGGAATGTGGGTCGTGCATTATGGGGGTAGCCAACAGTTATGGGGAAGAGTCAAAGTCTCTGTGCATAATGACCCAATTTGTGGCTCCAACACTCTTTCCGCCCCCTCTTCTGTGAATTTCCCTGAGCCCCGCTGGGTTCATTTTAGTTCTACTTCATTGATGAGGTCTTGGGAGCCTCTGTGTTTCTGGATATCTGGGTTAGTAGGAGTTGAGTGTTCTCTGTGTTTATCTCCTTCAGCCTTGTTCTGGTGTCAGGTTCACCAAGAAAGCTGCACTCATGCCCATTGCCCCCTTTACTCTATGTTGTCAGCTGTGGTCCCGGTGAGGTGCAATAGGCTGATCCTCCCTTCAGGTTCGTCATCCATCTGAAAAAGAGAAGCAAATTCTCCAATGGAGAGAGAGAAAGAGAAGTTAGTACCAGATAGATGGGAAGGCCATTGTTATTTTAGAGAGAATTTTATATGCGTAGGCCCTCTTCTAGCCCACATTTGGTGGGAGCTTGATATTGGAGAATGGGCTCAATTTTTGTACATGGTTTTGACTTATTTACCAGTTCTAGTTATGAGTTCCATTCCACTGAGTGGATCTGTTAGCCAGATCAGGAGCTGTTGGTTACCCACCATGGCTGTGTGCCACTCTTGCACTTGTCTGAGCATCACGTCAAGTTGTTTACTGCTGAGTAGCTTAGACTGCAAGTTGTTTGGGCCAATGTCAGACATTTTCCCCCAGTTGCTCGTGTAGCACCCTCTGGTACTAGACTAGCTAACTGTCTGGGGACTGACCTTCTTCCAGATTCTGGCCAGGTCTCTCTGTGTTTGGTCTCATACACGTATACTGTCTTCGACAGTAGGGTCTTACCATTAACCTTTGGTGGGTCACCAAGAACTCTGACAGAAGTCTGTCTTTTTTTTTTGCGGGGGGGCGGCGTAACTTTGTAGGTGTCTCGGATCAAGAGCTCATTGTGGAGTTTAACCCCGTGCTGGCACTGGGAGTTTCAAGTCTGCACCAAGAAAGGTGAGGGAAGAAAAAGATAAATAATAATATAGAGGAAGTGTGTATAGAGAGGAGAGGTAGGAAGAGAGAGTGAGAGGGAGAGAGAGAGAGAAGCAGTACAAGATTAGGGTTAGCCTTCATGATGCTCTCTCCAGATTCCTGTGATTTGAGTGTTCTCTCTGCGGGCCTCTGAACAATAGGCTAAAATATTGATCTTTCTATTGCTTTTTAATGTATAGTTTCCAATCCTCTGTCAAGTTCCCTTTTCATATCATTTTCTGATTATTTTAGTGCTTCTTCGTATTCATCCTTGCATTTATTTATGTCATTATTGAGCTTAGCCAGCTGGTTGTTGAGGTCCTCTCTTTTTTCCACTTTCCTTCAGGTCATTTAACTGTTTTTGGAGCCCTTCCTGTCTCTTTTCTATTAGGTCTAATCTTGCGAGAACAGCATTCATACAATTATTGTCCCTTTGTTGAGTCTCTACAAGTTCTGCTATTTTCTTGGCTAGGGTTGCATTGCTTATGTCTTCATTTTGGGGTTCTGATCGTAATATCTCTTCTGTGTTTTGGTTAGAGACATCCATTGTGGGACTGGGCAGTCTTGTTGGATTAACTTGCTTTTTATTTTTCATGTTATTTCTTTTGCACTGTGGTCTGCCTGTCACAGTGTAGGAATCTTGTTGACTGTAGCAAGAAGCTGTAGTTTACCTTGAAGTGTCTTCAGCAGGGTGGCGCAGGGACCCGGTGGTTGGAGCTACCCTTGGGCGTGGAGGTTAGGTGGCAGGGCAGCATGGGGACCCAGTGGGCAGGGCTCCATGGGCATGGAGGGCATGGTGGGCGGAGCTACTGGCATGGTGGAGGGAGGAGGGGATAGGGACCCGATGAGCGGGGCTATCTGTGGGCACAGAGGGTTGGGGGTGCGTTGGCATGGACTGGCTCGCTTCTGGATTCCAGCCTGGTCTTTCTGTGTTCTGTTTTGGCAGTATATGGTGTCTTCAGCAATAGGGTCTTACATTTTACCTCAGATGTGTAATCAAGTTCTTTGACAGAAACTTGTCTTGTTTTGGAGAGCTCATAGCTCTCTCTGATCAACAGCACATTGTGGGTAGTACAGATTTCTGGTACTGGGAGTAATAGGCCAGAGCCAATTTTGTTTTTTAAATTTATTTTCATTAGCTATGGACATACTTAGTATGTAAACAACATGAGTTGGTACCATCCTTTCCCTCATCCCTGCCCCTTTTCTGAAGAGGCTCTCCTCATTAGGGATGCCAGTCGACTCCGTGGGATTGTGGGTCATGCATTGTGGGAGCTGCAGTCAGTTATGAGGGTGAGGCATTATCCTTGTGTATAATGTCCCAACTTGTGGCTCTAACAATCTTTCTGCCTTATCTTCCACAAAATTCCCTGAGCCACGTTGGGTGCAATTTCAATCTACTTCAGTAATGGGCTCTTATGAGCCTCTGGATCTCTGCATTGGTAGTTGATGAGTGTCCTCAGTGTCTGTCTCCTTCACCTTGTGCTGGTATCAGGTTCACCAAGAAAGCAGCACTGTTGCTCATTTCCCCACTTCCTATGTGGTTTCATTTGGGGCCGGGGTGAAGTGCACTGTGTCATTTATCTCCTTATATCCTGCTCCCATCTGATAAACAGAAGCAGAATTTTCAACAGAGAGTGTAGTCACCGCCAGTTAATAATAAACCATTATTTACTTAGAATTTAAAGGGTGTGAGCCCTCTTATACCCCAAGATTAGTGGGAACTTGACAATGGAAAGCAGAATCATTATCTGGATATGATTCTGACTTGTTTCCCAGTGCCAGATATAGTTTTCTTTCCACTGATTGGATCCCTTGGCCAATCCAAGAGCAGTTGGTTACCCACCATGGCTGTGTACCATTATTGCACTTGTGTGAGCATCATATCAGGTTGTTTGCTTCTGAGTTGCTTACACTTTGAGTTGCTTCAACAGATGTTGGCTACTTTCCCACAGTAGCTCATGTAGTGCCTTCCAGCACTAGATAGGCTGTCTGGAGACCGGCTGTCTTCTGGATTCCAACCAGGTCTCTTCGTGGTCTGTGCCAACAGCATGGTGCTTTCAGCACTAGGGTCTTATCATTAACCTTTGTTGGGTAATCAAGTGCAGAGCCAAATTTTTTAAAGATTAGGATTCACTGCCCCCTCTCCAGGGCACATTGAGATCTCTTTAATTTTGTTGTAAAGGCATTTAGCACAATGGATTTCCCCCTTAAACCTGCCTTCATTGTGTCAAATAAGTTTTGGTAAGTTGTATTTTCATTATCATTCAATTCCAGAAATTTTAAATTTTCATTTTTGATTTCTTTTACAACCCATTCATTGTTTAAAAGTGTGTTTTCAGTATTCAGGAGGTGGTGGATTTCCTTATGTCTCTCTTGTTTATTTCTAGCTTTAAAACATTGTGAATTGATAAGATGTAGGAAGTTATGTCAGTTTTCCTGAATTTATGGAGGAATGCCTTATGGCCTAATATATGATCTATTTTGAAGAAGGTTTCATGGGCTCCTGAAAAGAACGTTGTAGCAGACAGCTTCAGGTTCACTGAGATGAAATTCCAGACCAGGCACTGTTATAGAGGGAGGGATTTAGGGAGGGATTTATTGAAGCTTACAGATCCAGGGGAAGTTCCACAATGGCAGAAGAAACTGGCCTACCTTCACAGGACCAAACACACAGAGAGAAGCCATAAGCCAAAAGTCGCACAGCGCCCTTCAGGAACTCCAGTTAGGCACACTTTGCATATCTTTAGATTGAAATCCTAAACCCACCACCACACCTTAAGATCCACCCAGTTACCCTGCCTCCAGCCAAGTGGCTGCAGATGCAAACTATAAACTAATAAAACACTGAATATATTGGGGGCCATCTAGTCAAACTACCACTAATGTGTATTCTGTAGAATTGGGTGGAACGTTCTGAGGATGTCCATTAGGTCTATTTGATCTATGGTGTTGTTGAGCTCTATTATTTCACTGTTGATTTTCTGCTTGGAGGATCTGTGTATTGATGACAATAGAGCATTGAAGTCCCCAACTATGATGGTTTTGGTGTTTATTTCTGTTTTGTTGTCAAGTAGGTTTTGTTTTATAAACTGTGGTGTACCTGTGCTTGGTGCATATACATTTATGATTGTGATATAGATTTGGCTTTGTGTTCATATAATTATAGAGTTGTCTTTTGTCATGCAAATGTTTCCTTTCACCATATATTATGAGGGGTATTTTCACTACAATAGTAGTTTGGGTTAGAAGCCTTAGTGTTTTAGAGTTTGAAGTGTTCCATTCCAGGCCCTTCTGTCTTTCAGGGTTTCCATTGAGAAATCTGAGGGAATTCTGATGGGATTGCCTTTGTATGTAATGAGTTGTTTTACTTTTGCTTTGTTTTTGTTGTTTAGAGTTTTAACTATGATATACCTTGGAAAGTTTCTTCTTTGGTCCTATGTGGTGTTCTGTGAGCTTCTTGCATCTGGATGGGCCTCTCTTTTGTGAGATTGGGACAATTTTCCTCAGTAATTTTATTGAATGTCTTTTCATGCCTCTGGCCTGGATATCTTCCCCTTCTTGTATATCCATGACCCTGATGTTTGGTCATTTTAAGGTATCCCATAGTTCCCTCATGTTTTGTTTACATGATTTTTTTAAACTTAGCAAACTTTTTGATCTCTTGATCAGTTTCTTCTGTCTTAGCTTCCAGTTCTGAGAGTCTGTCCTCCACATGAGTGACTTTCTTAATGAGGATTTTTAGAGAGGTTTATAAAAGCTCTGTTTGATTTTTGTTGTTTTCTGGTGTGTTTTTCTGCGTTGTGTCCATCTTTCTTTTGAGGAAAAATTTCAGGTCGAGGTCTGATTTACTTGATGCTTTCTGGAATTTATTCTTACATTTGATCATGTCTTCATTAAGCTTAATCAGCTGTTTTTTTGAGATACTCTGTTTGTTGACTCATCTTTAATTTGTTTATCTCTCTTTTGAGGCCTCTCTGGTTTTCTTCAGTTAAGTCTAGTGACAAAAGCTATTTTCACTAAGAGATAATTCTGCTCAATTTCATTTATGTGATTGTTAGTTTTTAGATGATTTGCTTCCACTTTTGCGATTTGGTTGGTCAGGGTCACATAGCTTGTTGTGTTTTCATTTTGGTATTCAATTTCTGTTGTTTTCTGTATGTTTTCATTGGTGGTTTACATTGTGGGATTAGGGATTCCTGGTCAAGATCTCTCAGTTTTCTGATTTTGTTTTCCCCATCTTGAGTTAAAGGTCTTATTTTAGTAAGCAGGAAGTAAGTGTTTGTTCTTGTAGGATCTTCAGTGAGTGTTCTGTTTTAACTTTAACACTATTTGAATAGGATGGGGTTATATCTGCCAATGTGCAGATTGTTGAGATTGCAAGTGTAACAAGGGTACCTGGGAAATTAAGGTGTGGGGAACTGGGAGCTCAGGCCTATTTACTTAGATTTTGCACTCTTCACCATAGGGGAACCAGGGGTTTGGGTACCAGGAGCTGGATAACTGGGGAACCAGGAGCAAAAGGCTGGTACCCACAGTGACCTTTGTATCCTCTGGCTTAGGGGAACAGGGATTTGGGGACCCAGGGACCAGTCAATCAGGAAGGCATAGCAAAAGGCCTGCTTCTGCAGCAAGCATGCAGGGTCCATGCTGTGCCATGCCAGCAGCAGGTGTACTGGGTCCTGGACACTGGGAGGTAGGGGACTAACAAAGAGCTCTGGCCTACACATTTACAGTGAGCATACTCTGGCTCAGGGATTGTGAAGTTGGGGGCCCAGGAGCTGGTCATTCAGGAAGTCAGGAGCAAAAGACCTGGCTTTGCAGCACACACATGCAGTCCAGGCAGCCTCAAGCCAGCAGCAGAGGTACCGTGGCCAGGAAATTAAGAGGTGAAGAGCTAACCAGGAGCTCTGGCTTACTCAGTTCATGCTCTCACCTTCAGGTACAGGGATCTGAGTGTTGGGGCTTAGGACCCAGTCAGTCAGGAAGTCCAAACAAAAGACTTGCTTCAGCAGCATGCATAACAGGTCCAGGCTAACCCAAACCAGCAGTAGGGGTATTGGGACCTGGAAACTTGGAGGTAGGAAACTATCCAGGAGCTCTGGCTTACTTACTCAGTGAGTGCACCCTTTGGGCAGGGGGTTTGGGAGTTGAGGACCCTAGGTCTGGTCAATCAGTAAGATCAGGAAATTGAAACAAAAGGCCTGCTTTCTCAGCATGTACACAGGGACCAGGCTGCCCTAAGCCAGTAGCTGCAGTACCAGGCTAGGTAACTGAGAGGTGGGGAACTTACTGGAAGCTCTGGCATACTCAGTTGGCATGTGTTCCCTGTGGTGCAGGGGAACTGGGACTTGGGGATCCAGGGGCCAGTCAATCAGGAAGCCAGAGCAAAAATGCCTGCTTCTTTAGAATGCACTCAAGGTCCTTTCTTCCATAAACTAATGTAGTTTGGTAATATATCATAATCTGTTCTAATATTTCTGTTCATCATGTCTAATTTTTAAACTTTTATTGCTGTTTTTAATTATTCATACTCCTTTAGTGAGATTTGATGTATTTTGGCAATTACTTTTTGGCAGAACTAGTGATAAAAACTAGCAGTTTTTTGTCTTAGCCTAATATATTTTTAAAACATAAGAAAACATGTACTAAAAGCAGTGACAAGTGTTGCTTGTAGAACGGAGAATGCAGGGTGTTCCGGTGTTTGCCTTGCTGACCTTGTTGTCGGATCAATGACATCTTGGATGAATACTTACTTGAGTGTTGCATGTTTTCTTCATTTTTTTAGCTTGTACAGATTATCATCAACACCACACACTTGGAGAAGTCCTGTAAATACCTGGAGGAATTCATCACCAACATCACTAATGTGCTTCCTGAGACAGTCCATACTACCAAGCTGTATGGGACCACAACCTTTAAGGTGAGAGCTCTCAGCATGGTGGGTACTTTGCTTGGGGGATGATAGCACACTCACTTTGCTCCTACAAGTGATTTATACTGCTCTTGATCATAGGGAGGTGGTTTTTTGTTTGCTAGTTTTCTAGAAAAACAAAAATAGGTACTGTAGTTCTTCTTTGATTGCTTAAACAAATACCTGATCAGAAACATCTGAAGGAAGCCAAAGATTCATTTCAGCTTATGTTTTGAGGGGTTATAGTTCATGATGGCATGGAAGGAATGAGCCAGAGTCAGAAAGCAGGTATAAACATGAAGTGAGGCTGGGCTATCAAACCTCAATTCTTGTCAACAGTGATCCATTTCAAGACTATACCTCCCAGTGGTTTGTCAACCTTTCCAATCAGCATCAGCAATTAGGGGACAAGAGTTTAAATACATGAACCTATGGGGGACATTTACATTCAAACCAAAGCAGGTACTATTTTTTTGTGTGTGTGTTTAAACTGAAAACTCATAAAATCATAGTCTACAACTCTGTCTTTTAAGTATTATGGTTTCAGTTGCTATTAATACCAACTGAAATTTCCCATTTGATATCTCCCTTTTTTCTGTGTGTTAACTCTTTTACCCTTTAGTGAGGAATCCTTTGCTATGGTAGTTAACAATTTCTAATTATTTTTTACAGCCATTTATGATTTTGCTTCAGTGTTAGATCAAATGGGGAAAATGACACCTTTTTTTAAAAAAAAAAAGATTTATTGCTATACAACATCAATTGGCAAATTAATTTAAAATTATTTCCCTACACTGGCTTTATAAATCCTTGCTCCTTAAATTCTTCATTTAAACAGCTTTAACATCTTCCTGGTTTCCTCATTAATTTCTGATTTAAATAATATGTTTGACATGTTGCCATGCTTTTACTGTATTTTTTGAATTTTTCTAAGTACTGAGTATTGAACCCATGGCCTTGCTTATGCTGGGAAAGTCACGTGCATCTGAACTACATCTTAAGTCATAATTTTTAAGATTATAATTTAGTAGAATATATATTTGAAGGGAGGGGGTCAATGTTGTAAAAGAAAAATTTTTCAAAATTCTAAAAATAGGGTTGGAGAGATGGCTTAGTAGATAAAGCACTTGTTTGTGAAGTCTAATGACCCAGGTTTGATTCCCCACTACCCACATAAGTCAGATGCACAAGGTGGCACATGTATCTGGAGTTTGCAGTGGCTAGAGGCCCTGGTATACCCATTTCTCTCTCTCTCTCTCTCTCTCTCTCTCTCTCTCTCTTCCATGGTTCTCTCCCTTTCTGTCAAAATAAATAAATAAATAAAATATTTCTTAAAATGTAATAAAAGGGCTGGAGAGATGGCTTAGCAGTTAAGACACCTGCCTGCTAAGCCTAAGAACGCCTGTTCGATCTCCAGGTCCCACATTTAGCCAGACACAAAGTGTCACAAGTACACAGTGCCACGCATGGCCACAAGGGGGAACATGCATCTGGAGTTCATTCATGGTGGCTGAGTGGCGGCTGGTGTGTCCATTCTCTCTCTCTCTCAAAAAAAAGTAAAAAAAAAATTATTTTAATTTTAATTTTTTTTTTGAGGTAGAATCTTACTCTAGCCCAGGCTGACCAGGAGTTCATTATGTAGTCTCAGGGTAAGCCTCAAACTTACAGTGATTCTCCTACCTCTGCCTCACAAGTGCTGGGATTAAAGGTGTACACCACCATGCCCGGCAAAAATGACACCTTTATAGAGCAAAAGAAAGATTTGTGGTAAACACAAATCTGTGGATGGTAAATGTCTTAACTACTAAAGTGCCATGCAGACTTTAAATGGGTGCTTTAATTAGCAAAAGTAATAGTTCAGCACATTAAAAAGGGTGAATATAGAATAAAGACTGTCCTGTGTGGTTTGAAGTTTTGTTGTTACAAAATTGTTTGTTTTAAAACATTCTTCATCATTTGAAATCCAAAAATTGGTGTCACATATAGAGTTAGATGATTCCTATGATATCTCCTGCTTCCCATCCTTCATGCTCTTTGCCTCTTTGTTGGTGCCAACTCTTGAAAGTAGGCCCAAAAGAAGAAATTAAATTGGATTCATACTGTTTTTACATTGTATAAGATAGAAAGATTGTTGGAAAGACTTCTTTTTGCTGTTTTAAGAAAACAGTGAAATGTTGAACTACAGAATAGTTCTTCAGCTTTTCCTATGATTAGTTTAGCTCCTAGCCCATATTATGCATTCACTAGGTTATCAACAGTGTCACTGAAACAGAACTTATTACACATCACATTGTTTATGTGATTCCTTTAAAATTGCTAACTAATGTCTTACTACAGCCGTCCCTTTATATCTACTGGGGATTGGTTCCAGAAGCACCATTAAAAACAAAGTTTTCAGATTTACATGTTTCTTATATAAAACCATTGCTATGCTTGTACCCAACTCACACATTTCCTCCAGGATGCATTAAATCATCTCTAGGTTACTTGTAATACTTTAGCAATGTACATGCTATTATAGTTATTACAGTGTATTATTTAGGGAATAATGAAAAATTGTGTGCACGTTCAGTACAGGCTGTTTTTTATTTGAATATTTTCAAAATATGGTTAGGTGCTTGAATCCATGTATGAGGAACCTATAGTTACTGAGAGCTAACTACATATTAATGCTGGTACTTTTTAAATGAAGAAAGGAGTCATGTAAGAGAGGCCTTGAGAATGAGTATGAAAATATGACAAAAAATAAACATCATAGTGACCTTAGGCAGCTCAATAATAAAATTACTCTTTATTTTTTTAAAATTACTCTTTCTTAGAAAATAGTTTTTGTTTATTTGCAAGTAGAGAGAGATTGAGAGAGTGGGTCAGGACCTGTTACCACTGCAAATAAACTCCAGACACATTTGCCACTTTGTGCTTTTGGCTTTAATGTGAGTACTTGGGAATTGAATCTAGGCCATTAGGCTTTGCAAGCAAGTGCCAGCTCTCCAGACCAAAAATTACTCTTAAATATGAGCATTTTGGGGGACTATAAATATGAGCATTTTGCGGGTCTCTTGAATATGAAGAATTTTGTGGATAAGTCAGTAAAACACTTGGTGTGCAAATGTGAGGACCTGAGTTTGCATCCATGTAAAATCCAGTTTTGGTGAAACACCCTCATAGTCTCATTTCTGGGAAGGCGGAGACAGGAGAATCCCCAGGGCTTGCCTACTAACTCCTCTAGCCAAACTGTTAAGCTTTAGGTTCAGTGACAGATCCTGCTTCTATAAGTAAAGTAGAGAGTGACTGAAGAAGATACCTGCCATTGCAATACCTTTGGCTTTCACGTGTACCTGCATATAGATGTGTGCCCACACACATATGGGCATGCATGACATATATGCACATCACAAGCACATATACATGTACAAATTACCATTATTTTAGGGCCTAGGTGATAATTTATCACAAAGTGGTTCTATTGCTCTATTATCAAAGTCAAAATTTGTCCCAAAGGAAAATGTGGGAATAATTATAGTTCAGTGTTATACAAAAAAAGAGGTGTTACTGAATTACAGAGAGATTCATGTATAATTGTCTTATAGATAGAGCATATATTATGTCTAATAGTCTTTTTCCAACCTGACTCATTTTCAAACTTTCTGTGGCTTTCAAATTGTACTCGCAAATCCCCTCATAAGATGCTGTGTATTTTGGAGTTACTCTAGCATTTGGAAGGGTTTCTTTTTGTTGTTTTTAGACTCTTTCATACCGTAGCCCAGGTTGGTCTCAAACTCATAGTAATCCTCCTGCCTCAGCCTTGCAGGTGAGTAAAGGCTTGAGCCATCATACACAGCCTGCTCCCGCATATAATACTGAGGGAAAATGGAAGGCAGGCAAAAAGCCATAGGGATTGATCAGCCTGTGAAATACTTAATAAAGGAACGTTCTGTAGACCATGAAGGTCATGTTTGACTGTACTTTATAGAAACACTTGTTGCTTAAAACACAATGAACGTTTATTTCTGCAAGGGCTGTTTGAGACTAGCTAACCCAGAGCTCAGTATAAACACTGCAATTATATCAGTTTTGTGCTGTATATTTTTCTAAGCTACTGTTTCCAGAAACCTCCTTGTAGATGGAAGCCTTTATTCTGAAAAAAGAGGCAAATAGAAGCAGGTCTTCTCTCTGCCATGTGCCATAATCAAACAAAATCAAATTCTTAGCTTTCCTTGTTCATAAGATTTCCTCTTTCTTGCAGAAGAGACCAAATCTCTTCCATCGCAAATACTGTTTGTATATGTTCTCTGTGACAGTCTGGTAAATTTTAGGAAGAGAAAATGTGCATGGTCTCTTAGAGTTGGACTTACAGTTTCTGTGATATACAGGGAAGACAGACACTGTAACTTCTGCAAATAGCTGTAAAATGTACTAGAACAATACATTAAATGCATTCATCTATTCAATAGGTTTTTTTAAATCAGGGAGGGGGAATTGGTGCACCAGGGCCTCAGCCACTGCAGTCGAACTCCAGGCACTTTGCATTACCTAGTGTGCATGTGCTTGTGTCAGCTTTGTGTGTCTGGCTCACATGAGATGGGGAGAGAGATTGAACATGTGTCCTTAGACTTCGCAAACAAGCACTTTAACTGCTGAGCCATCTCTCCAGCCTTTTTTGGTTTTTCGAGGTAGGGTCTCATTCTAGCTCAGGCTGACCTGGAATTCAGTCTTGAGGTGGCCTCAAACTCATGGCAATACACCTACCTCTGCCTTCCAAGTGCTAGAATTAAAGGTGTGCTCCACCATGCCCGACCTCAATAGGTTTTTAAAAGATATTTCAATTACTTGCAAACAGAGAGTTACAGAGAGATGAGAGAAAGACACCCACAATGGGTGCGCCAAGGCCTCTAGCCACTGCAAATGACCTTTAGACCCATGTGCCACTTTGTGGTGTATGTGGGTACTGGGGAATCAAACCTAGGTCATTAGGTTTTTCAGGCAGGTGTCTTAACTGCTGAACCATTCTTCTAGACTCCAATAGTTTTTAATAAAGCATCTACTATATATTAGATAATGTTATAGGTAAAAACAAAACATACCAGTCTCCTGACTCTATAGAATTTATATTCAAATGAATTGGTGGATGATGAACAGATCTAGGTAGTGATAAGAACTAGGGAGAAAATGACTCAAACTGGCATAAAATGTTTTGAATCATTTGACTGCCTAGTAAATGTGCATTTCAGTCCACAGGTTTGGAATAGTAAGTGCAAGGCATTGTGAGTGGTCACTTTACCAGTGATGCTTGCTCACTGGTGGAATTGTTAAGAAACTAGGTAGAGTCATATGATTTCTGACCCTCTAGGAAATAGTAAGTAGTTTTTTCCTGAGCTTATATGTATAGTAATTTCAACATTTGGGAATATGTTATAGTGATCTGGTTATTATTGTAAATTGGTAAGTGTGGAAGCTGAGTCTAATTTGGAGGCTGTTGCAAGAATTCATGTAAGAGATAATGGTCACATGGGATAATAGAGTTACAAGCGTGAGGAAACAATTTGAAGATAGAAATGACAAGACTTACTGCTGGGTCTGGCTGGAAGTTTTTATTTTTTATTTTTGGAGAGAGATACAGAGACAGACAGAGAGAGAGGGAGAGGGAGACAGATAGAGATGGGCGTGCCAGCAGTCTCTCAGCTGCTGTGAACGAAATCCAGATGCGTGCGCCCCCTTGTGGTCAAGTGCGGCATTGCGCCCTTGTGCCACTTTGCATCTGGCTAAACGTGGGACCTGGAGATTGGAACTGGGTTCTTAGGCTTAGCAGGCAGGCGCCTTAACCGCTAAGCCATCTCTCCAGCCCTGGCTGGAAGTTTTAAATAATCCAAAGATAATTACAAGATTTTGAACTGAATAAATTATTATATTCACTGAGAAGGAGAACATCTATTGATCCTTAAGAGAGTAGAAAATTTACAGAATGAAGGTAGAAGCAGCACTCTTAGTTTTACATATTAAGGTTGAGATATTTAGTTCTTGTCTGTGTAGAGATGTTTGCAGGGCAAAATCATAGCTGGGTCTAAAAATTCAGTATTATGCATAGAGACTTGGCCTTTTCCCCATAACTCTTGACTACCCCCACAATGCATGATCCACATTCCCCATTGATGAGGGTCCCTTTGGAAGAGGGAGGACAGGGAGGAGAACAATGGAGTCACCATTATGAATGTAAAATTAGAATAATATAAATAAAAAATAAATTATTTTTAAAAATTCAGTATTTCTTGGTATATAGGTTCAGTTTGGGACTTGCTCTACTTTGTATAAAAGGTGTCAGGGTGGAGCTGCCAAGTCTCCCAGTGACAGTCCAGAGGAGAGTTTTCAGGGAACATCAAAGAAAGGAAAGTAAGCAACAAGTCAAATAAATGAAAACTTAGAATTGTTTGAGTAATTGTGTGCTCATAAATTTGAAGGATCTGCTGGAAAATATATGGCTAAAAGTGATTTTAAAAGAAAGGAAATCCAAATTCACTAATAAGATGTGAAGACTAAAAATTGGTCAAGTTACAGATTATTTTGCCAGATAATTGCTGTATAAACCATTTCAGATCATAAAGAAAGAAGAAAAATATCTCAATTCCTTTGTTATAATCAGTACAACTTGATTCAATACATAGAGAAACTAAAAATACTGTAATTATTGATGTAAAATTCAATAAAAATTAGGCATAAAACATATACTAAAAAGTGAGAGATTAAGGTTAAAAATTCGAAGATGATAAGTTAAACAATTACTTAAATCTGTCCATTACTCAGAAAGATCTAGTGAGAACAAAATATATGAGTTCTTTGAAAGAGACTAAAAGAGCATATGTATATCAACATCTACTGCTGATAAACCCTCTGTATGCAAGTTACAAATCCAGGCAGTAGAAGATCCAGTGAAGCTTTCATTGATCTGAATGGCACCTTTAGTCAGCTGGATCTAAGTGACATTTGTAGAGAATTTCATCCTTTGTTAGCAGAGTTCACATTCTTCCTAAACTTATACAGAACACTGAGCAAGACAGACTATATTGTAGGCCATCAAATACTGAGATAATTTAATGAGATAGGCCTGCTCTTATAACATTCAGAATTAAACCAGTGGTGAGTAACAAAAGTATACTTAGAAAATCCTAAAATAGGGCTGGAGAGATGGCTTAGTGGCTAAGGTGTTTGCTTGCAAAGCCAAAGGATCCCAGTTTGATTCTCCAGGACCCACATAAGCCAGATGCATAAGGGGGTGCATGTGTCTGGAGTTCATTTGCAGTGGGTGGATGCCCTGGTGCACCCATTCTCTCTGTCTCTGTCTCTCTCTGACTGTGTCTCAAATAAATAAATAAAATATTTTAAAAAGAAAATCCTAAAATATTTGGAAATTAAACAACATATTGTAAGAAAAATGGATTACAGAAAGATTCCTAAAAGGAATTTTAAAAAAATTTTTACTTGAAATTAAAAATACACATCAAAATTTTCATGCTATTAAAGCATGGTTTATAGGGAAATTTGAGGCATTAATTACTAAATAGTACTATATACTATCTAATAATCCCAACATAATCAAAAGAATAGAAATAATAAAATTAAGCAGAAATCAATAAAAATGAAAAATAAAAACTACTATTGGACATCACCAATTTCAAAAGTGGATTCTTAGAAAAGAAAACAATAAAATTATTAAACTTGAGCCTGCCTAACAATGGGAAAAGGAGAGGAAACACAATATTATACATAAAAATTGATCTCATTCATACCCTTTAAAAGATGATAAAGGAGCTAGGCATGGCATGTGCCTTTAATCTCAGCATTTCTGAGGCTGAGGTAGGAGGAATATTTTGAGTTTGATGCCAGCCTGGACTATGAATGAGTAGTCCAGAGAACTCACTCAGTAGTCCAGGCTGTCTTTGTGTTCACCACAGTCCTCCTACTTTAGCCTCTCAAGTGATGGGACTAAAGGTGTGAGCCTGCACACCCAGCTTCTCCTAACACATTTTATGAGGCCACCATTATCCAAATATCATACTCAATCATTATAACAAAGAGGAACTATTGATGGGTGTTGCTTATAAACATGAATACAAAAATCTTGGTTTGGAGAGATGGCTTAGTGGTTAAGGCACTTGCCTACAAAGCCAAAAGACCCAGGTTTGATTCCCCAAAACCCACACAACAGCAGAAGTTCAAGGTGGTATAAGCATCTGGAATTCATTCACAGTGCTTAGTGGCTCTGGTGCTCCCATTTTCTCTCTATCCACCTCTCTCTCTCAAATGAATAAATAAAATATATTTTACATGGAACAAATCTTTATAAACTAACAAATGTGTCACAACTGAATGATGTTTTGTGTCTTAAATGTGATTCAGTATTCAAAAGTCCATTAATGTAATCCTTCATATAAGCAGACTAAAAATAGAAAAAAGTACAGGATCATAACAATAGAAGAAAAATACTTATGTCAAAGACTTAGCAAATTAAAGGAGGGGGAATTTCCTCCACGTGGTAAGGAACATGTGAAAGAGCCATTGAGCTAACATTTCATCTCACATGAGAAACCTGGTCTCGTCCTGTGGAAATCACGAGTAAGGAAGCCAGCCACCTTTGTGGTCGCCAATAAAGGAGAGTGCTGTTCCAGAAATAATGAGACTAGAGACAGTGAGGCTGGGCTTGAAGCATAAGCAACTTGAAAGAATTAGAGGATTTTGAGAGCTTGGGAATGCAGAAGGGGATCTTCCTGGAGTCTCAGAAAAGATGAATAGGAATAGTATTCTGAGAGTAAGTTTTCTTTGAATAGAGGCAACAAAATAAACAGGTTGCCAAAAGCAGTGAATGTACCTTCCTCATTTAATGAAGCAAACTGATAATAGCTTTTCCTAAAGACCAAACAGCAACCCCTCCCCCATCCCAACCACACATAAAGTTTTAAAAGACTACTTTGTGCTTTTGGGAAAATAACAATTAATGGGAAGTGATACTCAATATTCCCAACTGTGTTACTTAACGTGGATGAGAATTGTGTGGTGGTCCAAATCATATAAAGTTTGTTTTTTTCATTAAGGAAGTCTGTTGCTTTCTTAAACTTCACATTGCTTCACAGGATGCTAGGCATGCAGCTGAAGAAGAGATTTATACCAACTTAAATCAGAAGATTGACCAGTTTCTACAGCTGGCAGACTATGACTGGATGACAGGAGATTTAGACAACAAAGCCAGTGATTACCTAGTCGATCTCATTGCCTTCCTTCGGAGCACATTTGCTGTATTCACACACCTTCCTGTAAGTAGCAGTTGCTCCTGGTTCTGCCTCTCAATATAGAAAAACACCCTTTAACGTCTAGGTTGGAAAAAGATACTATTTTTTGGCTTATCCAAGGAGTTCTTAGTGTATCCTAAAGCTCATCCTATATTTATAAATGCTCAAAGCGTTTTTGAAGTTTCTCATATTACTTGTTTTCATTGGATTTTGTATTTTGTTTATTCTGATAGTGGTCCTTATGATTATGTCTTCCAGTTAAATTCTAGTTAATTAATACAGGGCATAAAAATGCCTTTTAAGATATAGAAGAACCTTGGAGGTTAGAATTTCAGATCTAGATCTGTTAGTTCTAGAACATCTTTAATATTTGTATATGTTTGTTGCAGTCAACCAAGAGCAGTTTGTAGGAAAAAAAAAAAAGAGGTTTATTTTGGCTCACAGGCTCAAGGGAGAAGCTCCATGATGGTAGGAGAAAATGATGCCATGAGCAGAGAGTGGACATCACCCCTTGGCCAACATCAGGAAGAAAACAGCAACAGGAGAGTATGCCAAACAGTGGCCAGGGCAAACTGGCTGTAATACCTATAAGCTTGCCCCCAACAGTACACCACCTCTAGGAGGCTTTAATTTCCAGTTGCCATCAACTGGGGACCTAGCATCCAGAACACCTAAGTTTATGGGAGACACCTGAATCAATCCATCATAACCATACATGATATAAAAATGCAATGCATTCACCCAACTTTAAAAGTCCCCATGATTTTTATCAATCCCAATAATGTTCAAACATCCCCATAATTGAAAATCTTTTAACTGAGCCATAATACCAAAAAATCCTCCCAAAACCCATAATGGCACAGAATAAACATTTGTACTGCAAAAGATGACATTGGGCATAAAAAAAAAAAAAAAAAAAAAATACAAGATTTAAAACAACCAGGGCAAACATCAAACTCTGTAGCTCTAAGTCTAACAACTCTAGTCAGTGACAAGTCTCTAAGTTCAGTAATTCTAACCAGCAACAAATCTCTGGAGTTCTAATTCCGCCCCTCTAGCTAGGCTACTCACAGTCCTGGAAAACTTCATCTGGGGCTGGTAGCTTTCCTTGGTAGCCATCTTGTGGTCCCAGCATCTTCACTGGGTCTCCTCTGCAAGCCACGGTTCATCCTCATGGCTCCATCAGGTCTCCATGCAGGCAGCCAGCAAACCTGCTCCACACTGTCCATGGCCATTTCCAAAACGCTAGACCCTGTGTTGTAAATTCAATGACCCTCTCTTTCTTGCATTTCTTATGCTCCATAATGCCAGGTAGGGTGTCAATTTATTAATCCAGGGGGGAATAAGCAGACTTTGAAGAACAGGACACTCCTTAAACACTCAGGCCCTTCAAAAGAGTCTACATTCTTCCTTTTGCCCCAGTACAGGTCAGCTGGTCCAATCTCAAAGGTTGTAATCGTTCGATTGCAGCTGAACAGGCAGCAGTTTGGGCCTAAAGATTTCTTTCCTGTGCCATATCCCTCTGCACACACCAGTCCGTTTCTATGCAAAGCAACCCTGCACAAGTTCTCAGAACACAGCCACAACAGCAAGCTTCTCACATAAACTGCATCTAGCCCAGTCCAGACAAAGCTCCTTGTCACCCTCACAGGCCAAACCTCACAGTCCATAGTTCTTACTGCATTCAGGTCTTGCAACTCTTGCCAAAGTACTCCATTAAGCTGTATTTCAAGCACTGCAAAGCATCTCTTAGGCCAAGGTTTCAAGTCCTTCTACATTCCTCTTAAAAATTGGCTCCAAAAGGCCAAAACCACACAGGAGTAGCAGCCACGCCACTCCTCTGGTATCAACATTACTGTTGCAGTCAGGTTCGCTTTTCTGGTAGAAATCACCCAACCAAGAGCAGCTTGTGGTTTATTTTGGCTTACAGGCTCAAGGGGGAAGCTCCATGATGGCAGGGGAAAATGATTGCATGGGCAGAGGGTGGACATCACCCCCTGGCCAACATCAGGTGGACAACAGCAATAGGAGAGTGTGCCAAACACTGGCAAGGGGAAGCTGGCTATAATACCCATAAGCCTAACCCCAACAATACACTGCCTCCAGGAGGCTTTAATTTCCAATTACTATCAGCTGGGGAAGCTAGCATCCAGAACACCTTAGTTTATGGAGGACACCTGAATCAATCCACCACAGTGTTCATGTTCATATATGTGTGGGTGCACATGATTGTGTGTGTACATTTGTGCACATGCATGTGGTGACCAGAGATAACCTCAGGTGCTGCTCCTCTCAGGTGCTAACCATCTATGTTGTGTTTATTTTTTGAGACAGGTTTTCAATTGATTTGGAACTCACCAAGTAAGCTAGAGTGGCTAGTCTATAAGGCCCAGGGTCCTCCTTTCCTCACCTTCCCAGAGCTGGGATTAAAAGAATGGGCCACTAGGGCATTAAAAAGCATATTTACTTTTTATTTGTAAGCAGAGAGAGGGAGGGAAAGAGGAGGGAGAGAGGATGGAAAGAAAGAGAGGGAACAAAAGAAAAAGAGAGAGATGGACTCCAGATGCATGTACCATTTTGTGCATCTGGCTTTATGTGGCTATTGGGGAACCACACCGGGACCATCAGGCTTTGAAGGCAAGTGCTTTTAACCACGGAGCCCAGTGCCTGGCATTTTCATGTGGGTTTTGTGGATTTAACTCAGGTCTTTATGTATGTAAAGCAAGCACTTTCTCCTGATTGAGTTATCTCCCAGGCCTCTTTTAAATTTTGTATAACTGAAATTCTCTGATGAAACTCTTTGTCTTTTTATGCAATTGGTCTTTGATTTTTTGAGCATGCACATTAGTCATTGTTATTTTAAGTCATTGTCTGCCACTTATTTATTACTTATGTGCCTATTGGTACATTTGCTTCTGATTGTTTTCTCAGTTTCAGTCACTTGTTCATGTCTCTTCCCAGTATTTTTCTTGGTTGTTAGACATTGTATCTAAAATGCATGGTGTGCCATTTTTCCAGTTTCATCCTTTCCTTTATTGAATACATGTAGTGAAGGTGGGTTGTTCCTGTGGTTGGTCATCCTTTTTTATTAAGTAGAACCTTTGCATGGACACATTATGTGTTGGCACCATTTTTTCCTTCTTCCTTGCCCCCATCCTGCTGGGGACCCTCCTCAGTGGTATTGCTGGTATTCATCACGGTGTTGTGGGTTTTGAGATGTGAGACCTGCAGTCAGGATTTGTAAGAGGGTGGCGTGGGAGCAATTCCTCTGGACATTCCCTCCCTTCCCCTTTATAACTTGCAATCCTTTCACTCCCTCTTCAGCAGAATTCTGAGCCGTGGTAGGTGTGTTTTAAGTCTGCTTTAGTGTTGTGCTTTCAGCAGCTTCTGAATTTCTGCTTTGGCATGTTTTGAGTATCCTTAGTGCCTGGAGGCTGGTCATTTTTTATGAACTCACAGGCTAATTTGTCAAATTTGGATTGTAGCTGTAGTGTACATCTTCTAGTTGTTCCTGCTTCTATTATTTTTATTTTTTATATTGTTATTATTTATTTATTTTCAAGGAGAGAGAGAGAGAGAATACATAAATGAATGAATGGGTGCACCAGGGCCTCTTGCCACTGTAAATGAACTTCAGAAGCTTGCACCACTTTTTGAATCTGGTTTTACCTGGGTATCGGGATCCAAACCTGGGCTGTCAGGCTTTGCAAGCACATGCCTTTAACTGCTAAACCATTTTCCCAGCCCTCTGTGTGACAGTCTGGCGTGTGATAGTCTCCTCAGCACCAAAGAGGATTGTAGAGATTGCTACATTTCCAAGAAAGCTCACCTATTCTGCCTCCTGCCTTCTTTAGTTTTAAGATTTGGCAAATGTTTTGAGAAGATATCTTAGCAGCAAGCAAATCAGCAGTTGATAACAGGAAAGAAAATGTGACTGGACATTGTCAGTATATTTACTCTCTTCAAACATCCTACTTTATATCTGTGGCCTGAATGTTTGTGTATACCCAAAATGCATATGTTGAACCTCCAGGAGATGAGATACTTGCAGATGATATATCATGAGGAGGGGCAGCATTGTGAAGGACATTATTGTTCTTACATAGGAAGTGATAGAGAGTTTCTTATTGCTTCTGTTATGTAAGTAAGGATGCAGCAAGAAGATTTAAAAAAAAACTTTTATTTGAGATAGAGAGGTACAGAGAGAGAGAGAGAGAGAGAGAGAGAATGGGCACGCCAGGGCCTCCAGCCACTGCAAATGTACTCCAGATGCATGTGCTCCCTTGTGCATTTGGCTTATGGCTTATGTGGGTACTAGGAAATCGAACCTAGGTCCTTAGGCTTTATATGCAAGCTCCCTAACCATTAAGTCATCTCTCTAGTCCAAGAAGATTTTTTTCAATTTATTTTTATTAGTTATGTACATACTTAGTATGTAAACATCACATGTTGGTGCCATCCTTTCCCTCATCCCTGCCCCTTTTCTGAAGGGGCCCTCCTCATTGAAAGAAGATTTTTTAAAGAAGGAAATGAAACCTCACCTGACATTGAATCTTATCATCTGGTCTTGAACTGCCCAGGACTTAGTACTATGAGAAATAAGTTTTCTCTTGTTTATAAGCTACCCAGTCAATGATATATATTTTGGTTTATAAGCTATCTGGCCCATGGTATTTTGTTATTTGTGCTTGAATGGATCAGGACAGTGCCCACCTTGGAACCTTCCCATATATATAAAAAAAAGATTCCTGAAAAACTCAGTTTAAGGCAGCTTTATTTCTGTATGGTCCATAATGGTGGGGAAGACATGCTGGTAGGGGCTCAAAGCTGAGCTGGCCACATTGTGTCCACAATTAGTAAACAAAGAATGCTGGATGTGGCTGCTCAATGAGCTTTCTTTTTTTATACAGTCCAGGACCTCAGCCAGTGGAATGACACCCCCACCTCAAACCTTATCTATAAAATCCTTCACAGACTTGCCAGTGGATTTGCTTTCATGGTGATTATAAATCGTATTAGGTTGACCACCCATTTTACCCATCACACATGGATGATCATTGTTGTACAATGTGAGCCTTAGTGATTCTTTTGAGTTGCTGTAAGGAGATACTTGAGTAATTTATGAGAAGTAGAAATTTATGCATACTCCTAACAAAGAATTAGTAGAACTGGTGTGAAGAAGATACTACAGAGTTAAGAGAGGTTTCCTTATGTACAGATAACCATGTACCAGGATGGGAATAGGTGATGAAATAGTTTTTCCAAGTCTAATAAAATATGTAAATATATATTTGATAGCAAGTTAATATATTAGTACCATAGAAATTTGATAGATGAAATGTATTAATAAAACAATTCTAAAATTGGCATGAAAGAAAAATAGACAGTTTGATAAATATGTGAAAAAGAAAATAAATATAGTCTTATTAGATATAAAAGTGTTATAAAGCAAAATAACAATTTTTAAAACTTTTTATTGACAGCTTCCATAAGTATAGACTATTATCCATGATAATTCCAATCCCCACCCTCGTTTTCCCCTCTCAATTCTACCCTCTATTAGATCTCTTCTTTCCAATTAGTCTTTTTTTTATGTCATCATCTTTTCCTGCTTTTATGAAGATCTGGGTGGGTGATGCCAGGTACTAGGAGGTCATGACTGTCATGGCCTTTTGTGTCTGAAAGATTGTATTGTAAGCAGTCCTACCTTTTCTTTGGTTCTTTCTTTTTGCCACCTCTTCCACAATGGACTCTGAGCCAACTTTCTATTTTTTATTCTTTTCTTGTTTTACTTATGGACATACTCATACTCATAATCAGTATGTAAACAGCACATGTTGGCACCATCTTTATCCTCATCCCTGCCCCTCCTCCAAAGGGATCCTCCTCATTGGGGATGCAGGTCATCCCCATGGGGATTGTGGGTCGAGCATTGTGGGGTAGCCATCACTTATGAGGGAGAGGCAATGTCTCTGTGCGTAATGTGTGTGTAATGTCCCAACTTGTGGCTCTAACAATCTCCTCTTCTGCGAATTTCCCTGAGCCATGTTGGGTTCATTTTAGGTCTACTTCAGTGATGGGTTCTTAGGAGCCTCTATATCTCTGGATCTCTGGTTTGGTAGGAGTTGAGTGTCCTCAGTGTCTATCTCCTTCACCCTTGTGCTGATATCAGGTTCCCCAATAAAGCAGCCCTCCAGCTCATTTCCCCAATTACTCTATGGTTTCAGCTGGGGCCCTGGTGAAGTGCACGTCAGGCTGTTTGCTTCTGAGTAGCTTAGATCTCGAGTTGCTCAGACAGATGTTGGCCACTTCCCCCCAGTAGCTCATGCAGCACCTTCTAGCAGTAGACAGGCTAATTTTCTGGGGACTGGCTCTCTTCCAGATTCCAGCCAGGTCTCTACATGTTCCATATGGCCAGCATATGGTGTCTTCGGCAGTAGGGTCTTACTATTAACCTGTGGTAGGTAATCAAGTGGTCTGACAGAAGTCTGTCTTCTTTTGGGAAACCTTGTAGGTCTCTTTGATCAATAGCTTATTGTGGGTGTTAACTGCATCCTGGTACTTGGACCAGCGCCAAGGGAAAAGAAAGAAAAAATAAAAAAGAGAGGAAAAAAAACGAGAGAGAAACAGGAGAAAATTAAGGTTGGGCTTCATTTCACCCTCTCCAGAGCCCTTCAATACATGTGTTCCCTCTAAGGTCCTGATGAGGGTTCAACCTTTTAGTCTGTCTTCCAGGATATAGGATTTTATGGCACCAGTTCCATTTTTGGTCCAGCTTTGTTCCCCCCTAGCCCCCCCCCCCCGCCACACAACACACTCTTACCCTCCTCTCAAGCCCTACGCATCCTATTGTCTGGTCCTTAAGATGCCTGTTTGGTATGTCAGCATCTTGGGCTGATCCAGGCTAGGAGCCATAGATGAGTGAGACCATGTGACTATTGTCTTTCTGTGGTTGGATGAGTATGATCTGTTTCAAGTTCAACCATTTTTCTACAAATTTCATTGTGTCCTTTTTTTTTCTAACTGCTGAGTAGAATCCCATGACAAAGCTTGAAGTCATTAAGAGAAAATTGATAATTTGACTACATAAGATATTACATGAAAGGAACATAGAAAATAGAAAAGGTCATTATTAAACATAATTGTAATGTATTAACATCTGAAACAATAAAAAGATAACTTGATAGAAAAGTTTTCAAAAGATATACTTGGCATTTAGAAAAGAAAATCAAAAGTGATTGAATAAAATATGTGACTCTGTAATGAGATGTGTATATTTATGTTGTAGGAATAGTCTGAGCTTTAAAACTTCCAAAAAGATGTGCAATGATAGCTGTCAGTATTTGTGAGAAACATTCCTAGAAGCAGGCCTTCTGGCATGTTGCTAAGTAGAGGTCTACATTGGTGTAGTGGTCACCACTTCAGAGTGGCAGACATCCCTAACAAGGTTCCTTTCCACCATGCACTTCCACTTTAGGAATTCTATTTATGAAATATTAGTGGTTGCATTATATAAAACGCAAACATAACTTTACTTAGTTACAGTATAGTGCTTTATATAGTAAAGAGTTGGTATAAAATTAAAAGACTTACACAGATATGTTAGTAAATTGTATTTATGTATTCATATCATATAATATGATTTTATCCATTCATAAATGTATACATATATATATGAACATTTTTGTTCTTAATTGGAAAAGAAATTAGAAATGTCCTATACAATATTTCTAATATACATATTAATCATGTATATTATGTATAGTAAGAGTCTAGGATTGTATATTCCCTGATTTATCTGCTTATCTATACATAGCTGTTGGATTTTCTATTTTATTTTGTTTCATTTCATTTCATTTTGTTTTTGAGAGAGAGAGAGAGACAGAGACGGAGAGTAAGAGGCAGAGAGAGAGAGAGAATGGGCGTGCCAGCAGCCCCTCAGCCACTGTGAACAAATTCTAGATGTGTGCTCCCCCTTTTCAGCAAGCGCGGCATTGCACACTTCTGTCACTTTACCTCTGACTAAACATGGGACCTGGAGATTGAACAAGTATTCTTAGGCTTGGCAGGCAAGCACCTTAATCACTAAGCCATCTCTCCGGCCCTGGATTTTCCTTTTTTTTTTTTAAAAAAAAATTGTATTTATTTATTTGCAAGGAGAAGGAGCAAGAGTAAGCAAATGACAGTGTCTCTTGCTTCTCCAAACTCCAGATGCATGCACCACTTTGTTCATCTGCCCTTGCATGGATACTGGGGAATTGAGCCTTTGCTGACAGGCTTTGAAAGCAAGTACCTTTAACTGAGCCATCTCACCAGCCCTAGATTTTTCATTTTTGTTTTTATTTTTTTCTGTTATGAAACATTTATTGCCTTTCAGTTCTGGTGTCAGGGGAAGGTGATATTTAAAATTATATTCTTCACCTTAAGAATTACTCTCAGGCTGAGGGGAAGGCTCAGCAGTTAAAGACACTTGTGTCTGGAGTTAGTTTGCAGTGGCAAGAAGGCCTCCTTTCACTGCATACAAGCTCCAAGTGCATGCACCACTTTGTACATCTTCCTTTAAGTGGGTACTGGAGAAATAAAACCTAGGTTATTAGGCTTTTCAGGCAAGAACCTTAACAGCTGAACCATCTCTCCAGCTCAAATAAATAATTTGTTTAATAAAAGAATTAGTCTGTCTTGGGCTGGACGGATGGTTTAGTGGTTAAGGCATTTGTCTGCAAGGCCAAAAGACCCAGGTTCAATTCCCAGGACCCGCGTTAGCCAGATGCATAAGGGGGCGCATGCGTCTGGAGTTTGTTTGCAGTTGCTGGAGGCCCTGGCGTGCCCATTCTCTTTCTCGCTCTCCCACTCTTTCTTTGTTAAATAAATAAATAAATAAAATATTTTTTAAAAGAATTAGTCTTTCTTTGAGAATTAACACACACACACACACACTCAAATATTTAATTTATTTATTTGATAGAGAGGAAAAGAGAGAGAAAGGAGATGGGGCACTCCAGAGCCTCTAGCCACCGCAAATGAACTCCAGACACATGTGCCACCTTGTGCATCTCGCTTATGTGGGTACTGAGGAATCAAACTTGCGTCCTCAGGCTTTGCAGGCAAGTGCCTTATCCACTAAGCCATCTCTCCATCCCTAGTTGGTATATATATTTTTAAAATATGAATTACTAAGTTTATTTAGGAGGAAATCATAAATTATGAGGCTTTTAAAGACAGATTAGAGTAAATCTGCAAGCACGTGAACTTAAGAGAAACAATACCATTTTTGTTTTAGTGTTTTTGAGGTAGGGTCTCAGTCTAACCCAGGCTGACCTGGAACTTAACTCTGTAGACCCAGAGTGGTTTCAAACTCAAAGAGATTCTCCTACCTCTGTCTGCCAAGTGCTAAAATTAAAGACTTATGTCACCATGCCCAGCACAATATATATATATATATTTAAAAGATTTTTGGGCTGGAGAGATGGCTTAGCAGTTTAGGAACCTGCCTCCTAAGCCTAAGAACGCCGGTTCCAATCTCCAGGTCCCACGTTTAGCCAGATGCAAAGTGATGCAAGGGCACAATGCCAAACATGGCCACAAGGGGAGACACATCTGGATTTCATTCGCAGCAGCTGAGAGGCTGTTGGTGCGCCTCTATCTATCTTCCTCTCCCTCTCTCTCTTTCTCTCTCTGAGTCTCTCTCAAAAAATAAATAAATAAGAAATAATAATAGTAATAAACTATAAAAAGTTTTTATTTATTTGTTAGAGTCAGAGCAAGAGAGACAGAGAGAGAGAGGGAGAGAGAGAGAGAGAGACACACAGAAAGAGAGACAGAGACAGAGAGAGAGACAGAGGGAATGGACATGCCATTGCCTCCATCCAGTGCAAATGAACTCCAGACGCATGTGCCACTATGTGCATATGGATTATGTGGGACCTGGAAAATTAAACCGGGCTTCATAGGCTTTGCAAGCATATGCCTTAACTGCTAAGCTATCTCCCTACATCAACATCATGCAGTATAGTGACTCCTGTGTGTGCAGTAGCTGACTGTACATCATTATCATGCAGTATAGTGACTCCTGTATGTACACTACCTGACCCTACATCAACATCATGCAGTATAGTGTCTCCTGTATGTACAGTAGCTGCCGCTACATCATCATCATGCAGTATAGTGACTCCTGTATGTACACTACCTGACCCTGCATCATCATCATGCAGTATAGTGACTCCTGGTATGTACAGTACCTGACCCTACATCAACATCATGCAGTATAGTAACTCCTGTGTGTCCAGTAGCTGAGTCTACATCATCATCATGCAGTATAGTAACTCCTGTGTGTGCAGTACCTGACCCTACATCAACATCATGCAGTATAGTGACTCCTGTATGTGCAGTAGCTGACCATACATCAACATCATGCAGTATAGTGACTCCTGTGTGTACAGTAGCTTATCTTCCATCAACATCAAGCAGTGTAGTGACTCCTGTCTGTGCAGTTGCTGACCCTACATCATCATCATGCAGTATAGTGACTCCTGTGTGTGCAGTAGCTGACCCTACAATAACATCATGCAATATATTGACTCCTGTGTGTGCAGTAGCTGACCCTACATCATCATCATGCAGTATAGTGACTCCTTTGTGTGCAGTAGCTGACCCTACACCAACATCATGCAGTATAGTGACTCCTGTGTGTGCAGTAGCTGACCCTACATCAAGATCATGCAGTATAGTGACTCCTGTGTGGGCATTAGCTGACCCTTCATCAATATCATGCAATATAGTGACCCCTGTGTGTGCACTAGCTAACCCTACATCAAGATCATGCAGTATAGTGACTCCTGTGTGGGCAGTAGCTGACCCTACATCATCATCATGTAGTATAGTGACCTATTTGTGTTCAGTAGCTGACCCTACATCAAAATCATGTAGTCTAGTAACTCCTCTGTGTGCAGTAGCTGACCCTACATCATCATGATGCAGTATAGTGACTCCTGTGTGTGCAGTAGCTGACCTTACATCATCATCATGCAGTATAGTGACTCCTGTGTGTGCAGTAGCTGACCCTACATCATCATCATGCAGTATACTGACTCCTGTGTGTGCAGTAGCTGACCCTACATCATCATCATGCAGTATAGTGACTCCTGTGTGTGCAGTAGCTGACCCTACAATAACATCATGCAATATATTGACTCCTGTGTGTGCAGTAGCTGACCCTACAATAACATCATGCAGTATATTGACTCCTGTGTGTACAGTAGCTTATCTTCCATCAACATCAAGCAGTGTAGTGACTCCTGTATGTGCAGTAGCTGACCCTACATCAACATTATGCAGTATAATGACTCCTGTGTGTGCAGTAGCTGACCCTACATCAACATCATGTAGTACAGTGACTCCTGTGTGTGCAGTAGCTGACCCTACATCAACATTATGCAATATAGTGACTCCTGTTTTTATAGTAGCTGATCCTACATCAACATCATGCAGTATAGTGACTCCTGTATGTGCAGTAGCTGACCCTACATCATTATCTTGCAGTATAGTGTCTCCTGTGTGTGCAGTAGCTGACCCTACATCTTCTTTTGCAGTATAGTGACTACTGTATGTGCCGTAGCTGACCCTACATCAACATCATGCAGTTTAGTGACTCCTGTGTGTGCAGTAGCTGACCCTACATCAAAATCATGCAGTATAGTAACTCCTGTTAGTACAGTAGCTAACCCTACATCTTCTTTTGCAGTATAGTGACTACTGTGTGTGCAGTAGCTGACCCTACATCAACATCCTGCAGTATAGTGACTCCTGTATGTGCAGTAGCTGACCCTACATCATCATCTTGCAGTATAGTGTCTCCTGTGTGTGCAGTAGCTGACCCTACATCTTCTTTTGCAGTATAGTGACTACTGTATGTGCCGTAGCTGACCCTACATCAACATCATGCAGTATAATAACTCCTGTGTGCAGTAGCTGACCCTGCATCTTCTGCATGCAGTATAGTGACTCCTGTATCTGCAGTAGCTGATTCTACATCAACATCATGCAGTATAGTGACTCGTGTGTGTGCAGTATCTTACCCTACATCAGCATCATGTACTATTGTGACTCCTGTGTGCAGTAGCTGATCCTACGTCAACATCATGCAGTATAGTGTCTCCTGTGTGTGCAGTAGGTGACGCTACATCTTTTTTATGCAGTATAGGTACTCCTGTATGTGCAGTAGCTGACCGTACATCAACATCATGTAATATAGTGACTCCTGTGTGTGCAGTAGTTGATCCTACATCTTCTTCATGCAGTATAGTGACTCCTGTGTGTACAGTAGCTGACCCTACATCAACATCATGCTGTATAGTGACTCCTGTGTGTGCAGTAGCTGACCCTACATCAACATCATGCAGTATAGTGACTCCTGTGTGTACAGTAGCTTATCTTCCATCAACATCATGCAGTATAGTGACTCCTGTGTGCGCAGTAGCTGACCCTACATCAACATCATGCAGTATAGTGATTCCTGTGTGTACAGTAGCTGACCCTACATCAACATCATGCAGTATAGTGACTCCTGTGTTTACAGTAGCTTACCCTACATCATCATCATGAAGTATTGTTACTCCTGTGTGTACAATAGCTCACTCTACATCAACATCATGCATTATTGTGACTCCTGTGTGTGCAGTATCTGACCCTACATCAATATCATGCAGTATAGTTACAGCTGTTGGTGCAGTAGCTGACCCTACATCAACATCATGCAGTATAGTGACTCCTGTGTGTTCAGTATCTGACCCTACCTGAACATCATTCAGTATAGTGACTCCTGTGTGTGCAGTAGCTGACCCTGCATCAAAATCATGATGTACAGTGACTCCTGTGTGTGCACTAGCTGACCCTACATCAACATCATGCACTATAGTTACTCCTGTATGTACAGTAGCTGACCCTACATCACCATCATGCAGTAAAGTGACTTGTGTGTACAGTAGCTGACCCTACATCAACATCATGCAGTCTAGTGACTCATGTGTGTGCAGTAGCTGACCCTTCATCAATATCATGCAGTAAAGTGACTCATGTGTACAGTAGCTGACCCTACATCAACATCATGCAGTAAAGTGACTCGTGTGTGCAGTAGCTGACCCTACATCAACATCATGCAGTATAGTGACTCCTGTTGGTGCAGTAGCTGACCCTACATCATCATCATCATGCAGTATAGTGACTTGTGTATGTGCAGTTGCTGACCCTACATCAACATCATGCAGTATAATTACTCCTGTATGTCCAGTAGCTGACCCTACATCATCGTCATGCAGTATAGTGACTCCTGTGTGTGCAGTAGCTGACCCTACATCATCATCATGCAGTATAGTGACTCCTGTGTGTGCAGTAGCTGACCCTACATCATCATGATGCAGTATAGTGACTCCTGTGTGTGCAGTAGCTGACCCCACATCAACATCATGCAGTATAGTGACTCCTGTGTGTACAGTAGCTGACCCTACATCAACATCATGCAGTATAGTGACTCCTCTGTGTGCGTAATAGCTGAACCTACATCGATATCATGCAGTATAGTGACTCCTGTATGTGCAATAGCTGACCCTCCATCATTATCATGTAGTATTTTGTCTCCTGTGTATGCAGTAGCTGACCCTACATCTTCTTTATGCAGTATAGTGACTCCTTCATGTGCAGTAGCTGAACGTACATCAACATCATGCAGTATAGTGACTCCTGTATGTTCAGTAGCTGATCCTATGTCAACATAATGCAGTCTAGTGACTCCTGTGTCTGCAGTATCTGACCCTTCATCAACATCATGCAGTGTAGTGACTGCTGTGTGTGCAGTAGCTGACCCTACATCAACATCCTGCAGTATAGTGACTCCTGTGTGTACAGTAGCTGACCCTACATCATCATCATGAAATATTGTGACTCCTGTGTTTACAGTAGCTGATCCTACATCAACATCATGCAGTATAGTGACTCCTGTGTGTTCAGTTGCTGACCCTACATCATCATCATGAAGTATAGTGACTCCTGTGTGTACAGTAGCGGACCCTACATCAACATCATGCAGTATAGTGACTCTTGAATATATAGTACCTGACCCTGCACGAACATCATGTAATATAGTGACTCCTGTGTGTGCAGTAGTTGACCCTACATCATGATCATGCAGTATAGTTACTCCTGTGTGTGCAGTAGCTGACCCTACATCATCATAATGCAGTATAGTGACTCCTGTGTGTACAGTAGCTGACCCTACATCAACATCATGCAGTATAGTGACTCCTGTGTGTACAGTAGCTGACCCTACATCAACATCATGCAGTATAGTGACTCCTGTGTGTACAGTAGCTGACCCTACATCAACATCATGCAGTATAGTGACTCCTGTGTGTACAGTAGCTGACCCTACATCAACATCATGCAGTATAGTGACTCATGTGTGTGCAGTAGCTGACCCTTCATCAATATCATGCAGTAAAGTGACTCGTGTGTGCAGTAGCTGACCCTACATCAACATCATGCAGTAAAGTGACTCATGTGTGTGCAGTAGCTGACCCTACTTCTTTTACATGCAGTGTAGTGACTCCTGTATCTACAGTAGCTGATTCTACATCAACATCATGCAGTATAGTTACTCCTGTTGGTGCAGTAGCTGACCCTACATCATCATCATCATGCAGTATAGTGACTTGTGTATGTGCAGTTGCTGACCCTACATCAACATCATGCAGTATAATTACTCCTGTATGTCCAGTAGCTGACCCTACATCATCGTCATGCAGTATAGTGACTCCTGTGTGTGCAGTAGCTGACCCTACATCATCATCATGCAGTATAGTGACTCCTGTGTGTGCAGTAGCTGACCCTACATCATCATCATGCAGTATAGTGACTCCTGTGTGTGCAGTAGCTGACCCTACATCAACATCATGCAGTATAGTGACTCCTGTGTGTACAGTAGCTGACCCTACATCAACATCATGCAGTATAGTAACTCCTCTGTGTGCAATAGCTGAACCTACATCAATATCATGCAGTATAGTGACTCCTGTATGTGCAATAGCTGACCCTCCATCATTATCATGTAGTATTTTGTCTCCTGTATCTGCAGTAGCTGACCCTACATCTTCTTTATGCAGTATAGTGACTCCTTCATGTGCAGTAGCTGAACGTACCATCAACATCATGCAGTATAGTGACTCCTGTATGTTCAGTAGCTGATCCTATGTCAACATAATGCAGTCTAGTGACTCCTGTGTCTGCAGTATCTGACCCTTCATCAACATCATGCAGTGTAGTGACTGCTGTGTGTGCAGCAGCTGACCCTACATCAACATCCTGCAGTATAGTGACTCCTGTGTGTTCAGTTGCTGACCCTACATCATCATCATGAAATATTGTGACTCCTGTGTTTACAGTAGCTGATCCTACATCAACATCATGCAGTGTAGTGACTCCTGTGTGTTCAGTTGCTGACCCTACATCAACATCCTGCAGTATAGTGACTCCTGTGTGTTCAGTTGCTGACCCTACATCATCACCATGAAGTATAGTGACTCTTGAATATATAGTACCTGACCCTGCACGAACATCATGTAATATAGTGACTCCTGTGTGTGCAGTAGCTGACCCTACATCATGATCATGCAGTATAGTTACTCCTGTGTGTGCAGTAGCTGACCCTACATCATCATAATGCAGTATAGTGACCTCCTTGTGTTCAGTTGCTGACCCTACATCATCATCATGCAGTATAGTGACTCCTGTATGTACAGTAGCTGACCCTACATCATCATCATGCAGTATAGTGACTCCTGTGTGTACAGTAGCTGAGTCTACATCATCATCATGCAGTATAGTGACTCCTGTATGTACAGTAGCTGACCCTACATCAACATCATGCAGTATAGTGACTTCTGTGTGTGCAGTAGCTGACCCTACATCAAATCATGCAGTATGGTGACTCTTGTGTGTATATTAGCTGACCCTACATCATCATCATGCAGTATAGTGATTCCTGTGTGTGCACTAGCTGACCCTACATCAACATCATGCCAGTATAGTGACTCTTGAGTGTGCAGCAGCTGAACCTACATCAACATCATGCATCATAGTGACTCATGTGTGTGCAGTATCTTACCCTACGTCAACATCATGCAGTATAGTGACTCCTATGTGTGCAGTACCTGACCCTGCATCAACATCATGCAGTATAGTGACTCCTGTATGTACAGTAGCTGACCCTACATCAAATCATGCATTATAGTGACTTCTGTGTGTACATTAGCTGACCCTACCTCATCATCATGCAGTATAGTGACTCCTGTATGTACAGTAGCTGACCCTACCTCAATATCATGCAGTATAGTGACTCCTGTGTGCAGTATCTGACCCTATATCAACATCATTCAGTATTGTGACTCCTGTGTGTACAATAGCTGACCCTACATCATCATCATGCAGTATAGTGTCTCCTGTGTGTGCAGTAGCTGACCTTACATCATCATCATGCAGTATAGTGTCTCCTGTGTGTGCAGTAGCTGACCTTACATCATCATCATGCAGTATAGTAACTCCTCTATGTACAGTAGCTGACCCTCCATCAACATCATGCAGTTTAGTGACTCCTGTATGTACAGTAGCTGTCCCTATATTAACATCTTGCTTGGTTCTTTTCACTGCAAATTTCAGGTCACTTAGCATTAGTAATGTGAGTCAGATTGCTGTTTGTTTAAGCAAAGTGATGTCTTTTTCAGTTGTGAATCCTGACTGTATCTTGACTCCCCTGCTCCTTTTGTTAAATCAGAGCTGCCATCACTTCCTAAGCATTGTGTAACTTATCAATGTGGTTTGAATTGACCCTACCATTGAGACTATAGGTCCATTTCCCTATGTGCCGTTCTGAATCAAGGTAGGAAATAATTTCACATCCTAAATTTTCAACATTGCTTTTATAAATGACCTATTTCTGTCTTGTTTAAAATGGAGATCCTTTTCTCTTTTTATTTAGTATATATTAAGCACACAAAACAATAAGTTTCATTGTAACATCTTCATGTTTACATACAACATACTTTGAGTGCTGGAGAGATGGCTTAGTAGTTAAGGTGTTTGCCTGCAAAGCCAAAGGACCTCAGTTTGATTCTCCATGACATAAGCCAGATGTGCATGGTGGCGCATGCATCTGGAGTTCGTTTGCAGTGGCTGGAAGCCCTGGCGCGCGCTCTCTCTCTCTCTCTCTCTCTCTCTCTCTCTCTCTCTCCTCTCTCTCCCCCCCCTTTTCCCTCCCTCCCTCTTTCCCTCTCTCTAATAAATAAATAAAAAATAAAATATTACAATGTAATTTGAGAGCTCAGTTTTTCTTTCATTTGTTTTTTAATTTATTTATTTGCAAGGAGAGAGAGAGAGAGAGAAAATCAGTGTGCCACTCCAGGTGCTTGTGCCACTGGGTGCATCTGGCTTTACATGGGTACTGGGGAATTGAACCTAGGCTGTCAGGCTTGGCATGCAAGCACCTTAACCACTGAGCCATCTTTTCAGCCCAGAGATGTCTCTTTCTTAACTGTGTATTTTAACAGTTCACTTGGATCAGATAAGTGTCATTTTTGAAACTACCTTTCTGGTTTGCTACTTATAGCAAATTAGATTCCCTGGCCTTTGTGTTCACATTCTGCAGAATGCTAGATAGTATCTGTGGAATTCTTACACATTACTGAAGAAACAATGATAAGAGAAGGATCTTTTCTGAGAATAAATCCAGATCACTTGTCTTTTACTTAATATAAATATTTTCTTTTCATATTTTAAATTCCAAAGCAGAAGTAGGTCTCTGTCAAGAGTATGTATATGAAGAGAACTGAAGAGAAATAGACAAAGTATGCCTTCTTCTCTTACATTTTGAAATTCCTTATTTTCTTAGTCCTTAGTTCTTGGGGATATTTACCTGCCCATCCCAGCAACAGTGTGATCTGTGTGAAAGGTCAGTGTCTCTGCTGTGTGTGCACATGACTATGTATGAGTGTGAATCTTAGTGTATGTGAGTCAAGGGGGTAGCCCAGGTAGTACTCATTATTAGACAGTGAATGTTTGGCATGGGGGATTATTGAATTTTTCCCTTTGAGTCTTGGTGACCAAGGTAGCTTGCCTGTTTTTACGAGGCACCCAGAATGATCATCCTACTGTTTTCCAGTTGGACTATGTTTCTTGAGTTAGTGGATGAGGTAAGTATACAAGCATTTATCTTGGGCTCCAACTGTGCAATTTACAATTGCATGCATATTTACCCATTTTACATGCTTAGATAAGAGCATATTTTTGAGAATATCTTTGTTTTTCTGATAAATATCTCACAAATGCTGGAGAAAGAGAGGAAATACTGTCTCAAGTAACAGAGCTAGAGGACAGAATCCTGATTTGTTCTTTATGAGTGTTAACTTGTATGAACTGGGGCAGGATCTCCACTAACTCAGCATGGGGTGTGGCTTGATTTCTTTGTCTAAGAATATGATGCTGCCTATCTCTGTCCTATTTCCTGGGCACAGGACATCTCCAAGGTAGTTATTTTCCCTATGCAACTTTCTAAAATTCTTCCCATCTGAAACCCTTCTACCACTCACATTTTTCTTAGTGCTCTGCTTAGTTTATGAACTGGTGCCACCTCAGGACTACTGCCAATTAATGCTGCTATGGGGAAGTTGTCAGTGCCTCTCAATGAGTATAGCATCTTCTCTGTGACTAGCCAGATTTTCATTGATGAAGCCTCAGACGTCTTTTTGTTGTTGTTGTTGTTATTGTTGTTGTTTGTATTACTGTTTTCTGTGTAACCAATTTGGTCCTCCCAAACCAAGTTGTCAAGCACACTCAACTCTGTACCTGAGGACTTTTCACCATGCTTTTATTGTGTCTTTTACTACTATGCCCTGTAAGCATACATACACCAGTCTTTCAAATACCACAATCAGTTTGAAGCCTCTTCCATGTCTGACTACTAACCAGATATGTCATCTCCCCTTTGGGCACTTCTTACATGATACTAGCCTTTTTCTCCCTTGGGGGGATGTGCTATTGGTCCAGAGAAAGGAGGAATAATAATTAAGAAGCTCTTGCTATGTTCTTGACATTTCATGTGTCATACCATGCCATATCAGACACCCACACTAGATAAATGTTGCTTTGTTTTACTAATGAGATCATGAACTTGGAAAGGTTATGTAATTGTAAAGGATACAGCAAATAACAGATGTTAGGCTCAGGATTTGAGTAGATTTATTTGACCTTGAAAGTTTTCATACCATATTCTCTAATTGATTACTACCTGTTTGCTGTGAACCTATGGTAGAGACCCTGTTGATTAATGTGAGTGTCTGTGAACTACAACGTCTTGCATGATATGTTATAAGTTAAATTTTTGTCAATTTTACTTGAATTTTTCAGGTAAATTCAATTTTACTTGAATAATAACATATATCAATTCTTGTGCAGGGATTGAAAACTATTTTAGGTCTTATGTGTCACTAAAAGCAATTTAATGGTTAAAAATAGAAATTACCTGCGCATAGTGGCATATGCCTTTAATGCTAGCACTCAGAAGGCAGGGGTAGGAGGATTGTTGTGAATTCAAGGTCAGCCTGGAACTGCAGAGTGAATTCCAGGTCAGCCAGGGCTAGAATGAGAACATACCTTGAACAAACAAAGGGGGAACAGGGAGGGAGGAAAAATTACATCATGCTCTTCTGAAATAAAAACCAAAATTATGGGTTAAAATATCAATTTGTCTTGTTACATATTTGTTCATGTTTCCACAAGTTATGAATTTTTAGGTGATAGAATTTTAGTTATAAAATGCCTTTTATTCATGTATCACTATAATATTCAGGATTCTTTGGGGGGGGTTGAGGTAGGGTTTCATCAGGATTCTTTTATATTCTATTATGTCATTTGGTTTTTAAAACAACCTTTATGATCTATAGGCAGTGAATATTTTCTCCATTTGACAAATGTGGAAACAGGCCTTAAGAGATCTTGTTCAAAGTAAGAAAACAAATCAGCACTCTTTTACCTTGTTTTATATTGAGTATCTTTTTATAATGCACTAGATGCCAGGGTCTATGTGAAATATCCTCTTCACCTCTGTGTGTATGGATATGTGTGTCTTCTGTCTCTCTCTCTCTCTTTCCCCTTCTCCCCCCCCCCATGTGTGTGTGATTTCACCAAATTTGTAGAAATTAAAAATGAAACAAAAATAATCTCACACTTTATGGTAAGAATTAAATAGAGGTTTATTAACATATTAAAGAGGTACTGTCCAGTTTTATGCTGCGTCCTAAGCCTGTTTACACTGGCCTGCACTACCTCCAAGCTATGTATGAGGGATGCTAGCTATGTTGTTTCGAATCAGTATTTAAATGCCTTTTTCCCAGTGGGATTCTTTTGTTTTGTTTGTTTGTGTCTAAAATTTTAGTCAGCATACTTTTAATCTCACCACTTGGGAGGCTGAGGAAAGAGGATCACTGAATTGTAGGCTATCCAGGAGCTACAGTGTGAGTTTCAGGTCAGCCTGAGCTAGAGTGAGACTCTTTTTCAAAAATCAAACAAACAAAACAAACAAATTTTAGTCATTATGATCAGGAAATTAGCCAGTAGGGGAGATAAATTATGGTATGTCACCATAAAGTAGGAATTATGTAAGGGAATAGAAAGGAAACTAACAAATGAGCTGCTTATTTGTAACCACCTCACCTTCATTCCCTTATTTGACACATTATGTGGGAAGTCTCTCAGCTGGTAATCCTGATGGGTTAAGTTGTTCCACTCCCTGTAGCTTTCTCTGAAACAAAAATAAGGAAAGTTCACGTGTCCTCCTGGGGCCAGTAGGCCACAGAGCTTTAGGATACAAGGATATATTTTTTTTCAAATTAATTATATAGGTAGAGCCAATGTGCCAGGAATTTTCTATTTCTTTTCTCAGATGTGCAGAAATAATAGATTTGTTAATGATACCTCTGCCTACCAAGAAATAGATTTACATTTCCTATTTCTATGCTTTTAGCCTTATAGGTTATTTGAGCTACCTAAAATATATTGACTAACACATCAGCTGCTTTGTAGAACAGTATTGGAGTTTTGAGTTCGGTTTATCACTTAAGTTCTTTTAAATTGTTTCTTCAGAGATTTCACAGATGTTCTTTGAGTAGTATCCACTTGTTCTTGGCCCCTTTAATGACAGTGACCTTTTAATTGTATCCTCTTCTTGTAATTAATAAATAAAACTTACCTGATTACAAATACTAATAGTAATTAAACTTCAATCTGATTTTAGTGCTGAGATAAGGTAGAAAATAAACAGAAGGTGAGATTTAAAGGCCTTGAAATCTGTAACTGTTAATATCTATGTATATGATCTATTTTAGTCAGAAAGTTCTGTGATCATCTCTTAGGTCCTGCCACACCTTATCATTTTAGTAATGTCTCTGCTTTTGAGACCAAAGATATTGCTTTGATTATCTCTCATTGATGTTGGGTGTTATTTGAAAATAAAATAGATATGTCAACATTGTTTATAAAAACAATTGCAATCATAACCATATTGTTGCTCAATTGAACATTATGAATTTGTTAAGTCTAATTTTATGAATATTAAATTATATCCTTGTAAAATATTTATAATATGTCAAATAAAAGAAGCAGAATAAAATTTTGTAGCAAAGTGATTTCAAATGTGTAAAAATTCTAAAAGTCAAGACTGGAGAGATGGCTTAGCAGTTAAGTCCCTTGATGTGAAGCCTAAGGACCCTGTTTCAATTCCCCAATACCTATGTAAGCCAGCTGCACAAGGTGGTGCTTGTGTCTGGAGTTCATTTGCAGTGGCTACAGGCCCTGACACACCCATATTCTCTCATTCTCACTCATTCATAATTAAATAATATATGTTAAAATTCCAAAAGTATATTTGTAATTGGTTAAAAAAAAAAAATCAGCCTGACAGCTGAAGAGATGGCTTAGCAGTTAAGGCTCATGCCTGCAAAGTCTAAGGACCCTGGTTCAGTTCTCTGGGTCCCGTGTAAGCCAGATGCACATGATGGTGCATGCATCTGGAGTTCATTTGCAGTGGCTAGAGGCCCTGGCGTGCCCATTCTCACTCTTTCTCTTTCTCCCTCTCTCTTTCTCTAATAATTAAATAAATAAAAATAAAATCTTTAAAAAAACGTTTTAAAAAATCAGCCTAGAATTTTATTTTATAAAACTAAGTTATTATATTGGTGGGGTGCATTACTTTTCTTCAGATTTCAATATTATATGTATATATTTTGTCTTTGGCAATTAAAATATTTATACATTTACATTACTTAAATGTTTTAAAATATTTTTTGCTTATTTTATTGATTTGAGAGGGAGAAAGAGGCAGAGAGAGGGAGAGAAAATGGGGACTCCAGGGCATCCAGCCAGTGCAAGTGAACTCCAGATGCATGTGCCACCTTGTGCATCTGGCTTACATTGATCCTGGGGAATCAAACCTGGGTTCTTTGACTTTGCAGGTAAGCACCTTAACTGCTAAACCATCTTGTTGAGAAGTTTTTAATCATTTCCTCTCATTCATGTATAGCTCCTGGCCATAAAATATAGCTCTCATGAGTTCCTTATATAAAGATGGGACTTTAGCCAAGTATGCCTGTTCATTGTTCACAAAAAAGACTGTGTATGTTGTGCATTGAGACTTGTTCATGATTTCTTTTTCCTTAGAACAACTTCTCATTTTCTACTGTTTATTTCCTTTAAAATGCCATTCAAAGCTTATTTTTGCTAGACTTGGTGGTGGACAACTTTAATCCTACTACTCAGGAGGCAGAGGTAGGAAGATTGTTGTGAGTTTGAAGCCAGCCTAGGCTAAAGCGAAGCCCTACCTCAAACAAGCAAACAAAAAAGCTAATTTTTTTCTCTAGTCTTCCAGGACTGGTTCCTCTCTTCTTCACAATTCATATATATCTCAAGAGTTAACTTTATGTTTTTTCCCCTGCCTGAAACTTGTGATATTCTTTACAAGTTCTTTTAAGAAAAGGTCTCTTAGACTTTTAAGTATGTCCAATACCAAGTAGGTATCCAGTGAATGTCACAAGATTGGATATGTCTTAGTGGAAACTCAGTTGAGTGCCATCATGTGGCATTTTCTCTTCTGATTGCACCTTTTTATTGCCAATTTACTTTGCTTGATAATTCCATTGCAATGAGAGTGAAATTGGGCAGACACTGACAAGGTATTTATACAAGTTCCCGTGGAAGATCATATAGCTACTTGGTTACACTGCAGTAAGGTCATTCTGAACATTCTAATCTTCTTTGACAGGTGGCAAATTTGAGTCTGTAAGTTGGTACCAGGAAAGCTGAGCATAAGTACATACTTTGCAAGCAAAGGAGTTGTACTTAAATGAACAGATATCATACCTCTACCATTCAGTAGTTCTTTTATGGTGGTTTCAAGTCATAGATTTAACATGGGTTAGTAAGTGCCTGGATTTCTCCACACAAATAATACACATTACTGAATATCAAACACAGGGACTCCTTTCCTCCTTTCTTTGTAATTAGTGGTTGAGAGCTTATTTCTCCTTAGTTCCCTGCCTATAGATGATGTTCACTGTCCTCTGAGGGAAAATCTGTGTTCTTAAAAGGTGAATGAGGAGAGAAAGAGAGAAATACTTTCTAGCCTGCAATGCTTCCCTGAAGACATTATGTCATATTTTAAAGAAGGGTTTTCTAAAGATGTCTCTAAAGGACATCTCTTTGTTATTTTTGTAATGTAGAATAATTTGATTGCCCTTACAGGATTTTTGCAAATGAAATGATTTATGATTGTTAACTATTCTAAAATGGTAACAAAACCAAGAAGTTTTATATTGTGTGTTTGCGTGCATGTGTTGTTTGAGTGGATTAATGTGGATTTTTGTTTGTTTTTATTTTTAGTTTTCTTTAGCTGTTGTATATATTGATAACTCAAATGGAAGATACATACATACATATATATATTGATGACTCAAATGGAAGAAATCTAAGATGGCCTTAGAATCTGGAGGTGACAGGATCCTGAAATGGAAAGCAGTCTTTAACAAACAGGCCCTGGTTCTGGACACTTGAGAAGTTGCACATGAGCCCTTTGAAAAGGTTGTCCCTTTCATGCTTTTCTAGGAGCATAGATTCCAGCTGGAACTATGTATAATCCACAAATTCTTTTTCAAAACACTATGTTTGCCAGGTGTGGCGGTGCACGCCTTTAATCCCAGTACTCGGGAGGCAGAGGTAGGAGAATCACCATGAGTTCAAGGCCACCCTGAGACTACATAGTGAATTCTACATCAGCCTGGACTAGAGTGAAACCCTACCTCTGGGGGAAAAAAAACACTATGTTTAATGCTATGTTGACAGTGTAAATTTTCTACCGTTGTTAAACATCTGCAGTGACTCCTTTAGCTTGTTGTTTGAACTGATTCTCCTGAAAGAACACACTTTTTAAATAGGTTACTTTTACAAAAAGAAAGAATTTGCTTGCAAATAAATAAAAATATTTTTAAAAAGAAAGAACTAACTGTACCTTTAAAAAATAGAAGTTGATAGTACTTGTTGTGCACACATGAGGACCTGAGTTCATATCCTTATCACCAAGATAAAAGCGGGGCATGGAGGTACATGCTTATAATCCCAGTATTGGGGAGGCAGATACAGGAGGATCCCTGGGGCTTGCTGGCTACCTAGACTAGTCGGCTTTAAGTTCAGTGAGTGACCCTGTCTCCAAAATAAATGAATAAAACAAACAAACAAACAAATAAATAAATAAATAAAAGGGAGGTGTCCAAAGGAGACACCTAATGTTGACCTTTGGCCTCCACATGCATGCACACTCATGTACCCATCCATACATTTTGTGGATTATTACTTATATGAAACACATGAAAACTTGTACACCACATGCATATACATACAAAATAAAGAAGTATATCAGAAAAGAAGTGAACAACTTAAGTTTATATTGTGATGAGTTTGCAAAGTAGGCATAGCTTAGTAATCTGACCAAGATCAAGGACCAGAGCATCAATAATTTTCTAAGAGACCCTTTCACTTGTTCCCTACCCTCTTCCAGAGTGCCCTGTTTCTCAAGGGTGATCATTGTGTACACACACACACACACACACACACACACACACACACTTTAGTCTGCAGCCTGGTTTGGTCTGCTTGTGGAAAGAGACAATCTGTGCTCTTTGGTCAACACCATATCTTTCTGAAACTCGTCTACACCATGCACTTTTGGAGTCTTTGTCTCATCACTGTCCACTATACCAAGGCCCAAGTTTATTATAGTGTTACGAACATTAGATTTGTGGGATATTGAAGTTGTTCCTAGTTTTGGGTTGATCAACAATAGTGTTGGTTCAAAACTCATGGTACCTGTATTTTTGTGAACATGTTTTAATGCTTTTTTTTTTTTTTTTTGGAGAGAGACAGAGGGAAAGGGAGAGGGAGACAGATAGAGAATGGGCGTGCCAGCAACCTTTCAGCCACCGTGACCGAACTCCAGATGCGTGCGCCCCCTTGTGGGCAAGTGCGCCCTTGCCTAACTTTGCATCTGGCTAAACATGGGACCTGGAGATTGGAACTGGTGTTCTTAGGCTTAGCAGGTAGGCACTTTAACCGCTAAGCCATCTCTCCAGCCAAATCTGCCTTTTTTGATACAAAGTTTTGCTTGGTAGCCCTTGCTGGCCTTGATTTTGAGGCAGCTTCCTTCTGTAGGCTCCCAAGTGCTGGGATTGTAGGCCTGCCCTATCACATCCACCATATTTAACATTTATTTTGTGTGTACTTGGGAGTGGAATTGCTGTTTCATGTGGCATGAAATGTCTGTCTTTGAGCCAAATAATTTATACTCTCAGTGGTAAGATATGAGAGTTCTAGTGCTCCCATTTCCTGCTTCTTTTGGACTTATCTGTCCTATCACTGAACTACTTCATAATATTCACAGGTTTTACATTGAAATTTCCATTTTTTCCCTAAGGGCTAATAAAATCCAGCAGCATTTCATATATGCATTTTGGCCATTTGTACTTGCTCTTTGTGAAATTAATTGTTGTGTTATTAAATTGTCTCTTTTTTTTCTTAATGATTTTCAGGTGGTCCATATGTATTTATTTTATCAGCTGTCATGGTCACAATAATGGCCTCCTCATAATATTCATACTTATCAACAAATACATCCAAAAAGGTCTCTGAATCAGAGTCATCATTAAGCTAAGAGTCTTGAGATAGGCTAATGATCCTGTCTTTCTTGGATGGGTTAAAACATTCAATTTTTTTATGGTTAAAACATGCAAGCATTTTTAATGGGCTATTTGTGAATGCCTAAGAAAGACATAGACTGGCTGAAGTATAGAGATCTGAGTCATTAGCCAGATGCCATGGTATGTGGACTTCCTCAGGAAACTGAAAAATTCAAGGAATACATTTCCCCCAGAGGCTACAGATGGAATGCAGCCTGTGGAACTCTGATCCACAGAATTATATAATAATAAATTTGTGTTGTCTTGAGCCACTAAGTTTATGGCAATTTATACACTCACATGGGAAGCAAACATAGCCCTTCCAGTTTTTAGACCCTTTACATGGCCAAAAGTTACCACGGATGTCAAAAACTTTTGTTTATCATAATTATATCTGTTTGTATTTATCATATAAGAGTAAAAGTAAGATATTCTGCATATATATGTACATTTTAAATAAAATGATGCATTAACATGAACCACATGTTTTTCAATAAAACAACTGTTTTTGTTTATAGTAAGAGAAATTTACTGAGAAGATTTGCAGTGTCTTTGTTTACATGTATGGCCTAATGGAAGATGGTATGTCCAATTTGCCTCTGTAGCCTTCTTCTCACTATATTGTTGTAGTTGAAACTGATGAGGAAATCTGGTCTCAGATATGTAAGACATGCAGCTAAATATGAGGCATATTTTAATAACCTTATTTCTTACCATTACAAAATTTAGCAAATTATAATTTGTTAAATGTCACTTACAATGTAGACTCTTCAATCTTATCAGTAAATTTTCCATACTTTAGTACCTTAAAAGTTCTTATATGCATTTTTCACTTTTGAGAAATTAGTATATACAGTGTGTTCATATTGATGGGATACCAAGTGATGTTTTGGTACATGTATGAATTGTATAATGTTCAAATCAGGGTAAACATATCTCCTCAAATACTATCATTTCCTTGTAGAAAAATAGCAAAAATTTTCCAGTAGGGTATGCTTAGATAATAGGAATGTACACATCTTCTAAAAAGCTCGAAGAGTGAATTTTGACCATTTTGTAGTTGTTTCTTTTATCCTGGCATCATTTTGTAGTCTGACACAATTAGGAAATGCTGATTTGTCTGAGTTAGGGTGTTCCTATAAATGATGACCTGCTTTTATATAGTACTAAAATTTCTTATTATCAGTGCTCTCATTTTTAAAAGTATTTCATTTATTTATTTTTGAGAGAGAGAGAGAAAAAAGAGAGAGATAGAGGCATATATAGAGAGAATTGGCATGCCAGGGCCTCTAGCCACTGCAAACAAACTCCAGATGCATGTGCCACCTTGGGCATCTGGCTTATGTGGGTCCTAGGGAATCAGACCTGGGTCCTTTGGCTTTGTTGGCAAGTGCTTTAACTGCTAAGCCATCTCTCCAGCCCCACTGCTCTAAGTTTTAAAAATTTGTTTAGTGTTGAAAAGCTGTCTTTAGTTTTCAAGAATCTAAACTTTGAGTACATTTGAAGTTTATCTCTGCACTTGGCACTATCAGCAATTTTTTTTTTGAAATGGCAGGCTCATGTCTGTTATTTTCAATATATTTCCTGCCAAATATTCAAGTCTAATTAATCATAGTTTATCTCTTTACTATTCTTTCAGGTAAAAACAAAATGATGTTCTGGGGCTGGAGAGATGGCTTAGCGGTTAAGGCACCTGCCTGCTAAGCCTAAGAACCCTGTTCCAATCTCCAGGTCCCACGTTTAGCCAGATGCAAAGTGACGCAAGGGCACAATGCCACACTTGACCACAAGGGGGCGCACTCATCTAGATTGCTTTCACAGCAGCTGAAACACTGCTGGTGTGCCCATCTCTATCTGTCTCCCTCTCTGTCTGTCTTTCTCGTGTCTCTCTCCAAAAATAAATAAAATAATTAAAAAATTTAAAAATTAAAAAAATTTAAAAATGATGTTCTGTGGCAAAAAAAATTAGAATTTTAGCCTACACATCATCATGCAAGGGCTTTTTTTTTTTTTTTTGGCTACACGAAAGACTTTATTTAGATGATTAAAGAACAAATTACAGAGAGAAATATTTTCAAACCACACGTTTGACAAAAGATTTATATCTGGAATATATAAGGAACTTGTGAAGCATAACACTAAAAGAACCAAACAGTTGTGTTAGAAAATAGGCAAAAGATATGCACAGATATTTCACTACAGAGAATCTATAGGTGGCAAATAAGCATGAAAAGATGTTCACAGCACATGAATACCACAATGAGATACCACTGTACCTATTAGAGCGGAGAAAATAAAAAATAATGATAATAACAAATGCTGGAAAGAATACAAAAATACACTTGTCCAATCACATTGGGGGTGGAAGTGTAAACTGTTCAGCTAGTCTAGAAAATAGGGGTTGGAGAGATGGTTTAGCAGTTAAAGATATTTGCTTATAAAGCCTGCTGGCCCAGGTTCAATTCCCCAATACCCACATAAAGCCACATGCACAAGGTAGCACATATGTCTGGAGTCCATTTGCAGTGGCAAGAGGCCCTAGCATGCTCATTATCTATCTGTCTCAAATAAGTTAAGGTTAATTTACTGTTTTGGTTCAGTTGTGTGTTGGGGTTAATCTTAGGGTTAGGGCTGTGACTTATGATTAAGGCTAGGCTAGAAAAAATATAGAAGAGAGACTAAGTTGGAAAGAAGGGATTCAATGGAGGGGGTATTTGGAAAGGGGAAAGGTCAGGGTTGGGGAGGGGTTTAGGATAATGGTATATTTATATTTATGGCAGTTGTTAATAAAAAGTTTTAAAATATTTCAAAAATAAAAAAATAAAAATGGGCTGGTGAGATGGCTCAGCAGTCAGACATTTGCCTGCAAAGTCTGATTGTCTGAATTTGATTCCTCAGTATCCACATAAAGCCAGATGTACAAAGTGGCACATGTATCTGGAGTTCATTCACAGCAGCAAGAGGCTCTGGTATACCCATTCTCATTCTCTTTCTTTTGAAGGACTCTCATACTTGGTGCAGCCTGAGTGTTTTCAGAACACTTCCCAATTTGTCACACAGAATGTTAAAATTTTACGTATCCTAAGGGACTAGAATTTCAGAAAACTGACCTCAGACAGCTCCTGCTACTTCTTCAGGTCATTGGTACATGAGTGTTGGGCGTGAAGAACATGTGGACAGATAGTGCAGAGCTGGGATATCCATTTAGCCTGGGATATAAATGCTCTTGCACCATCAGATCAAATGTTAATCCTAATAACACCAAACACCATATTAATGTTTCACTGAGATTGCTTTGACCCTTGTATACCTTTTGAAGAGGTCTGAAGCATGCCATTCTGGTTAGGTGGTTTTCTAAAGGTTATCGTGTATTGCAAATATGATTTCATTTTGATCTTCCTTTTTTACTCTTCTAAAGGTGTGTTGGTTTTAGTCTTACCCTTCAAGAAGTGTAAATTTTAACTACATGTGACATGAAAGTTAAGGGTTGAATATGGGGAGGCTTGAAGATGTACAGCAGGGATAGGAAGAAAGGAGCTGAGGACAAGAAATGGGAAGGTATGGGAAATCAACCAAAACTAACTATATGTGAAATCACACACAGTGTAGTGGCACATTATCCATCTGGGGGTGGGCTCCCTGTGGTTTCAGCTTCTTGTCTTTGGTTTGTTGGTCACACAGAGCTGTTAAGTTTATTTTATCTCAGTGAGTTGCTCCCAGAGGAGTCAGCTTGCTGGTCCCATCCAGACCACACACTCCTGTGGTGGCAGTTGGGGTTGTGTGGATGGGTGGTGTGCTGTGCCCTCCTCAAATTTCTTTTGCTATGTGGAAATGTGTCACCCCCATTCTACATGCCAACACAGTTCATTTCCAAGGGCATCCTACAACCAGCGAGTAAATTGATCCCTGTCCCTTTAAGTGTGAATGTGAGAAATCCTGCCCACCTGGAGAAGGTTCCTTCCAGATGTGCTGGTGATCAAAGCTCATCTGTGCTTCTGGCAGCCTGCCCTGCGCTGTACAGTTGTGCCTTTCTATCACTATGATTGGGGAACACACGGCCGTGTGTGTGCCCTGTCCTTAATCTCATTTAATTTTTATTAAACATGTTCAATACCTTTGTTGAAAAAAAAAAAACTAGTTACTTTGTTTGCTAAATAAAAGATTCAAGGGTAAGGGGGGGAGCTGGGGAGATACCTCAGTGGTAAGGTTCTCACCTTGTAAGCATGAAAACCTTAGTTCAACTGTATTGCCCACCGTAAAATGCTGAGTTTGGTGGCATGCCCCTGTACAGAAAGGTACTGTGGAGAAGGAAGCTGGAAGATTCCTGAGGCTCCTTGGCCAGCCAGTATATTCTAATTGGTGAGCTTCAGGCTAATAAGACCCCATCTTAAAATTAGTTGATGGGGTTCCTGAGAATACTCTATGTTGACTTCTGGCCTCCACACATACATGCCCACCTACACACATGCATGCATACACACATACATGATAAAAGTTTCTTTAATGAAGCCTAAATTTCACTTGATAGTCTGTGGTAGCAGAGTTATTGATGTAAATCCTGGTCTGGGTTAACAGACCCAGTCTCAAAAGAAGTGAGAAATTCATTTTTTAGAATTATTTTGTAAACTAAGCTCTTTAAATTTCCCTGAGGAATTGTAATGCTAGTAGTGCTAATATCATCACTTCCCTACTGTACTTGTCTGTGCTGTATACTTCTGTTCTAGGCCTCCTACTTTCTTCCACAGCCCTGTGGAAATATCCTTTGTACTGTGATGGTGTGTACAGTTCTACTTCTCCCTGTCCTGCATGCTTGAATTCTGTGTATTCTGCAGTCTGCTTCATGTTCCATGCATGATTGCTAACTTTAAACATATTAATTGATGGATTGTAATGGGAAAATGGAAAGGTTATAAAAGGAAAGCTCAAATACTTTTATGAAGTTACATTTTTGTAGATTATAAATATGTTCTCATTAATTGTTATAGATTTGTATAATAGTTGCATTTCTCATTGCTGTGACAAAATACTTGATAAAAGCGACTTAGGGAAGACTTTATTTTGGCTCCCAGTTTGAACATACAGTCCACTGTGTGAGGAAGACATGACAGCTGGTTATATTGCATGTTACTGCAAGGAAGTAGAGAGCTATGAATGTTATGCTTGGCTACCTTTCTGTTTTCTTTTTTATTTTTTCAATACACTCTAGGACTCTAGCCTGTCCATGGAATAGTGCTATTCATAGTGAGGGTGGGTTTTTATGCCTTGGCCTAATTCACAGAACCCTATAGGCATGTTAGGAGGCTAAACTGATCTATATAATTTCTCACAGTAGTTGATTCTAGGTCCTGTGAAGTTGATATGTGCTGGGTGGTATGCTCCCTTATATTCAGCCAGCATTTACTAGTACCTGTAATTCTTTATAAGGGATAACATTAAACTTGACTTAATAGATATCGTTAAAACTTGAAGATTTCAGTTGTGAACGTAACTCAGTGGTAGAGTGCTTTTCAAGCATATATGAAGCTCTAGGTTTCATTCCCAGCACTGAGACAAAACACTTTAAAGACTCTTCTGTGAGAGATATGAAACATCAGTTATGTTGAGATTGTTAAAAGTACAGGAATTATGCACTTTCTGTTGCTTAGGGGGATGTTTAATTACCATTTTCTGTAGGGTTTCCCTTTTCTTTAGTCATGGTCCCACAGGGATCCTTCTTGTGTTGTTTGCATCTTTGCCTTCTTAGGTGAAGCCTGGTTCCCAGGTGTTGTCTAATGAGCACCAGCTTCTGTCTTCACTAACAATACTGACAAAACTCTTGTGTTTATGTTACGGCTCTTGTGTTGGCTCTGATGTTCTCTCTACGACAATGTTATGAGCAGCCATAACCACACCCAGTATGTTCTGTCGAGGGGAGCTTGCCGGGCCTAGCACTGTTCTGTTCCTGATACTGATTAGAAAGTCAAGAAGAGAGCTGGAGGAATGGCTTAGTGGCTAAGTCACTTGCCTACCAAGCCAAAGAACCCAAGTTCAATTCCCTAGAACCCACATGAGCCAGATGCATCCCTAGGACCCACATGAACCAGATGCACAAAGTGGTACATGTGTTTGGAATTTGTTTGCAGGGATAGAGGCCCTAGTGTGTCCAATCTCTTTTTCTATTTGCTTCTTTCTCTCTCTCAAATAAATAAATAAAATAATTTTTAAAAAGAAAGTTAAGAGGACCTTGTGGCCTCCTGCCTGATTCAATGAGTTCCTCTGGGGCTGGTGAGATGGCTTAGCTGTTAAAGTGCTTGCCTACAACACCAAAGTACCCAGGTTCAATTCCCCAGGACCCAAGTAAGCCAGATGCATAAGGCATTACATCTTTCTGGAGTTCGTTTGCAGTGGCTGTAGGCTTTGGCGTGCCCATTCTTTCTCGCTCACACTCTCTATCTCTTTCTCTCAAATAAATAAAATGAAACACAACTCTTTAAAAATGCAAAGAATAACATAAAAATCATGTGAAAAACTGTGAACTGCAGCATGTTTAGCAACATCTCTGGCCTCCTTAGACACCAGTCCCTTCCCTTGTGACTGACAGAACTGGTTCCAGATATTGCAGGAACCCTGAAAGAGAAACATTATCTCAAGTTGACAAGCCTTCTTTTATCTAAACTAAACTTTTAAAAGAAAATAAATAAAAAATACTTGCTACCACTAGACTTCATAAAATAGTCTTGAAAGGTGTTCTAAAATAGATGACCTGAGAGTATCTCACACTGATTAGCATTTTTGTGAAATTTTCTGTGATTATCTATCTGGATACATTTATTAAAAAATCCGGACTGGGGCTGGAGAGATGACTTAGCAGTTAAGGCACTTGCCTATGAAGCCTAAGGACTCATTTTCCACTCTCCAGGTCCCACATAATCCAGACACACAGTCCTGCAAGTGTGCAAAATCACACATGTGCACAAGGGGGCACATGTTTCTGAAGTTCCATTGCAGTGGCTAGATGCCCTGGCACTCCAATTCTCTCTTCCCCTCTCTCTCTCAAAAAAGAAGAAGAAGAAGGAAAAAAAAAGACCAGTCTGTTGGGCTTGCCTCGAAAAACCAAAATCATGACTGGAGATATGGCTCAGCAGTTAAAAGCACTTGCTTGCAAAGCCTGCTGGCCTGAGTTGGGTTCCCCAGTACCCACATAACTTTACATGCTCTTGCTCTACCTCCTGAGTTCTAGGATTATAGGTGTGTGGAACCATGCCATGTTCTCTGGTCTTGGTTTTTGTTTTTGTTTTTTTCGAAGTAGGGTCTCACTCTACCCCAGACTAATAGGGTGACCTGGAACTTATTCTGTACTCCCAGGCTTGCCTCAAACTCACAGCGAACCTCTTACCTCTGCCTTTCAAGTGTTCTTAAAGGTGTGCACCACCATACTTGCCTTGTTTTATTTTTGTTTGTTTTTCATGTAGTGTTGTAGATTGAACCCAGGACATTGTACATGTTAGACAAGCACTGTACTAACTGAACTATATCCACAGCCTGATGACCTTCAATTTCTGATTCCCTGGGGGTGCTGTATTTCTGATTCTTTGGGTGTGCTAACATGCCCAGTTTTATGTAGTACTGAGCACTGAATCCAAAAGCTTTCTGCATATTAGGCAAGCACTCATAACAACTGATCTTACAAGTAGTAAGAGAGCAGTGATTTTTTTTTTCAGAGAGGATCTTCAATCAGATTAGAACTAGTAATCTCATTAGAAAAATAGGAAGCCAGAAGGCTGAATGTCAGAATACTAAAAGGAAAAATAAAAGCAAAAATAAAACCTATCTACCAAGTTTCTTATGCCTGGGAAAATTTTCCATTAAAAACAATGGAGGCTAGGTTTGGTGGTACTTGTTTGTCATCTCTGAATTTGATAGGTTGAGGTAGGAAAATCACTGAAAGTTTGAGGCCAACTTGTGCTACGTAACAATGTATTGTCTTCCCAAAAGGGGAGGATCAGGGCAGAGGAAGTAAGGTTTGATAATTTGAACATTATAATTTGAAAGTATGGCCCCATAGACTCAGGTGTTTTGTTAAAATTCAGCTTGTAACTTGGGTTTTCAGCCACCCCACTGGAGGAGTTGTCACTGGGGGGCAGATCCTGGAATCTAGCCTTAAGGTGTGGTATGGGGAGGATCTGAATTCCAGCTCTACTAGGTGTGTTCAGAGTAGTTTGAACTCTGGCAGTTTGTGCTTGTTTGTGGTGCTGACTGTTGGTGGTTTCTCTCTGCTTGGATTTATGGAAGACACTAGCTTCTTCTGCTATTGATAGAACTTCCCCTGGATCCTTAAGACTATGAAGTGAACCCCTTCCTCCATTAAGCTGTATCTGGTTAGATGTTTGTCATGAAGCACACATGTGTCCAGGATCTGTTGCTGAGATGTGGCATGTGAAGCAGGGTGATTTCCCTCTGTAGAGATTAATGAGGCCATTATTTGAAGTTGAATCAGGAGATGATGCTTTGATGCAGCATTGTGAAATGGGGATGCCCCTGTTTTGAAGGACAAAAAAGGTCATTGTTAGAGCTGTGAAATAGACCATGATTTATAGTGGAGACCTGAAGAGGTTTTCATTATGCCAGGCTTATTATTCAAAAGCTACCAAGGAGTCCTATTGGCTGCAGATTAAAGTTTTCCCCAGTCTACTCAGCCCATTTGGAGGGGCAGAAGACTAAATCCAGAGACTGTTGTCACTGGTTATGGATGGGATGTCAGACTTTTTTGCATTTGACATTTTTGCAGTGAAAATGTTTGCTTTTGCTGTTGTGCACTGGAAATATGTAACTTGTTTTGATTTTCCAGTATTCAAAGTCTCATATGAGACTTTGGATTTTTGAACATTGTTAAAGTTGGTAAAGCTTATGGGGAACTTCAGAGTTGGATTGAATACAATTTGAGATATAGTCATGAGTCTATGGGAGCCTGGGGTGGACTACAGCAGTTTGAATATGATAATTTGAATGTATGGCCCCATAGACTCAGGTATGTTATTAAAATCGAGCAGTTAAAGCTCTGGCCGTTTGCATTTCTTTGTGGTGCTGACTGTTGATAGTTTCTCATCCTGCCTGGATCTATGAAAGGGAACCAGCTTTTTCCACCATTGATGGAATTTTCCCTGGATCTATAAGTTTGAAATAAACCCATTCATCCTATAAGCTTTGTCACGTTGGATGTTTGTTTCGGGATGTAGGAGCTAATTGCAACATAAGGCATTATTGACTTTAATTATTAATTTAATTTTTGAATGTATGGTATACAAAGTTGTAATTTTTAGCATATAACTGAAAGAAAAGGAATGAGGTTTTTTGTTGTTGTTGTTTTTGGTTTTTTTTTTTTAGCCCAGGGAGAGCAACTTTATTTATTTTTTTTTTAAATGAAGGAGTGAGGTTTTGAAGGGACAGATTTTAGGAGGTTTTTGAATTTAACTGGTACAGATTCCAGTTTTTGAATGAAATTTAAGATGTGAAGTGCTTCCCAGTGCTAGGCATAAAAATAGTGTAGAATATACACAAAAATAAACAATAAGAGTTCCAATCAAGATGGTGGATTTGTTACCATGCTAGGACTTCCGGAGGGAAAGAAGATTGATCTAATATGCATCAATTTGCAAAGAAAAGACAGCCCTTTGTCAACCAGGAGATGTACCACATGTACCACATTCACCCAGGTCCTGGTCTGAAGCATCTGCAAAGGAAGCACCTCTGCTCCCAAGGCTAGCCTGACAACCACTTTCAGGAAAATAGCAACAAACATGGTGGTGAACTGAAACACATTGTAACAGAAATACAGAGGCTACAGAGAACTCTACACTAAAAACAAACTGCTAACGCTCTCACCAAGACCTAGGGACTATTGTAGACAAGGGAGTTTGAAGATTACAAGGTCCACAGGATGGGTAGAAGTATCCTGAGTTATATAGTCCCCTCTAGAGACTGACAAAGCCTCTTATTACCCCCAAAGTGAGGATTAAGGACCCTACTGAGAAGAGCTTTCAGGGAAATGGGGAACGGATTGAAGGGGATATAAGACTAACCTATGTAAATACACACACGCGCGCGCGCACACAGAGAGAGAGAGGGGGAGAGAGAGAACAGAGCTGGGCATGATGGTGCATGCCTTTAATCCCAGTACTTGGGAGGCAGAGGTAGGAGGATTGCCATGAGTTCAAGACTACCCTGAGACTACATAGTAAATTTCAGATCATCCTAATCTAAAGTGAGACCTTACCTCAAAAAAACCAAACTAAAACAAAAAAGGACAGAAACATTTCTGGAAAAAAAAAGAATAAAAAACAGATTGCAATATTTCATTACAAATAATTAAACAAATAAATACAAAAATCAGTAATGCATGAAATACACAATAAAAAGTCCTAAAGCAAAAAGCCAGACATGGTGGCACATACCTTTAATCCCACACTTTGGAAGCTGTGGTTGGAGAATCATCATGAGTTCAAGCCCAGCCTGAGTCTACATAATGAATTCCAGGTCCACCTAACCCTATCTTGTAAAACCAAAAAATAAAAATAAAATAAAAATAAAAGTAAATAAAATAAAAAAGTCCTAAAGCATAAAGAAAGACAAATGGAATATGTTGTAAATATCTTCTTATCACTATTTTATTTTGTTACTTATTTTTTAGCCCAGTTTATATCTGGAATGCACTCTGTAGTTCCAAGTTTGTCTCGAATTTATATTTTATATTTATATTTAAATTTATATTTCTCCTGCCTGTGTCTCCTGAGTGCTAGGATTAAAGACATGTGCCACCACACTCTGCTCTTATCACTATTTTAATATAAGTAGAATAAACTCTGTAGTTAAAAAATGGATGGGCAAAATAAATTTTTTAGAAAGGATTCATTTATAACATTTTGATAGAATGACACAAAAAGATTGAAAAGAATAGAAAGGTACATTCTTTTGTGTGTAGTGTATGGGTGTGGTGTTTGTGATGTATGATCTATGCACATGTAAGTATAGATACTCATGCTTCATTTGTGCGCATGCAGAGGTCAGAGGAGAACATTTCAGTATTCTTCTCTTATTGCTTATCTGTTTATTTTCTTGAGACAAGGTCTTTCCTTCAACCAGAGATGTACATCAGTTTGCTCCAGTGATGCTCTGGTCACAACCTCCCATGGACTGGGGTTACAGAAGGGCATGGCCATGCCCAGCTTTTTATGTGGGATCTGGGGAGTTGAAATTAGTGGTCTGTGGAGCCAGCTCCTTAGCCCTGAAAAATATATTCTATACACATAGAAACCAAAAACTACAGGGACTTGAGAGATTGCTCAGTGGTTAAAGACACTTGTTTGCAGATCTTGCTGACTTGAGGTTTAATTCCCTAGTATCCACATAAAGCCAGATGCACAAAGTAGCATGTGTGTTTAGTTTGTTTTCAGCAGCAAGAGGCCCTGTCATGCCCTTATGTTCCCTCCCTCCCACCCTTCTGTTCCCTCTTTCCCTTCCTCCCCTTCCTTCCTTTCTTTCTTTCTTTCTTTCTTTCTTTCTTTCTTTCTTTCTTTCTTTCTTTCTTTCTTTCTCAGCAAACAAATAAAAAATAGTTTTAGAAAAGATGTACAAAAATAAAGATAACCTATCATGATAAAATATTCAATCCAGCAATTAAATTTAATTATAAGCACACAACTACTCTAAGATAGAGTATAAACATCTACAGATAAAGCCTAATAGAATTATTGAGAGAAATAGATAGTTCTAGAATAACAGGTAGTGTCTCTTTTTTTTTTTTTTTTTTTTTTTTTTTTTTTTTTTGGTTTTCTGAGATAGGGTCTCACTCTAGCCCAGGCTGACCTGGAATTAACTATGTAGTCTCAGGGTAGCCTTGAACTCATGGCTATCCTCCTACCTCTGCCTCCCTAGGGCTGGGATTAAAGGCGTGTGTTACCATGCCCGGCTGTAGTGTCTTTGAAATCTTTCTTTCAATAATGGATATGCCAACCTGATTGTTGTGAGGTGTTGAGTTGTTTAATGGGTGCAGAATTTGTGTTTTGTAAGGTGAAAGATGTTTTGGAGAAGGTTGTGATTTCATGGTTACACGAAAATAGCATGGTTTCCTAATATAGCATACTTATTAACTGTAGGCAGATAGCACTGAAATACATCTTCCAAGTGTATTAAAATTTCAGTCACCATCTGTGTATATATGTGTGTGTATGTGTATGTATAATGAAAATGTATAATAGTAGAGGGTCAATCAGAAATAAGGAAATTTACTCATTCAGAATTGAGAGAAGATAAGAAAATCTGTGAAAAGTAAAGTATGAGGGCTGGAGAGATGGCTTAGCAGTTAAGGTGCTTATCTATGAAGCCCAAGAACCCAAGTTCAGCTCCCCAAACCTACGTAAGCCAGATGTATTATGTACAAAGTCATGCATGTGCACAAGATGGCGCACGTGTCTAGAGTTTGAGTGTAGTGGGTAGAGGCTCTGGTGCACCAATTTTCTCTGTCTCATAAATAAATTTTAAAAATTAAAAAAAGAACGTAATTATGTTAGTAAGTCAAAACATGTTAATAATCAATTTAAATGTGAAAATAGTATGTTTCTTTTAAAAATAGAGAGTCTAAGTTTTGCTTTAAAACAAAATTCATCTCTATATTGTTTTTAAAGCACACTAGTCAAATAAAAAATAGAAAAATAGAAAAGAAATGTAAGAAGAAATATTCTAGACAAGCGTGGTAATGAACATCAGTCTGGACTACAGAGTAAGACCCTGTTTCAACAGAATGAAATCAAACAAAAATCTCTATTAATGCTAAAATTATAGGACTATTAGCATTATAAACAGTAGAACTCATGACAAACAAACTTATAGAAGAAAGATGTATAGCATACTGTAAAAGTGTACAATATGTCAAATTTTATTATGTGTGTAGCTTCCAGAGTAATAATTTTAATTTTATTTGTTTGTTTTACTTATTTTTCCAAGGTAGGTTCTCAATGTAGCCCAGGCTCACCTGAAACTCACTCCATAGTCCCAGGCTGGCCTTGAAGATACATATGATATATACAACAAAAAGTGTTATACAAGTTTTCTAAATTAGTAAATATATTCACTAAAAAATATGGAAACATTTAGAAGACATTTTACAATAGGTGGAAAAAGTAACAAGTGAAAAACTGAAGACTTTTAGCATTCATTGGTGAACTAAAGAAATTCAGTTAAAATGAAAAAAAAAAACAAAAAAATAAAAATTTAAGAAAAAAAATCTAGCAAGACAAAGGGCAAATTTGGCCTGTCAGGTTAAAGATTGATGAAATGTAGGAAAATCAATTCTTTCATATATTTAAATAACATAGAGCCCTTTTTGAGGACAATATAACCATGCTTAGTAATAATGTAAGTGTATATTCATATACTGAGCAATTTATATATAAAAATCAATGCATTTTTGTACCAATGTTATAATCAAGATGCCTATAACTGTACAAATTGTTGGGTAAATTATACTCTGTACCATACAGAATACTTTAATAATACTGGGCCTTTGAAAGGATTGAGGTGATATTTTAGTATTGAAAAATAAAAGTCTCCAAACAGTAGTTCTTGTTGACCTTACATTTAAAAGGAATACTTACAACACATTACCTATAAAGGAAACCCCATCAGAGTTACTTCAGACTTCTCAATTGAAACCCTAAAAGGCAGTAGAGCCTGGAATGGAACAATGCAAAATCTAAGAACTTATGGCTTCCAACCTAAACTACTCTATACAGCAAAAATATCCCTCATAAGAGATGATGAAAGAAAAACTTTCCACGATAAAAGTCAGCTATACAACTATATGAACACAAAGCCAAAGCTACAGAAAGTACTTCAGGGAATCCTACACACAGAAGCAAATAACAACTGCCAAGTGTCTGTGAGAAGTAGATCACAATAACCAAACCAAGAGAAGGCACAAAAACTACAAAGACCAAGAAAACACCAAACCAAATAAACCACCACAATATAGCAGGAATTACATCAAACCTGACAGTTATTACCCTAAATATTAATGGCCTTGATTCATCCATCAAGAGGCATAAGCTAACAGGGTGGATCAAAAAATTAGACCCCTCAATCTGCTATCTTCAAGAACCCCACCTCACCACTAAAGACAGACACCTTTTCAGGTTGAAAGAGTAGAAAATTATATTCCAAGCAAACAGAAACAAGAAACAAGCAGGTGTAGCTATACTTATATTGGATAAAGTGGAAATCAAACCAAAAGTAATCAAAAAAGACAAAGAAGGCCAATTCGTGCTCATCAAGGGGAACAATCCAACAAGAGGATATCACAAGCATCAATCTTTATGCACCAAATACAGGTGCACCACAATTCATAAAACAAAATCTACTGGACAGCAAAACAGAAATAACCACACCATCATAGTTGGGGACTTCAATACTCCACTATCAGCAATAGACAGATCATCCAAACAGAAAATTAACAGGGAAGAGAGCTCAACAACACCATAGATCAATTAGACCTAACGGGCATCTAGAGAATATTCTACCCCAAAGCCACAGATTACACATTCTTCTCAGCAGCTCATGGAACCTTCTCTAAAATAGATCACATACTGGCTCATAAATCCTGTCTTCATATATTTAGGAGGATCAAGATAATTTCCTGCATGATATCAGATCACAGTGCTGTATTGCTAGAAATTAACAATAAAAGTTGTGCCAGGAACTCAACCAGCTCTTGGAAACTGAACAACACACTCTTAAACAATAAATGGGTAGTAGAAGAAATAAAAAAATGAAATTGCAGAATTTCTGGAAACGAATGACAATGAGAACACATCATACCAAAACTTATGGGACACAATGAAGGCAGTCCTCAGGGGAAAATTAATTGCACTAAATGCCTTCATAACAAAGATCTTTAATCTACAACCTAACCATCCACCTAAAGGCATTGGAAAAACAAGAAGTATCCAACCGAAAAAGTTGCAGATGGAAAGAAATAATTAAGATCAGAGCAGAAATTAATGAATTGGAAACTAGGAAGACAATTAAGAGAATTGATCAAAGAGCTGGTTCTTTGAAAAAATAAACAAAATTGATAAACCCCTGGCCAATTTGATAAAGCAGAAAAAAAGAGACAAATTAATAAAATTTGAAATGAAAAAGGAAAGATCACAAAGACATGAGTGAAATTGGGAGAATCATCAGGACTTACTTCAAAACCCTCTACTCCACAAAACTGGATAATATGGAGGAAATGGATGAATTCCTGGACACATACCACCTACCAAACTTAAACTCAGAGGAGATTAATCTCCTAAACAAACCTATCACAACCATCGAGATTGAAAGGATAATCAAAAACCTCCCTAAAATCAAGATTGCAGGACCAGATGGCTTCTCAGCTGAATTCTATCAAACCTTCATGGAAGAACTGAAACCAATTTTTCTCAAATTGTGCCACACAATCAGAGAACAGGGAAAACTCCCCAACTCCTTCTATGAAGCTAGTATCACCCTAATACCAAAACCAGGCAGAGATGCCACAAGAAAAGAAAACTACAGGCCTATTTCCCTGATGAACTTAAATGCAAAGATCCTGAACAAAATCCTCACAAACCAAATTCAACAACACATCAAAAGCATTATCCACCTGGATCAAGTAGGCTTCATCCAAGGAACACAGGATGGTTCAACATAAGGAAATCTGTCAGTGTAATTCACCACATAAATAAGCTTTAACACAAAAACAACATGATCATTTCCATAGATGCAGAAAAGGCCTTTGACAAAATACAACATCAATTCATGATCAAAACATTGGAGAGACTAGGCATGGATGGTCTATATCTCAACATAATAAAGGCTATATATAAAGATCCTAAAGCCCAAATAATACTTAGTGGGGAGAGGCTGAAGGAATTCCTGTTGAGATCAGGAAAAAAACGGGTGCCCACTCTCACCTCTTCTCTTCAACATAGTACTAGAAGTACTAGCTCAAGCAATAAGATAGGAGAAAGAAATAAAAGGGATACAAATTGGAAAGGAAGAAGTTAAATTAGCTCTATTTGCAGATGGCAAGATTCTATACGTAAGTGACCAGGGAACCTCCATCTGAAAACTTGAAACAGTATGAAAATGCATAAAATGGAGACTCAAAACTGGAATCATGTGCTCCATGCTGTTAAGTATGGAATTTGTTGGGAGTTTTTCTGCTTCATAAATGTTAAAACTTTATCACTTGACTTCTTAAATTCTGTATTCTTTTGAGTCTTAGAATTTACCAAGTAACAACAATTATAAGTAGGAATGAGAATGTAATCCAGTAGGAGATTGCTTGCTTTGCACAAGGTCCTGACTTTATTCTCTTCCCCAAGTCCTCATAATCCTCATAAATAAGTTTAGAACAAAAATATACAAATGACAAAAAGAAATAGAAAGGCCAATAAATATATTTGTTTTCAATTATAGAAATGCAAGTGAAAAGTGAGATTATTTTCTATAAAGTACATCATCCTCTTTCAGAGTTTTTTGTTCCTGTTCTTTTACTCATCAGTTTATTTCGTATGTATAATTTTATAGACATTCGCTTAAGCACTGACAACCTTTTTAAGCAGCGTTGTTTTAATAATGGCATATTAAAGTGAGCCAGAAGGAAGTTAATTATACTTTGGCAGATATATAGCAGAAAGATATATATCTACCTGTGTCCACATTAAAGTTTGTATAGGAAACACGTTTTAATGCATATTACACAGAATATCTATAATTTTTTTTTCTCTACCCCTCTCTCTTTTCATCTCTTTCTTTTTATAAGGTAGTCTTGTATAGCCCAGGATGGCATTGAATTCACTATGTAGCTGAGGATGACCTTGAACTCCTGATCCTCCTGCCTTTAGCTTCTGAGTACTGGTAATACAGGATATTACCACATTTAGTTTAGTAATCTCCTTTTTTCAAAGTATGCATCTGTCTGGATGATATATTTTTTGGAAAATAATTAGATATCCATAAAAGTTGAATCCCTATAATCTGTGCACTGTTGTATTGAAATTACCTTTCCTTTTTTCTTACATATTCCTATAATGCTTATTTGTTGTCTTGCCACAGTTATGCATTGCTTTTGTTATCAGAGAACATCCCTATTGTTTTCTTCCCTTTAGTTATCATCATTTGTAACGATAATGGTATGTTTTTAGGTACTCTGAGCTAAGCATGTTACAAACAGGATCTGGCTTATGCTACCATTTCTTATGTATTCTTTTTGTCTATCTTCTTAGAGCAGCTGTTCCCTGGTTTCATTAGCCATTTACTGCCTAAAACTTTGAAGAATTTTTTTGTTAAATCTATGTATATATGCCTTGGAAGGAATTATTTGTTTGTTTGTTTGTTTATTTATTTATTTATTTATTTATTTATTTTAGAGAGACAGAGAAAGACAGAGACAAAAGAGAGAGAATGGGTATGCCATGGTATTTTGCCACTACAAATGAACTCCAGGTGCATAAGCCACCTTGTGCAGTGCATCTGGCTTACATGGGTACAGGGAAATTGAACCTGGCTCCTTAGGCTTTGAAGGCTACTTCCTTCTCCACTAAGCCATTACTGCAGCCCTTAATATATTTTATTTATTTAGTAATAACTTAATTCTTAAAATTATTTAAATGTTTATTTTCATATATGATCAATAATGAATCTTTACTAACACAAAGAGTAGAAAAATACCTGTCTATAAAACAAAGACTTTTCTGAGATGTATAGCATTATTTTGCATTTTTGCAGATTGTATTGTATTTTGTTTCATAAAGTGGATGAATTCTTATATGTGCTGATATAATAACTTGCTTTAATGGTGAGATTCCCCCCACCCCAATGTAGGACTGACCTAGAATTCATTATGTTGTCTTAAGCTGGCCTCAAACTCACAACGATCCTCCTACCTTGGCCTCCTAAGTTCTGGGATTAAAGGCATGTGCCTCCATGCCCAGCGTGATGGTGTTTTGTAGATTCTGTTATTTTCAGTGATGCCATGTCCTTCCCTGTGTAGACATAACTTATGACTTGGTTTTCCTAGTTACACAGAAGTATGAGTTTCTAGGCTACTTTTCATAGGATACTTTTAGAGCCATCCTGTGTGCTTCATTCCTTTGTCTTTCTGTCATATATATAGAATGTCTCCAAAAGGAGCTGCCCCTTTCTAATTTTGTTCAAGAATTAAAAGAGGTGAAGCAAAGTACCCGATCTCTAGCCATAGAATCTAAGGAAGGATCATACCTCCTTTGCAATCTACTGAAGTTGAGAGGCTTGTTATTTTAGTCATGCTGATAAATCACGTTGAACTTGATTCTGGGATTGTAAACACACACAAAAGATAGCTAAGCTCTATAACCTTGAATTTGGGCTGTGAAGAAAACAAGTGGTTCCAAGATAAAACTCTTGATAGTATTCTTACCAGATATAAATGGAAATCAGACAAGTCACCAAATGAGAATATGGTTTCAGGCAAAGTATTTTATAAATAAAATATTACCAATTGTGATGATTAATCTTGGCTGGCAACGTGACAAGATTTAGAATCCATGGGAACAAATCTCTGGGCATGTCTGTGAGGGATTTTCTGGATTAGGGCAATTGAGGAGGAAGGTCCACCCTGAATGTAGGCACCTTTATTCCATGTTGAGTCCTGGACTGAATCAAAAGGAAAAAGACTTAACATGGCATGATGGTGTCATGCCTTTTTTTCCATCACTTGGAAGCTGAGGTAGGAGCATCACTATACGTTTGAAACCAGCCTGGGGCAACAGGGTGAGTTCCAGGTCAGCTTTGCTAAAGTGAGACCCTGCCTTGAAAACAAAATAACAAGTAAAAGGAGGGGGAAAAAAAGAAGTGAATACCAGCATTCATTGCTCTACCTTCTGACTACAGATTGAATGTGACCAGATGTTTTATACTCCTGCCACCATGCCTTCCCTTCCATGATGGACCATAGTCCCTTGAATTTTAAGTCAAAATAAACCCTTCTTCCTTAAGTTGTTTTTGATAGGTATATTTTGCAGCAACAGGAAAGTAGGTAATATAACAATATTACTTACTTGTTTACTGTCAAATTAATTTAAGTAGGTATTTTAAAACAGAAATGAGCCTTGAAAAAAAATCTGTGAGGTTGTGAGTGGAACATAAAGGGAATGTCTAAAACTTTCTAGGCTTGAAGGGTTAAAATATACAAGTGTCATTTTTGACTGGTCAGATACATAATTTAAAATTTATCCAAGTATACAAAAAGCCCATTATATTTCAACCACCTATCAAAGATGATGTTAGAACTAAAGCCAATACACTTTTGTTAAAACTTTAATATCAGTCTCAAGTTCATACTCAGTAAATCCTTTTATTTGTTTGAAATGTCTCAAGAAGGAAAATATAACTAAAGTAAATTGGTAGTACATTTCTCTGCCATCCAGGAACTTGTAGCTAAAATTAGAGTAAATCATGTATTTAAAGAACATTTGTGGATATATATAACAAATGACAGCAATCAAATAAATAAAAAGGCAAATCAACTTGAGAGTTAGACTGCCCCAAGAACTACTAATTTCAATGGTCTATGATTGTTTACAATTTGTGCACTTTCAACTTGTTATGAATAGGAAGTAGTCTGAGAAAGCCGCTCAGCCACAATGATTGTGGCACTGTGTGTGTGTGTGTGTGTGTGTGTGTGTGTGTGCGTGTGTGTGTGTGTAAAAGTTAGAGAATAATAACATTCCCATATATCCCATAATCCCTTGCTTATAGATTCAAAAATGATCAAAGGTGGGCCTGGAGAGATGGCTTAGTGGTTAAGTGCCTGCTTGTGAAGCCTAAAGACCCTGGTTCGAGGCTTGATTCCCCAGGACCCATGTAAGCCAGATGTACAAGGTGCACATGCATCTGGAGTTCATTTGCAGTGGCTGGAGGCCCTGGCGAGTCCATTCTTTCTCTGTATCTGCCTCTTTCTCTCTCTGTCTGTCGCTCTCAAATAAATAAATAAATAAATAAATAAATAAATAAATAAATAAATAAATAATTTTTTTAAATGATCAAAGGTAAGAAATGACATCCTAATGAGCAGTACTGCAGCCTTAGCACAGAAAATTTGAGAATTCACACGGAAGAGTCACTATGGTTTTCATTCGTTCCTTTCCAAATTGGGGATGTACTTCAGTAATATTTCAGTTCTACTGTAACATGGTGGGTATTGGCAGGAAGCTAAGTTGTCTTCTCAGTTTATAGCCTCTAGATGCCACATCTTTATTTTAAATAGAGGTCCTACAACCTGTGTTTTATGAGCCTGCTGTCTTAACATTTGCATAGGGTTTTGTGTTATCTCCCCTCAGGAGCAAGATGTATATTTTTTTCCTGTCAAAGGACAAATTATTTATATATATCCAGTTAGAAGTTATAGTGTTATTAGTTTCCCCAACTATGTGTGAGCTCTCCCTATGAGAGAAATAAAATTGTTAATTTACTGCCCAGTAACATCAACCTTAGACATATGGCATCTTTTGTCCAATGAAATGTGACTAGAGGGAATGGATGTCTTTCAAGCAGAATCCTTAAGAGAGAGCACATTGCTCTGCCATGGCTGTCTTTTCTCTGCCATGAAAGCAGCATGGCCCAAAATGTGCTTCTTCTTTGACTGGCTAGTAGCTGATGTATAACTTAAGTAAGAATTTTTAGTTGCGGGCTGGAGAGATGGCTTAACAGTTAAGGTGTATTCCTGTCAAGCCTAAGGACCCAGGTTCAATTCTCTAGGTCCCACAGAAGCCAGATACACATGGTGGCACATGCATCTGAGTTCATTTGCAGTGGCTAGAGCCCTCACGTGCCCACTCTGTCTCTCTCTCCCCATCTCTCTGTGTCTAATGAGTAAATAAAAATGAAAATAAATTCATTTTTTTAAAAAAGAATTTTTAGTTGCTTGTCATGAAGACGTGGGATTGTTAGCCACTCCAGCAACCTAATATTGATTGATCAGAGTTTAATTTTGGGGGTTACTTTTACAATACCAAAAAAAAAAAAAGAATACTTCAAAGAGTCCTAATCACTTTTCCTTTACACTTTATTAATGAGGGATGTTAGTACTTGGCACTATTCCACATGAGCCATCCACAATTGCTTTGTTAGAAGGTCAAAGACAATAAGCAGAAATTACACTTTTTGTTACCTAGTTCTTCTCATTAGTAATGGAAAGAGTGTTTTGCAAAAATTTTAGACAATTGGCTTTTGCATTGGCAAGGTTAAATCTAGAAGTCTGGATCTCACTGTTCCTCATACATTGTACATTCACTTAGAGATAGTGAGTCATATCTTCTGTTTTCAATAGATTACCCTGTCAAATTCATGGAATGGCTTCCATATATTGCATACTACAATGTTAATGAGCTGTAAGTTTCTGTTTTAAACTTTAAAGATCTTGCTTTTGTCTACATTACTTAAAAAAATGTATCTTATTTATTTATTTGGTAGAAAGAAGCAAAGAGAGAGAGAGAGAATGGGTTGCCAGGGCCTCTAGCCACTGCAAATGAACTCCAGATGCATGTGCCTCCTTGTGCATCTGATTTACTTGGGTCCTGAGGAATTGAACCAGGATCCTTTACCTTAACCGCTAAGCCATCACTCCAGCCCTACATTACTTTTTAAGTGATTCAGCACTTGGTCAGTATGTTTCTGGAAATCCAGGTTTAGCATTTTTCCTTTGTGAAAGTCTGCCCTTGGATTTCAGAACTCCATTGCTACACTTGAGAGATTTAGCTTATTTAGTTTAATTAAATATAAAATCTCAAGCCTTATTAGCTTTCCTGACTTGAAAATAGAGATAAGTCCCTGGGTTTTAAGAGTTGCATACCAATTATATTTCTTAAGAAAATGTTACATAAAAACCTAGCATGCGTATATCATTTAGGTTAAAATGCCCAGAATACTTAATAATTTAACTTAGTTGTGGCAATGGGCATAAAATCTTAAGTTAGTTTATGAAAGAGAAAACAAAGGAAATTCACATGTGCTAGACTGCAATCTAGTCATTGTCTTGCCCTTGATTCTGTACTACCCAGAACATTAAGTTGGGATAAATATGGTAGATAGCCAGTCCATTTCAGTGAGCTGTAGATTCATGTAAAGTTGGTGATTGTATTCTTGGGATGTTATCTTTAGTATGTAATGCTGACTTGATTTGAACTTTCCTACTCAAGAAGTAGTTAGCACCAAAATAAAAGACCTAACCGAGCTAGTAAAGATCATTAAATTTTTTTGTTTGTTTGTTTGGTTTTTTGAGGTAGGGTCTTGCTCTAGGTCAGGCTGACCTGGAATTCGCTATGTAGTCTCAGGGTGGCCTCGAACACACAGTGATCCTCCTACCTCTGCCTCTGAAGTGCTGGGATTAAAGGTGTGCGTCACCACGCCCAGCTAAGATCATTAATTTCTAAAGTTTAGTTGATTGACACTGAGTGGATCTGTCCCTTGAAAAGCTGCTCTCTTAGCACATTAATATCCCTGCACAGAGGGCCTCTGTTAATGTTCTGTAAAAATGACAGGGTGCTTAGTTTGCGTGTCACATTAGCTAATTGCAGTCAAGCACTCAAACTCAAAACTAACTTGCTTTCCAGTGTGGATAAGTATTTATAAAACTGCTTATTTTTGGACCTCTAATAATTGGACAATTAGGTAATCTGTTCATATAGTTGACAAGAGCCATGGTTATTTGTCAAGTGCTTTTGGAAAGCATTTTCTATCTGATTCATTGTTTTTGTTGTCTTCCTTAGCAATTGTGCTGCTGTTACGGGATTTTAGAAACTAATTTGTAGATTACTCAATGCCGAGCCTTTTAGTTCTCTTAGGGTCAGAGAAAGAACACCAAGACATCTCCAAAAGTGGCTGCCTTACAAATTAGAGGTAGCAGCGATCTAGAACTCTTTTAAGCTTATGAATTAAATAGCTAAGATATAAAAAACATTAATATAATCCTGCTCATATGAATACCTAATTATTGATTTCTACTTATGGCATACTTTATTTTGATTTTTCTCTATGTGTTCAGAAGAGAAAAATGGGAATGTTAAATAGGTTATTTTAAAGCCAGGTCTGCTTGTAAAAGAATTTGAAAAGACTGAGTTGTTAAGTCAACAGATTGTAAACCTGCTAGAAAGTTAAAATGATCTTAGGTTATGCTACAGAAGACATTATCTAACAGTTCTCAAAGTGCAGTCTCTGGAACACTAGGATTATTATTTCTGGAGCACTTTTTAGATTAAATTGGGCTTTGGCCTAGATGTCTATGTTTTAATGAGTCCTCCAGTAATGCTAGGTACTGGGGATTTGAACCCAGGCTGCCAAGCTTTGCAAGCAAGTGCCTTGAACTGCTGAGCTATCTCTCTAGCCCCTTGGGCCATACATTTAAACCAGTGCAGCTAGTTTTAGCTACACAGTGAATTTGAGGCCAGCCTGGGCTACTGACAAGAAGAAATACTAATTTAGAACAAAACCCGCATCTCTTTTATGCTGGTTAGACAAACATGGATCATCTCTATCTGTTCTATACTACAGCATGATTCCCCAAGCTGAAACACTCCAGAAGAAATGTTTGTGGTCTAGAAGTACCTATAAACTAAATTCAGAGAGAATATTTGGATGAAATTGAGTTATAAGCAAATTCTGTGTGAATATTTGGAAGAAATTTGCTATATTTACTTTGGGGGGGGAACCTGAGGGCTAAATCCTGTAATTGTTGCTTCAGTTAGCTAAAAGGCTATTTTTATTTCCAAAATAGGATAAAGTAAAGAACGTTCTGACAAAAACATTGTGTACCGTCTCCATGATGTAGTGAGCTCCACCTCCCTGCAGGCATTGGGGTAGTTAATGACATCCTTGTCACAGTAGTGTTATGGTAGATGATATGAATCTACAAGTTCAAGAAGTTACATGAGCTTCATGATAAAGCCAAAGAGAACCAAATTGATACACACACACACACACACACACACACACACACACACAGTTTTCAAAAGCCCAAGAAGATATCTGTTTTCTATTTGATGTCTTTAGTAGGGGCATGGGGGCAACCAAAGCTTTTCATTCTGTCCAGTTGTTTGCCTCACGATAACAAAAGACTGAGCACAGAGACAACAAGGAGTGAGACAAAAGAAATTTACTGATCAAACATATTTAGGATTTCAGCTGCCCTCAAAAGAAGAGAAGGAAACCAGGCGTGCTGTCTCGTGCCTTTAATCTCAGCACTTGGGAGGCTGAGAAAGGACAATCTCCATGAGTTCAAGGCCTAGACTACAGTGAAACCCTGCGTCAAAAAAAGAAATAAGCCAGGCGTGGTGGTGCACGCCTTTAATCCCAGCACTTGGGAGGCAGAGGTAGGAGGATCGCCGAGAGTTCGAGGCCACCCTGAGACTACATAGTGAATTCCAGGTCAGCCTGGGCTAGAGTGAGACCCTACCTCGAAAAAAAAAAAAAAAAAAAGACATAAATAAATAGATCAAGCAAAAAGAAAACAAAAAGAGGGGGAAAGAGAGAAAATGTTATAATTTTCTTTTTTTTATTTTTATTTATTTTTTTATTGACAACTTCTATACTTACAAACAAAAAAAAACCCACCTGCTATTTCCCTCCCCTCCCCCATTCCACTTTAGAACTCCAATCTCCATCATATCCCCTCCCTCTCTCCATTAGTCTCTCTTTTAATTTGATGTCATCATCTTTTTCTTCTATTTTGAGGGTCTTGAGATGGTATTGCTAGGCACTGCAAGGTCATGGATATCGAGGCCAATTTCTGTCTGGGCAGTTGCATTATAAGAAGTTATACCCTTCCTTTGGCTCTTCCATTCTATCTGCCCCCTCTTCCGCAATGGTCCCTGAGCCTTGGAGGGTGTGACAGAGGTGTTTCAGTGCTGGGCACTCCTCCATCCCTTCTTCTCAGCACTATGTTGCCTTTTGGGTCATCCCAGTGGTCATCGCCATCTGAAAAGAGAAGCTTCTCTAACCAGAAGTGAGAGTAGCGTTAATATATGAATATGAACAGTAAGTGTAGTACTTTCAGGGTAGCTTGGTGGGAATAATATATACATTTAGTCAGATAAGACCAGGCTTTATACCCCTAAGGCTCATGACCTCACCTACCATAGACTTTTGCTTAGGTTTTCAGTACCAGGTATGTATTCCCTCCCATAGAGAGGGCCTTCAGTCCAATTATGGAGCAGTTGGTTACCCCAAGAGTAGACATGCCACTATTGCACCTGTTCAGTCATTGTGCCTGTCTGGCCAAACTTAAATATTCAGCGTCCCCTGTTTTTCAAATTAGCCAAAGAAGAGAAATAGAAACAAAAAAAAGGAAGGAAAAGTCATGTTTTCTGAGTTATAGCTTAGAGAAACAGGCAAGCTCAGCAGTAGTTTTGTTTTTGTTATTGTTTTGCTTTGTTTCAATTTTTTTTTGAAAGGACATCTCAGGTAGCCCAGGGTGATCTTGAATTTCTGATCCAGGTATGCACCATCATACTTGGTCTTTGATGTTATCTTTTAGCCTAAAGATATGCTTTTCCATCTCTAAAATAAAAGCCTCCCCCTCTTTTAGTTAGTTTGGTTTTTTTTTTGTTTTGTTTTGTTTTTTTGATTTTAGTCAAAGTAGGATCTCTCTCTAACCCAGTATAGCCTGGAACTCACTATGTAGTCCCAGGCTGGCATTGAACTCACTGCCATCCTCCTACCTCTGCCTCTACAGTGCTATAATTAAAGGTGTGCATCACTACCACACCTGGCTGATAAAAGCTGCTCTCTGGATTTTACTTCGGCTTTTAGATACTATCCCATTTCTCTCCTTATCTTTATAGAGAAACTCCTGAAAAGGGGGAAAGAGTTGCTTATGTCACTGCCTCTAGTTTGTCAGGCCTTAAAGCCTCAACATTCTCCCAAATTGTTTTTATAAAGATTGTCTGTAACCTGTATATTAGCAAATCCAATTGTTGGATCTCAGTCCACACCTTGTTTAGCTGAGCAGCACCTTTTGACACCATAGATCACTGTGAAACATTTCTTCACTAGGTTTGAGTGCTCTTCTGGTCTCTTTCCTCATTGTTCTGTAGTCTCCTAAATATTGGACATCCAATTTTGGATGTCTTCACATAACACCACCAAAACCTCTGCCAACCTCATTCAGTGTCTTGATTTACATGTTCCCCATACACTTATCTATACCTGTTATCTCCAGCTTAGAATGCTTACTAGATTCTAGGTCCACCTATCCTGTGGGACTTCTCTGCTTGGAATTGTTGCAGATACTGTCTTGTTCTTGGGACAAGCACCCTACCAGAAGTAAATTATAGGAGGAATGGGTTTATTTTAGGCCTGCAGATTCCAAGGGAAGCTTTATCATGGCAAAGGAAGCTGGCTCACTTCATCATACATCCATAGCAAAGAGACAGTAGGCAGCCCAGTAAGCCCAAGCTGACTCTGAATTCACACTTTAGGGCTAGACTCTGCCCCAGTGACACAACTCCTTTAGCAGGGTTTCACCCTTAAGTAAGAAGCTTAATCATAAATAAAAAACTTAATAAAAAATACCTGAGGCTATTGGGGACATTTGTATTCAAAATACATTGATATCTAATGAGTACCCCAACCTATACCATCCAATCTTCCTGGACAAACATGTTCCTCCTTTCTCCCTTCACAGTTAGTAAGAACTCCATTCTTCTAACACAGTGGGCATTGAAGTTTTTTGACTCTTTGGCTTTCTTTTTAAACTCTTTAAAAAAATAATTTATTTGGGCTGAAGAGATAGATGGCTTCATGGTTAAGGCACATGCCTGTGAAGTCTATGGGCCCAGGTTCAGTTCTCCAGGTCCCACGTAAGCCAGGTGCACATCATGGCACATGCATCTGGAGTTCATTTGCAGTGGCTAGAGGGCCTAGCATCCCCATTCTCACTCTCTCTCTCCCTCTCCCTGTCTCTAATAAAATAAATAAATGAAAATAAAATCTTTTTAAAATTTTTATTTATTGATTTATTTGAGAGAAGGAGACAAAAGGGGGGAAGAATGGGCACACCAGGCTCTCTACCAACTGCAAACAAACTCCAATCTCATGCAGCATCACGTGCATCTGGCTTACGTGGGTTTTGGGTAGTCAAACCTGGATCCTTATGCTTCACAGGCAAGTGTTTTAACTGCTAAGCTATCTCTCCGACCCTCTTTTTAAACTATTTAACAACTTATATATATATAGGCCATATACCATGATCATAGTACCCTCCCACTGACCTGCCTTTATACCCTCCCAAATCCCCATTCTACTGAATCCTTTCTTCTTTCGAACTAGTCTCTTCACTTTTGATGTCATCATTAAAAGAGGTCATCTTGAAAGCTGCAACAGGGAAGGAACTGTCACGTAGAAGAGATCCTTAATAAGATCATCAGAAATTTTCTTACTAGAAACCATGAAGATCAGAGGCAGTGGAATGATATATTCACAATATTAAAAGAAAAAAAAATCCAGCATTCTCAACTAAGTTTTCTTTATCTAGACAAAGTGTTCTTTATTAGTGAGGTAGGCATTGTGTGGTTTCTTAATCAAATTTGAGAGTATTCATCTCTACTAGACTTATCTTAGTATAAATGCTATGGGAGCATTTTTATTTTCTATTTTTAAGGTGGTATCTCACTCTAGTCCAGGGTGACATGGAACTCACTATGTAGTCCCTGACTGGCTTTAAGCTCACAGCATTTCTCCTATTTCTGCCTCCCAAGTGCTGGGTTTAAAGGTGTGCACCACCATGCCTGTCTACAAGCTCAATCTTAATAAAAAATTCCTAGCTGGGTATAGTGGTGCATACCTTTAATCCTAGCACTTGGGAGGCAGAGGTAGGAGGATCACTGAAAGTTCAAGGCCACCCTGAGACTACATAGTGAATTCCAGGTGAGCCTGGATGAGCCTGAGCCAGGGTGAGACCCTACCTCGAAAAACCAAAAAAAAAAAAAATACTGAGAATGTGGGGAATATATATATATTTACTTTCAAACCACCACATTCTGCCTGTGGTTCCCATAGACTCATGATTGGCTCACTATGAAAATTGCATTCAGTCCAACTTCAAAGGTCCCCATAGTCTTATATATTTTATTTATTTGAGAGACAGAGAGAAAGAGAGAGAGAGAATGAATGGGCACACCAGAGCCTTCAGCTGCTGCAAACGAACTCCAGAAGCATGCACCCCCTTTTGCATCTGGCTTACATTGGTCCTGGGGAATCAAACCTCTTTCCTTTGGCTTTTCAGGCAAGCACCTTATCTGCTAAGCCATCCAACAAGCCCAGGCCCCCATAGTCTTTTGTCCAAAAGTCCAAACGCTCATCTGAGATTTAAGAATGTCTCTTAACTGTGAGCCCTGTAAACTCAAAACAAAAGGTGCATACTTCCTACATATAATGACACAGAGTAAACATTTCCATTGCAAAAGGCATAATAAGGCCTGGAGAGATGGTTTAGCAGTTAAGGCACTTGGCTGTGAATCCTGAGGACCCATGTTCAACTCCTCAGATCCCACATAAGCTAGACACACAAGGTGACACATGTGCAAAGTCGTATATGCACACAGGGTGGCTCATGCTTCTGGAGTTCAATTGCAGTAGCTATAGGCTCTGGTGTGCCAATTCTTTTTCTGTTTCTTTCTCTCTAGTGCTCTCTCTCTCATAGGAGAGACTAGACCAGTGCAAAAATCAATAACCAGCAGGTAAACATCAAACATCTTCAGTTCAAATCCATCATCCATAACCAGTGATGAACGTTTCTGGATTCCAATTCCACCCCTCTAGCTATGCTGAGAAGACCAGGGAAACACCATCCCAAGCCAGAAGTACTTCATGGCATCCATTTCAAGGTCCTTATATATCAAAAACATCTTCATGTCTACACTGCAAACCATGGTTCATCTTCAGAGCTCCATAGATTGGCTTTACTTGTTCTCCACACAGGGATTTTAACCCTACTTCACATTACCTATCTCAGCAATGGCTTCTAGAACTGGTTCATCTTCATACAATGGCCTTCATGGGCCTCCCTACATGGATTTCAACACTGCTTCACTTTGCCCAGGGCACATTTCCAACAAACAAAAACATGTTGCATGTCCAATGATTATTTCTTCCAGCTTTTGTCATATTCCATAGTACCAGGTGGGCCAACAAATCTGTTAATCCAGCGGGGAATAAACATTTACCTTGAACAGCATACTTCTTTAGAATTCTTCCTTCAAGCCTCATCCTTGTAAAAGAATTTGTATTCCTATTCATTTGAGCCTTCCATGGCTCACTTTCAGGGCATTTTTTCTATTGTTTCAAAGCACAGCAGTTAGCACACCAGTAATGCTGATAATCAATTTGCCATTTGCAGCTTCAATAATCTACAACTGGTCTGTGTGCCTTCGACTTCAAACTTAATTTAATTTTTCACATGATAAACTGTACATCTTTCATATCTTTCTTTTTTATACCTTTGTCAACTGAATTTCCCAGGAAGTGCTTCATCTGCCTCAGATAAGACTGAATGGACTGATAAATTTCCTGTAGAGGTGGAATTTTGCAGGATCAGGGTCAAATTACCTTGGGCTACCGTTAGCCCATTAATAACCATTTATTGCCCATCTCTGTGTCTGACCTAACATACTGGTGGCTATCAGTTGATCAGGTGTGATCCCCACTAAGAACACCAGTCCATTAATATTAAATTTAATTTGATCAAAGTCTCTGGGCATGGACAGAAGAATACAGCCAGCCTTTTCACCAGAAGCCCAATTCTTTCAACGTTTTCTCTTTCCCCTTTAAAAGTTATTAAGTCAAGGGGCTGGGAAGATGGCTTACAGGTTAAAGGCACTTGAATGCAAATCCTGTAGGCCTGCATTTAACCCAGATTCAAATCCCCATTACTCACCTAAAGCCAGTTGCACAAAGTGACAGATTCATCTGGAGTTCATTTGCAGTGGCAAGAGATGTGCCCATTCTCTTCCCTTCCCCCTTGTAAATAAATTTTAAAAGTTCAGGCTGGAGAGATTGCTTAGTGGTTAAGGCGCCTGCCTCCTAAGCCTAAGAACGCCAGTTCCAATCTCCAGCGGTTCCAATCTCCAGGTCCCACATTTAGCCAGATGCAGTGACCAAAGGGTGCAATGCTTCACTTGACCACAAGGGGGCACACGCATCTGGATTTCATTCACAGCAGCTGAGAGGCTGCTGGCTCGCCCAGCTCTGTCTTCCTCTCTGTCTTTCTCTATGTCTCTCTCCAAAAAAAAAATTTTAAGTTCATAAGCGAAGTCTTCACAGTCCATACTTCTCTCTACATTTAGAGTTTTAAAACTCTCACCAGAATATCACCTAAAGCTCTGCTTTCACCACTGCAAGGCTTGTCCTGTCCAAAGTACCAAAACCATCCACATTCCTCCCAGAAACACATTCCAAAAGACCAAAACCCATATGGTCATATTCATTGTAGTAATTAATGGCCCCACTTCTCAGTACCACTTTTTCTATATTCTTACTGGCTAGAGGCTTTACTTTTTGTTGCTGGGATGAACATCTGACCAGAAGCAGCATATGGGAAGAAAAGGTGTATTTCAGGCTTAGAAATTCCTGGGGAAGTTCCATCATGACTGGTTTACTTCCATAGATGTATAGCAGATAGACATCACCAATAGCCAGCAAGCCCCAACAGCCAGAGCTCAAACTACTCTTTGCATACTTTAGAGCTGGACTGAATGATCCACCCCCAGTGACACCTCAAGCAGGGCAGTTGGAAATTCAAGTTGCAAGCTCAATGTTAACCAGAAATACTTCAAGATAGGAGAAACATACATTCACATTCAAACTGCTATACCTGTATTATAATTGCATGATAATTATATAAGTACACATTTTATTTCTACATGGTCCAAAAGATAAATATATAAAATTAATTAATTAATTAGGAACACATTATTGGGCATAAAATGTGTGAAATTATAATTTGTGACAACATAAACTCTAAATGAAGCTGAAATATTCCCAGACTCACATACACTGCTTAATTTGATTCAAAAGTCATAGAAGGGCTGGAGAGATGGCTTAGCAGTTAAGGCATTTGCCTGTGAAGATTAAAGACCTAGGTTTGATTCCCCAGTACTCACATAAGCCAGATGCACATGGTGGCACATACCTCTGCAGTTTATTTGCAATGGCTAGAGGCCCTCATATGTCCATTCTCTCCCTGTCCCTTCCCCCTGCCTCTTTCTTTCTCTTTCTCACAAATTAATCAATTAATTAAAATATTTTTTAAATTTCATAGAAAATTTTACAGGCTCCATAGAATGAATAACTTTGGAAACAGCCACAACAGCAATGAAAAGTCTGATAGCTTCACTGCTTGACTTCTATCAATGAAAGGAGATTTGTTAATTTCTAATCATGAAATAATTTACTGATCTGTGGTGATGTGATTCAGGTATCCCCCACCTAGCTCCTTAGCTGATGGCAATTTGGGAATTAAAGCCTCCTGGAAGCAGTGTATTGTTGGGGGAGGGCCTATCAGTCTTATAGCCACCTTCCTCTTGCCAGTGTTGGGCACACTCTCCTGTTGCTGTTGTCCATCTGATGTTGGCCAGGAGATGATATCCACCCTCTGCTCATGTCATCATTTTTCCCTGCCGTCATAGAGCTTCCCCTTGACTCTGTAAGCCAAAATAAACCCATTTTCCCCCACAAGCTGCTCTTGGTTAGGTGTTTTCTTACTGCAACACAATCCATCTTAGTTTTTCAAAAAGAAAAATGTGGTAGCATTTCCTCATTCAGTAAGTTCAGTTTTTGTTCATGTAAAATTTATATTTTTGTTTTTTTAAAAATACTTAAACATTTATATGTGGTCAATCTCATCTTTTCACATCTGTCATTTCTTTTGAAAGACAGCTGTCACATTATTGTTGCTATAATTTTGCCTCCTTTAGTAAATTTTAAAATTTAATTTTTTTATTTTATCAATTAATTTGAGAGAGTGAGAATGGGTGCGCTAGGGCCTCCAGCCACTGCAAACGAACTCCATACGCATGCGCCACCTTGTGCATCTAGCTTATGTGGGTCCTGGGGAATCGAACCAAGGTCCTTTACCTTTGCAGGCAGATGCCTTAACCACTAAGCCATCTCTTCAGCCCCTATAATTTAATTTTTGTCTTTGATTTTCTGTAACTATATTATAGTGGTTGTAGGTGTGACATTCTTTTTGTTACTTATATTTGTCATTCATAGAAATTTTTTTTTAATTATTTATTTGAGAGAGAGACAAAGAGATAAATAAGGAGAGAATGGGCGTACCAAGGCATCTAGCCACTGAAAGCTCCAGACATATGTGCCACCTTGCGCATTTGGCTTTACGTGTGTACTGGGGAATCAAGCTGTGTACTTTGGCTTTGCAGATAAACGTCTTAACTGCTTAGCTGTATCTCCAGCCTTCATAGACCTTCTTGATTCTGTGGTTTATTGTTCATTTTAGTTTTTGAAACTTTTTATCTTTACTTCCCTTCTGGAGCTCCAGTTATACATACATTAGTTGTTTTCATATGTTTCTTTTTGTTTGTTTGTATTTTTAGTGAGGGTCTCAATCTAGCCCAGCCTGACTTGGAATTCACAGTGTTTTCTCAGGGTGGCTTTGAATTCATGGAGAGTCTCCTGCTTCTGTCTCCTGAGTGCTGGGATTAAAGGTGTGCACCCTTTGACAGAGAAAGAGGGGGAGAGAGAATGGGTGCACCAGGGCCTCCAGCCACTGCAAATGAACTCCAGATGCATGCTCCCCCTTGTGCATCTGGCTAACGTGGGTCCTGGGAATTGAACCTGGGTCCTTTTGCTTTGCATTGTAAACGCCTTAACTGCTAAGCCATCCGTCCAGCCCATGTATGTGTATATTTTTTAACATAGGCCAGATCAAACCTTTTTTGTTTGGCAAATAATGTATACAACAATATCCCCGTCCATTCAGGCTCCTTCAATAGGATCCTGTAGACCAGTGGCCTCTAAGCAACAAAACTGATTGCTCACAGTTGCTGTAAGCTAGGAAGTTCAAGATTGAAGTGCCCATGGATTTTTATTTGTTGAGGGTCATTTCCTGGTTTCCTGCCTTCTTGCTGTGTTCTCATATGGCAGAAGGCTGAGAGAGTCTTCTATTTTTTTTTTTATTAAAAACATACTTTGTATGGATACATCATGTGTTGGAACCATCTTTTCTCTCCAGTTTGCCCCATTTAGCAGGGTCCTCCTCAGTGGGGTTGCTTGTATTCCCCATGGGGTTGTGGGTTATGCGTTGTGGGAGTAGAGTCAGTTATTTGGAGGGGGCAGTGCCTGTGGCCATGACATCCCAACCTGGGTCTCTTACAATCTTTCTAACCCCTCTTCTGCAAAATTCCCTGACCCTTGGTTGGTGTGTTTTAAGTCTGTTTCAGTGATGAGCTCTTAGGAGCCTCTGGATTTCTGCTTTGTTTGGTATGTGTTGAGAATCCTCAGTATCTGTTTCCTTCACCCTAGCAATGATTGTCAGGGTCACCATGGAAGCATCACTCTTGTTTGTCTCCTTACGTCCTCTCTGGTTTCACCTGGGCCTTTACTGTTATGCAAGGGGTAGCTTATCTATATGGGTCTTGCTAACCTTCTGAAAAAGAAAAACAGATAGGGTCTTACTGTAGACCAGGCTGTCTTAGAACTCACTCTGTAGTCACAGGATTGTCCCCCAACCCTTACCCTCCCTCCCACCCTTACCAGCCCTTCCATCCAACCCTCCTTCTTGTCTGATCCTCAAGGTACTTATTAGGTATGACAGCATCTCGGGAGGATTCAGGTTAGGAGCCACAGATGAATGAGACCATGTAATGATTATCTTTTTGTGATTGGGTGAGCTCACTGAGAATGATCTGTTCCATGTTCAACCATTTTTCTTCAAATTTCATTATTTCATTTTTCCTTACTGCTTTGTAGAATTCAAAAGTGTAGATATACCACATCTTTGTTATCCATTCATCTAATGATTCCAGCTCTTAGCTATTATGTATTGAGCAGCTATAAACATGGTTGAGCAAATCTCTCTGATCTGAGGCTTGGAGCCATGATTATTTCTGTTGAGATAAAAAAGAATGTGGACAGTGAGCCAGCAGCCAGTATATTCTGAACATATATTTTTCTTTCAGTAGAGATGGCATCTTCTATCTGTTGCCAGTATCTGGTACTATGAAAATGTTCTGAAAGAACATAACAATAAACACATAAACAATACATATGTAGCATGCCTCCATAAAAGATCATTTCAGTTCGTGATCAAAGAGTATACTGCTTAAGACTAATATCCTAAAATATCCCAAAAATGTGTCAAGCCAATCAAACTGACAATCAGGAGAAACCCATAAACTTTTTCCTTGACCTTAGCATGTCAGATATTTACTGACTGTACTTGTAGAGAGCCTCAGTGGTGGTGCTCACGTGGGTGTGTCAGGTGTTTACTGACTGTTCTTGTAGACTTCTGTGGTGATGCTCACGTGGGTGTGTCAGGTGTTTACTGACTGTACTTGTAGAAATACTCTGTGGTGATGCCCACATGGGTGTGTCAGGTGTTTACTGACTGTACTTGTAGAGATTCTGTGTTGATGCTCACGTGGGTGTGTCAGGTGTTTACTGACTGTACTTGTAGAGAGCCTCAGTGGTGGTGCTCATGTGGTGTGTCAGGTGTTTACTGCCTGTACTTGTAGAGATTCTGTGTTGATGCTCACGTGGGTGTGTCAGGTGTTTACTGCCTGTACTTGTAGAGATTCTGTGTTGATGCTCACGTGGGTGTGTCAGGTGTTTACTGACTGTACTTGTAGAGATACTCTGTGATGCTCACGTGGGTGTGTCAGGTTTTTACTGACTGTACTTGTAGAGATTCTGTGGTGATGATTCTGTGTTGATGCTCACTTGTGAGATTCTGTGTTGATGCTCATGGTGTCAGGTTTTACTGACTGTACTTGTAGAGATACTGTGTTGATGCTCACGTGGGTGTGTGTCAGGTGTTTACTGACTGTACTTGTAGAGATACTCTGTGATGCTCACGTGGGTGTGTCAGGTGTTTACTGACTGTACTTGTAGAGATACTGTGTTGATGCTCACGTGGGTGTGTGTCAGGTGTTCACTGACTGTACTTGTAGAGATTCTGTGTTGATGCTCACGTGGGTGTGTCAGGTGTTTACTGACTGTACTTGTAGAGATTCTGTGGTGATGCTTACGTGAGTGTGTCAGGTGTTTACTGACTGTACTTGTAGAGATACTGTGTTGATGCTCACGTGGGTGTGTGTCAGGTGTTTACTGACTGTACTTGTAGAGATTCTGTGGTGATGCTCACGTGAGTGTGTCAGGTGTTTACTGACTGTACTTGTAGAGATACTCTGTGATGCTCACGTGGGTGTGTCAGGTGTTTACTGACTGTACTTGTACTGCTTCTGTGGTGATGCTCACGTGAGTGTGTCAGGTGTTTACTGACTGTTCTTGTAGACTTCTGTGGTGATGCTCACGTGGGTGTGTCAGGTGTTTACTGACTGTTCTTGTAGACTTCTGTGGTGATGCTCACGTGAGTGTGTCAGGTGTTTGCTGACTGTTCTTGTAGACTTCTGTGGTGATGCTCACGTGGGTGTGTCAGGTGTTTACTGACTGTTCTTGTAGACTTCTGTGGTGATGCTCACGTGGGTGTGTCAGGTGTTTACTGACTGTACTTGTAGAGATTCTGTGGTGATGCTCATGTGGGTGTGTCAGGTGTTTACTGACTGTACTTGTAGAGATTCTGTGGTGATGCTCATGTGGGTGTGTCAGGTGTTTACTGACTGTACTTGTAGAGATTCTGTGGTGATGCTCATGTGGGTGTGTCAGGTGTTTACTGACTGTACTTGTAGAGATACTGTGTTGATGCTCACGTGGGTGTGTCAGGTGTTTACTGACTGTACTTGTAGAAATACTCTGTGGTGATGCCCACATGGGTGTGTCAGGTGTTTACTGACTGTACTTGTAGAGATACTGTGTTGATGCTCATGTGGGTGTGTCAGGTGTTTACTGACTGTACTTGTAGAGCTTCTGTGGTGATGCTCACATGGGTGTGTCAGGTGTTTACTGACTGTTCTTGTAGAGCGTCTGTGGTGATGCTCACATAGGTGTGTCAGATGTTTACTGACTGTGCTTGTAGAGATACTCTGTGGTGGTGTTCACGTAGGTGTGTCAGGCTTTTACTGACTGTACTTATAGAGCTTCTGTGGTAGTGCCCACTTGGGTGTGTCAGGTGTTTACTGACTGCTCTTGTAGAGAGACTCTGGTCATGGCTCTACGCACTTTTTGCTTTCCTTTTTGGGTATTTAGATAAGAAACTGAGTGGCAAGGACTTAAATGAAGAAGTCAGAAATAACCATATTGTACCTTAATGACTGGAAAGCAGTAACAAAGGGTAAACCCTAGTTCTCTAGCACACTTGGCAATATCTTTGAGGATGAGCGAGTGATAGAGGGCTTTCAAAGTATACCCTATTCCCCATTTTCTGAATTCCAGACAGACTTCCTTGATTTAGCTTCTGTCTTCTACCAGGATCATGTTGTGTTTGATTTTATCGATGTGCATTTGAGCATGTTGTGGTCTTTCATCTTTTTCTGGATCTTTGTTTGCTATTGGAAGTATTGGGTAGGAGCTGTAATAAGGGACTGTTAGCCAGACAAATTTTTCCTGAATTTATTTTGGTAGTCTTTTGGTTTCATTACCTCTTAAGGAATTCTTTGATAGAAGTTCCTTAATTAACAAGGCCATCTTTCGGGTTTCCTCCTCTTTAATTGTTAACACATTTTGGTGCTTTTACCCACATACACTGGCAGTTTCTTCTTTGACAGCTCCTGTTAGCGAAGTTCAGAGGGACAAGGAAAGAAATGGGGGAAATGTGCATATATTCCTGAGACATAAGTGATTTAAGATTATTTCTCTTCCCTAAGTATAATTTTCACATTTCATGATGTATCTTTCCTATGACATAATTCAGGGTGGATTTCTAGATCTAAAATTATCAATGATCAATAAATCTAGCTCAGATTAAAATTTGAGGTTGAAGTTTTCTATAACCATGTTTTAAGATATGTGGATTATTTAAATCTGCCTGGGTAACTCATACAATTGCATTTTAAATGTCCCTTAAGCTATAGGCAGTTATTCTCTAAAATAGCATCTTATACTAAATTAGTTACCATTGGGCCCTCCTCTGTCTCACTCTACAGAGCTCTGTGCATTATTATCTGCATTTTACTTATGACGAAACTAAGTTTAACCAACTCTAAATAATGTCATTAAGATCACATACGTGAAAGGGTGAAGGTTTGAATGTCAAATGTGATTCAGTGACCTTGCCTTTTTCCTACACTTCCTCTGCATTCCTACCTTGTTTTACTACTAGGTCCCATAAAATAAACATGATGGTTCATGGACTATTCTCCCTTACTGAGATTAATTAAATATCTAATTAAATTAATGTAAAGAAATAAAGAAGATCTTAAATGATTTCCCACAGAGAAACCTCTGGGCTAAAGTATTCTGAAATGAATCATTTGTTATTGGCAGAGAATAATGAACCAAAGCACCTACAGGATACATTAGCTCAAAAAGCGCAAGAGAAATTCAAACTAATGAGGTGTTTGGGAGGAGAAATACTCTTATTTAGGGTATTGACCAGTTAGGAACTGAGTAATAAGTTGTACATGGAAGTTAAAAGGTCCTGGCTGGCAGACAGGCAGGCGTCTGCAGCATCGTGGTTTGTAAATGTTCTCCTATGGCTGTGGTGTGTTTTTTTCCAAGCCCACTTAATTTTTTATGAGGTTTGTAAAGGTCTTGAATAAACAATTGAGATTATACAGGTTTTCCTGGAAGCTTTGGTTAATATTTTAATATGCTCTGCTTTGTCAGTCTATTAAATGGCTTATTGGCAAGTCTGAAAGGGAAGGTTTCTCCTCACTGTTTCTTTCCCTCCCCCTCCCTTTTTTCTTCTCTCTTTTCTTTATTCTGGTAGTTAAAAGTCAAAATTGGATTTAGTTTTTAGTTGATTCCTCTCTTCCTTTTTGTTTCAACTTATTTTCTCTAGAGATCACCCTTGGGTTGAGAATCTGGAATCTGGGAGTCCTCCACATAAATGTACTTGAAATGAAATTACACTTTAGAGGGTGTGTCTTGAAAATGAGCCAGTGATTGTAAATATATGGGATAAAGAGGACTAGAGAGAGGGCAGCAAGAATTGGATAGGGTCAAAAAGCAGGAACTAACATGGCTTGGAGACTTACCTCGTCATGACCTTTTGCTCAGTAATATTTAAATTCATTGGTTGGCCTCCAGGCTGTGGCTGGTGGAGTGTCCAGCATGGCAAAGACTGAATCAATTCAGAAAGGTTTCTGTGCAGCGGGATGACGTGGCGGCACTGACTTGTAACCTGAAGAGGAGTGGAGGAGAGAGGAAGGATGTTCTCATTTTCACTGAGAGGACTTCTCATTCTGTGGAAGTTTGTATAGCAGAAACCATTTTCTGTATAACACTTTCTTTTATTTCTAATACAATATATAAGCCAGTGGAGGGAATTTCTGTGGTGCTGTAGTTGGGATATAATGAGGCTTACCCAGCAGGACCCATATGTTTGTACAGCTTTCTGTAACTGCTCTGGCCTTTTCTTCTAAAATCAGAAAGAACTTCAAGTTTATTCTGCTCAATTTAGCACTTAACTGCATGTTTCCCTTGATTTGCCCCAAAAGAGGAAATACACTTTCACTCTTCTTCCCCAGACAGAATTACTTGGTTGGTTGAAAAGAAGAAAATCATAAGATTCTGTAGAAGACATAAATAATAAAATATTTTTGCTTATAACATTCTTACATTTTAGGCATTAAAGAAATTTTCATATTTAGTTTCATAGGAACAAAAATTATAAATGTAAGACTTAGTAGAAACCAGGAACTATCCTGTACAGGAATTAGTTTTACTTATTAACACAGTCATATTTTGTAGATGATAAAACAGACATAAAGATTGAAGTTAGTGTTCTAAGGTATCATTTAAAATGTATTTCAGTTTTCATTAAACCAAATATCTCTACTTACCTTTATCTATATTTTCTTTGCTTTTCTGTGATACTGTTATGGTTTACCAGTGGTGGTGTTGGTATTTTTTTTCCGTGTGTGTGTGCGTGTGTGTGTGTGTGTGTGTGTGTGTGTGTGTAGGCCGGAGCTTGATATCAAGTGTCTTCCTCAGTCACTCTCCACCTTATTTGACCTGTTTAAACTTTATGTGTGTGGAATTATATTGTCTGTTGGATTTTGTGTCTGGCTTTCTTGTCTGAAAATTACATTATGTGAATCATTTATGCTGTTGCATGTAGCACAAGTTTATTTCCTTGGTTTTAAAAATATTTTTTTTATGTATTTTCAAAGGGAGGGCATGAAGGAAGGAGGGAGGGAAGAATGCAGGGAGAGAGAGAAAATGAAAATGAGAGAGGGAGTGGGCACACCAGACCTTTCTACCACTGCAAACCAACTGCAGATGCAAACACAACTTTGTGCATTTGGCTTTACATGGGTATTGGGGAATCAAACCCAGGCCATAGGCTTTGCAAGCATGCACCTTTAACTGCTGAGCCATCTCTCCAGTCCCATACTCTTGTTTTAACTGATGAGTAAAAGTTGAATAAATTTACAACTTATTGTATATTAATATACATAGTTATCATTTTATAGTGAGAACACGTAAAATTAGTCCCCTAGCAATTTTGAATATAAGGATATAAGGATCAAATAGTATTTAATTGCATATACATAGCACATTTTTTTATTTGAGAGAGAGAGAGACAGAGAGGAAGAGGCAGAGAAAGAGAATGGGCACGCCAGCAGCCTCTCAACCACTGTGAACAAATTCCAGATGTGTGCACCCCTTTGTGGGCAAGCGCGGCATTGAGCGCTTTTTATCATTTTACATCTGGCTAAATGTGGGACCTGGAGATTGAATGGGTGTTCTTAGGCTTGGCAGGCAGGCACCTTAAGCCATCTCTCCAGCCCCACAGCACATTTTTAATGCACTCGTCCATTGATTGATTCCACTCCTTAACTCTATTGAAAGATTCTCAGTTGGACATGATATAGCAGATGTTTCTTTGACATACTGACTTCATTTTTTCTGAATATACTCTTAGTATTGGAATTACTGGATTTTATGGTAGATCTGTGTAGCAGACAGCTTTAGGTTACTTGAGATGAACTGCCAGACTAGGCAGTATTATGGAGGAAGTGATATTTATTGAAGCTTACAGATCCAGGGGAAGTTTCATAATGGTAGAAGAAGTTGGTCCCTTCCTAAAGGACCAAGCAGAAAGAGAAAAAGCAAAAGCCACACAATACAGCACACTTCAAGAGCTCCAGCTAGGTACACTTTGCATATCTGTAGACTGGAATTTCAAACCCACCACCACACCTTAAGATCCACCCTGTGACACCTCCTCCAGCCAGGTGGCTGCAGATCCAAACTACAAACTAATAAAAGATTGAATATACTGGGGGCCATCTATTCAAACTACCACAATCTGCTTTTAATTTTTTTGAGATGCCTCCACAAGGTTTTCCCTAATGGCTATACTAATGTTCTTTCCTAGCCATAGTCCACAGTGTTCCCTTGTTTCTGCATCTTTTCCAAGACCTATTGCTTTCATCTCTTATATAATAGCCATTCTACTACCTATAGGGAAATAGCTCATTGTGGCTTCAGTGTGCATTTCTCTGATAATCATTAATTTTTGAGCTGTTTAATGTTTTGTGTGTGAGGGATAGGGCAATGTACCTTGAATGTATTATGGAAGGCAAGTTGGCCTCAGACCATAGTCCTCCTGCCTCAGTCTCCCAAGTGCTAGGATTACAGGTGTGGAACTCTGTGCCCAGCTGTTTTTTCCCAGGTAAGAATTTGAACTCTTTTGCATATGCTTTTTTTTTTTTTTTTTTTTTTTTTTTTTTGAAATGTCTACATAGGTCTTTTGCCCAGTTTTTAGCTGGGTTATTTTCTTTTGATAGTGTGTTAATTTTCTAATGTGCCTTGAATATCAATACCTTATCAGGTTATGATTTGAAAATATGTTTCCACACTCTGTCAATCTTTACTCTGGTGATTTTTTTCCCCTTGGCAATGTTTAGTTTGTCAGTTTTTGCTTTTTCTTGCCTGTTCTCTTATGACCATAAGAGATATCCAAAATATCACTGACCAAATCAATGTTATGAATTTGGTTTGATGGTAATCCCTTAAGGATTTTCTACCTATATTCATGGCCTGTACTTTTCTGTTCTTACTTTCTCTGTTGGGGTTTGTACCATTATAATGCTGGCCTGGAAAATACATTTGGAAGCATCTTTCCTTCTTCAATTTTTTGGAAGATTTTGGGAAGCATTGATAAATGTTCCTTAAATTTTTAGTAGAATTTACCAATAAAGTCATTATTTCCTTGTTTTTTTTTATTTTTTCATTTGTTTATTTATTTAGAGAGAATGAATGGGCGCCCCAGGGCCTCTAGCCACTATAAACAAACTCTAGAAGCATGTGCCACCTTGTGTATCTGGCTTTAAGTGGGTAATGGGGACTCAAACCCTGGTCTTTAGACTTTCCAGGCAAGCACCTTAACCACTGAGAAATATCTGTAGCCCTGGTTGCTTTTGTTGTTGTTGTTTATTTGTTTTTATGTAACAGAGGGTTTTGCTTACCAAGACAGTGTGTGTACTTGTTAGTTTATTCACGTTTCCAGCTTCTTCATGATTCCATTGTGGTGGATTGCACACTGGGAGTTGTCCATGTTTCCTACATTATTTAGTTTGTTTAGTGCTAATTATTCATTATGCCCTCTTAGAATCCATTTTATTTCTGAGACATCCATTGCAATATGTTGTTTTTTATTTCTGATTTCATTTATCTGGATCCTCTCTATTTTTTGGTCTAGATAAAGATTTGTTAATTTCATCTTCTTTTTAATTTGAAAGAGAGAGAATTGGCATGCCAGGGCTTCAGCCACTGAAACAGAACTCCAGATGCTTTTGCCACCTAGTGGGCATGTACAACCTTGTGCTTGCCTTACTATTATGCGTCTGGCTAACATGGGATCTGGATAGTCGAACATGGGTCCTTAGGCTTCGCAGACAAGATAACCTTGACTGTTATCTTTGCTCCAGTCCTAATTTTATCTTTCTTATAACTGTATGGTAGGTCCATTGATGAAGATGATGATGATTTTTGGTTCTTTCAAGGTAGGTCTTGCTCTTGCCCAGGCTGGAATTCACTATGTAGTCTCCGGGTGGCCTCAAACTCGTGGTGATTCTCCTACTTCTGTCTCCTGAATGCTGGGACTCAAGGCTTGGGCCACCATGCCTGGCTAGTTTTGTAGGTTTTTGGTTATTGCTTTCTAGATTTCCTTCCTTCTACTCTTTTGAGCTTTATAATTTTTATTTTTTTATTTTTCTGGTTTCATGGTAGAAATTGTTAAGTTGTATATTATGATTTTTCTTCTCATTTATGTAGACATTTGCTGCAATAATCTTATTGCTTTTAAGTGCTTTTTATACACCCCGTAAAATATAGTGTGTTATGTTCCATTGTTATCTTAAGAGCAAGTCATGTACATTTCCAAGTGAGTTCTGAGCATGAAATGACAATGCAGTGTATATCAGGTATAAAATTACATGGTAATGGTAGCATGGTTGAGAGAGAGAGAGAGAATGAACGGAATTATGTAGAATCAGAAAATAGTAATCTGGCATATATTTCTGAAGGAACCAAAGAGCCACATGGTGAAAAGTCAGGCAAGCATTTCTGTGGTTCTCAACTCATGCTTGGTTATGGTTCTTCTGATGGAAATATGCCTCAATTTCCATGAACACAATTAGATTTCTTACCTGTTTCCTCCCATAAATTTTCCAACACAAAAATACTACTGTAACTAAACTGAAAATAGTGTATTATTCAAGTGCCTTGGACACGGCTAGGCAAGTGCTCTACTGTTGAGCTGCACCCTAGCCCTGATAACAGTGCTTTTAGTGTACAAGAGGGGTACTTAATTTCAATAATGTTCTTCTGAGGCAAAGCAGGGAAGTGATTAATAAAGTCACTCTGGAGCTTAAACTATATTTGTGATGTGTAGTGACTATATAAGTGTTGATTATGTGATTTAATGTGTGTTCCTACATGGCTGGGAAATTTCAAGAAAGAGAATTCACCACCAATTTGAGAACCAAGACTTTAAAACGCATATCCTCCTGTCTTTCAGAGTTGATGATAAATAACATACGTTAAAGTATTATACATTTGGAAAAATGTAGACATATTTTCTGAGATGTATAACTATGTGTGCTACTGTGATATAAAGTGTTCTGAATCTTTTATAAATGATAAGTAAATATTAATTTTAAAATTCACATTTTAAAATTAAGTTTACAGTTTGTGTTCATAAATTTCAATGTGTTCCAAGAAAAAAAAAAAAAAGTCCTTTGAATCGCTTTTTAGTAACCTGTTTTGTTTTGAATTATTCTTTTCTCTCTAATTGTGACGAGTCTTAAAGCAGTAAGTTTTGACTTTTTTGGACAGGACATTTTCAAAATTATTTTATTGAAAATATTCTTTCTCAGTTTACTTAAGGCTTTGCATATTATTTATGTTGATTTTTAAATTGTCTTTCATGGCTCCATAATTGGGCACTATGAACTACAACTTGGTGGTGGTAAGGGAGACAACTAACATAAATTATCACATGTTCATACTGCGATCATTTGGATATAAGAGTATTATGATGGGGAGAAATTTCAATAAAATACTGTTTATAAAATACATTATTTAAATTCCCAGGGCTGAGGATATAGTTAATTGATGGAATGCTTGTCTAGCATACAAGAAGCCCCATATTGGACTCCCAGCACCACATAAACCTAGTATGGTGGTACATACTTTTAATTTCAGCACTCAGGAGGTAGGGGCCGAAGGATCAGAAGTTCAGGGCCATCCTCTACTACACAGGGAGTTCAAGGTTAGCCTTGAGTCCTTGTCTCAAAAGTAACAAAAATAAATAAATTTTGTTGATGTTTCATTTTACTTTACTAACTGTCTGCTTTACACATATATATTTCAGGGTAAGGTTGCCCAGACAGCTTGCATGTCCGCTTGTAAGCATTTAGCCACATCACTGATGCAACTGTTGCTGGAAGCTGAAGTAAGGCAGCTCACATTGGGAGCATTACAGCAGTTCAACCTGGATGTCAGAGAATGTGAACGTAAGTCTGAACACCATGTCCTTGCTTGCATGCTTTTCTTACTTGCAGCTCAACACAGTGGGAAAAACAGGATTAGGTTTATAGTGTCCTTGTTCAATCATGGCTTCAAAGAGTATCTGACAAAAAAATGAAACAAAACCAACAGAAAACAAGAAAAATTCTAATATGGTGGCATATACATGTAACCCCAGGAATTGGGAGGCTGAGGTAGAAGGATCACTTTGAGTTTGAGGCCAGCCTGGGGCTTCAGAGTGAGTTCCAGGTCAGCCTAGGCCAGAGTGAGATCCTGCCTCAAAAATAATAATAATTAATAATGATAATATCTGGATGATAGAGGGTAACTTACAGAATGTGCAGTAGCAGAGCCTATCAGTCAGCTAACTTGGATGCTGCCATGTATCCAGTACCATATTTAGAACTGAATACATCCCTGACCCTAGGGGAATTTGTAATCCAGAGGAGGATAGAAGCTGACACGCATGTAATTTACACCATAGGAAACCTGCTACACCCAAAGATACCAAATGAATGCATTCCCACTGCTTTCTTTTCAACCTCTATTTTAGATTTGGGAAACAGAAAACTTTTGACAGTTTTCTTTTCCTCAAGTGGTCAGTTCTGTCTTGGTTAGTTGTTCCATGACATCATTATGAGCTAGCCTCATTTGTTTCTCCTGTGCCATGTCTAGAGTGTGGACTTTGCATCCTCTTGTGTAGTATAGTCAGAAGAGACCCCTGTTCAACATGGGAGAAAATACCAGTCCTGCCTCTTTCCATTTATTTATTTTTTAGCATATTGCATATATTGGTCATATTTCCATCAGGTCATACTTCTGCATCTCATCTCCCCTATCTCTATTCCACTGATGGCCCTCCTCAGTGTGGTTATAAGTATTCACTGTGGGGTCATGAATGTACCAGTCAGTGTTAGGGGGGTGGGTATGAGGGACAATGCCTTCTTAATATACCATCCTACTCTGTAGCTCTTACATTATCTCTACTACCTGTTCTGCAATGCTCCCTCAGCCTTGGAAGGCAAGTAATGAGTCTTCTTTAGTATTGAGCTCTCAGCAGTCTCTGATTTTCTGCTATGATGAGTTTTGAGCCTCTTCAATGTCTATCACTATTTCCCTGGAGTAGGTTCTCAGGTTAGCCATAAGAGTAGCACTCATATTTAATCTACCTGTTCCTCTGTAATGTCTCCTGAGTCCTGGCAAATGTGGCAGAGATGTCTCATTTCATGCTAGGCAGTTGGCTTTCTTTTCTTGTTATAGTGCTGGGTCTTGGGTTTCTCTGGTATTCATTGCCATCTGTAAAAAGCATATTCTCAGGCTGGAGATATGGCTCAGTGGTTAAGGACTTGCCCATAAAGCCTAACAGCCAGATTTTGATTCCCCAGTATCCACATAAAGCCAGATGCACAGTGGTGCATGTATCTGGAGTTCCTTTGCAGTGGCTGGAAGTCCTGGTGTACCCATTTTCTCAGACTCTCTGTGTCTTTCTCTCTTTCTCTCTCTCTGCAGGGTGTGGTAACCACACCTTTATCCCAGCACTCAGGAAGCTGAGATAGGAGGATCACTGTGTGTTTGAAGTCAGCCTGAGACTAACTCCAAGTCAGCCTGGTCTAGAGCAAGATCCTACCTTGAAGACAAAAAGCAGATTTTCTGGCCAAGAGTGGATCAAATTATGAAGACTTCTAAATTGCATACTCTCTCCTTTTAGCCAAATAACTAACAGTGGGAGCTACAGCTACCTTCCCTCTAGGATCTGTGACTTTTCAAGTCACAGGCTTTTTTTTTTTTTTATTTATTTATTTATTTATTTATTTATTTATTTATTTATTGGAGAGAGACACAGAGAGAGACAGAGAGAGAGGGAAAGGAAGACAGATAGATATGGGCGCGCCAGCAGTCACTCAGCTGCTGAGAACGAAATCCAGATGCATGTGCCCCCTTGTGGTCAAGTGCAACATTGTGCCCTTGCATCACTGCATCTAGCTAAACAAGGGACCTGGAGATTGGAAACGGCATTCTTAGGCTTAGCAGGCAGGCGCCTTAACCGCTAAGCCATCTCTCCAGCCCTCAAGTCATAGGCTTTTGATGTGGTTCTCAGTACCATGTTTGAATTCCCTCCTACTGAGCAGATATGTCCAATTAGAATGCAGTTGATTACCCTCATAGCTTTTGTGCCAGGACTCCTGAGTCCGAGGTGATTGCACCCCCTAGCCCCAGACACTTAGTAGGCCAAGCAGCCAGTCTTGGGCCCAAGTGAACACTCCCTCCTCACCTTTCTATAGGTACAATTCAGGCCCCCACTTGCTGGGTAGGGGAATGGCCCCATTTGGTGCTAACCCCACTCCCTACCTGTGTGCCTCTTTCTCTTTTTTTAATATTTTATTTTTAGTTATTTATTTGAAAGAGAGAGAAACAATGAGGCAGATATATAGAGAGAATAGGTGTGCCAGGACCTCTAGTCCTGCAAATGAACTGCAGGCACATGTGCCACCATGTGCACCTGGCTTATGAGGGTACGAGGAATCGAACCTGGGTCCTTAGGCTTCGTAGGCAAGTGCCTTAACCACTAAGCCATCTCTCCCTCCCTTCTTTCTTTTATTAAAAAAAAACAAACCTTTCCTGGGATAGCTCAGTCAAACCCCCTTGTATGTATCCTGACTCACATACCTTCATGTGGTCCACAAGGGTCAGAGACTAAGAGTCTGGTGGAATGAAAGAAGAACATCTCTATTGGCATCATTCACATAGCATAAATTGTCCGCGGAGGATTAAATGCAAAATTAGGCTTTGGCCAGGCAGGGATGAAGAATGCTATTTTACTCACTGTGCTGTCAGTGAGAAATTAAAATGGAAAAAATGGTAATCTACTGAAATTTTCTTTCTGAGGGTGCCTGTTTGTTTGTTTGTTTGTTTGTTTGTTTGTTTTGAAGTGAAGTCTTGCTCTAGCCAGGCTGACCTGGAATGTACTATATAATCTCAAGATGGCCTCAAACTCACAGTGATCCCCCTACCTCTGCTTCTGGAGTAATGGGATTAAAGGCGTGACACCAATCCTGGCTTTCTTTCCGATTTTAAGAAAATGAAAATAATGCATTAGTTTACTAAGGTCTGTTGCCAACTCTGCTTTACTTTCGTATGTTAAGTACTTATTTTTTTATAGTTACTTTCTGATGGCTGGCAATTAACACTTTTATAGTTTGTGCTAGATTCAATTTCAGAGGTATTAATAAAGGTTTCCATGTCCAGCTATCATAGAGTACAAAGTTTCAAAAGCCCCCCTTTTGCCATAGCGTCTATAAACAAATAACTATGAAGCAGTCCTTTCCTGCACTGATAACAAACAAGGCTAAACTCATCTCCTGGAGAGACCAAGCAGGTAAGGTAAACCTGATGCTCACCTTGACTTCCACCCAGGACACTATTGACCAGGGGTACTTTTGCTAGGACCAGTTTTTAGAAACAGTATTATTTATTTATGTGAGAGAGGCAGAGGCAGATAGAGAGAGAATGGTCATGCTTGGGCCTCCTAGCCACTGCAAATGAACTCCAGACACATTTGCCACCTTATGCATCTGGTTTTCATGGGTACTGGGAATTGAACCTGGGTCCTCCTTTGGCTTTGCTGGCAAGCACTGTAACTGCTAAACCATCTCTCCAGCCCTAGGGCCAGCTTTGGAAGGCCTAGCCCTTGCCCTGGTTCCAGCTGCTCTCTGCTTTCTTATCTTCTAGGATGTGAGGAGCTGCTTCTTCTCACCCCCACCACTGTGAATGGCACGATGGTATAGAATCTCCTGAAATTTTGAACCCAACAAATCTTACTTCTCTTAAGTTATTTTTGTCACAGAAATGCAAAAGTAACTAACACAGTGTTCAACCAAATATACATTAAGTGCCTTCTGCTTTTCATTATCAGCTCTGTTCTTTTTTTGTCCAATGACTCAATTATTTTATCATACTTTGTGTTGTGTGAATGGAGATGAAAGCTTGGGATATTGAAATTTTCTTTTCAGTGCTAGTGTTGGAACTATACTAGGCAAGCCTATTAAGCTACATCTCCAGCCCCAATGAGACGTTTCTATGATTTTCCTATGTGCTCAGTTTTGCATTTTCCTCCTTTCTGATACTATGTCCTTCCGGTACTCATTACTGTGGCCTCCTGGACGCTTGTCTCTCTTTTTAACTTAGTAAGACAACGATGTTCGTTTTGGGTTCCCTGTTTTTGCATTCTACCATAACCAATAAAACGACCTCAGTATTCTCTGGTTTGTCTCCCTCCTCTCAGGTGCATAATTTTGCAGGGCCACATCCTGCTTTGCTTCTTCTCTAGTGTTGACACTGTTCTTAAAGAGGCTTTGCCTAGTTTGTTTTTTTAATATTGGGAAGGTTAGTCTTCTGCTTCCTAATTCATCATGGCCAATAACAAAATCAAGTACATATCTTTTCCAGAAACAAACCTGATCCTGACTGTGGAAACTCTGAGGGGAGTACAAAAGATCAAATGTACAAAAGTACAAAACATTGGTAAGGAAAATGAATTATTCCAAAAATCATCCACTTATGGTAATTTCTACTAGCAAAAAAAAAAAAAACTGTTCTAGATACTGCCCCCAAAATTTCTAGCTTCTAATTTGCCAAATAGGTTATAGTCTTCTGTTTCAATCAACTGTTTCTTAGTATAAGGGAAGCATAATTCTTGACTAGATTAATCACAATTGATAGTTGATGCTGAGTATGAAGTCATCCTCTCTTGAGCTACATTCTGTTGTAAAGAAAGAAAGGCTTTGGGACTGGCCAGCTGTCATTAGGCAGCAGTAATTAATGAGGCCTGGTGAGGAATTGGAATGAGTTACCATCACACTTTAGCTTTGATAAAGCTAAGGAGGTGCAGTGACACATACCTAAGTGCTCGAAGAGGAGCACAGATCAGGAAGGAGCAGCGGAGAGTGAGGGCAGTGTCTGTGCCAGGGCTGTTCTAAGTACCTTTCATTTAGACACCAGCAGCTTTACTCATGACTAGTTGTAAGTGTGTCATATCCTTACTGCAGAGGCAACTAAGACCATGGCCATCGTAGAAAGCATTTATTGAGGAAGGGGAAGCACAATGCTTTGTGAACAATGTTACAGAGGTTCCAGAGAGCCAGTATTTCATCCAGAAGATCATTCAGTATTTAAAATACCTTCAGAACAACTTGAAGCTAGCCATTGAGGGGCTGACAGTACCACTAATAACCATAGCATTAGCACTGAAAATCTTTTCCATATTGTAGAACCACCAAGCTTCATTGACTTAGGATTTAATGTTTCACGTCTGACTGGCAGTAATTTGTCTGTCAAGAAACTTTCCATGGACATTTATTTTATTTTAAAAGAAAGAACTCTATTCTATGTCTTTGCTATACCACCCCTTCATTTTTTCTTTAGATGCTCAGTGGTCTATAAAAAATTTTAAAGAGTTGATACATAAAATCCATGTAGCTATACAGAGGCGTATAAAAGCAGCTGCAAATGACAAGATAATTAACATTTATTATCTCTCTACCCGGTGGTGTGTATGTGAGATAGTGTTCCCTTTTTGTCTGAGAGTCCTTGGAGGAACTTGTAGGTCTTGAAATCAAACTGTGGACATGACAGAATATGAATGTACCTTGAGTGCTAACTCTGAGGCTTGGGTTGCCATTTGCTTAGATCCCCAATACATAGAGGAATTGTACACATTACCACAAACCTAAGATTATCAGCTAATAATGTCATTATTAATGATATATTTTTTAGCTTGTCAGGGTGGATTCAAGTTATCACTTATTTTTTGTGACCATTAGCAAATTATTTAGTCCACTACAGCCCCATTTTTAAAAATAGGAATAATAATATTTCTTAATGTTATAAGGATGGGGTCAGGAATTAATTAATATAATGGATCCATGAAAGGGTTTATTTCCTTGGCTGGTAAAGGTCCTGTTAACAAAGAGCACCAGCAGCAGTGAGCATGTACCCCACCACTCTCAGAAAGTCTTCTGCAGACCATGTGAGCCTTTGTCCAGAGTTGGTGACTCAGTTACCAGGTTTGAAGATGCTCATAAGTTTGATAAAAAAAATTAATGTGTACTTTCTGTAGTTGTCTTGAAAGGTGTCATGTACAGCTGCCGATTTTCTAACTCACAGCTTGATGCTTTTGTAAATCAGTCAGCTCTTCTCTTCTTTGAAGATGGGAACCTTTGCCTAGGATATTGTCATGTAGCAGGCATGTTGCTGATAGGTAAATCTTACTGACAGACCACCAAATCAAGTACCCCTACTGTAGAATTTATTGAAGAAACATAAAAACATTATCCTTGCTCCTTGAAATATTGACATTGATCTCTAGATCTTTTTGATTCATTTCAATTTCTTTTTATACCTTTGTATTACTTACTGTCCTTGCTGCTCTGACCAAAAATCTGACAAGATTAATAATGATAATATCTGGATGATAGAGGGTAACTTACAGAATGTGCAGTAGCAGAGCCTATCAGTCAGCTAACTTGGATGCTGCCATGTATCCAGTACCATATTTAGAACTGAATACATCCCTGACCCTAGGGAATTTGTAATCCAGAGGAGGATAGAAGCTGACACGCATGTAATTTACACCATAGGAAACCTGCTACACCCAAAGATACCAAATGAATGCATTCCCACTGCTTTCTTTTCAACCTCTATTTTAGATTTGGGAAACAGAAAACTTTTGACAGTTTTCTTTTCCTCAAGTGGTCAGTTCTGTCTTGGTTAGTTGTTCCATGACATCATTATGAGCTAGCCTCATTTGTTTCTCCTGTGCCATGTCTAGAGTGTGGACTTTGCATCCTCTTGTGTAGTATAGTCAGAAGAGACCCCTGTTCAACATGGGAGAAAATACCAGTCCTGCCTCTTTCCATTTATTTATTTTTTAGCATATTGCATATATTGGTCATATTTCCATCAGGTCATACTTCTGCATCTCATCTCCCCTATCTCTATTCCACTGATGGCCCTCCTCAGTGTGGTTATAAGTATTCACTGTGGGGTCATGAATGTACCAGTCAGTGTTAGGGGGGTGGGTATGAGGGACAATGCCTTCTTAATATACCATCCTACTCTGTGGCTCTTACATTATCTCTACTACCTGTTCTGCAATGCTCCCTCAGCCTTGGAGGGCAAGTAATGAGTCTTCTTTAGTATTGAGCTCTCAGCAGTCTCTGATTTTCTGCTATGATGAGTTTTGAGCCTCTTCAGTGTCTATCACTATTTCCCTGGAGTAGGTTCTCAGGTTAGCCATAAGAGTAGCACTCATATTTAATCCACCTGTTCCTCTGTAATGTCTCCTGAGTCCTGGAAAATGTGGCAGAGATGTCTCATTTCATGCTAGGCAGTTGGCTTTCTTTTCTTGTTATAGTGCTGGGTCTTGGGTTTCTCTGGTATTCATTGCCATCTGTAAAAAGCATATTCTCAGGCTGGAGGTATGGCTCAGTGGTTAAGGACTTGCCCATAAAGCCTAACAGCCAGATTTTGATTCCCCAGTACCCACATAAAGCCAGATGCACAGTGGTGCATGTATCTGGAGTTCCTTTGCAGTGGCTGGAAGTCCTAGTGTACCCATTTTCTCAGACTCTCTGTGTCTTTCTCTCTTTCTCTCTCTCTGCAGGGTGTGGTAACCACACCTTTAATCCCAGCACTCAGGAAGCTGAGATAGGAGGATCACTGTGTGTTTGAGGTCAGCCTGAGACTAACTCCAAGTCAGCCTGGTCTAGAGCAAGATCCTACCTTGAAGACAAAAAGCGGATTTTCTGGCCAAGAGTGGATCAAATCGTGAAGACTTCTAAATTGCATACTCTCTCCTTTTAGCCAAATAACAGTGGGAGCTATAGCTACCTTCCCTCTAGGATCTGTGACTTTTCAAGTCACAGGCTTTTTTTTTTAAAGCTTTTATTTATTTATTTATTTATTTATTTATTTATTTATTTATTTATTTATTGGAGAGAGACACAGAGAGAGACAGAGAGAGAGGGAAAGGAAGACAGATAGATATGGGCGCGCCAGCAGTCTCTCAGCTGCTGAGAACGAAATCCAGATGCGTGTGCCCCCTTTGGTCAAGTGCAACATTGTGCCCTTGCATCACTGCATCTAGCTAAACATGGGACCTGGAGATTGGAACCGGCATTCTTAGGCTTAGCAGGCAGGCGCCTTAACCGCTAAGCCATCTCTCCAGCCCTCAATTCATAGGCTTTTGATGTGGTTCTCAGTACCATGTTTGATTTCCCTCCTACTGAGCAGATATGTCCAATTAGAATGCAGTTGATTACCCTCATAGCTTTTGTGCCAGGACTCCTGAGTCCGAGGTGATTGCACCCCCTAGCCCCAGACACTTAGTAGGCCAAGCAGCCAGTCTTGGGCCCAAGTGAACACTCCCTCCTCACCTTTCTATAGGTACAATTCAGGCCCCCACTTGCTGGGTAGGGGAATGGCCCCATTTGGTGCTAACCCCACTCCCTACCTGTGTGCCTCTTTCTCTTTTTTTAATATTTTATTTTTAGTTATTTATTTGAAAGAGAGAGAAACAATGAGGCAGATATATAGAGAGAATAGGTGTGCCAGGACCTCTAGTCCTGCAAATGAACTGCAGGCACATGTGCCACCGTGTGCACCTGGCTTATGAGGGTACGAGGAATTGAACCTGGGTCCTTAGGCTTTGTAGGCAAGTGCCTTAACCACTAAGCCATCTCTCCCTCCCTTCTTTCTTTTATTAAAAAAATAAAAACCTTTCCTGGGAGAGCTCAGTCAAACCCCCTTGTATGTATCTTGACTCACATACCTTCATGTGGTCCACAAGGGTCAGAGACTAAAAGAGTCTGGTGGAATGAAAGAAGAACATCTCTATTGGCATCATTCACATAGCATAAATTGTCCGCGGAGGATTAAATGCAAAATTAGGCTTTGGCCAGGCAGGGATGAGGAATGCTATTTTACTCACTGTGCTGTCAGTGAGAAATTAAAATGGAAAAAATGGTAATCTACTGAAATTTTCTTTCTGAGGATTTTGTTTGTTTGTTTGTTTGTTTGTTTGTTTGTTTTGAAGTGAAGTCTTGCTCTAGCCAGGCTGACCTGGAATGTACTATATAATCTCAAGATGGCCTCAAACTCACAGTGATCCCCCTACCTCTGCTTCTGGAGTAATGGGATTAAAGGCGTGACACCAATCCTGGCTTTCTTTCCGATTTTAAGAAAATGAAAATAATGCATTAGTTTACTAAGGTCTGTTGCCAACTCTGCTTTACTTTCGTATGTTAAGTACTTATTTTTTTATAGTTACTTTCTGATGGCTGGCAATTAACACTTTTATTGTTTGTGCTAGATTCAATTTCAGAGGTATTAATAAAGGTTTCCATGTCCAGCTATCATAGAGTACAAAGTTTCAAAAGCCCCCCTTTTGCCATAGTGTCTATAAACGAATAACTATGAAGCAGTCCTTTCCTGCACTGATAACAAACAAGGCTAAACTCATCTCCTGGAGAGACCAAGCAGGTAAGGTAAACCTGATGCTCACCTTGACTTCCACCAGGACACTATTGACCAGGGGTACTTTTGCTAGGGCCAGTTTTTAGAAACAGTATTATTTATTTATGTGAGAGAGGCAGAGGCAGATAGAGAGAGAATGGTCATGCTTGGGCCTCCTAGCCACTGCAAATGAACTCCAGACACATTTGCCACCTTATGCATCTGGTTTTTCATGGGTACTGGGGAATTGAACCTGGGTCCTCCTTTGGCTTTGCTGGCAAGCACTGTAACTGCTAAACCATCTCTCCAGCCCTAGGGCCAGCTTTGGAAGGCCTAGCCCTTGCCCTGGTTCCAGCTGCTCTCTGCTTTCTTATCTTCTAGGATGTGAGGAGCTTCTTCTTCTCACCCCCACCACTGTGAATGGCACGATGGTATAGAATCTCCTGAAATTTTGAACCCAACAAATCTTACTTCTCTTAAGTTATTTTTGTCACAGAAATGCAAAAGTAACTAACACAGTGTTCAACCAAATATACATTAAGTGCCTTCTGCTTTTCATTATCAGCTCTGTTCTTTTTTTGTCCAGTGACTCAATTATTTTATCATACTTTGTGTTGTGTGAATGGAGATGAAAGCTTGGGATATTGAAATTTTCTTTTCAGTGCTAGTGTTGGAACTATACTAGGCAAGCCTATTAAGCTACATCTCCAGCCCCAATGAGACGTTTCTATGATTTTCCTATGTGCTCAGTTTTGCATTTTCCTCCTTTCTGATACTATGTCCTTCCGTTACTCATTACTGTGGCCTCCTGGACGCTTGTCTCTCTTTTTAACTTAGTAAGACAACGATGTTCGTTTTGGGTTCCCTGTTTTTGCATTCTACCATAACCAATAAACCGACCTCAGTATTCTCTGGTTTGTCTCCCTCCTCTCAGGTGCATAATTTTGCAGGGCCACATCCTGCTTTGCTTCTTCTCTAGTGTTGACACTGTTCTTAAAGAGGCTTTGCCTAGTTTGTTTTTTTAATATTGGGAAGGTTAGTCTTCTGCTTCCTAATTCATCATGGCCAATAACAGAATCAAGTACATATCTTTTCCAGAAACAAACCTGATCCTGACTGTGGAAACTCTGAGGGGAGTACAAAAGATCAAATGTATAAAAGTACAAAACATTGGTAAGGAAAATGAATTATTCCAAAAATCATCCACTTATGGTAATTTCTACTAGCAAAAAAAAAAAAAAAAAAACTCTAGATACTGCCCCAAAATTTCTAGCTTCTAATTTGCCAAAGTAGGTTATAGTCTTTTGTTTCAATCAACTATTTCTTAGTATAAGGGAAGCATAATTCTTGACTAGATTAATCACAATTGATAGTTGATGCTGAGTATGAAGTCATCCTCTCTTGTGCTACATTCTGTTGTAAAGAAAGAAAGGCTTTGGGACTGGCCAGCTGTCATTAGGCAGCAGTAATTAATGAGGCCTGGTGAGGAATTGGAATGAGTTACCATCACACTTTAGCTTTGATAAAGCTAAGGAGGTGCAGTGACACATACCTAAGTGCTCGAAGAGGAGCACAGATCAGGAAGGAGCAGCGGAGAGTGAGGGCAGTGTCTGTGCCAGGGCTGTTCTAAGTACCTTTCATTTAGACACCAGCAGCTTTACTCATGACTAGTTGTAAGTGTGTCATATCCTTACTGCAGAGGCAACTAAGACCATGGCCATCGTAGAAAGCATTTATTGAGGAAGGGGAAGCATAATGCTTTGTGAACAATGTTACAGAGGTTCCAGAGAGCCAGTATTTCATCCAGAAGATCATTCAGTATTTAAAATACCTTCAGAACAACTTGAAGCTAGCCATTGAGGGGCTGACAGTACCACTAATAACCATAGCATTAGCACTGAAAATCTTTTCCATATTGTAGAACCACCAAGCTTCATTGACTTAGGATTTAATGTTTCACGTCTGACTGGCAGTAATTTGTCTGTCAAGAAACTTTCCATGGACATTTATTTTATTTTAAAAGAAAGAACTCTATTCTATGTCTTTGCTATACCACCCCCTTCATTTTTTTCTTTAGATGCTCAGTGGTCTATAAAAAAATCTTAAAGAGTTGATACATAAAATCCATGTAGCTATACAGAGGCGTATAAAAGCAGCTGCAAATGACAAGATAATTAACATTTATTATCTCTCTACCCAGTGGTGTGTATGTGAGATAGTGTTCCCTTTTTGTCTGAGAGTCCTTGGAGGAACTTGTAGGTCTTGAAATCAAACTGTGGACATGACAGAATATGAATGTACCTTGAGTGCTAACTCTCAGGCTTGGGTTGCCATTTGCTTACATCCCCAATACATAGAGGAATTGTACACATTACCACAAACCTAAGATTATCAGCTAATAATGTCATTATTAATAATATATATTTTAGCTTGTCAGGGTGGATTCAAGTTATCACTTATTTTTCGTGACCATTAGCAAATTATTTAGTCCACTACAGCCCCATTTTTAAAAATAGGAATAATAATATTTCTTAATGTTATAAGGATGGGGTCAGGAATTAATTAATATAATGGATCCATGAAAGGGTTTATTTCCTTGGCTGGTAAAGGTCCTGTTAACAAAGAGCACCAGCAGCAGTGAGCATGTACCCCACCACTCTCAGAAAGTCTTCTGCAGACCATGTGAGCCTTTGTCCAGAGTTGGTGACTCAGTTACCAGGTTTGAAGATGCTCATAAGTTTGATAAAAAAAGTTAATGTGTACTTTCTGTAGTTGTCTTGAAAGGTGTCATGTAGAGCTGCTGATTTTCTAACTCACAGCTTGATGCTTTTGTAAATCAGTCAGCTCTTCTTTGAAGATGGGAACCTTTGCCTAGGATATTGTCATGTAGCAGGCATGTTGCTGATAGGTAAATCTTACTGACAGACCACCAAATCAAGTACCCCTACTGTAGAATTTATTGAAGAAACATAAAAACATTATCCTTGCTCCTTGAAATATTGACATTGATCTCTGGATCTTTTTGATTCATTTCAATTTCTTTTTATACCTTTGTATTACTTACTGTCCTTGCTGCTCTGACCAAAAATCTGACAAGAAGCAACTTAAAAGCTGGGTGTGGTGGCACACGCCTTTAATCCCAGCACTTGGGAGGCAGAGGTAGGAGGATTGCGTTCAAGGCCACCCTGAGAGAACACAGTGAATTCCAGGTCAGCCTGGGCCAGAGTGAGATCCTACCTCGAAAAACTTAAAAAAAAAAAAAAAAAGCAACTTAAGGGAAAAAAGGTTTACAATTTGAAGGAATATAGTTCATTGCGACAGGTAACAGGAGCCTGATTTTACATCTGCAGTCAGGAGGCAGAACGTAGATAGGAAGTGGAGCTCAGCTATCAAACCTCAAGGGCTTTCCTATCTATCTCCTAATGTTCCAAAACAGCCCCCAGCTGAGGACCAAGTGTTCAAACAAATTAACACTTCATGTTCAAATCCCAACAGTCTCCATACATTGTTACCTTACTGGATCCTGGTAGAGACAGTGACAGACAGTGAACATGATAATGATAACGGGAACTTTACCAGCCAGTGAAATAAATCCTTCATGCATTATCTTATTTAATCCTAACCTCATCTCTATAACATTAAGAAGCATTCTTTTTGAAGAGAAATTATTTGTATTTATTTATTTGAGAGAGAGACAGAGAGGGAAAAAGAATGAATGAGAATGGTATACCAGGGCCTCCACCTGCTACAAATGAACTCTAGATGCATATGCCACCATGTGCATCTTGCTTACATGGGTCCTGGAGAGTTAAACCTGGGTCTTTAGACTTTGCAGGCAAGCGCCTTAACTGCTAAGACATCTCTCCAGCCCAAGAAGTATTCTAACCTAGGGTTTAAACACCAGTAGATCTTGATTGTTTAATATTTATCTTATTGATCTAACTTGGGCTGTTATATCACTGCATTATGTTGTTCAGTCTGTCTGGATTTGGGATTTCCTAAGCTCTATTTGTCCATGTTGAAGATAAGGATATCTGGATTCATATTCTAGCTCACTCACATGTCAGCAATTAATTCAGTAGCCTGCTTATTTATATAACAAACAGATGTTGAACCCCTATTCTGTGAAATACTTTGCTGGACACTGGAGATAATAGATTTCAAATAAGAGAGTGGCTTGATTAGATTTGTATTTTCAGTAGACCTTTGTAGTTACCAGAGGCTTAGAGACCAGTTGAAGTAAATAGAAGACTCAGGAAAAAAAAAAAAACAACACAAGCAACCCTACATTTGCCTGACTAATACACACTGCATATTACACTGGATTCACAGAAAAGTAAGCTATACAATAAAGGGACTTTCATACATCAATTTTAGTAAATATATTCAAAGAAATAGAATTATTCAAATTTGGAAGCTCCTGGGTATTGATGTTGAACTAAAATAAATTCTTCAGGGAGGCCGAAAGAAATCTGATCTTTTACTCAGAGTGGGTGATTAAGTGACAAATGGTGTTTTGTCACTATTTTAAGTGACATATGACATTCTCCCCCTGTTTTATATCATGCTAGATTCATTAAAACCACTACATATTGAGATTAGGGCAACTCTTCTCATTCATTTCCTAGCTTGTAAAGTGAGAGTGATTATGGTCAGAATGGAGAGGTAGAATGCTGTGAAGTCCTTGTTTCTCTTCCAATAGGAAACCAAAGCCCAGTTTAACCAGCCGTCAAAAAACAAAGAAAATTCAGCAAGGTGAATTTATTCTATTGCCTTCCTGTTCTGGTACTCAGATCTATGTACAAGGTCTATGGGTTCCAGCCAGTGCTGGGCTGTGCTAAATTGACAGTGATGATTGCTGCCACATTGCCTTGCAACCAGATGTTCCTAGCATTTGCTTGTATTATTTGATATTTCTAATACCTAAATAACTAAAAACTTAAGATATTACTATTATAAATAGTGTAATTATAAATATTGTGTAAATGGTGAAAGTGGGAATGAAAATAAGGAAATGTGTTAATAAAGAAATGGGCATTATAAAAATCAGTTGGTATAATTCACATATATTACCTTACTTGACTTCATATGAAATACATATCGCAGGGCTTAGCATTTCTAGCTTATTGCCCAGGGATGCTAAACAAGCTGTTGGTTCAGCCCACAACTAGAACTATCATGCAGACATACACTTTTTAAAATCTCAAAACATTTTTCAGGAACTAATAAAGAGATCTCTGTAAACCATGACTGTAAGGCCAAATAAGTATGCACACTTGTTTTCTTTACTTCATGCATCTAGCTACCCTTGCCTCTCCAGTTCCATGTAGTTATTCATTCCCCTTCAGTCAGTTTCCATAGGAGTCCCTCTTTGTGCTTAGAACATTCCTTTACCAATATTTTCCTAATATGAGGAGGATGAAGATAAAGAGAACCCTAAGGCCCTTGGAAAAACAAAAGACACATGAGTGACAGATCTGCACTGCCTTCTTCCTGTGCACTTTGTGGCTTGCAGCAAAGGCACTTCTGGCCCATAAATAAAGCCAGAGCTAACCCCAAATCTGCCTCAGCCTACCAAACAAACTACGAGCCTAACTACCAGCTTATAATTAATTAAGTCTATCCAGTGAGATACCCTATAGTAATTATATTGTCAATCAAAATTATGTACAGTCCATCCTGTAAGGAATTGTGTACATCCACCCAGTTTCCCCAGAGAACTCTGTTACCTTCTACATATAATTCCTTCTGTTTTACTCTCACTCCCAGCACTTGCTGTGTTTAAATCCTAAATACAGGACAGAATTCCAAGAGAATTAGAGCAGAGCAGAGTGGTATTTCACTTCCTTTACAAGGGAAGCACAGAAGGCAGCATTCTGGGGCAGGACAAAGGTTTGAGATTCCACCATTTCTTTCAGTCCCTTGGCATTTATCAAGGCAATATGGAGAGTCTATCTAGGCAGCCTAAGCTTTTTAACAATCAGTGATGTGCTTGATTTTCAGTTCACTTGGCTAGCCAGCCTCAATAATGGGAGCTCTTGCAATTCAACTTTATTATGGTTTTGTGTTCTTGGGTTCTTGATGTAGATACCTAGGAAAAAACCATTGTTTTTCCTGTTTTCATTTAGTTGCCTCATGTTGTTAAAAATAAATAGCACAATTCATATTTCTCAGCCTTTAATTTAATTTATCTATTTGAGAGAGAGAGAGAGAAAGAAAAAGAAAGGGAGGGAGGAAGGGAGGGAGGAAGGGAGGGAGGGAGAGAATGAGTGTGCCAGGACCTCTAACCACTACAAACAAAATGCAGACATGTGCTTTCTTGTGCACCTGGCTTTAATGGGTACTGAGGAATAAAACCAGGGTCCTTAAGCTTTGCAGGCAAGTGCCTTAACCACTCAGCCATTTCTCCAGCCCTCTCAGCTGTTTTAAATCCATAAATGGCAGCAGAATCTTGGTCTTTCATGCTTCGCCCTCAGTGGGAACATGTTCCCAGGAGACCTGAGATAATCCCTTAGTTGTGATCCTTGCCACTAGTTTCAAAGACAGTTAGCCTTCCATCCTGGAAAATGAAGGAGCTCTCATTACCTTCCCCTTCCATCATCTGTTAACCCATTTGGAACCACCCATTTTCTCTCTTGTCTAGTACCTTGTTTCTTAACAATAATCTGTTTTGTTTTGGGTATGTTATTTATAAGTATCTCAGTCCATCTGTACTGCTACATCAAAACACCTGAGTAATTGATAAGCAGCTGACATTAATTTTTTAAGGTTCTGGAGACTGGAAGGTCAAGATAAAGATTTCCACAGGTTTGATATTTCTGGTGAGGGCCCTACCTCTGCTCCAAGATGGCATCTTGAAAATTGTGTCCTCCACGACAAGGGGTAAAAGACTGAGAAGACCCTATCGCTGTTGCTTCATCAGGTTATTAATCTCATTCCTCTCTGCTGAGCCATTAGGGCCTAACCACCTCCTGGGGGGGTGTGCCTCTTGACGCTATTGCCCTAAAGGTTAAGTTTCCACAAGTTTGGAGATACACAAATGTGCAGCTCTAATAGTAGGAACTACACTCTGTCTACACCAGTTCTGTAATAAAGCAGGGCTTGCTTTGATGGATGAATTTCAGAGACCAGGAAAAAGTTAAATTCTCCATTATATAGGGCACAGATCATGTCCTCCCTGATCAGTCTTGTCCCTTTTGCACTAGCATAATGTTTGATAATATATATTTATTGAATTAGTTAAAGTGACCCACTAGCAACTATTTCACTTGTAGGATCTTTTCATCTCCGAGGTTGGGAGTGAGTGGAGGTAGGAAGTAGCTCTGGATGGATGTCATGTTATATAACATCCTACAAGGGTATGTGCCTGGATAGGCCATGAGTGTCAATTTTAGTGCTGACACCATTCCATTAACTTACGTGGGTTATGAAGTCATCTTGACTGGCAATCAGTTGTCAGTATGCTTGTTGAACAATACATGGTAATTCAAGTCCTATATGACAAAAAATATTATCCTTTGACACTTGTGGTTTGGGCAAACTCAGTTTCTCTAAAGCTCAGTTTCCTCGTTTGTAAAGGTGAACTTACAGCTATCACATAAATTGTGACAGCTACTATTATACAAGGTTATAATGGAAGCAGCCACCATTCTGTCCTGCCATTATTAACCACAAGAGCACTATAACTTCAGATTTGCTACCAATTAGCTATGTGCTCATGGTAACCATCAAGTCTTCTTTTATAAAAAGAGAAAGTCAGACTAGATCATTTCTGAATTTCTATTTAGATACTGTTTGTTACAAAAAGAGAGATTATGTGGCTATTTCTGTGTTTTGGAGAGCTGTTACAAGGATTAAATGAGATAATATGTGTGCAGTTCTTTGTAGATCAAGTACATAAATATTAGTAAGTGCTAAAATAAATATTAGCTGTGTTTATAGTGGTTTTCAGATAGTTATGTGTGAGGCCATGGTCTCCAGAGGACTTTCATTCAAAGTATATGGAATTAGAAAGAAAACTTTGAGTGATTACAAAAGTTCTTTTGAGTTCAGTGACCCTTGGGATAAAGTCAACATTTTTTCTCCTAAAAGAAAATCTTTTAGATAATTCATTAAGGAAGAATCATCTCAAAGTCTGCTTTATACTGTTTGTCTTTGGATAATGGTAGTTTAATAAGAAAGTCCAGAGCTGGAGTAATGATTCAGTAGTTAAGGTGCATGTTTACAAAGCCTGACAGCCTGGGTTTGGTTCCCCAGTACCCACATAAAGCCAGATGCACAAAGTGGCACATGTGTCTGGAGTGCGTTTGTAGCAGCTAGAGGCCATGCCATGCGCATTCTTTCTGTTTGTCTCTCGTCTCTCCCACCAAATAAATAAAATTTTTTTAAAGTCAGACTAGTCAAGAGAACTGTTCTTGAGCCCCCTAGTAGAGATTCTGTGTTGTGGGTGAGGTCAGAGGTCATTATCACCATGAAGTAGCTAAGCAATTCTGAACCTCTAAGGAGACCAAAAAGTAGGAATATATTTCTTTTGGAAACTTGGGGATCTGGACATAAATATAAGTAGAAATGGAGTTTAGAACATGAAATTGGTTCTCTATGAAATTAAATAAATATTTGAAATTTCTATTCCACTAGCAGACAGCACCATTTCATACTAAGGGATTTCTATAGTTTGGGGGGAAACATGTAGAATATGTATTGTGGTGTTGGGTATATGGTGTGTGTGGGTGATGTATATATGTGTAATGAAATGTTTGAATTTAATTGTTTTTAGTCAAGGCATATTTTAATACTTTATCCATGCTATCAGATCTTTTAGATGCTTTCAGATCATACCCAAGATATTTGTTATCTATTCAAGTATTACAGTAGAGCACTGGTAAAAATGTAAGGTTTGTAGAAAAGCAATGGAGGAAGTTTAAACCCATTTGAATTTACTAGATTAAAAAAAAAGATTCCCAGTTTTTTTATTTTTATTTTATTTATTTGCTTTTTTAGTTTGAGAGCAACAGACAGACAGAGAAAGAGGTGGGGGGTGGGAATGGGTACACCAGGGCCTGTAGCCACTGCAAACAAACTCCAGATGCATGCAACACCTTGTACATCTGGCTTATGTGGTACTGGGGGATCAAGCCTTAGGCTTCATAGGAAAGTGCTTAACTGCTGAGCCATCTCTCCAGCCCGATTCCCAGTTTTTTAAAGAATATACAGTATTTAGGGGCTGGAAAGATGGCTCAGCAGTTAAGGCACTTGCCTAGAAAGCCTGATTACCTGATTAGATTCACCAGTACCCACATAAAGCTGGATATATAAAGTGGCACATGTGCCTGGAGTTCATTTGCAGCAGCTAGAGGCCCTGGTGCACCCATTGTTTCCCTCCCTCCCTCCTTCCCTCCCTCTCTTTCTTTCTCTTCCCCACTCTCTCACCCCTTGCAAATAAGTAAAAATATTAAAATGAAAATAAGAACACTCAGTGTTTGGAGATGCAGATTTCCTCTGGGTAGACTACTGAAGGGCATTTGGCAAGTTCTGAGGGGTATCCAGCATGTTCTGGTATCACTGATTTTGGATCCTTTAGCTCCTATCCATAGTCACATCCTTGTGAATTAGAATTTTAAAATAAAACAAGCTTTCTCTCTCTGTCCTTTAACACCAGAAAAATATTAAGGTCAGAAGACTGATGATAGACTTCTAGTTTGTGTACAGAAAAATAAACTTGTTTTCTGTAATTTGTAGTTTTCTGCACATTTGAAAAACCAACAGTAATTAGTTGTTATTGCTTTTATATGAAGAAGACATTAACTTCATAAGAAAAGCTCCATGGCTAATAAACTTTGTCTTTTAGTTGATTGACTGGTTAATGGGATCAAAAAGCTATTTCATATCTGCGTTTTACAACAATGTTTAATCCCCTGCTGGAAATCTAGATGGATTTTGTAGCTAATCTTAGTCTTCTTCACTTATTATTTGTTTTCTCCTTTCTCAGTTTTGTTCAATTTTTTATTTCTGATTCTCATTTTAGTTTAATATTTGCAGCAAAACTTACAAATTTGTAAAGGAGAATCATTAAGTTGGCAATTGTATAAGAGAATCACTAGTTTGTTTGTTCTTTTTCTTGCTTCCTTTAGAGGAGCTGGCACATTGGGTATGTTACATACAAAAACAGACTTCAAACACAAAAGCACTGGAAAATCATAGGTTAGAAAGAAGTCTAATATAATCTGTAATATAATATAATATAATCAATTTTCTTAGGTACATAATTTTTAATCAACCTATGCACATGCTTCTTGGGAAACGTATGTATTGTTTGGTGTTGTCTTTCTGTGCCTCCTAGGCCTTGAGTTCTTTTTGATAAAATCAGGATTCAGTTAGATTCTCAGATCTAAAGTAATGTAAAAAGATCATAAGTGGAAAGTATCTTCCCTCCTTAAGAAAATGCACAAAAAAGCCCTGCTTTTTTGGCTACTGTCTCCCTATAACTGTAAGGCTTAGTACTGCAACACTTCTATGACATGCCTTTCTTAACCATGTAGGACCAAATAGAAGGCCACTTTGCCATTAAAATGGTACTATCAAGATGGCCATGGTGGTGCACACCTTTAATCCCACCACTTGGGAGGCAGAGGTAGCAGGATCACCATGAGTTTGAGGCCAGTCTGGGCCAGAGCGAGACCCTATCTCGGAAAACAACAAAAAGGTAGTATCACTTCCCTGTGACTATGAGTGATGGACACTGTGCCTTCTAGCAGGGACTGTCTTGGACATGGGTCAGTGAGTAGTGCCAACTCAGCAGATATTTGGGTTTGAGCCTGAATTTCCTTGAATTCCGGAGGTAAGGCAGTCATTGTTTTCTCTGAGCCCATTGCCAGCCACCCAGTCATTTGATAAGAAGATGCTGCCAACCTGAGCTGGGGCAGTGGGGGGGAAGCCACCTCCTCCTCAGCATGGCCCCAGGTGCCATCCTTGTCAAGAAAATGGAGATGGATGGCCCGGCCCTAACCTTGTCATATGTCACTGTCAAGCCCTGCTGTTGGTTCCAGAGATGGGCCAGTGCAGACAGAGCACTTTGGTAGCAGATGTTACCTTGAATTATTTGTGAGGGATGAGGGAGTACAAAACGCCCACTACCTGAGGGGTCATCATCCCCCATTCAGCTTTCTCTGGATGAACTCTTTTAGGACCCTCAAATTCTGTCTGGATCTTAAGCTACTGAGGGTTTTGTTCTATCTCTAAGGACAGTGGTTGATGCCTCTGCAAAGTTGTTGAGAGCTCCCCCCCACCACGCCTCCTGGTTTAATTTAATGGGATGCCCAGGGGGACGGCAGCAGTGGGGATCTGACTTGTTCTGTTCATAGTTCCCCCCAAACTGTCTTTCTGCTACTTGGTTTTGAAAGTGAGTAGACTGATGTTTAAACAATGCTGTTCCAAATTTAGTAATCCTTACTTCTTTGTCTGCCTTGGGCTTCGTTCTTTATTTTTCTTTAACTTTGAGACCTTATATACCTTAGAGTTTCAGGCACTAGAAAGATTAAGAAATGCCAAGCATATTGTGGTTATTGCTGCTTTCATATCTCCTGATTGTGTTTATAAACTAGTTAAAACTTTTTATGTATTTATGTATGTATTTATTTATTAGAGAGACAGAAACAGAGAGAAAGGGAGAGAGAGAGAGAATGAGAATAAATAGGAGTATGCGCATGCTAGGGCCTTCTGCCACTACAAATGAACTCTAGATGCATGTGCCACTTGTGCATCTGGCTTTATGTGGGTACTAAGGAATCAAACCTGGGCCATCAGACTTTGTAAGCAAGTGTTTTTAACCAATGAGCAATTTCCCCAGCCCCATATTTTCCTACGTTTAGGGAACATTTCATAATAATCAATCTCTAAATACTTTTTAATAGTTTAATAATATTTTATCTATTTGCAAGCAGAGAGAGAAAGAAAAGAGAAGGAAAGGGAAGGAGAAGGGAAGAGAAAGAGGAGACAGACTTTTTGTATACTCTTTGGTCCTCATCTGGTGTTGCTCTAGCTGATAGGAGTCAGCTACTTAATTGAGTCATTTTATGGGGTATTAATAAGGAGATCTTATTATTTAATGCCTTTAAAAATATTTTAATTGTTGAAACTTAATAGACTTTTTAGGTCTACAGGAAGATCACTTAGCATTTTGTCCTTTCCCTTTGGTGCTGTGGATTGAACTCAGGGCCTATACTTATAGGCAAATACACTGCCTCAGAGCTAAATCTCCTCCCACACACTCTAATTCATCTATGGCTCTCCCCTTAATTTTTACAAGATATTTTATCAGATAATTTCTCACTGCTGGGACAACATACCTGACCATAAGCAACTTAGAGAGGAAGGAGATACTTTGGCTTACAGTTCCCAAGCAGAGTCTATCATGGTGGAAAAGCATGGCCAGAATAGAAAGCCAGCATCACATTGTCATTCTGTCAGATAGGAAGGAGTGAGAGAGAAGAACAAGTAGGACTGGACTCCTGTCCTCAGTGACAGACTTCCTTCAGCCAGACTGTTCCTCCACAGCCTTTACAAATACTGCCATTTTTCTGAGGATTATGTATTCAAACATGAGCCTATGGAGAGGTGTTGAACATTCAAACTACCACACGGATTTTAAAAGAAAAAAATGTCTTGCCCTTTTATCATTGTCCATTCTAGGATTTCAGCATTTAACAGACTTGATTTCAGTGTTGCTGTTTTCATTATGCCTTCTATTTAGTCAACCTGTAGTATTACAATTTAAAAATGTTTACCTTCTTTCTCTCTCTTTACCTATTTGTGTTTATTTTTATGGGTGTAGAGAGAGAGAGAGGAAGAGAAGAAAAGTAATCCTAAATGTCACCTTGTCAGTCTCAGTATCATATTTTTAAGATTATAATTTAGAAAATTTATAAAAGTGAAATTCCCAGACACTGTGACTGCCTATAATGGTGGTAGACCTATTTTTTTTTTTTTTTTTGCTTCTATTTCTTACTACTTTCATGAAAGATAAGTGGGGTGTAGTAGAGCCACTGGTTGGGAATGTGAAATGAGGTCTGTGTTCTTGTCTTTCATTCTAAGTAGCTGTGAATTCGTATGCCTCAATTTTCCCCCAAGTTCATTTACTACATATTATGAATGGGATGGAAAAGAATACCCAGTTGTATGAGATGATTAAGAGTTAGTCATACACTGAGAAAGCAAGCTGGTGCCGAGCAGAAAACCTTCTCCCTGTAGACCAGCCAACTGAAAGCTGGAAAAAGCTGCACTGCACGCAGCGTATGGGAGACAGAAGCCATCAACAGTGAAAATAGTGGATGCTGAATATTCAAGCTTGGCCAGACAGGCCCAATGACTGAACGGGTGCAATAGTGGTGTGTCTACTCTTGGGGTAACCAACTGCTCCATAATTGGACTGAAGGCCCTCTCTACGGGAGGGAATACATACCCGGTACTGAAAAACCTAAGTAAAAGTCTATGGTAGGTGAGGTCATGAGCCTTGGGGGTATAAGCCTGCTCATGTCTGACTAAATGTATATATTATTCCCACCAAGCTGCCCTGGGGACACTACACTTAATGTTCATGTTCACATAGTAACGCTACTCTCACTTCTGGCTAGAGAAGCTTCTCTTTTCAGATGGTGATGACCACTGGGATGACACCAAAGGCAACATAGTGCTGAGAAGAAGGGATGGAGGAGTGCCTAGCACTGAAACACCTCTGTCACATCCTCCAGTGGCTCAGGGACCATTGCAGAAGAGGGGGCGGATAGAATGGAAGAGCCAAAGGAAGGATATGGCCTCTTACTATGCAGCTGCCCAGACAGAAATTGGCCTCAATATCCATGATCTTGCAGTGCCTAGCAATACCTTTGCAAGACCCTCAAAATAGAAGAGAAAGATGATGTCATCAAATTAGGAGAGAGACTAATGGAGAAAGGGAGGGGATATGATGGAGACCAGAGTTCTAAAGTGGAATGGGGGAGGGGAGGGGAGGGAAATATCAGGTGGGGTTTTTTTGGTATGTAAGATTAAAAGTCAATAAAAATAATTAAAAAAAAAAGAGTTAGTCATATAGGGGCTGGAGAGATGGCTCAGTGGTTAAGGCACTTGCCTGCAAAACCTAATGACCTGGGTTCAGTTTCCCAGGACCCACATAAGCCAGATACACAAGGTGGCACATACATCTGGAGTTTGTTTGCAGCACCTAGAGGCCCTGGTGTACCCATTCTCATTTTCTTTCTCTCTGTCTCTCTCTGTGCTTGCAAATATATATTTAAAAAACCATTTACCTGTAATGAGGAAGTTTGGGAAGTATCTTCCACAGGGCAGTGAAATGAACAAATTCTGAGAGGAAACAGAAAGCATACTCTATTAGGTAAGTAAGCAGGGAATGAGGTGAGATGAATTGGAATAGCCAGAACAAGTGATGCAACAATAAGTTATTGCTAAATCTTTTTGACTTATTAAGAAGTATATACTGGGCTGGAGAGATGGCTTAGCAGTTAAGGTGCATGCTTGCGAAGCCTGAGGACCCAGGTTTGATTCTCCAGGTCCCACGAAGCCAGATGCACAAGGGGGTGCACACGTCTGGAGTTTGTTTGCAGTGGCTAGAGGCCCTGGTGTGCCCATTCTCACTCTCCCTCTCTCTCTTTCCCTCTCTTTGTCTCTAATAAATAAATTTTAAAAATTTTTAAAGATTTTTTAAAAAAAGAAGTATATACTTTATTCTAAGAACACTGAGAGCTGTTTACCTTTTACATGTGAGAGTAACATGTTCTTGTTTAGTGTTCAAAAATCACTGTGTCGGGCTGGAGAGATGGCTTAGGGGTTAAGGCGCCTGCCTCCTAAGCCTAAGAACACTGGTTCCAATCTCCAGCGGTTCCAATCTCCAGGTCCCATGTTTAGCCAGATGCAAAGTGACACAAGGGCGCAATGCCACACTTGACCACAAAGGGGTGCACACATCTGGATTTCGTTCACAGCAGCTGAGATACTGCTGGCGTGCCCATTCTCTATCTGTCTTCCTCTCCCTCTCTCTCTCTGTCTCTCTCTGTGTCTCTCTCCAAAAAAATAATAAAAAATAAAAAAATAAAATCACTGTGTCATGGCTGTGGAGATGGCTCAACAGTTAAAGACACTTTGTAAAACCTGCTGGTCTGAGTTTGATTCCCCAGGACTCCTGTTAAGTCAGGTGCCTAACACGGTCCATGTGTCTGGAGTTTTCTTGCAATGATAGGAGACCCTGGTGTGCCCCACACTCTTTCTCTCTACAACAAATATATTTTTTTTTTAAATTACTGTAGAAAAAGTAAGAAGGACTTGTGAGAAAAAGGCAAGAGTGGAAAAAGAAACCACTGAGCAGTAGGGTTACTAGATAAAACCCCAGAGAAGTTTTTTATTTTTTGGTGTTTTGAGGTAGGGTCTTGTTCTAATCCAGAATGGCCTTAATTCACTTTGTAGTCCAGGCTGGCCTTGAACTCACCGTGATCCTCCTACCTCTACCTCCCAAGGGCTGGGATTAAAGGATTGCATCCCCACACCTGGCCCAGATGTTTTGGATTTACTGTTACAGTCAGCTTTGTGTTGCTGGACAAACATCCAACTAGAAGCAGCTTATAGGAGGAAGGGATTTATTTCAGGGTTATAAATTCCAGAGGAACAACATTAGTGGTGGGGAAAGCCGGCTCACTTCCAGAGATCCAAGCAGAGAGAAACAACTGCAGCAAGCAGACACCCACATGAATAAGGAAGAACCAACAGAGCTCCAAACTGCTCTTTGCACACCTTAGTGTTGGACTCAAAATCTGCCCCCAGTGACACACCTCTGTAGCAGGGGCCTGCTAGAGGCTCAGATTTAATAAAACACCTGGGTCTATCATATTCAAACTACCACACTGGTTAATTTTGAATTCCAGGGTAAAATGAACTTAAATGAACAAAACAAATAGCTGTTTTAGCACAGGTTGTGAGTGTTCCTTGGGACCAGAACTAGTCTAGATTAAAGAAAAAATTATTGGTTTATTTGCACATCTGTATGTGTTGTGTATATGTGTGAATGTGGGCATGCCAGGGTTAGTTGCTACTGCAAATGAATACCTTATTGGCTTTACCTGGGTTGCTGAGGGAATTGAACCTGGGCCCATGTAGGTTTTGTAAGGAATATTTAACCACTGAGTCATCTCCCCAGACCCCGATTTTAGATTTTAATTTTTGAATATTTGAGTATATATAAGATGTCTTGGGAATAAGATCTGAGTCTGAACACAAAATTCCTTTATGTTTTATATATACTTTATATCCACAGCCTAAAAGTAACTTTATAGAGTACTTTTGGTACACCTGACAGATGATTGTAATCCCACACCTTCCAGAGTAGCCTACATGAAGATTGAAGACCTGCCATGGCTTTGGTTATTATTTGTCTGTGGAGTATTCAAAGAAAATCCAGTCCTTCATGGCATGACATCCTTCTGCCACATGTATGATCTTATCTGTTTGTAATCCATCTTCCTCTATAAGCGATCACCCAAAGTCACCGTGTTAACTTAGTGCAACATGGCACTTGATTTCTGTCAAGACATTCATTGATTTAAACTCCATAAACTGGGGACAGCTTAAATCATTTTCTTTTAAAACTTGAAACAAAATTGTGTTCTCACTGCCTTTATGAGATCCAGTGTGTTCATTCCTTAAATTTTTACCGATTCTTAAACATTTTAACTGATTCATTACCAAGGTTTCTTCATGTTTCTGGGTTTATTTCATGACAATACTCTCTCCAGATGACTGAAGCTGTCATGGACATCAGTCACTGAGGTGCCTGGCCCCTTTACTCTATGTGTACTGTGTGGGATGTGGCCAAATGCAGATCAATTACCAGCAGCATGGCTTTCTATGGTTGAGGCTGCTACCTAATTTATAAGAGATTAATTCCTTTTTTAGCCAAAAAACCTACTTCTCATTTGTCTTCTAAAGCAAAATAATTGAATTTTAAGATTTTTTACCTTAAAAAATTGGTGTTAACCTCAGTACATATAGACCATGTACCATGATCTTAATTGTCTCCCACAGTTCTAAAGACCTCAGTCAGTCTCTGTAGCAGGGGTAGGGGAGAGGAGACCATGCCTCAGGGTAATCCTACCCACTCTGTGGCTCTTAGCATCTTTTTTCTTCCTCTTCCACAATGTTCCCCAAGCCTTGGCAGATATGTTAGCAGTCTGGTTTAGTTTTGAGTTCTCTGTAGCCTCTGGATATCTGTTTTCTTAAAACATATTTATTTATTTATTTATTTATTTATTTATTTATTTATTTGCAAGCAGAGAGAGAGAGAGAGGAGAGAAGAGAGACAGAATAGGCCTGCCAGGGCCTGTAGCCACTGCAAGCGAACTCTAGATGCATGTGCCACTTTGTTCATTTGGCTTTATGTGGGAACTAGGGAGTCGAATTCGGGTCATTAGACTTTGCAGGCAAATACCCTAACCACTAAGCCATCTCTCCCTCCCTGGATATCTGTTTTGATTGATCATCATGTATGTCATCATTACCCTGGAGCTGGTTGTCAGTATCACAGAAAGCAGTACTCATGTTGCCATTTCCTCTACAATGCCTTCTGGGCCCCAGCTGATGTAGTTGAGGTGACACATCTTATGGTAGGCAGTTGGCTATCTTTTCTTGTCATATTGATGGATCTTGTATTTTACCAGCATTCTCTGTCATCTGTAAAAGAAAATAGATTCTCTAACTAAGAGTGATAGCTCCTTGGATTAAAGGTGGTAAGCATAGTTATTTGACCTTTTGATATGTATACCCACTCATTTTAGACAAAGAGCAGTAGGGGCTTCTCTTTTGAGTCCATGAGTTTCCTATCCATGGGATTCGGAATTGGTTCCTGGTATCAGGTATAAGTTCTCTCCCATTAAGTGGGCCCCATGTCCAATCTGAGAACATCTGGTTACCTGAATAGTCCGTGTGCCACTATTGCACATGTTCCTAGCTGGTTGATTACATAGCTTGCAGAATCTCTTTCTAAATCATGCTTTTGATGTCCTTTATCTGTAGCAGCTCCCATAGCACTTTCCAGCACTATCAGGACTAGCCAGGAGAATACTGGCTTCCCTCTCAGTTCCAGCATGGTCTTGATGTCCTGTGACTGCAGGTTGCAGTATCGTCAGCAATAGGATCTTACCTTTTATCCCTGGAAGATAACCAAATGGTTTGACAATGGCATGCATTATTTTGGGGACCTTGTTGGACTTTCTGACCAACAGTTTACTGCTAAAAAGAATTTATAAATCTATTTGGCATAGTGGTTTGCCGTTTTCTATCAATTTTAATCCCATTTCCTGTAAGGAAACTCTGAGAGTACATTGAGGCCTTAACCTTTACTTTATTCTGCTGTTGACACATAGACTTTATTTTTTGGACAGGTTTAGATTTACAGAAAAATTGATTAGGCCTATCCTTTCCACACATATATGTCCTTCTTAATATTCTACCACAGAGCACTGTATCTGTTATAATCAATGTACTTACATGTACATTCACCTAAGTCATCTATATATTGTTTTAAATATTTTATTTATTTATTTACTGGGTGGGGGGAGAAGCAAATAGAGAGATAAAATGAGCATGCCAGGGCCACCAGCCACTGCAAACAAACTCCAGATGCATGTGCCACCTTATGCATCTGGCTTACATGGGTATTGGGAAATTGAAACTGGGTCCTTAGGCTTCACAGGCCAGCACCTTTACTACTAAGCCATCTCACCAGTCCAAGTCTGTATTTTATACTTGGGTTGATTTTTGGTGTTATGCATTCCATGGGTTTGGATAAATATATAACAACATGTAGCTACCATTACAATTTCATAGAGAAGAATTTTTCTTTTCTAAAAAACTCTCTGCTGTCCATATATTCATATCTCCCATCCCTTAACCTCTACCATCACTAGTCCTTTACTGTCTACACAGTTATCCCTCACACAGCATTTCATGGAATTGGACCCATGCAGCATACCCTTCCACATTAACTCCATTTATTTAGTAGTATGAACTTAAGATTCCTCATGACTTGATAATGCATTTCTTTTTTTAAATCTATTTTTATTATTTATTATTTATTTTAGAGAGGGAAAGAGAGAGAAAATGAGAGAATTGGCACACCAGGGCCTCAGCCACTGAAAATTAATCTCCAGACACTTGCAATACCTAGTGGGCTTGTGCAACCTTGTGCTTGCCTCACCTTTGTGAATCTTGACTAATGTGGGATCTGGAGAGTAGAACATGGGTCCTTAGGCTTCACAGGCAAACAACTTAGCCACTAAGCCATCTCTCCAACTCTATTTCCTTTTTAAATATATATTTTTATTGTGTTCAGAGAGGAGATAGAAAATAGGCACACCAGGGCTTCTTACTGCTCCAAATAAACTCCAGACACATGTGCCACTCTGTGTATCTGGCTTTACAAAGGTACTGAGGAATTGAACTTGGGTCAGCAGGCTTTGCAATCCAGTGCTTTTAACTGCTGAGCCATCTCCCCACGTCCCACCCCCATTTCTTTGTAGCACTCAGTAATATTCCATTGTCTGAATGTGACAGTTTATCCATTCACTTACTGAAAGACATTTGAGTTATTTCCATGTTTTGGCAACTATAAACCAATATGCTCTAAGCATCCATCTTTATGCTTTTGTTTGTTTATCGGCTTTCAACTCATTTGGTAAAATGCTAAAGGGTACAATTGTTGGAGCATATGATAAGAATCTATCTAGATGGAACAGGAAACACAAGCAGTCTCTCTCCTTAGAAAATAACTCCTGTAGGAGAAGGTGTTCCAGGCAAAATCTTTGGCGAATTTTGATCAGTGTCATTTCTTAGCATAATACTAACAACCACCCCCAGCTTTTAGCTTTATGGTAGGTGCTGTGAACATGTTCCCAGAGCAGTGTATACACAGCTGATGGGAGTCAGGGTGGGCAAAAAGGACCCTGTTCTCAAAATAGCAGGTTTTGTGTTCTGATAGCTAATTTTAGCTTCTTATCTCAGACATTCAGAGAAAAGTTATGGCTGTTTTTACAAGTCCCTCCCATCCCTGTGTAAGTGATGTCTAGAGATTTTCTTCCATTCAGTTTTCTCATTTTATTTTTGGGATCAAATATACCTTAATGAGGCTGGGAGCAGGGCTAAACAGCACACCATTGTGAGTCAGGGCTGATCTGGGCGTCACACCTTAAGAATAAAATCATCTCTGGGTAGCTGCCTAGAAGGGCAAGGCCAGCACAAGGGAGGCTGGGAGGGACCCAGCTGCATGCCATTTTGATAACTATGAGAAGGGGCTAAATTTGAAGCACCCAGCTCAGACATATTAAAGCCAGGTCTCCCAAGGTCTTGCTTAGAATTTCCAGAAGAGCCACACTCAAAGTAGACCGTGTTCAGACTCAAGTGCACATACCCCAGTCCAGTGGACAGTCTTCAGTCCACACCCCCATTGATCACTTTAGACCAGGCTACCCAAATCAAACTATACAAAGCTGTTATTTCTACATCCTCAGTGAGACAACTGAACTTAAGATGGGCAGACCCCAGTGCAAAGCAAACAACAAACAACACCCAGCAAAGGGATCTCCACCAAGATTACCTGCTCCTGCAGTGGAAGCCTCCAGAGAAAGTTTAGAGAAAATCCAAGAAGTAGAAGCCCAGAATAAAATCTCAACAAACATTTTTTAAATTTTTTGTTTTTATTTATTTATTTGAGAGCAACAGACAAAGAGAGAAAGAGGCAGAAAGAGAGAGAGAGAGAGAGAGAATGGGCACACCAGGGCCTCCAGCCACTGCAAACAAACTCCAGATGCACGCGCCACCTTGTGCATCTGGCTTATGTGGGTATTGGGGAATCGAGCCTCGAACCAGGGTCCTTAGGCTTCAGAGGCAAGCGCTTAACCACTAAGCCATCTCTCCAGCCCTCAACAAACATTTTAAATAAACTTAATGAGAACATGAACAAATGAAAGGTTGAATGGGAAGAAACAGGACAAAGAGTAATCAGATAAGAACTCCAAGAATGGCTGAAGGAAATGGAAGAAAATTAGCAAAAAGAATTCAAAATACAAATCAAATATTGGTTCAATGAATTGGAAGAAATTCAACAAAAAAGAACTCAAAGGAAGAATTAAGAAAATGGAAGATAGTCAACAAGCACGTCTCAATAAATGGCTGAAGGAAATCAAAGGAAATCAGGAAACAGTCCTCCATAGACAGCTTAATGAAATCAAATACAATTAAAAAAATAACAAAAGACTGAAGGAATTTGAGGAGAATAAACAAATAAATGAGCTCATGGGCCAATGGAATAAGCTCAATGAGGACATATCCAAATGCAGGAATGAACTCCAAAAGACAATAAAATGGTCAAATGAAGAAACGAAAATGGAATTCAAGCAAGAGCTGGAAATGCTAAAGGAAAACAAAACAGAAAACAGAGATGTAATAACCCTCTTAAAAGGTTCCCAAGAAAGCCTCACCAACAGAATGGACAACACAATTTCAGAACTCACGGACAAGTCCAAAGAATTAGACCAGGACTCCAAAAACACTGTCAAGTTTAGAAAATTGTGCAAGCAGAACATGCAGGAAATTGGGGACACCTTAAAAAAACAAACAAGTATTTGTTCAGCTCATAGGCATATAGGAAGGGGAAGAAATAAAGGTCAAGGGCATGAAGAATATCTTCAACAAAATGATTGAAGAAATTTTTCCCAGCCTTAGAAAAGAGAGACCAATCCAAGTACAGAGGTACACAGAACACCAAATAGACAGGAGACAGGACCAGAGAAGAGCTATCTCATGAAATAATAATCAAAACACTAAACACAGAAAACAAGGAGAATGTACTAAAAGCTGTTAGAGAAAAATAGCTCATAACATATAGCTCATAACATATAGCTCATCCAAATTATCTCAGATTTTGCAATGGAAACGCTTAAAGCCAGAAGATATTGGAATGGAGTATTTCAAAAACTAAATGACCATGACTGCCAACCTAAACTACTGTGCCCAGCAAAACTATCCCCCATAATAGAAGGTGAAAGAAAAAGCTTTCATGATATAAAACAGCTATACAATTACATGAGCACCAAACCAGCCCCTACAGAGAATACTGCATGGTATACTCCACACTCAGATGAACCAACAGGCACAAGAGGGAAGAAAAATAAACAATCAGATCTACATTGGTCATAAAAGCATGCAAAGACCAAGACAATAGCAAACTCCACAAAACCTTCAACATGACAGGGATTAACTCACAATTGGAAATCTGAACATAAATGGCCTCAATTCCCAAATCAGAAGACATAGGTTAACAGTCTGGATTAGGAAGCTGTATCCTTCCATTTGCTCTCTACAAGAAACCTATCTTACAATTAAAGATAAATGCCTCTGTGGTAGTTTGAATATATGGCCCCCAATATATTCAGTGTTTCATTAGTTTATAGTTTGCATCTGCAGCCACCTTGCTGGAGGCAATGTCACTGGGCAGATATTAAGGTGTGGTGGTGGGTTTGAGATTCCATTGTAAAGACATGCAAAGTGTGCCTAGTGGGAGTTCCTCAAGTGTGCTGTGCTGTGTGGCTGGTGGTTTTTCTCTCTCTTGCTTGGATCTGTGAAGGCAGGCCAGTTTCTTCTGCCATTATGGAACTTCCCCTGCATCTGTAAGCTTCAATAAATAATATCCCTTCCTCCATAACTGTGCCTGGTCTGTAAGTTCATCTCAGCGAACCTGAAGCTGTCTGCTACAGCCTCCTTAGGGGGAAAGGATGGAAAAAGATTTTCCAAGCAACTGGAATCACAAAACAAGGACAAGTAGCTATATTCATTTTGGGCAAAATTGACTTTAAACCAAAAGTAATCAAAAGAGATAAAGAATGCTAGTTTATATTCATTAAAGGAACAATTCAACAAGAAGATACTATAATCTTAAATTTATATACACCAAACACAGGAACACCTAGTTTTATAAAACAATATTTACTAGATAATAAAAGAAATATAAATCTCAATACAGTAATAGTAGAAGACTTTAACACCCCACTATCATCAATAGACAGATCCTCTAAGCAGAAAATAAACAGAAAAACAATGGAGCTAAACAATATCATAGATCAAATGGACTTAACAGGCCTACAAAACATTCCACTTTAATTGTACTGAATATACATTCTATTCAGTGTTTCATGGAACCTTCTCCAAAATACACCATATATTCGATAGAAAGCATGTCTTCATAAACTCAGAAAATTGACCCAATTCCCTGCATTAGACCCAATCACACTGCTTTAAAACTAGAAATCAACAACAGTAACAACAGAAAGAACACCAACTTCTGGAGACTGAACAACTCATTATTAAACAATGAATGGGTTGTTCATAAAATCAGAAAGGAAGTTCATAAATTTATTGAACTGAGTGAAAATGAAAACAAAACATATCAAAACTTAAGGGACACAATGAAGGCAGCTCTAATAATGAAGTTCATAGCACTAAGTGCATATATTGAAAACAGAAAGATCTCAAATAAACAACTCAAATATGCACTTGAAGGTGCTGGAAAGGAAAGAACAGTCTAAGCCCAAAAGTATCAGACAAAAGGAAATTATCATAATCAAAACAGAAATCAACACACTGGAAATAAAACAACTAAAAAGATGGGTAAAATGAAGAGGTGGTTTTAAAAAAAAATAAGCCACTGGCCAATTTGATCAAAAGATGCTACTCAGATCAGCAAGATTACAAGTGAAATGAAGCCATCACAACTGATACCAATGAAACTGGAAGAACCATCAGGACATATTTCAAAAACCTATATTCCACAAAACTGGAAGACCTGGTAGAAATCATTGAATTCCTTGACTCATCCTTTTCCAAAACTGAATACAGAACAGATAAACTTCCTAAGCAAACCTATTACTTCCAATGAAATTGAAAAGTAAATAAATATTTCTCAAAAAGGGTTGGAGAGATGGCTCAGTAGTTAAGGCACATGCCTATAAAACTTAACAACCCAAGTTTGATTCCCCAGTACCCACATGAAGTCAGATGCACAAAGCAATTCATGCATCTGGAGTTTGTTTGTAGTGGCTAGAAGCCCTGACATGCCCATTCTCTTTCTGTCTCTCTTTCTGCTTTCAAATAAATAAAAATTAATATATAATTTAAAACATTTCCCAACCAAAAAAAGCCCAGGCCCTGAAGAATTCTCTGCTGAGTTCTAGCAAACCTTCATTCAAGAACTAAAATCACTTCTCGAAATTTTTTGCATAATTGAAAAAGAGGGAATGCTCCCAAACTCCTTCCATGAAGCCAGCATTACTCTAATAACTAACCCAGACAGACACTCAACAAAAATAGATGTTATAGACCAATATCCCTAATGAACGTAGATGCAAATTGCTCAATAAACTCCTTGCAAATCAAATTCTAGTGCAAATCAAAAGTATCATCCACCTCGATCAGGTAGGTTTCATCCCAGGAATGCAGGGATGGTTCAACATACAGAAATTGATTAATGTAATTCACCCCATAAATAAACACAAGAATCACATGATTATTTCAATAGATGCAATAAAGGCTTTTGACAAAATACAACAGCCCTTCATGATCAAAACATGGAGAGACATGGTATAGAGGGACATAATATCAAAATAATAAAGGCTATTTCTAAAGCACCTAAGGCCCAGATCACAGTAAATTGGGAAAACCTTGAAGCATTCCCATTAACGTCTGGAACAAGACATGGGTGCCAACTCTCACCATTGCTTTTCAATATAGTACTTGAAGTTTTAGCTCAAGCAATAAGACAAGAGAAACAATTAAAAAGATACAGATTGGTAAGGAGGCACTCAATCTAGCCCTATTTGCAGATGACATGATTTATTTATTTATTTTATTTTTTTAAAGATTTTATTTTTACTTATTTATTTATTAAAGACAAAGAGAGGGAAAGAAAGAGAGGGAATGGGTGTACCAGGGCCTCTAGCCACTGCAAATGAACTCCAGGTGCATGCGCCCCCTTGTGCATCTGGCTTATGTGGGACCTGGAGAATCGAACCGGGATCTTTAGGCTTCTCAGGCAAACACCTTAACTCTAAGCCATCTCTCCAGTCCTTGATTTTATATATAAGTGACCCCCCCAAAAAAAAATCCACCAAAAATGTCTAAACGTGATAAATTCTTTCAGTAACATGTCAGGATTCAAAATCAGTACACAGTTGGGCATGGTGGTCATAAGCCTTTAATCCCAGCACTAGGGAGGCACAGTTGGTAGGATTTCTGTGAGTTTGAGGCCACCCTAAAACTACATAGTGAATTTCAGGTCAGCCTGGGCTAGATCAAGACCCTATCTCAAAAAAACAGAAAAAAAAAAAAAAAAAAAGAATACCAGCACAAAATGAATACACAAAAATCAGTAGTAACCTTATGCCAAAGATAAACATATGGAGAAGGAGATAAGTGATCCTATTCCATTTTCTATAGCCACAGAAAAATACCTTGGAATATCATTAACCAATGAAGTAATTGAGCTATGCAATGAAAACATAAAAACATTGAGGAAAGAAATTGAGGAGGACACAAGAAGATGGAAAAGATGCTCATGGGTTGGAAGAATGAATATTGTGAAAATGGCCATTCTACCAAAAGTATTCTATAGATTCAATGCAATTCCAATAAAAATACCTGCAGCATTCATCACAGAAATAAAAAAAAATAGTCTCAAAATTCATATGAAAGAACAGAAGGCCTCATATTATCAAAAATATCCTCAACAAAAGAAACATATCTGGAGTTGTCACCATACCCAATTTCAAGATATACTACAAAGCCATAGTAACTAGAACAGCATGGTATTGGCACAAAAACACACATACAGCTCAATGGAATGGAATAGACAACCTATTTCTAAATATAAGCAAATACAGCTATCTCACCTTTGGCAAAGGACAGCTTCTTCAAAAATGGTGTTGGATAAATTGGACAACAACATGTAGAAGAATGAAATTACATCCACTCTTCATGCCCTGCATGAATGTCAATTCTAAATTGATTAAGGACCTCAGTATAACTTCTGAAACTATAAAACAACTAGAAGAAAGAACAAAGAGTACACTTAATGATATAGGTGTAGGGAAAGACTTCCTGAATGTGATCCCAGTAGCACATGAAATTAGATCAACACTAAACCACTTGGACCTCTTGAAAGTAAAAAAGCTTCTGTACAGTCAAACAACTATCAACAGAGTCAATAGACAACACACAGAATGGGAGAAAATCATCACCAGCTATACCTCCAACAAAGGTCTAATATCTAAAATCTACAAAGAACTCAAAAAATAAGCAATAAAAAAATCTACCTACTCAGGCTGGAGAGATGGCTTAGCAGTTAAGCACTTGCCTGTGAAGCCCAAGGACCCTGGTTCTAGGCTCAACTCCCCAGTAACCATGTAAGCCAGGTGCACAAGGTGGTGCATGCATCTGGGGTTCACTTGCAATGGCTAAAGGCCCTGGTACTCCCATTCTTTCTCTCTGTCTCTCTCTCTCTTTCTCTCTCTGCCTCTTTCTCTCGATGTCTGTTGTAATAAATAAATAAAAATAAACAAAAAAATTTTTTAATCTACCCACTCAAAAAGGTTTGAACAGAGGGCTGGAGAGATGGTTTAATGATTAAGCACTTACTTGTGAAGCCTAAGGTCCCCAGTTCAAGGCTCGATAACCCAGTACCCACATAAGCCAAATGCACAAGGGGGCACATGCATCTGGAGTTCGTTTCAGTGGCTGGAGGCCCTGGTGCACTCTTTCTCTTTCTCTCTCTGCCTCTTTCTCTCTGTGTCTATCTGTTGCTCTCAAATATATAAACAATTTAAAAGAAAGATTTGAACAGAGAATTCTCAAAGGAAGAAATACAAATGGCCATTATACATTTAAGGAGATGTTTAACATCTTTAATCATCAGAGATATGCAAATCAAAACAACTCTATGATTCTGTCTCACTCCAGGCATGATGGCATTCTTCAAAAATTCAAATGATTACAAATGCTGGCAAGGTTGTGAAAGACAAACTCTTACCCACTTCTGATGGGAGTGCAAATTTCTACAACCACTATGAAAATCAGTATGGAGACTCCTGAAAATTTGGAAATAGAGTTATAATTTGATCCAGCAATACCACTTCTGGGCATATACCCTAAAGACTGCAGTTTTTACTACAGAGATACTTTCTCAGCTATGTTTCACAATAGCTAGGAACTAGAGTTAGTCTAGATACCCGTCCTCAGATGGATGGATAACGAAGATATAGTACATGTACACAATGGAATTCCCAACTGGGATCAATTACAGATGAGTGCAAATGGTAGTCAGCACCAGAAATGTGGACTTTAAAAAAGAACAAAACTAGTAGAGAACTAGGGAGAGAGGACAAGAGGAGGTACCTGACAAGGTAGGGGAGGGCAGAATATTGGGGGTGGGGGTTTTGCAGGGATAGGGGTAGGGAGAGTGAGGAAGGAATAACACAAAAATTAAGACAACATGAATCAGTCCCATAGAAATCCTATTTCTGACTAGCATTCTGCAGGTTTTAACCACCAATAAAGAGAGAGGAGCAGTATGGATAGAAGGTGAAAAAGCTTAACCTTATTAAAACAGTGCACTCTAGCCGCTAACTCCCAAGCCTAGAGTGCCGTCCCCCACAGTGAGCTGTTGGCCAGGGAAGCCGATGAGGTCCCCAAAACAATGTAGGCCATTGTCAAAACACGTGATTACCTGCCAGAGCTAAAAGGTTAGACTCTATTGTTGAAGACACCACAGGCTGCAGTCATAGGACATTGGAATACCATGCTAGAACTGAAAGGGAAAGCAGTTCCCTCCTGGATAGCCCTCATAGAGCTCGAAAGCACTGTTGGAGCAGCTGGAAGAAAGCAGCACCAATAAGTAGGGGACCCTACAGACTACAAAGTCAGCCAGCCGAACATGAAGTACACACCTGTGCAATAGTGGCATACCTCTATGGGTAACCAACTGTTCTCTGATTGGACATGAGGCCTGTTCAGTGGGAGAAAACTCATACTTCAGAAGGAATCTCCCACTGCTCTCTGGAGAAGAAGGGTAGGCTTGCACACCAAAAATCTCTCAAATGACTTTGCATTCCCCCCCCCCCTTTAGCCCAAGCTACTTTCACTCTTGGAGAATCTGCTTTATTTTACGGATGGCAGAGAAAACAGAGGAGAGTCAAGATCCTTCGATAAGACAAGAAGACAACTGAGTGTCCACCACAAGACTTGCCACCTCTTTCTCATCTTCTAGGGTCCAAGAGAACTTGCAGTAGAAGCAAGACCATGAACACTGCTCTTACTGCTAACCTGATAACTAGCTCAGAGTAATGTTGGCAGACATGGTGATCAAGCACAACCAATCATCAAAGCAGAAATCCAGAGGCTACAAAGAACTCAGTATTGAATCAGACTACCAACAGGCCTGTCATGGCTCCTGGAACTTTGCAGAAGAGGGGGCGGAGAGATTGTAAGAGCCACAGAGTGGGTGGGAATACCCAGAGGCATGGTCCCTTCACTATCCCTCTGGGACTGACTGAGGCCTTCATGACCCCACAGTAAATCCCATAACCCCATAGAGGAGGGCCCCAGGGAAATGGGAACAGAGGAGAGGGAATAAAATGGTATAATCTATTAAAAAAATAAGAAATTTTTTTAAAATGCCTTAAAAGCTACACTATTCAAATTTACCTGTGGAACTGAGGAACATTAGAAAGTGACTGGCCAGTCTAGAGAGAGATGCAGATTCAAAAAACACATAGAAGGTCTTCAGTTTATATATATGACTGGTCTTGATACAGCAAGCAAAACCAAAACAAAACAAAACATCCAGTAACCAAAAATGGTAACCCAAAATAGCCATCATAGGCAAGTAGTAAAACCTGATTTCTAGAATTATCACCTTGTTAGATTCAAATGTGTAATTTCAAAAATGACAAAGGCATACAAAAAAGAGGAGATGGGCCCATTTGAAGGAAAAAAGTCAACAGAAATTTCCTGTAGGAGACCAAATGTCAAATGCACCTGGTAGCAGCTTAGAATATATGTCTTTTTTTTTTTAATTTTTATTTTTGGAGAGAGAAAGAGAGAGGCAGTGAGAGAGGGAGAGGAAAACAGAGCAGCCCATCAAATCCAGCTCAACAAAATCCAGATGTGTAGCCAGGTGTGGTGGCTCACGCCTTTAATCCCAGCACTCGGGAGGCAGAGGTAGGAGGATTGCCATGAGTTCAAGGCCACCCTGAGACTACATAGTTAATTCCAGGTCAGCCTGGACCAGAGTGAGACCCTACCTTGCAAAACCAAAAAAAAAAAAAAAAAAAAAAATCCAGATGTGTGCGCCCCCTTGTGGTCAAGTGTGGCATTGCACCCTTGCATCACTTTGCATCTGGCTAAACATGGGACCTGGAGATTGGAACCAGCGTTATTAGGCTTAGGAGGCAGGCGCCCTAAGCGCTAAGCCATCTCTCCAGCCCTAGAACAGATGTCTTAAAGATGCTCCGACAACTAAGGAAAGATGCTGAGGGCTGGAGAGATGGCTTAGCAGTTAAGGCCTATGCCTGTGAAGTCTAGGGACCCAGGTTTGATTCTCCAGGTCCCATGTAAGCAAGATGCACATGGTGGTGCATGCGTCTGGAGTTCATTTGCAGTGGCTAGAGGCCCTGGTGCATCCATTCTAACTCACTGTCTATCTCTCTCTCTCTCTCTCTTTCCCTCTCTCTGTCTGTAATAAATAAATAAATAAAAATAAATCTTAAAAAAAAAGAAAGATGCTAAGAAAAACAGAGGAAATAATATATGAGCAGAATGCAATTAATACATGGAAAGGTTAAGAAAAGACAAAAGAACTTTTACAGTGAAAAAGTACAGTAACTGAAAACACTCTCTAGAAGAGATTCAAAGTAGAAGTAGGAATCATTGATCATAGGGAGAGGGTAGGGCAGGTTATCCAATATGAGGAACAGAAAGAGAGAAGAAGAGAGAGCTTCTTGGTCCTTTGGGGTTTTCTAGTGTCATTTGTCATATCTGCTCTTTCATGAAGGACTTTGTTCATCTGATATCTATCCCAGCTAAGAGTTTAATTTTCTTCTTGTGAAAAAAGGAAAACAAACAACAACAACAACAACAAAAAAAAAACTCTTAATTTTTTCACATTTTGTTCACAGCCTGTGTAATACAGACAATATCCTATGATACCCAGTTAGTTTTATTGTTCTTTTCTGTTAGTTTTTTAGTCTCTCTGGTTTTTTGTTTTTCTTTTTTTGTGTTTTTTTAATAAATTTATTTATTTATTTTAGAGAGAGAAAGAGGCAGAGGGAGAGAGAGAGAGAGAGAGAGAGAATGGGTGCACCAAGGGCCTCTAGTCACTGCGAATAAACTCCAGATACATGTGCCCCTTGTGCATCTGGCTTACGTGGGTCCTGGAGAATTGAACTGGGATCCTTTGGCTTTGCAGGCAGATGCCTTAACCACTAAACCATCTCTCCAGCCTCAGTCTCTCTGTTTTTAAATACTATTTCTTGTTTACTCATTTTGGACCTTTTTTTTTTTTTTTTTCTGGTGAAACTTTAGCTTATTTATGTGAGTTTTTTTTTTTTCTAGTTACCATATACATGTAATGTCCTTTTTAATCCCTTCAGTCTATTTCTAGCCTTAAGGCTAAAATGAATCTTCAGTGTGGTATTAGTTACTTTTCTCATTGCTGTGGCCAAATACCTGATAAGAAACATCACAAGGAAGGAAGGGTTTATTTTGGCTTAACTTATATGGAATGCTTTCCCTATGTAACATTCTATTTAGACTGATAACTTCAGTCTCATATAAATACATGTTTACTCCCTTCACCCTTTCTCACTGTTAATGCCACATCATTTGTTATTTTATATATCTTGTATCAGTTGACAAATTATTGGAGGTATAATTTATTTAATATTTTATTAATATTTATTTATAAGTGTGTGGTGTGGTACCCCGTATGCTTGCCTAGAGTGGTCAGAGTGTTAGTTTTAGCTAGAGTCTATTCTGATTCTGGAGCTTGCTAGACTGTGACTATCTCCAGTGCCTGTTTCTCTGTGGGACTGGTTACAACCCACCTCAGCTGTTTACATGGAATCTGGGATTTGAACTCTAGCAGTCCCATGCACCCTCAGGCTCTCAGTCCTTGATGTATCCTTGTTCTCCCCAGTATTCTCCTCCAACTGTAAATTAGAATAGATTCTCCAACCAAAAGTGAGAACAGTTTGAATCAAATAGCATAAGCCTACTTATTAGAGAGATATAGTGATGTATTTAACCAATCTTCTTAAAGAGTAGTGGGGATTCTCTCTGAAGCCCATTGGTTTTCCATCCTAGGGAGTCTGGCTTAGTTCTGGGCATTTCTTTTGAGACATTTCTTTCTGAATATATGAACATTTACAAATTGGTCATATTCTCATCAAGTTATACCCTTATGTCCGCTCTCCCCTGCTCCCATTTCTCTGGGGGCCTTCCTTAGTGGGATTATAGATATTCACTGGGGGGTCATGAATGTACAGTCAGTCTCTGTGTATGCAGGGAAAACAGTGCCTCAGAATGCACCTTCCCATCATGTGGCTCTTACATTCTTTCCACTTCCTCTTCCACAATACTCCCTGAGCCTTGGAGGCATATAATGAATCTCCTTTAGTGCTCAGCTCAGCGGCTCTGGTTCTCTGCTTTGATGACACTCCTCAGTGTTGACTGCCATTTCATTGGAGGGGGAATCTCAGGCTAGCAGTGAGAGCAGAACTCATATTTAATCCACCGTTTCCTCTGTAATGTTTCCTGGGCTCTGTCAAATGTGACACAGGTGCCTCAGCTCATGCTAAGTAGTTGGCTTTTATTTCTTGTTATACTAATGCATTTTGGGTCTTCCTGGTATTCACTGCCATTTGTAAAAAGAAAATTCTCTAAATAAAAATGAGAATAGTATTGATCAGAGGGGATAAGCATAGTTATTTAAAAGACTTTCTACTTGGCATACTTCTTTTCTTAGCCCAAGAACAAAGAACAGTAGGTGCTTCCCTTTAGAGACTATGACCTTCTAAGTCATAGGCTTCTGACTTGGTTCTCAGTACCAGATATAAATTACCTCCCACTGAGCTGGCCTCATATCCATATGCCACTATTGCATGGATGGGTACATCTTGCCTGGATGGTTGATTTTGTAGCTTGCAGGACCCATTGCTAGTTCATGCTATTGATGACAATTATCCTCCCAGCAGTTCACATAGCACTTTCCAGCACCATGAGAGCTAGCAGGAGGGAGGTGACTTAAATTTCAGTTCCAGCTTGATCTCTTGGTGTCCTTTGACCATAATATGTGGTATCTTCAGCAATAGGGACTTATCATTTAGATCTGGTGGGTAACTTAAGTGCTTTGGAAATAGCCTGCATTATTTTGGGGCCTCATGTGCTCCCCTTGAGTAATAGCTTACTGTGGGAGCAATGTAATAATGACACTGGATTTACTAGCAACCTATGATTCTAGGGTAAAGCTTTCTCTACCGTTATAGGATGCTTCTGTCCAAATTATTCTGTTCCTTCTCTGTCTTATTAAGAGAGTTGCAACTTTTAATTAGCTAACCAAGCAGAAGGTTTCTATGGTGCTAATTTATGCCATCATTGGTTTTGTGTATCTTTCCTCTTCCCTCTCTCCCTTGCCCCAGTCCCCTTCAGACCCCTCCACTCCCTGTGTCTGACCCTCCACTTGCCTGTTAAGTATCCCCTCCATGATTTGCTCTCTGATTCTCCTCTCTTCAAGCCTCATTCTAGCTTCCTTATCAGTATTTCTTATTCTTACAACAACTCACAAACAAATCAAATTATTCATGTTAGCATCCACATACAAGAGAGAACATGTGGCATTTATTTTTGTGAGCCTGTATAACTTCACTTAGTATGATTTCTCTCCAGGTACATTCATTTCCCTGCAAATTTTATTTTTCCTTACTACTGAGTAGAATTCCATTGTGTGCATCCACTCATCAGTGGATGGGCATCTGGTCTGATTCCAGTTCCTAGCTGTTATTAATAGAGCTGCAACAGCATGGCTGAGCAAGTATCTCTATAGTAAGAAGTGGAGTCTTTGGATCGAATGGTAGATCTATTTTGGAGGAACCTCCATGCTTATTTACATAGTGGCTGTACAAGTTTGCACTCCCACCAACAGTAGATGAGGTACTTCTTTCACCACACCTTCACAACATTTGTTGTCACTTGATTTTTCATGATAGCCATTCTGACAGAAGAGAGATGAAATTTAAAAGTAGTTTTAATTTGCACTTCCCTGATAGCTAAAGATATTGAACATCTTTTTGGATATTTATTCGCCTTTTGTATTTCTTCTTTTGAGAATTTTCTGTTCAATTACCTGCCCCATTTATGACTGAGTTGATTGTTTTTTTATAGTTTTTTTTTAGGTTCTTTGTATATTCTAGGTATTAAACCTCTGTCAGATGTATAGTTGGTCAAGATTTTCTCCCATTCTCTAGGTTGTCTGTTGATAGTTTTCTTAGCTGTATAATAGCTTTGAAATTTCATGAGATCCAAGATTAACTGTTTGTCTAATTCCCTGGGTTACTGGGGTCTTATTCAGAAAGTTTTTCCCTACACTTATATGTTGGAGTATTCTCACAACTTTTTTTCCCTAGATATTGTAGAGTTTCTGCTCTTATATTGAGGTCCTTGACACATTTAGAGTTGATTTTTGTGCACAGTGAGATAAGAGGGTCTAGATTCATACTTCCACAAGTGGCTATCCATTTTCTCCAGTGCCATTTTTTGAAAATGCTATTTTTTCTCCAGTGTGCATTTCTGGCCACTTTGTCAAAGATCAGGTAGCTGTAGTAACTAGTACTTATGCCTGGATCATATCTCTTCTATTCCATTGATCTATATGTCTGTTTTTATGCCAGTACCATGCTGTTTTCACTACTTTGGCATTGTATATTTTCAAATCCAGGATGGTGATGCCACTACTAGTAGTACTTTTTAAACTTTGTTGCTTAACAGCTCCCATAATTATAGATGATAAATCATGATACTTCTCTTCCCATCTCCATCTCCCCCCCTCAAAAATCCACCCTCCATTAGATACCTTCCCTCTCTCAATTAGTCTCTATTTTATTTTGATGTCATCCTCTTTTCCCCCTATTATGAAGATCTTGTGTAGGTAGTGCCAGGCACTGAAAGGTCATGAATATCCAGGCCATTTTTGTATGTGTAAGATTGCATTGTAAGTAGTCCTACCCTTCCTTTGGCTCTTACATTCTTTTCACCACCTCTTCCGCAATGGACCCCTGAGCCTTAGAAGATGTGTTAGAGATGTCTCAGTGCTGAATATTCCTGTCATTTCTTCTCAGCACTATGGTGACTTTTGAGTCATCCCACTGGTCACTTGCAGTCTGTAAAGAGAAACTTCTCTAACCAAAAGTGAGAGTAGCATTAATATATGGGCATAAATATTAAAAATAGTGCTTACAGGGTATTTTGGTTGGCATAATATATGCATCTAGCCAGACACCTGTAGTTTTTACTCCCCTGGGGCTCATCATCTCCCCTATCATAAGCTTTTGACTAGGTTTTCAGTACCAGACATGTTTTCCCTCTCATGGAATGGGCCTCTAGTCCAATTAGAAAATGGTTGGTTTTCCCCATGACAGACATGCCACTGTTGCACCAGTTGGCATATTTGGCTTGGATGGCCAGTGTTAAGACTCACAATTTCCACTGCTGTTCATGTCCATTGGCTGCATGAGGCATAGATTTTTCCAGCCTGTAATGTTTTGGGGACAATAGGGACCTCCCTATCCAACAACTCACTGGAAGGTATCCCATCCCTGGCACTGAAATTTCTCTAGTAATAATCTATGGCTTCTGGGTGTGCCATTATCCAAAAAAGTAGGTTAGTATTTGTTTTGCTAGGACATTTTTGGCTATTCTAGGTCTTTTGTTTTTCCATATGAATTTTGAGACTACTCTTGTCTGTGAAGAATGCTGCTGGAATTATGACTGGCATTGCATTGAATCTGTTTAATACTTTTGGTAGGATGGCCATCTTCACAATATTAATTCTTCCAACCCATGAGCATGGGAGATCTTTCCATCTTCGTGTGTCCTCCTCAATTTCATGTTTTTTTAATATTTTCATTGTGGAGGTTTTTCACTGCCTTAGTGTTTAGAGATATTTAAGATACTTAATTTTATAGCTGTTGTAAATGGGACTACTTCCTAGATTTCTTTCATTGTATGTTTGTAATTGATACATATGAAGGCTACTGGATTGTGTTTATTGATTTTTATACCCTGCTATTTTGCTAAAAGAGTTATCAGTTCTAGGAATTTTTTTGGTGGAGCCTTTCAGATCACTTATGTATACAATCATATCATCTATAAGTAAGTCTAGTTTGACTTCATTCTAATATGTAACCAATTTCTTTCTTTTCTTTTAAGTTAAGAAAGATTTTATTAAATTGAGAAGGGAAGAGGAGAGATTATGGAGAGCTCCTGTCCATAAGAAGACAAGATGGGGTAAAAGCCCCTCCCCCTTTTATTTCTTTTTCTTGTCTTATTGCTTGAGCTATGATTTCAAGTACTGTGTATGTATGTTATCTGAAGTATCAGTGGAAACAATAGTGTACATGCTTCAAGTTATTCCCCATTTAGTATGATCTGGGCCTTAGGTCTGTTATATATACCCCTGTGGTCATTTAAATATGTATGTGTGTCCTCCATAGCATCAGTGAATTTTGATTAAGATTTAGCTTCGTCACTTTAGTCTCCAGCAGCTTGCTAGAGGAGGTGTCACTGGGGGCAGATCTTCAGTGTCAGATCTAGGGGTGTATAGAGAGTCAGTTTTGAGCTCTGGCTGTTCATGTTTGCTGGCTATTGGTGGCATCGCTGTGCTGTGGATCTATGGAAATGAGCCAGCTTCTTCTGCCATGATGGAACTTCCCCTGGATTCTGTAAGCCTAAAATAAACCCTTTCTACTGGGTGTGGTGGCACACACCTTTAATCCCAGCCCTTGGGAGGCAGAGGTAGGAGGATCACCATGAGTTTGAGGCCACCCTGAGAACTACATAGTGAATTCCAGGTCAGCCTGAGCTAGAGTGAGACCTTACCTCGAAAAACTTAAAAAAAAAAAAAAAAGTAATATAAATAAATAAATAAACCCTTTCCTCCAATAAGGTGCTTCTGATTGGATGTTTTTCACAGCAAGGAGAAAGTAACTACAACAAGCCCTCATTGTATGATCTCTCCATGCCTAGTCTCTTTGGTGTTTTAGTCATGAAAGGTTGCTATATTTTGTCAAAACTTTTCTGCATCTATTGCAATGATCATGTCATTATTGCCCTTGAAAGTCTATTTATGTGATGTATTACTTATATCTGTTTCTTTATGCTTGACCATCCTTGGATGAAATCTGTTTGATCAAGATGGATGACACTATTGATGTTTTTTTAATTTGATTTGTAAGAATATTATTTAAAATTTTTGTATTCAGGCAGTATTTCTTTCAATAAGCTTTCTGGGCATTTTTTTCTCCCTCTTCTTTGGAACTCATAATTTATTTGCATGCTCCATGGCTCTCACAAGATTCTTACATTTTCTTCATTTTTAAAAAAAAAATATTCTTGGGCTGGAGAGATGGCTTAGCGGTTAAGGCGCCTGCCTCCTAAGCCTAAGAATGCTGGTTCCAATTTCCAGCGGTTCCATCTCCAGGTCTCACGTTTAGCCAGATGCAAAGGTGACGCAAGGGCGCAATGCTGCACTTGACCACAAGGGGTCACACACATCTGGATTTCGTTTGCAGCAGCTGAGAGTCTGCCGGTGTGCCCATCTCTGTCTTCCTCTCCCTCTCTCTCTGTCTCTCTCCAAAAAAATAAAAAAAAATTCCTGTCTTTGTATTCTTTAGCTGTCCAGTTTCATGTTAGTTAACTGTAAGTCTTTTTTCATGTATGATTGCATTTGAAGCTCTTGGTTGAATTTCTTGTTATGTTATTTTGTAGCTCCTTCATTTCTTTTGGCTCTTTTTATACTTTATGTTTCATTTAAATTTATCATTATCATATATTACTTTTTAATTGTTAGATTTTTTTAATTTAAAAGTTTTTTATTTTTATTTATTTATTAGAGACAGAGAGGAATGAGGAAGAAAGAATAGGTGTGCCAGGGCCTCTAGCCACAGCAAACAAACTCCAGATGCATGTGCCACCTTGTGGCTTACATGGGACCTGGGTCCTTAGGCTTCACAGGCAAGTACCTTAACCACTAAACAATCTTTCCAGCCCAATTCTGTTTAGTTTATATCTGTTCCTTCATGCCATTGAGTTTTTAAAAGGTAATTATTTTAAATTCTTTTGCAAGCAATTGGTAGGTCCCTATTTGTTTGGAATCAGTTACTAAAGCCTTGTTAGTTTGCTTTGATACTGTTGTATTGTCTTTTTGTTATCTGTGTAGGCTTGCATTGGTGCCTGTACATTTGAAGAAGCCAACAGGTTTTTTTAAATTTGATTTATTTGAGAGAGAGGAAAGAGGAGGGAGGGAGGAAGAGAATGGGCACCCCAGGGCCTCTTGTTGCTGCAAACGAACTCCAGGTGCATGTATCACACTGTACATCTGGCCTTACATGGGTCCTGGGGAATTGAATCTGCTAGGAAGTGCTTTTAACCACTGATGACATGGTTTCCATTCCCTAGCCACCCATGTAAAGCTGAATGAGCATTTGTTTGCAAGAGACCGTGGCATACTTATATGCTGCATGCACGTGTGCATGCACACACACACATACACACACACACACACACACAAATAAAATAATAAAAAATACAAAACAAGCCAGGCATGGTGGTGCACACCTTTAATCACAGCAGTCAGAAGACAATGGTAAGAGAATCACTGTGAGTTTGAGGCCAGCCTGGAACTACAGAGTGAATTCCAGGTCAGTCTAGGCTAGAGTAAGACCCTGCCTCAAATTCTTCCACTGAGTTATACCTCTAGTCACCTTTTAAAAGCCACATTTCTAAATATTATGCCTTAGGGACTACACTTCAACATTAATTTGGAGAAAAAGTATTTCTTCTATAGCAGACCCCCTAGAGATGGGATTGCCTCTAGGACACTGATGGCATCATGTTGAAGCTGGTTACCTGGTTGCTGCTGAGTTCATAATGCAGTCCATCTTTGGAAGCCTGTATCCTGCATGGCTACTGCATGGCCTGGACTTTCCTGGGGATCTCAGTATGTTTCAGGTGTCCACAGGAGGCAGGCTTATCCTGGGCACACTGGTGGTTCCCACTGGGTTACTAAAACCTGTGGTGGTTTTGGTCAGTGTCCCCTGTAAACTCATGTGTTCTCAATGTTCAGTCCTCAGCTTGTGGCAATTTGGAGGTAGAACCTTATCAAAGGAGATGTGTTGTTGGGTCCAGCTTAGGGGTATTATAGCCACTTCCCCTTTGCCAGAGCTTGGCTCATCCTCTTGCTGTTGTGTTCCACCTACTGTGGCAGAAGTGATGTCCAGACTCTGGTCATGCCATTCTTTGCCTTGCCATCATGAAGCATCCCTTCCAGACTACAAGCCAAAGTATAAACTTTCCTCCCATCAGCTGCTGATGGTGACTCTCAGGGCTGTCTCTAGATTCATAGCCAAGACTAATGTCTGTGGTCATGTCACCCAAGACACAAGTGCTCATTTACTCCATCATCAGGGTCTTTGGTGGATGGCTTTGGTAGAGAACCTTCCAAGACCAGGTGGGACTAGGACTTATATCCACAGGGACCTGGTTCTGTGGCTAGAAACATGGTGTATCTCCTCCCTGAATCCCAGTACTCCTTCTAAAGTACTTTAAAAAATATTTTATTATTTATTTGAGAGAGAGAGAGAGAGGAAGAGATGGATAGAGAGAAAGAGAGAATGGGCACACCAGGGCCTCCAGCCACTGCAAATGAATTCCAAACGCATGTGCCCCTTTGTGCATCTGGCTTACATGGGTCCTGGGGAATTGAACTAGGGTCCTTAGGCTTCACAGGCAAATGCCTTAACCACTAAGCCATTTCCTTAGCCCCTAAAGCACTTTTATGCATATATGGCTATCAAATTATTTTTGTTGTGTGCAGATTCCACCATCTTGCTGACAGGTGTCTACTCTGTGTTTGACTGTTTACAATACTTTTATTATCGTTTAGTTTAGTGATTCCTTATATATTCTAATACAAGTTCTTCATTGGATGTGATTTTTGATATTTTCTTTAAGTCTCTGTTCTATGTATTGTTTTATTCATTTATTCTTTATTCATATTGTGATAAGAACTCATATATGAGATTGGCCCTCTTAACAAATCTCCAGGTGTATAATAGCATTGTTAACTATAGGCATAGTGTTCTGTAGTGCTTGCCCATTCTTGAAATGGGAGATCTAGTGAGCTGAATCTCCAAGAAACCATCTATTTCTACTCCTATCACTCCTTTTCTATATTTTTAAAAAATATTTTATTTTTTATTTATTTATTTGAGAGAGAGAGAGATACAGAAATAGGCAGGTAGAGAAAGAGAGAGGGAGAGAATGGGTACACCACGGCCTCCAGCCACTGCAAACGAACTCCAGATGCATGCACCCCCTTGTGCATCTGGCTTACGTGGGTCCTGGAGAATCGAGCCTCGAACCGGGGTCCTTAGGCTTCACAGGCAAGCGTTTAACCACTAAGCCATCTCTCCAGCCCCCTTTTCTATATTTTTGATGTTAGTGTCCTTGGTTCTTTCTTCCTCATATTCTGACTAACCTCTTTCTGACCAATAGAGCCTAAAGTGTATTCCCTGTGGAGTCTATCAACTCTCTGCAATTAACTTGGTGGCCACTGTGAAGTGATGCAAGAAGGCCTGGCCTCCCCAGAGCCATACTGCGTATGTAGCATAGCTCTGATCTGCTGCTCTAGGGAGCCAGATACCAGGAAACCATTATGTTAATACAGCAACAACAGCTCTTATTTTTTTAGTCCTAAAAAAAAAAAAAAACCACATGTAACCACCTGACATAATCTTAAATCCAAGCAAGTGCTCAGTATACTGAATTTTCTTCCTTATTTGATAGTTGGACCCATACTAAATTCTTAATCCATTCTGCAAAAGCTTTCTTACCCATTGTTTGAGCTGGAAGCTCAGTATGAGTAGTGACAGACTCATATTATCTTAGGGGTCTTTTGTAGATTATCTTTTTGCTTTCCTCTTATTATAACAAATTATATTTTCCTCACAATTTCTGTTTTTTCTATTTACTAGACACTATACATACTAATTTGGCTTTTCTGAAATATATTTTACCTTATTGTTGCTCACCTGTCTTTGAAAACTTGTTCTAAGAATTGGTTTTCTATTCTGTTTTTAACATGTTGCTTCTTTATTGATCCCTACAAAAATTCTATTGATATGCAGGTTACAGGTTGATGTAGTCATGACTTCTCAAAGCCCCTTCCAACTTTACTTCTATCATTACACTTGAATTTAGTATTCTGGAGAAGGGGTGCTTAATTTATTTTGTTTTCTTCAACCAGTTGTGTACCAGATAAAAATTGAAACATTTCCTCCCTTCCTTAGTGACCAAGTTTGTTAATTTTGAGAACAGCATGAAAGAAATCTATAAAACATTTTTAAATTATTGGAACCACTTTGGCCCTTTGGTGACTTTATTGTACTGTGAAGATTACTTGAATTTTAAATATACAGGATATTTTTGAAAATTTTATTTTAAATGATTTCTACATCTCATAGATTTGTGGGAACACAAAGGGTTGGATATTTAGAAAGCAAACTTAAATTGATTTGTTTGATTTCCTTTCTCCTCTGTACCTCCACTGATAATCTTCTTTTCTGTAACTTTGTATATCTCCTTTTAATTTTTTGAATGAAACTGTTTTCTTCATAAACTCCAATAAGTTGGCACTTTCCCCACTGAAACATTTCTCTGTTAACAAATTGAATTTTGGCCTCAGCACCTGGTAACACATTGCACTCTGTGAGGCCTTCCACAGTAGGGAAAACTTAAGGATGGAAAGAGTCAAGTTCTACACAAGGAGTTAATGCTAATCAAGGCTGATATAAACCTTAACCGTTCTTCTTGGAGGAAGCCATCTCACCAGCCTCACTCAAGCTTTAACCCTGTGCTCAGGCTATAGTAGTCAGTCCACAGGAGGGTTAGGCTCTGTATTGAGTAGAGCAAGCATGCTTCCTTACAGAACTTTAGGCTCTGACTACTTCCATGCTGGCTGAAGTCACTTGAGACTGAAAACCTGTGGTCCCGTGTAGCAGAAAACTTCAGGTTCATTGAGATGAACTTCCAGACCAGGCACAGTTATGGAGGAAGGAATATTTATTGAACCTTAAAGGTTCAGGGGAAGTTCCATAATGGCAGAAGAAATTGGCCTGCTTTCATAGGACCAAACACAGAGAGCAAAACCAAAAGCCACACAGCACAGCACACTTCAGGAACTCCAGCTAGGCATACTTTTCATATCTTTAGGTTTAAACCTACCACCACACCTTAAGATCCACCCAGTGACATTGTCTCCAGCCAGGTGGATGGAGATGCAAACAACAAACTAATAAAACAGTGAATATATTGGGGGCCATCTATTCAAACTATTACATCCAGAACAAATCTAGGAATAGGCTAACTGTTGTAGTTAGACATTGGTTCCACTGGCCACAAATGCATGTATGTATCCCTTGTTATGTCTAAAGAAAAAAGGCTTCCATTGATGATTAAGAGCTTTCTGTATACTTCATAAGCAACCTGCATCTGTGTCAGTATGTAGGCTTTCTCCCCTCTGCAGGCAGCATGTAGGAATTTGCCTTGGGCATGCTGGCCAGATCTGTTATCTGCAGTGCTCAGTCAGCCCTTGTCACCAGGGCAAGTCCCTGTCAGTCATCACTGCTAAATAGTGTATGCACGGCTCCCTTGGGTTATGAAGATCATTTGTGTTTTAAGTTTATAAAATATTTTTAAAAATCACTGGGTGTGGTGGCACATGCTTTTAATCCCACCACTTAGGAGGCCTAGGTAGGAGGATCTCTGTGACTTGAGGCCAGCCTGAGACTACATAGTGAATTCCAGGTAAACCTGGGCTAGAAAGAGACCTTACCTTGAAAACACACACACACACACACACACACACACACTTTTTCTCCACTCTTTTCTTCTCTGTATCAGCCTTGGATAAAATTATGAAGTGAATGCTGACTGTCATGAGTTCTATATGTATCATATTTTATGTAAAGTCAGTATATATATATATATATATATATATATATACATACACACACACACACATATACATATATATATATATAATAAAATGAGGATAGATAGATAGATAGATATACATACATCCTCATTTTATTTTTCTAAAATACTCTTTTTTATATACTGAAATTCTTGATTCTAAGAGGCCATTTTTCCAAGAACATGGTAAGTCATAAAGTTATAGGAAATTTGTTTTATATATTTATTTATTTATTTAGTACTGCAAATGAAAATTTCTGTGTTATCACTGACAAACTATTATTAACTCACTTTAAATGAAGCAGTAAAATATTGACCTATAAATAACTGCACGGGCTGCTCAATGAATCGTCAGAACAGCTGAGTTCTCATGTCTTGTCCAGACCTTTTTAACCTTGAATCACCAACCCTCAGATAATTCAACAAAAATTACAAACTCCACCTTTTTATTTAACAAGAAAATGCATATTCATACAAATTCCTAATTATAATGTTAATCTGTTATGATATGCCAGGAACTCTGCCAGCTGCTTGTCATGTTATGTCCCTTAATCCTTACCACTGCATGATCAGGAACTCCAGCTAGGCATACTTTTCATATCTTTAGGTTATCATTCTCCAAACTTTTGACTTAAAGAGCTTTAAACATAATGAGGGTAAGTAGTCTAAGCAGGCTTAGAGAGCTAATAGTTGGAGAACTAGGGTCAGATTCTGATTTTATGGTCCCAAAGCCTGTTCCCGTGAAGTCACTGTGCATGTGTTTCAGGGAGTTCGTTAATTTCTAAAGTTACCAACTGATCCCAGGTTAAGAACCTCTTGACTGCACAGTGCAGGGACTGTGTGCCAGTGGTGAGAACATTTGGCCAGCAAGTCTTGATTTTTGTGAGACTTACTTAGTTAAAACACAATATTTGTTGAGGATCTATTCTCTTGAATACTTGTTATGTTTTATGATGTGGTCTTTATTTCTTAGGAGTTTACTCTACATAGGCATGTAAGTCTTACACAGCTAGGGGTGTAGCTCATGGTAAAACATTTGCTGAGCATGCACAAAGCCCCTGGATTCCATCTCCAGCACTGAATAAAAGATGAGAATTATGTACATGAAACAATGAGAAAAATTAATTAGGTATGAAGTGGAATATATAATAATTAAACATTTCCAAGAGCAGTTTGTGTAAATTCATCCCTTTACTTTGGCATACCTTGTGTAATTGTCATTCTCAATCTCTGATTTAGAAAACAGTAAAGGCCACCATGTCCTCTGGGAACCTAGAGTCAATGTGTCATCAAAATCAGATGTCAGCAAGTCTTGAGAACTATGAGTTCATCACCTCAAGGCTCTAAAGTGGCTCATCTGCTCACCATGGATCATGCCAATGAGGAGAGCCAAGAGCAAAGCCAGATCCTGAGCCTCAGTCTGTCCAGTTGGGCTTTGGTTGGTCAGAATAATATCCATCTTGATAGCCAGGCATTTTGACTCAAGCAGGGCTGCTGTTGACAAGGACCACAAATGGTTTAAATGATGCAACACAGACTTAGAGTACATAGCATCACTCATGATGATCTGTCAGCCATGAAAGAAGCCATCAAGCATGGGAAATGCATATGAGCTGACCACCTGACATGGTTGTCAGAAAGAGTGACTATACATGTAATTCAAAGACCTTTTAACAAGAGTACAGTGTGAGACATTTAGACATTTGAGATGAAAAACTCCTGTATGCAAAGTTATCAAAGATATAATGCTTACTATTGGTAGGAAAGTGAACTATATCAAGCTTTCTATCAGTGGGCCTTTCATCCAATATTTGTAGTTTTAGAATTTTTGTTCTTTTAAAAACTGTTATTACTTGGGTAACATGCATGATAGCATTAGTTCCTCAATGGCATGGACTTTTCTTCTAAAAGCAGATAGAAACTTTACCACCACCAACTGCCCATAGTTTGTCTCCTTTCAGTTTTGTATTGTTTATAAATTTTAACTGTCTAGAATAGTATTTTGTATATAGGTATGTAAAATATTTGTTCTGTATTTAAACTACTTTAATATTTTAATTTTTCATTTCATATCACATAGTGTTCCTGTGTCTCTACAATCTAAGTTGTTGACATTATTTTAAAATATGAGGCAAGGATTTTATAAAAATCTTCTATGTCTAAACCTTGTTACAAATATTAACAAAAAGAAATTCAAATCATTATTTAAAAAGCATTTTATCCTGTTGACAGTAACTTTCCAGTTACATATGCAATATCTTAATTTTATTTATTTTTTAAATTCAGTATTGGGGACCATATATTAGAAAGGGAAGTTCTTCTTTGCATATTTGCTTTTAAAAAGCACTTAAGTTCTTTTTTGAGGTAAATAACAGATTTATACTATATGTCCATCACATTTTAGCCTCATTGAAGGTGTTGAAGACATAGTGACTGTCCAAACTCTTGCATTTGTTCTGTGTGTAAACACATATGTGTAGAGGGGACTTAAGACCTTTGCATTTCCAGCCTACTAATCTGGGCTCAGGAACAATAAAACTTGACATTCTTACTAGTATTTGTCCCTGTAGCCCCGTGCAGTTATCTTCGTGTTAATGACATGGAAGCTAGAATCATAAAGGGAGCATGTACCCAAGGTGCCACTGTAAATTGCAAATGGCATTTATGTCATCTGTTTGACCTAAGAGGACATTGTAGTGGAGGGAGAGAAGAATTTTGAGAGTAGAATGAAATTGCAAGTCAACAATGACGACTTCACTAGAATAGACGTGCAAATGTTCAAATTGGCATTTCCATATCTGTAAATACTCCATTGCTCACAAACTAAACTCTGTTGGAGCAGTCGCTGCTTCTTGGGGTGTGTGTTATGTAGGGCTGGCACTCATGAGATAATACAAATAATCAGTGAGGGAATAATTAATGATGTGTCAGGGAATATTTTTTGATAAATGCTTCAGGAATGAGGTGACAAGCGTGAAATTAGAAAATTCCTTCAGCGATCTAAAATATAAATAGCTTTTGGAACTGAAAAGAGTTTCACAGCTGAAGATTTTATTGTGTTGGGTGGAAAAACTTCTTTCTCTCCCCCACTCCCTCCTCCTTTGCAAGTTGTTTGTCCATTCACAAAACAAATACTCTGAAGCCCAGCGCAGCTCATGGGAATAAATTTCAGGTCGAATTAGTACAGTTTCCTTGCTGTCAGGATGCTGGAATTAATGGTGTTTTGATGACACGAATTTTGAAGGGCACACAAAGAAGCTGAAGGCAGAAAGACATGACTCCTTAGAAGCTCAGTCCTCCTCTCCCCCAGCCTCTCTTGTCTTCCCTGTCATCCGTCTGCCAATCTCCCTGTCCATGGTTAGTTAAAGGCGCTTTTTATCCTCTTTTCTTTCCCACAGAGTTTGCCAGATCCGGCCCGGTGCCTGGGTTCCAGGAGGACACGCTGCAGTTGGCCTTCATCGACTTGAGACAAGTAAGTCTTTGTGTTTTTGTTTTTTGTTTTTCTTTTAAGATGTGTGACTGAAGACCATCAGGTCTTAAGGAAAAGGGGAGGGGAGGGGATTGGCATTGGCGATTCCCACTGGAGACCTAAGGGCTTTTCCCTGTGTTTGAGGCCACCTCTTTTATTTAGCTATCTGACATCCTTAGCTATGGTGGAGTTAAAGGTTTTGTGGGTAGAAGGGAATGCAGGGAGTGGGAGGAGGCATCCAGAGAGTAGAGGGACTCAAGTGACCCTCAAGTGATGTGACCCATTGTGTTGCAGTTGACTTCTGCAGACACAGCAGAAAGATGACTTGTCCAGCCAATGCTAAGCAGGTGCACTGGTGCAGAGACGGCCTGCCTGGAGAAGTTTTGTGTGTGGATAATGTGGCCAGCAGCATTGAAGAGAAATGAAATGGTTTCCTTTATGGGTTGCTGGTTTGGTTTGTTGACTTCTTCCTGCTGCCTTATGTCTTCTATCACCTCCTTTGTAGACTGTAGTCAGCCATCAGCAATGAAGTGGTTGTTTTTGAAAATGATTGGCAAAGGCCCTGACCATTTGCACTGACCTGACAGGAAGCCTTATTAAAGGAACACCATGAAGGCTGGCTCTTAGACATACCTGAGCATTGGCAAGCCTACTAGATGGAAAGGGCTGCCCAAAGGGCTGTTCTCAAAGACTGTACAGGGTGGGTGGGTAGGCCCTGGTTGTCAGGGTTCAGTTGAGAAGGATGGACGGGGGCTCAAAGAAGGAAAGTATTAACTGGCCCTGTCATCTCTTCACCCTGAAGATGGATGGGGCTGGATAGAAAGTGTGAATGAAGCAGGAATCAATGACTGATGCTTCTCTCCTATTAAAACAATCTTTTTTTGTCTGTCTTAAAAGGGGGGCTGGCTTTGTTTCTCCTGCCATAATGATGCAGTGCCTCTTGTTGTCAGAGCTGACATAGTTTGCATCCTGAAAACTTCTCGATGCCTAGGGTGTTTCTTAAAGCCATAGGACCCCTTGTATTGGTAATCTTACCACTGTGACTTGATTCATACAGGAACAGCTTTTAACCCATAGTGATGGCCTGAGCCACCCCTGAATTCTGGTGGATGGGCCATTTAATCTGTCATCTGACAGCAATTCTGGAAGGCTCTGTTAAACAGAAAATGAAATGTGTGTCTACAGTCCTACCAAAGTTTGAGGATTCAGGCCATGTCCCAGAAACGTGTATCAACTTAATATTTGGGGGGCTAGGTTGGGAATTCTCTTACATGTAGCAGCTTTCCTGGCTCAGATAGAAGTTGAACTATCTCTTTCCATCCTTGAGACCATCCACCTGGAGAATGTTGACTCAATAGAGACGTTCTTGTGTTAACCCTTTGATGAACTGTTCAAACACTGAGATTTTGCTGTAGGGTTTTGTGTGGTTGTATCTGGTAGATACCCCCTTCCCGATTTGTTCTCAGAAATCTCTAAGCCAATTGGCTTTGCTCAGGAAGTAGAATTTGGTTTTCATTAGAGGAACATATCCAAGAAAAAATTTTCCTTTCTCTTTCTTCATAAGAAGGAACTCTGTTCATTCTCACTATTTTGTGGTATTGGTCACTATTGAAAGCAACTTGTATTTACAGGAAATGTTACCTGAGGGAGCAAGTGAGGCAGGCAGAACTGAGCCAGGGATGACAGCTCACATTCTGGTGAGCACTCAGTAAACAGTGGTGGTGTTCATACGTAAGCCCCTATTTGTGTTGTACTCTTGTCCCCAGAGTTTCTTTTATGATATTTAAATAGAAAAAGCCCAACTACAAAATGTTGCTGATAATTACAGACTGTGAGTCTTCCTATTGAATCTGTCATCTAAATTCTACTTATGTCTGTCTCTGTTAATGCAGCATAAAGGGGATAATTTTCCAACCTACATGATTTGAACAACTTTCTGAGTTTTGAGGCTGTATTAGCTAGCAGGTCCTGGGTAGGTTGATCTTTTCACATCCTGTGCTAAAAATATCCCTTTGCTGTTCAGCTTAGCCATTCTCAGGAGTTAAAGTGAGCATCTTGTTAAAGGAGGCTTCAGAACTGTAGAGATGTTCAAACTACAAATAGAATGTCTGGGCATGTGTTACCAGAGGAGATAACTCAACGTCAAATGAAGTATGATTTAGTGTCATGTAGCATACACTCTTCAGAATCTTGAAATAGATTTTTTAAATTTTGATATGGAGATGAGTCTTAACTGTCACATAGCATACACTTTGGCTTGATCCTTAAACCCTTTCACAGTATCCCAGACTTATGCTTCAGCATCTTTCTTGAGGAAAACTGCCCAAAAGCATAAGGCTCACCATTGGACAATTGATTACTAGAAACATTTTCTTTAGTTGGCAAAGTCTGCCTCAACACTGATCTTGATGTTTTCATGACTGCCTCCTCAGTTTGGGAGGGATTGACTTTGTAGTACTGATTTCACAGCCTTTCTACTTACTAGTACTAGAATTGTCTTTACATGTAGCATTGCTACTTACTCCTCATCTGGTCTTTATATGGTTGATTTTATGAACCAAATGTGGAGGTTTAACTCTAACTAGTCCTATTTTTATTTTAGACATATTATTAGCAACATAAATTTTTATCATTATAGAATGTCCTGTCTAAACCTTCTTATATCCTGATTCATTACACTTTTAAAAATATTTTATTTATTTATGAGAGAGCGAGAGAAAGAGGCAGATAGAGAGAAGGAGAGAGAAAATGGGCATGCCAAGGCCTCTAGCCACTGCCACTTTGTGCATCTGGCTTTATATAAGTGCTGGGGGATCAAAACCAGATCCTTAGGCTTTGCAGACAAGTATCTTAACTGTTGAGCTATCTCTCCTCCCCTAATTACACTTTTTATAAAGGTAAAAACATTGAATAGAAATAGCAGATATTAAAATTAAAGCAAGTTTTGTGTGTCTTTTAATGGGAAGATTAAAAAGTAAATGTCTATTCACCCCATACAGGGCACCAACAACAGACCAAAGAAATATTTCTACCCATGTATAGCTTAGTGTACTGGTGAGTTTAATTGGGATTACTTATTAGAGCCTGGGTGGCAATGTACTTATGGAAGCATGAGTGAGGGGATACCTGCAGGAGTATGGACAGGTCACTGGCAGCTACATCTCTGAAGAAAAGTCCTCCACTCCTAGGAATTTAATCACATACATGCTCAGGCCTCAACACACACACACACACACACACACACACACACACACACACACACACACTAATTTCACAAGGGAATATAAATGGTCCAATCTTGAGTATCTCTGAAGATAATCATATCTGGTCTGATTTAAAGATGCAACAACCACTATGTCAGGCCTGGAGAACAGAGTTCCATAATAGGCAGGATGAAGGATGCATGCCCAAGCAAGAAGTGAATCTGCCTCATTGCATTCCAGCAAGGACATTCTACTGTCATTCTTTACTCTCTGGCTTCTTAGCATATCATTCTGATCACGCTCTCATGCTGTCTTGCATTAGTGTCAAATACTATCACATGAATGATGAACATGGAACAGTTGATGAAAGCATTGCTGTGTAGACTGTCATTGCAGAGTGTCATTCGAAAGCTATAAAATTTCATTAGAAAGCAAATTAAGTGTGGATAGCAAAGTGATTCATCTTTTTTACCTGGTCTGCTTCCATGTTTCTGTTTCTTTTTTTCTTTAACATTTATTTATTTACTCATTTGAGAACGAGAAAGAGGCAAAGAGGGAAAGAGAGAGAGAGAGAAACAATGGGCATGCCATTGCAGACAAACTCCAGACACATGTGCCACCTTGTGCATCTGGCTTACATGGGTCCTGGGGAATTGAACCTGAGTCCTTTGGCTTTGCAGGCAAATGCCTTAACCACTAAGCCATCTCTCCAGCCCCTGCTTTTCTGTTTCTTAAGGAAAAGAATGATTTGATGCACAGGGCCACCATGTGCATCTGGCTTACGTGGGACCTGGAGAATCAAACTGGGGTCCTTAGGCTTCACAGGCATACGCCTTAACTGCTAAGCCATCTCTCCAGCCCTATTTTAAATTTCTATAGTACTTCAGAGTGAAAATACGTTAACATGCATATTTCATTTATTTTCTTTCTAGGTTTAAAAAACCTCCTATTAATAATAATGTAAATTAGATAATCCAAATAAAAAGTGCTGTGGTAGTTTGAATAGATGTCCCCCAATATATTCAGTGTTTTATTAGCTTGTAGTTTGCATCTGCAGCCACCTGGCTGGAGGCATTGTCACTGGGCAGATCTTAAGGTGTGATGGTGGGTTTAGGATTTCAATCTAAAGATATGCAAAGTGTGCCTAGCTGGAGTTCCTGAGTTGTGCTGTGCTGTGAGGCTTTTGGCTTATGGATTTGCTGTCTGTGTTTGGCCCTGTGAAAGCAGGCCAGCTTCTTCTGCCATTATTGAACTTCCCCTGGATCTGTAAGCTTCAATAAATCCCTTCCCCCATAACTGTGTGTGGTCTGGAAATTCATCTCAGCAAACCTGAAGCTGTCAGCTACAGAAGCTGGTACCAGGAGTGGGATGAGATGAACCTGACCATGTGGATGTTCGTCTTTGGAACTTTTGTTTTGGAGGCACAGGCATGGACTTAGTGCCTGCAACTGAAGATGCCTTGTGGAGTGGTAAGCCAAGTTTTATGGACTTTTCTGATGTGAGTTTGAGAATGCTTAAGTGAAGACAGTATTGAACTTCAAGGCTTGACTTGTGAGAATTATAAGGGGAAGGAAAGACTGCAGAGGACTTTGTTGGAACTGGGCTGCTGGCATAAGGGCTGGCTGCATCCTGCTGCCCAGGCTCAGAGAATTTAATCAAAGTTAAATTTGTAATGTACTGATGTGCTTGGTTAATGATATTAGACTGAAAGATTTAAGATTTTAAGTTGGAAAACCTCCAGCAAGTTAAAATTAGAGACACTGAGACTGGTTTTAGGTTGCTGGAGCTGCTATTATGAAACACATTAGCAATCTTAAGGAAGATGGCCAGACTGCTTTACATTAAAATAATGGAGAGGATGCCTGAGGAAAGACTATGATAGAAATGCAAACTCTTTTGGAAAGGGTTAACTGGAGAAGGAATCTGCTTTTCAAGGTTATGATTTATTTCGTACCTGAATTAAGAATATGGCTGTGGGGCTGGAAAGATGGCTTAGCAGTTAAGGCACCTGCCTCCTAAGCCTAAGAACGCTGGTTCCAATCTCCAGTGGTTCCAATCTCCAGGTCCCACATTTAGCCAGATGCAAAGTGACGCAAGGGTGCAATGCCACACTTGCCCACAAGGGGGCTCACACATCTGGATTTCGTTCACAGCAGCTGAGAGACTGTTGGCACGCCCATTCTCTGTCTCCCTCTCCCTCTCTCTCTGTCTGTCTCTCTGTGTGTCTCTCTCCAAATTTTTTTTAAATTAAAAAAAAAAAAGAATATGGCTGTGTCCTGCACACCTGGTATTAATTTTGGAAGCATGAAAAAATGCATGGAGTAGTCATGAATTTCACATGGTTCCAGGAGCCACTGCTGAGATGCAGCATGAGGCAGGGTGTGATGCCCAGATATGCTGAAGAGCCTTTGGAAGATGGGCCATGGTTTTCATGGAGACCTGAAGACATTTTGGATATACCAGGTCTGTGCAAGGGCTACCATAGAGTGCAATGTTGGCCTGGGATGGAAGTTTTACCTGGCTGCACTGCCCAGCTGGAGGGGTGGAATTGGAAAACTGGAGACTCAGTCTCTGGTTGTATTGAACTTGAACTGCAGTAGTTTGATGATTGCTTGATGGTGGTTGACTTTGCATTGTTCTAGTCTTTTCTTGCAATGTCTTATACCAGTTGAAAATGTTTACTCTGTGCTTTTATATGTTGAAAGTATATAACTTGTTTGATTTTTACAGAACTCACAGTTAAGAGACAATCTTAAATCTCAGGTGAGACTTGGGACTTTAGAACTATCTTAAGTTGGTCAAGACAATGGGGACCTTTGAAACTGGACTGAGTACAATTTACAATGTGTGATAGTTATAAATCTATTGGGAGCCAGAGGCAGAATGTGGTAGTTTGAATAGGTGGTCCCCAATATATTCAGTGCAAAGTGTGCCTAGCTGGAGTTGTGCTGTGCTGTGAGGCTTTTGGCTTGTGGCTTTGCTCTCTGTGTTTGGTCCTGTGAAGGCAGGCCAGCTTCTTCTGCCATTGTGGAACTTCCCCTGGATCTGTAAGTTTCAATAAATCCCTTCCCCCATAACTGTGCGTGGTCTGGAAATTCATCTAAGTGACCCTGAAGCTGTCAGCTACAAGTACCTTCTTGAACATTTTATATTTTCTATATCTTACAAAATTAGGATTTAATCTGCTGAAGAGATGGTTTAGCAGGTGAGGCACTTGCCTGAGAAGCCTAAGGGCCCAGGTTCAATTCTGTAGTACCCATGTTAGCCAGATGCACAAGGTGGTGCATGCATTTGGAATTCATTTGCAATGGCTGGAGGCTCTGACATGTCCATTCTCTCTATATATCTGCCTTTTCCCCTCCCTCTATCCCTCAACAAATAAATAAAATATTTTTAAAGGACGGCTTCAGTACAACTTTGCATGCAAATATTGTGCATATATATCTATCAAAATCTAAACTTGGGCTGGAGAAATGGCTTAATGGTCAAGGCGCTTGCCTGCAAAGCCTAAGAACTCATGTCCAAATCTCCAGGTACCATGAGTCCAGACACACAGTGACACAAGCATGTGATGTTGCACATGTACACAGGGGGCACATGTGTCTGGAGTTCATTTGCAGTAGGCTGAAAGTCCTAGTGAGCCCATTCTCTACTTTCCCCTTCCTCCCCCCCCCGTCTCCCCCCCTAGTAAAAATAAAAAACTCCAAATGAGTAAATGTTAAAGCTTGACCAACTTTGAGTTAGTGTTAAAGTTTGAGAAGGACAAAGTAGGATGTCATTTAATTAACTATCTTGAAGTGGTAGGTACACTCCAGGACCTGGTAGCCTTTAGTGGTTCTTAATTGGGATTTTGATGGGCCAACAGTAAATTCTTAGTAGCTCTTCAACTTTTAACAGCTCTGTGAATAAACTTTAAATAGACAATACTGACAAAACTGAATTTGATTTTAATTTCAGTTCAAATTCTTGAGTTCTTACTGTGTACAAAGCACAAGTGTTAAGGAAATACACAAAATAATACAGTGGAACTTTGGCTCTGCCAGAGTGTATTGGTGATCTGCAAATCCTTGTTGATTCTAATATGAATAACACTGTGATAAGTGTTACCCTCAAGAGGTTAAACCATTGTGTATATCTCAGTGATTTCAGATTATGCTGAAAAACTACAAGATACTGGCTTAAAATATGAATCATGTATTAATATCAAGTTTCTACCACTGAGCAATTTTGAATAGGTTCAGTGGGGCTTCACACTGTAGGCAGCTGCTGGGTTAATCCAAAGACTAGGCAGTCTATAAACCCTGGGTAGGCGGATGGCAGATGACTGACTCCTCTCTGTTCTATGTGATCTCTCATGGACATGTAGCCACATCGAGGCCTACCTACAGTGTGGGACTAGGGTTCCCAGGAGAGCAACAGGAAACATGCAGAATCATCCAGGTGTGCATTTGCAACTAGCAAACCTTCATTTCCACCACATTCTCTTGCCCAGTTTAAGATAATCACATTTTTGTATTTTATAAGACTCACATCTAAACAGTAAAAATGAGGAGCAGGATTGAATCTATAAATGCAGACAGATTGCTTTCTGAGCTTAAATATTTATAAAATACTCATGAAGAAAGTAAACTTAAAAAAAATAGATATTTAAGAAGAAAGAATGAAATTCTAGTATAGGGAGCTGAGAATATGGCTCAGCAACTAAAGCACTTGCTCGCAAAACCTCCCTTGGGTTCATTTCCCAAGCTGTCCAGGTAAGCTGGACTCAAAAAGTACAAAAACATCTATTATTCTTTGCAGTGCCAAGTGGCTCTAAGGTGCCCATGTACACACGCACACACAAATAAATAAAAATTAATTTTAAAAGAAATTCTAGAGTAGAAAACAGTTGATTCAAGGTTTTTTTGAAAACTGTGTGTGTGTGTGTGTGTGTGTATGTATGTGACTGCATGTTGATTTAACTTAAGATATAGACTCCTTATTTATTTTAAGTAGTAGAATCTCCTTGAGGCTTCATTTCCTACTTTCTCTTATTCAGTCTTGCTTTTCTATTGTTCAGTTTTCTTGTAACCTGTTTTTGTTAATGTCCTATTTATCTTTCTGATTGTTGTGGTTACCCTGAAACATATTTTGTGGTGGTTGCTCATATTCAATTCTAAGGGAATCTAACTTTCCAAATAGTTATTTTGATTATTTATTTAATTTCTGCCATCTGGAAAAAGAAATAATATCACATTATCTTCACTCCTTTCCTTCTGATACACACAAGTTTTTCTAAAGCTGAATGGACAAGATTGTGGCATTGCATCAGATCTGCTGAATGGAGCTTGTTGGCAGAAGCTCTTCTACAGTAAGCCATCCCTGGATATCTAAGGCTTTTTTTAGGTTGTGCTGATGATAGTCCCTCTGGAACTCTTATTCCCCAACTTATAACCTGTGGTCTGAAGTAAACACAGTGCATTTCCATTGCAGACACTTAACCTGCCTTAAAAACAACTACACAACCTAAGAGAGAACTGCTTTTGAGGTGTTGAACAGATTCTGATTCTGTTGCAGTTGAAGGTAACCATGCAAAACCACTGACTTCATTTGTCACCATGTTAGGGAGACTAGTAAATCACCCAGACACTCTGTCAAACTCCTCTCCTTTTTTATGTTCTGTCTTGCTCCTTCTCAATAAAGTGCTGGTTTTGAAGTCAAATTGCTTATGTATGATAACCATTATGTTGTTCCTAAGAGGTGCAGACCCCTTTGCTTGACTTCTGGGACTCATCTGGAAAAACCTTACTTCTTCTTCATAATTTGTATGTTAGCTTCAATATAAATCCTATTTATAGCCTGTTGTGGTGGTGCACACCTTTAATCGCAGTACTCTGGAGGCAGAGGTAGGAGGATCTCTGTAAGCTCAAGGTCAGCCTGGAACTACAGCTTGAGTTCCCGGTTCCCCTGAGCTAGAGTGAAACCCAAATAAGTTATTTAATCTTGTTTATTGTTTCACTTTAACTATCCTATTTTCTAACTGGATGATTTTGTATCTCAACATCATTTATTGGTTAGAAGAAGACATGATGATAATATGACACTATGACATAATGACACTACCTACACCTATCACCCCACTGATTCATTACTACTAAATGTGCCTGGAGGCCCTACTTTGTGTTTTAACATAGGCACACCAAGCATCTGGGTGTAGATCTAGACTTCCCAGGTCAGGAAGTGTTTGTCCATTCTTTCAGAATGATGCTTAACACTGCTATAGACAATGGGCAGAAGACAGTGAATAAAACATGGTCTTTAGCGTGTAGAGCTCATCTTCCCATGTAAGCATACATACAAGTGAAGTGGGCCTTTTCAGCATCCTGTTCTGGTGCTTCAAGGAGATGTCAGTAATTTAGCTGTGTGTGTGTTTATGTGTGCTCGCATGCACACACACCTGTATTGTTATTCTGTTGTTCAGTTTTAGGGACAGCTGCAGAATTTTCTAGCAAGATCCTCAGGGTAAAGCCAAGTGTGAAATACATACTGATACCCAGGTTTTCAGTAAGGACTTTTTAGTTGTGGTTTGACAACCTGGCATGAATAAGATGCTTAACTTTGAAAGAGAGTCTTTAATATCTAAATGCAGAGTTTTCTGGTTGTTTTGAGGAAATTATTTCACTGAAATTGTTTTACCAAGTGCACTTGTAACCCTCAGAACCATGCCTCCTGCAGCAGAGCAAGCTCTGACAGAAAGTAACTTCTTTGTTTTTGTTCCTCAGCCAGGCAGGGGGACAGCTGACAATTTCTGTACCTCATTCTGTGAAAAAGGCAAATCACTCTGGGCATAGCCCTCACTCATTGTGACCCTGGCTTCACATAAGTTGTGGAGGTGCCCTAGCTGCCCCTGTAGACAAGATGCATCTCCTTACCACACTTGGTGTGGTAGTTTGAATAGATGTCCTCCAATATATTCAGTGTTTTATTAGTTTATAGTTTGCATCTGCAGCCACCTTGCTGGAGGCAATGTCACTGGGTGGATCTTAATGTGTGATGGTGGGTTTAGGATTTCACTCTAAAGATATGCAAAGTGTGCCTAGCTGGAGTTCCTGAGTTGTGCTGTGCTGTGAGGCTTCTGGCTTGTGGCTTTTTCTCTCTGTATTTGGTCCTGTGAAGGCAGGCCAGCTTCTTCTGCCTTTATGGAACTTCCCCTGGATCTGTAAGCTTCAATAAATAATATCCCTTCCTCCATAACTGTGCCTGGTCTGGAAGTTCATCTCAGAGAACCTGAAGCTGTGTGGTACACTTGGTCACCAGAGCCATCAGGGAACCTAAGTGAGAGGAATTGCCAATTGCATGTAACACATATTGGGATTTTCTGAATGGAGGAGAATTTTCTCTTAAACTACTGAGGCTCAAACTTAACTATGACAGAAATGAGTTCATAAATTCCACTTCAACACCTGTTTTTAGTTACAAAAAATGCTATATTTTAGAGAATATCATCTCATGAAATAATCCAAGCAAAACTATATTCTTTGGCATAGAAAATCATGTCATTTAAGTGCCAGAAAATGACCCAGACATTTAATGAACCAAATGGCATCACTATGTGTTTGGAAGGCTATTTGTCTGTTCATTATCCTCTTACTGAGGAAGAAATCATCTTAACATTTCAGAGTTCCTACTTCCTAAAGTCCTTTTAGGAGGGTGGGAATTAGATGACAACCACGTGAAGATCATGGTAGTCTTACAAAGGATAAACTAGTTTTCTATTTGTTTGTTTGCTTGCTTGTTTCTTAATAGAGATTTAGCGTCCCTGAAGACAGTGGAAGTTCTGATGAACTCTAGTGTGTATTTTCCAGGGACTTTGGATTTTCCTCAGAGGGGATGCTCACCTCTAAGTAGCAATGTAGGCCCTAAACCATTGGTTCTATGCATAGCTGTGCTTAGTAGATAAGTAGCTTCTAGTCTGTTTGGCTCTTTCCTATGAATAGTTTGTGTGTCTTCTAGGCACCATGGCCCTGTTAGGGTGCTTCTAGTGTATAAATAAAATATGTGAAGACAAGTAAAGAGGCAAGTCACTGAGTTACATAGCTGACTATCTTTTAGGTAGCCACAGACAAAACAGCTGGATCTTGACCTATTTCCCTATGAAAAATGCATTAAGCTTGGCCTTCTGGATAATAGGTCTTCCCATTGTTACTTTCAAGCCTTGGGTTTGGTGGGGAGCCTTATCAGCAGCTTGGCGGTCTAACATGTCTACTTTAACTGGTGGGCAGTCAGTTTCACAGCCCCCTGCCCCTGTGTTACAGCAAAATGACCACTGTAATTCCAATGTGGGCATTGGGCCTACACTGTACATAGCTTTCTGACAAGGTCTGTGGGTCCCAGTTCAGCTCTGAGCAAGGAGCTAGTAAGCATAGCAAGGTATCCTCCTGGAAGTTTCTACCTAGTCCACAGATAGCCTCACTGATATTCTGCTTTAGCATATGATGCAGCCCAAGGCACCCCACCATATTCTGCTTCCCCCAGCAGCTGAGCCAAGAACTCCCTAACATGTCCAATATCTAAAAACCTGGAGTTTAGGGTTTCTGACACAGTCACATCTTTAGGAGCAGGGACAGGAATCATCACTGATACATTTCCCTAGGGACCACTACATTGTCAGATCTGAGTAAAAGTTGTTAGTTTCTGAACACCGCCCTTAGTTCCCTTAAATTCAGTGGCTAAGGGCCTGAAGAGATTAGCCCAGCAGAGAAAAGGACCTTAGGGACAGGCCTAGGAACTGATGTCTCTCCTGCATTCCCTGATAGCCGCTGGAGGGCAGCAGAGAGTGACAACAAAGGTCCAGATTAGGGAACTGAGGTATGTTTCCATTTTCCAAGAAGGAAGCACCTTTTGTTCTGTAGTTGTGGCTGAGTGGTTAAGGTGATAGGCTAGAAGCACCATTTGGCTATAAAAGAATTTAGCTAGCCTGAGAACCATCTAGACCCATAGGAAACAATGACCAAAAAGACAATCCAGAACCCTATAGAGAAGGTTAAAAGACTTCATTCTTGGTAAGTTAAAGAACCAGGAATGGATAAAGGAATGAGGTGGGATGGTCTGAGAAAGGAGAACCAATGGTACCAGTGAAGGGACAGTCTAAAGTGTCAAGGCCTATGGAGATAAGCCAAGATGAACCAGGAACCACAATGAAAGAAAGAACCATGGCAGGAGGCAGCCAAAGTGAGTGGGTTAAGGAACAAAGATAAGACAGGAAAAGATCATTTTCCAAGACTGTTGTACCAGCAGCCTTTTGTAGGTAACTGATTAGCAAGGAGGAATCTACAAAAGGGCAGTTTCAGACACCACAAAGGGAGAGGGACAGAGAGCAAGCAAGCCAGGCTCCTGTCACTGCAAGTGAACTCCAGATTATTTGTTGGTTGGTTTACTAAGGCACAGTTTATACTCAATAAAATTATCCTTGTACATATTCAACTCAGTGAATTTTACAGGCTTATTCCATTGTTTAACCACTCAAATCAAGGTACAAAATACATCCATCACTAAAAAAGTGCCCTCATGTCTCTATACTGAGTTCTCTCCTCACTTCTAGACTATGCTGTGCTGTCTGACATGCACAGTGTGTCATTTTTCAGAATGCCATATAATGGAACCACAAAGACAGGTGGACTCATAACCTTTAATTTCATCTCGTTTAACTTATCATAGCGTTTCTGAGCTGTTGTCATCTATAGTAGTAGTTTGTTTATTCATTAGCATTGCCAAGTAATATTTCATAGTGTACATTATTTGCTTGCTCATTTGCCAGTTAATTCGTATTTTGCTTGCTTGTGGGTTGGGGATGTTATGAATAAATCCAGAGTGAACACTAATATAGGTATATCATACTGTATAAGTATACTTGGACTTTATTAGAAGCAGTCAAGTTGCTTGCCAAAGGGACATTGTAATTTTGCACTCCCCCCAGCAATACATGAGAGTTTTGATATCTTGGGTATTTTAGCATAGATTCATTGTACAAAATAATGGGTTTAATTATGACATTTTAAAAAACACATATAATGCTTTGATCTTAGTCTGTGCACTGTAATATGTGTGTGAATTGGCACTTCCCTAATGATTAGTGACACTGAGTATCTGTCTTGTGTGTGCTTGATATTCCTATCTCTTTGGTGATATGGTTGTTTAAACCTGACTCGTGAAAGTACTTTACATAGTCTGGTTAACAGTTCATTGTTGAAAATGCATTTTTCCTATTCTGTGGCTTTCATTGTTCCAAACAGTATTATTCAAAAACTTTTATTTTTTATTTATTTATTTTTTTGGTTTTTGAGGTAGGGTCTCAGTCTAGCTCAGGCTGACCTGGAATTCACTATGTAGTCTCAGGGTGGCCTCAAACTCACAGCAATCTTCCTACCTCTGCCTCCTGAGTGCTGGAATTAAAGGTGTGTGCTGCCACACCTGGTAATTTTTTTTATTTTGATGGCATCACATCTGTAATGCCTTCATTTTAGTTTTTCACTGTTTATGCTGTATATTCCTATCTTAACAGATCTTAAGTAACCCAAAATCACGAAGATTTTCTTCTAGGTTTTACATGTAGGTCTATGTAGCACACATTTTGAATTAATTTTTCAATATGATGTGAGGTATAATCAAGGCTCTTTTTAAAATATGTAGTGTATAGGGCTGGAGAGATGGCTTAGTGGTTAAGGCGCTTGCCTGCAAAGCCGAAGGACCCATGTTCTATTCTCCAGATCCCACGTTAGCCAGATGCACATAGGTGAGGAAATTGCAAGGTTGCACATGCACACTAGGTGGTGCAAGCATCTGGAGTTTGATTTCAATGGCTGAGGCCCTGGCACACCAATTCTCTCTCTCTCTCTCTGTCTCTCTCTCTCTCTCTCTGTCTTTCTCTCGTTCTCTCTCTTGCTCTCTCTAAAAAATTTATAAAAATAAAATATGCACTGTTTAGTTATACCACAGTTTATTTAAATGCCTATACATTCTTCATTTATGTTCCTTGACAATTTTATCAAGAATTGATTGACCATAAATATGTTGGTCTGTCTGTGGATTGTCTGTGTTTTTCAGTTGATGTATATGTTTTATTGTCTCCTGATCTTTTATATTAACAGTTGAAATCTGGTAGTGTGAGTTCTCCATCTTAGTTCTTTTTTTAACTAATGTTTTAATTTTTTAAATCCTTTCCATATATTTGAAAATTAGGTTGTCAATTTGTACCAATGATAAGCTTTCTGAATTGTTTTTGTTTGGGTTTTTCGAGGTAGGTTCTCACTCTAGCTCATGCTGACCTTGAATTTACTACATAGTCTCAGGGTAACCTTGAATTCACAGTGATCCTCCTATCTGTCTCCCAAGTGCTGGGATTAAAGGTATGTGCCACCACACCCATAAACACTCTGAAATTTTGATTAGGAGTGTATTAAGTTCATAGATTAACTGAGAAAACACTAACAGTGTTTAATATTCTAATTCCTAAATCTAGTCTCTCTATTTATCTGTGTTTGTGTTCTGACATCAGTGCTTTTTAATTAGCGAATCTTGTACATATTTTGGTAGATTGCTTCCAAAGTAGTCCATGTTCACTGTGATGGTATTGTTATTTTAATGTCAGTATTTTTTTGAGAGAGTCAGAGAGAGAGAGAGAGAGAGAGAGAATGGGGGCATGCCAGTGGCTGCTCAGCCGCTGTGAATGAACTCCAGACACATGTGTCCCCTTGTGGGCAAGTGCGACATTGCACCTTTGTGTCTGGCTAAACGTGGGACCTGGAGATTGGAAGTGGCATTGTTAGGCTTGGCAGGCAGGCACCTTAACCACTAAGCAGTCTCTCCAGCCCTTAATGTCAATATTTTATTTTAACAGCTGCCTCCTGACACAGGATTGTGCCAAATGCATGTCTTTCTAGACATTAATTCATGTGCTGGTTTTGTAGGAGCCCCATCTAAATACAGCCTTAGTATTTTAAGTTTTCTGGTTAATTTGGTAAGTATAAAAAGAGACCCTTAATTTCCATTGTATTTTTTGGCTACACATGAAAATATTGAGTGGCCTGTGAACATCAACACTGGAGTATTAATTTATTAGAGGTCATCATTTCAACCTTTGAATGCCAGTTGCATCTCTAACTTCTTAGAACAAATAATAAAGGAAGAACTATGACTTCACAGCATGTAAGCATCTGGACTGCTCTTGGATGCTCATGTCACAAGGCAGCTTATCTGTTGGGAAGTGGTAACTTAGAATGGGGCAGTAGGGGGAACATGTAAAACTGGGCATGGTGGCACACACCTTTAATCCCAACGCTCAGAAGGCAGAGGTAGGAGGACTGATGTGAGTTTGAGGCCATCTTGAGACTACAGAGTGAATTCCAGGTCAGCCTAGGCTAAAGCAAGACCCTACCTCAATCCCCCACCACCACCCAAAAAAGACTGGGGCCCAGAAACCAAGGCAGGAGATGGCCAGTTCAAGGCTCGGCTGAGCGACATGGTACAATCCTGTCTTAAAACAAAATAACAAAAGGACAGTGGTGGTGGGAATGTAGTGAGAGGTCTTCAGGTCATTGAAGATATACCCTTAAAGAAGATAGAGAAAACTTATCCTCTGTTTTTTTTTTTTTTTTTTTTTTCACTCCTTTGCCATAAGGTGAGTGGGTTTTCTCTGCCATGTACTTAACTGATAATGGGCTAAACCCTCTGAAACAGAAAACCAAAAAAAAAAAAAAAAAAAAAAAAAAAAAAAAAAAGATTGGGTGGTGCTCTAGCCCAGGCTGACCTTATGTAGTCTCAGGCTGGCAATCCTCCTACCTCAGTCTCCCAAGTGTTGGGATCAAAAACATGCACCACCATGCCTGGCTTAAAATAACCTTTTGATCTTCATAGCTGATCATCTTGGGTATTTAGTTACAGTAATGGATGGGTGACTAATTCAATAAGATGTATGTACTTATTTGTCCGTACAAGCTGCTTGTGTACATGCATTTGTTCATACATGTTTCCCTGTGTTTTAAATCCTAGTGTGGTTAGAGTTCCATATGCTGCTTTTAATTTTTTGCTCCCTATAACTGTATAATTAAAAGTGGAAAAATACATTTTCTATGTATTTGCCTTCCCTCACCTGTCTTTTTCTATGTGGACGTTTTTTCTTTACACCATTCTTGAATGACATGATAGTGGAAAGGGAACAGTTAGTTTAATTGATGGAGGGAATGGTAGGTTGTAGGGATGGGAGACGCAGAAGTAGTTTGTTCTTGGTCTTTCTGTGAAGTGTGAAACTCAATTTTCTTCTTCTTCTCTTGATCTTATTATATACCCCTACCATTTTGAATGATGCTGTTTGTTTACTTAAAAATTAGACTGACTGTTTTCTGTTGAAATGATAGAGGTTGAATCCCAGTAAAGCGGGTCTGGGCCCACGGTGTCTTTCCAGTCTCCTCTTCCTGTCATTCTTCCCTATAAAACCTTTTCCTAGACTGCTCTAAATATCTATACAACCACCAAACTGGCTGAGTTTTTTCTGCTCCCCCTTGCTTGTCACAGAGCTCTCTTGGTAGAGTGGCAAATTCCCTTCTTTACTTCACAGCTTGGCTCAAATGTCATCTCCTTTATAAATCCTCACCAGCCTCCTCAGGCAGATTTAATTGTTCCCCCTTTGGGTCCCTGACATTTTGTATGTCCCTTCATTACAAATGCTTTTATAATTACTTGTTTAATCATCTGCCTTCATTAGATTCTGAGTTCACCAGGATAGGAACCCTGTTTTATTTATCCTGGACTTCCCCCAATGGGTACCACAGTTCTTGTTATATGCTCTGCTTTCATGGCTGTTTACTACAATGCATTGACTCAATATTGTTTTGTGACATTTCAGAAGTAAGTGGAACTAGATTGAATTTCTGAATAATAGTTGCTCTCAAACACTCATAAATAAGCAGATTGATCATTTTTTCTCCCATCCCATGATCTTACTTTTCACTTACCTTTAATCATGTTAAATGAAGTTCAGAAGCCATAGCTGTGGGGCAAGGCAAGACCAAATATGTGGAAAGGATTTCTCTAGTGAGAGCTGCTAGGAAGAGCTTCCAGAGAAGAGCACTGTGCAGACAGATAGCTCTCTGCTGCTTTGGAAGGAAATGTCCTATAAGATGAGGTACTTGGTCATTATCATTCCTGTGCTCAAATTGGGAACAGTGTTCACAGTGCAGATGTTGCCTTCAAACTCATCTGGAGTTGTTCCCTTGTTACATCCCTCTACGATGAGTGTGGCCTATGTAAACAGAGCTCCAAAAGCAGGCCAGCATGTCAGTCAAGCTCTCCACCCAGTGCAGGGTGCTGAAGTCTTCCTCAGAATGACTTCTAAAGTAATTAATTACCCATGATTCCTGGCCAAAACAATGAAACAGGTAGAGGGGAAGGGAACATGGTTTTGAAAATGTAATGTAGGACTGGAGAGATATCTTAGTGATTAAGGCACTTGCCTGCAAAGCCAAAGAACCCACGTGGGTACCCCGGTACCCACATAAGCCAAACATACAAGGTGGCACATGTGTCTGGAGTTCATTTGCAGTGGCTGGAGGCCCTGGCACATCCATTCTCTCCCCCCTCAAATAAATAAATAAAAATAAAATATTTTTTAAAAAAGAAAATGTAATGTAGGGCTAGAGAGATGTCTTAGAGGTTAGTGTGTTTGCCTGCAAAGCTTAAGGGCTCAGGTTCAGTTCCCCAGGACCCACATAAGCCAGATGCACAAGGTAGCACATGCGTCTGGAGTGTATTTGTAGCAGCTAGAATCTCTAGCATGCCCATTCTCTCTTTCTGTCTCAAATAAATTAATTAAAAAACTAAAATGTATTATAGTCACATTCTCTGTGCCAGAAATATGCTTGTTTTCATCATGTGGGATAGGAAAACACACTGAGTAGCCATATTCTGATACAGCATCCTCTGCTCTACAGGGAACTCCCTGGTTTCCACATTGAAGATCTCTTTCTCATCTTAGCTGAAGACTACTCTTTTTCTTCTGGAAATAGAGGCCTTTATTGTTAGCAGTCATCTCTCTTCTCATTTCACAATCACTTCTCTATGTCTGTGCAGTGGCTTTTTAACTGTTTTCCATGATTTACCTTTGTCTGTCTGTGGGCCAGTCACAATATGACAACAGGATAAAAAAAACCTACTGAAAAGTCAGATGTTCTCTTTCTTCTGTTCCAAATACCACAAGAGCACCCTGGTTTAGTCCAGCTAAAAACTAGAGTCATTTTGATGTTCTACAAGATCATATACCTGTATAATAGGAGGAAAAAAAAAATGATGACATCAAAATAGAAGAGAGACTAAATGAAAGGAAGGGATTTAGTGGAGGGCAGATTTGGGATAGGGTGGTAGTATGTGATTATGACTATGGTATATTGTCTATACTTATGGAAGCTGTTAATAATTTTTAATATCTTATAGAGAGTGTATGTATGTATATGTGCTTACATGTACACTCACCCATACTTTATAGCTGTTCAGTCCCCCACCCCCGAAGTATTCTTCCTTCTCAGTGCTCTCACTCTGAGAGCCGCCTTCCCATATCTCAGACAGAGGAACATTTCATCACAGGGTCTTTGTGCTTGAGAGGACTCCTTTTAAAGACTTGTTGTAGATTCCTACCTGATGTGCTCTTTCATCTATCAGGTATTCATTCATACCATATTCAGTTCACCTCCAGAGGCCTTTCCCATGTACGGTCACAACTTCCCTCTTCTACCTTATCACCAAAATCAAGCAAAAGTATTATTTCCTTTACTCACTCTGCTTTTCTTAGAAGAGTTTATTATCTTCTAGAATAGTAATATATAATTATTATATATAATATATATATTTTATATATACACCAATATGATACCAGAATTGGAGTCCCTCTGCCAATGCATGCATGCATGCATGTATGTGTGTGTGTGTATGTATGTATGTATGTATATATATATATATATATATATTTATAGTTTATATAATATACATTTATATATGTTATTATTTGTGCCAGTAAAATGCAATTTTCATGAGGGTAAGGATTTTGCCCATTTTGTGACCTTGATTCTTGGTATCTAGAACAATCTTTAGCATATGGTAAAGACTGTTGAATAAAAGTTAGTTGAAAGAAAAAAAGTACAAAAAGTTGCCATCTTTACATACTTGCCTTAATTTTAAGAACCTAGTGGTTAATAACTATTTAAAGAAGAATTTTTTTCCTTTTATAAAATATTTTTTATTTGAGAGAGAGAGAGAGAAGGAAAGCATGAAAGAGTCAGAGCCTCTTGCTGCTGAAAAAAAATCCCAACTCATGCATCACTTTGTGTTTATGACTTAACATCGATACTGGGGAATTGAACCCAGGCCAACAGGCTTATAAGTAAACACATTTAACTATTGAGCCATCTCCCCAGCCCAAGAACTTTTTCTCTACCAAGTTGATGAGCCACTAAAATTAGGAATTTAAGAGTTTTTGATTAGTGATTAAAAAATTATACATTATATACCTTAGATATAAAGTCTATCCTTCCCAGTGGAGTATAGAAAAGGATATTTCCTAAAATTGTTTTTAATATAATGTAGATTGATACATTCCTTATAAAAAGTGTCTCTCCCCAATAATATGTCATCTAGGTAATGGTGGGGAGGCTGCTGATATTTATTATGAAGGAGGCACCATGAACCAAGAGCCAGCCTCTTGTCACAAGTTGGCAGTGACACTTAGGAAGATCATCTTATAAAGGAATACAGAAGTCACTTGAAAATGCTCAGCATAACCTGGCTGAACATGTTGGAGCTCATATTTTTGTAAATGGAGGATTGACTGTATCCTGGGGAAGTAGGTTGTAAATTTTAGTACTCAAAGGGGCAGGGCAGCCTCCTTGTCCCATAGCATACAGTAAGTTATGAAGAGACATGGGGTGTGGGGGAGGATAGAGATGCCAGGTGATTATGGCAGCCTAGAAGAATAAATGTCATTGCAGCAATTGTAATAGTGAATGCAATTATATGAAAGGTATTTAAACTCCATAGACTTAAATTTGAGTCTGCCAATTCAGTAACACATTCTGAGAAATGGCAGCAAGGTCTGAACAAAGCTATTTGAAACTAATTGGGCACTTTCTATTGCTTTTCTTCTGTCCTTTCTCTCCACCCCGTTTCTTAACATAGTTTTCAGTGTCCTTGAAACTGGAATTTTGGGGTTCCTCGTCATGCACCTGTATACACCAATACACCAATATGACACAGAAATTTGAGTTCCTTTGCCAATGCACCAGTTTACACCAGTGTACCAATATGATACGAGAATTTTGGAGTGTCCCTGGATTCTTGTCTTATAAATTCAAAGAACTGAAATCCACAGACCAGAGGGTAAAGTTTAGAGAGACTTCATTAAACTAAGAGAAGGAAAGAGGAGAGAGTAGGAAGGGCTACTGCGCATGAGAAGGCAGGAGGGGGTAAAGACTGCCTAGAGACCCAACTGAGGTCATTTATAGATTCTGAATTGGGGCTGAGTTAACCAGCCACAATGCCAGGTTCAGGTTTAATCTTTCCAGAAATATTAACTGTAGGAAAGGGGAACTCCTGCCTAGGCAGGGACTCAGGTTGTTTGTGGAAAAACAGATCTAGGGAACTCCTTTAGGCAAGGGATAAGGAGAAGGCATATCCTTCTCTGACCTCTAGCAAAGTGGAGACTGCAAGGGCAGACTCAAGGACATTCCTGCTTTTATTTTGGGGGGCCCAGTCATCCTAAATTGCCTCATCCTGGTGGGCTACTGGTGGGACATAGGAGTCTAGAAACTGAGAAATGGGAAATGATTCATAGGTCTAGATTGTCTCGTACTGCTGTTACAGAGGGCATTGGCAACAGTTCAGAATTTTTGAGTAGCAAATTGCCTGGAAGGGAATCAGGATTTAATTGCTACATCTATAACTGGCTAATTGCATAGGTACTCAGGTCAGGACGCCCAGATAAGGCAGCGGATCCCTTGAAATGTTGAATTTTTTAAAACATTTCAGTCTGGAATGAAATAAAATAGTTGCAGTTTATGCTAGTGTACCCCACAACATGTGGAAAGCGCGGGTTTCAGGGATTTCTTTATTTTTTGGCTTCTACTTTTTATAAGGTAGTAGTGTTTTAAAAGTCTTGGCAAAAGGTCAGATACAAGAGAAGTGAAACCATTAAACTTTTCTCTTGCTTTCTCTTTCTTCAGATATGGTGGTAATTGTGCAACTCACACACATACACACATACCTCTAAATAAATCATCTGTTACTTTTGAAAGGTGCTCTTTGCTGGCTGCAGCAGAGTTGAGGCTATAGTTGTGACAGTAGTAACAATTGGCATGGCTTACCCCATTTGTGCCCGTTTCACTTTAGCTAAGAGATTCAAATCCATTTCCCTACAGGAAAGCCTCTTACAGATGACAGCAGGTGCAAACCAAAAGAGCAGTACCTGAGTACCTGAGAGTCTCCAGCAACAGGAGGTGTTCTAGCAGCCTTTTTGTTGTATAACTTTCCCAATAAAATAATGGGAAATACTAGTGAGAAGGAGTCAGGTAGCTCTTTTAGGCGGTTAGGGTGATTGGGCCTCTGAAAGTAAGAAACGGGAATTTCTTTGGGGCCTATCCATACATTCTGCGCTTGCTAGAGATCAAAGGATGATCTGAATTCTTATCTCTTGCCTAAAGATCTGTTTTTCCACAAACAACCTGGGCCCCTCCTGGGTGGAATGTCTTTCTTAGGATTTAAATCTAATCCTAACATTATAGTTGGTCAAGCTTAGACCCCAGAACTTGGGGTCATGGCCGGCCTCTTCCTGAGACAGCCCCTAGCCCAAACCAATCAGATGTCTCTCTGCTTATCTGAGCTGGAAGGTAGGTTCCACCACCATAAGGTTATAAGTATGTTTGTGAAGGGAGGGCACCCTCTCTGAGCTTGACCATTTCGGAACCTCCAGCTGCTGGGGAGTGTCCAGTTGGCTCCACCCAGGCCCAACCAGACCAAGCCAAGTGGGGAGCCCCCTAGCCCTTACTTTTCATATGGGCTTTTTACCCCTTCTGCTCTCCACATAACAGGAGCTCTTTGAACTCTCTTTTCTGTCCTTTCCATGGTTTTCCCAGACCCTCCACATGGGCTCTCAAGCCATGTAGGTGTATTCATTCTCCTTTCCTTGGTTCTATACTTCCCTAAATAAATATAATAATTGAATAATTATTCTTCTCAGTCTTGTTTTATTCAATTTCTTGCTGAAAAGTAGACATGAACCTAGGATTTAGGGTTCAAGGACTTTTCTGAACCCCTAGAAACCCGTTAAACTAGGTGAGCTAGTCTTTGTGTTTTACTCCCTGCACCCTCTCACATCCTGTGACACTTGAGCACAGGTACTAACTAGCTTTAGCTTCATCCTGTCCCTTGCCTTTTTTATATATGCTGTTGAATTGGACATTTATTTATTAGGCTTTTAGGGTGTATTGTGTGGTGTGCATGTATATGTGTATATGGACACACATGTGTATCGCCTGCTTGTGTAGGCCAGAGGTTGATATGAAATGTCTTCCTCAATTGCTCTCCACTTTATCCTTTGAGACAGCATCTTTCAATTGAACCTAGAACTCACCAATTCAGCTAGAATAGCTAGATCGCAGTCTCAGGGCTCCTCATGACTGTACCTCTCCAGCGCAGGAATTAGAGGTGTGCATCACCATGCCTAGCATTTTACATGCGCTCTGGGGATCTGCACTCAGGTCCTCAGCACTTGCATGTCAAACAGTTTACTGACTGAGCCATCTCCCTTGCCCATTATTATAAGGCTTTTTAGCTTTGCTCTGACTGATGATCCTGTATATTAAACCACCATTTCACCCAACCTTGTTAGTTAAGCTAATACTTTTCGATGCATATGTCTATAACCAGGGAACTTCTTGGCCTACTAGCATTGACCATGAGACATGTGTGGCATAGCTTCTCTCTTTGAAGCCCTTTGAAAGGGTGAGGAAAGGGTATGCCTCCCTGTGTCAGTAGAGCTTGCCCTCTGGGTGCTACAGACTTCCTGGGCTTCTTTGCTTTGGAAGTTCCAGCCACTATCCCTTATTCTATTTGCCTAGGACAAGATGTCCCTGGAAAAGAGGTCTTGGAGTGTGCAGCCAATTCAGCAATCCCATCTCTGGATCTTATATCCAAAATATAAATTTGTGGTTTCTGCCCAAGAATCAACACCATTGAAGATGACCAGACCAGGAGGTACAAAACCAGGCCAGAGAACTTTGAGAAAGTTATGTCTAAGTTAGAAGAGGAGATTAATAAGTCATGAGTGGGAATATTACAAGACTCTTCAAGCTTAGTGTACCTTTAAGTCTAGTTCAAGCTTTCTACTCTGCTTGCTCTTTTTTAGGCTCTGGGTTTTGTGTGTGTGTGTGTGTGTGTGTGTGTGTGTGTGTGTGTGTGTGTGTTTTGAGGGGGCTTCTTTTCCTCCATTCATTCCTTAATATTCCATTTTTCAGTCTTCAGTTCTTTGCTTACTCTGACTTCCACATGACTGGAAACTGTACTAGTATGTGACCCTATTAGTTACTTCTGTCACTGTAACAGCATACTGAACAAGCAGCCTAAGGGAAGGCAGCTATTTCAGTTCATGGTTTAAGAGGATACAGTCCATTGTGGCACAGGAGTAATTCTGTCTGCAGCAGCAGAAATGTGTGGCTTCTCACATGGCTGCCATACCAGGAAGTAGAGGGCTCAGTTGGAACCAGGGTACTATAACCTTCCAAGGTTTACCACTAAGGGCCTACTTCTGCCACATACGTTCCACCTCCTAAAGGTTCGATAACCTCTGGGAACATCACCACCAACTGGAGAACAAGTACTCAAGTACATGGCCCTGTGGGGGACACTTCTGTCATATTCAAATCATACTAATAAGTCATGTTCTGCCATCTCTGTCCCAGACACCCAGATGTTTATCTCTAGGATTCATCACTATGTTGCCTTGTAGGATGAAAGAAACTCTGCAGATGTGATGTTAAAGACCTTAATTAGGAAGAAAAACTGGATTATTTTGAGTGGCCAATTTAATCTCAGAAATCCTTAAAAAAGGGATAAAAAGAGAAAAAAGCTGATGAGAGGGAAAAGTAGGGAGAGGTTTGAAGTATAAGACAGACTCTACCTACCATTGCTAATTTTAAAGGTAGAGAGAGGAGGCCATAAATCTGAGGTGGTCCCAAGTGGTGGAAAATAACTCTCAAGTGACAACCTGCAAGGAAATGGGGGTTTCAACCATACAACTATAGAGAACTCAGCTCTTCCAACACCCCAAATGAGGAAGAAACACATCTTCCCCACGATACTCTAGACTGGAAGGCCACCTTGCTGTGGCCTTAATTTTAGCCTAGTGTCACCTGTGTTGTAATTATCACCTACAGAATGTAAGTGCATAAATTCCTGTTGCTTAATGCTATTAAATTAGTGGGAAGCCATTATAAGAATGAATGTATATATTCGCTTTTCTTGTTCATGTCATTAACATTATGTTATGGTAATCAATAATGAAGTGGGGTAACAAGACAAAACTGTGATTTTGTGCAAGGTAGACCTGGGCTTGACTCTTTCCTGTATTGCTTCATAGCCAAATGACTGAGAAAATAATGCTTTTCAGCTGTTTTCTCCTCTAGAAAAATGGCTACAATAGTGACAACCTGAGAGAGTAGGGAGGGAGGGGGAACACACAGCTGGCATAGAGTTTCAATAAGTGGTATGGCTAATATAATAAAAATTAAAACCAACATCAGTATATTTTAGGTATCAAAGGAAACATCACAAATACAATAGCCAAAAACCAAGTGACAACAGAAAAGTAGATAATGATACTTCCTAACAGTGAATATTTTTGCTTCAGAAGATGCTGTCAACCTTAAGGATAATATGTATGACAGGAGATAATGTTTGCAGATCATAAAACTTATGAGGGATTCTTTTCAAAATACTCAAGTCATAACTCAAGAACAAAATAACAAGCAATCCAAAGGAAAACTACATCAAAGGATGTGAAGAATATTTCTTCTGAAAATGCTTTCAGATGTTTGTACACATAACATGAAGAAGCTGCTCCACTGCAGTAGATGTTAGGGAGATGTAACTAAAACCACAGTGAGCTGCCACCTTAAAGCACTGGCATGGCTACAGCCAATAAGTTGGAAAGTAAAAGAGTTAGCAAAGATGTAGAAAAGTTAGAACCTGCACACTTTGATGGAGAATGCAAAATGATGTTGCTGAGGCAGAAAGTAGTCTAGCTTTTTTAATTCCAAAAAACATTAGACAGAAATGTCATGTGACCTTGCAGTTCCATTCCTGAGTGTATCCCCAAATAATTTTTAAAGCAAAACCTTATATATGAATACTTAAAGCAACACTGTACATTTTAACACAAAGGTCAAAACAGCCCAATGTCTACCAGGTAATGTATATGTGTAAAAATTGTGCTATATCTGTACAATGAAATATTATGCAACCATAAAAAGGAATGTTCTGATGCACAGCACATCTTGAGTAACCTGGGAATCATTATGATAGATGAAAGGGCCAGATATTGTACGGTTCCAGCACTATGAAATACCTAGGGTAAGCCAGAATGACTGTCAGAGGCAGGCGCATAATGAATGATGGCTTAAAAGATAACATTTCTTTGGAGGGTGATGAAAGGTTCTGGAACTAGATCATAGTGGTAGTTGTACAACACTGTATGTGGATTTAATGCCACTGAATTGTACACTTAAAAATAGCTAAAATCTTTATGTTAAGCTTTCCTTTTGATAATTAAAAAATGTTAGACTTCCCATGGCAGAATAAGAGCTTAGTCAAAGAAGCCTGGGGAAGGGGGAAAGGCAAGATGACATACAACATACTCTTCTACCATAAAGTTGAGGGTGTAAGGAATTATTAACCCATGCAGAGAAGTGGGAGGGAGCTAAGAGCTTCCAGCAATCAAACAATCAGCAACAATTGGGCTCCAGTGGCCATGGGAAGTGTTTCTACTCACAGGACCCTGCCTGAGCCAACAAGAGCAATACTACTAGAAAGGGAATCTCCCACTCACAATTGCCTTCCAAAATCAAATAACCTGAAGGAAGGCTAGGGAGACTGTTCAGTGGTTAAAGGCACTTGCTTGCAGAGCCTGCTGGCCTGAGTTCAGTTCCCCAGTACCCATGTAAAGTCAGCACACAAAGTAGTGCATGCTTCTGGAATTCATCTACAGTGGCCAGAGACTCTGGTATGCCCAATGCTTACTTACTTGCAGTTCTCACATAAATAAATAAATTTTTTAAATAAATAAATAAATAAATCCTGAGGGAGAAGATAGCAGGAATAAATTGAGACATCTTTCTACAGCTTTCCTCCCTTATACACCATTACCTGGAACCTGGAACCACTGGAGAACTCCACCAAGGAACTGTAGCAATCCCTCCCCACACAGCATACAGCACAGCTTATCTGAGAGGCAGATTGACTTAACTAGCTGAACCAAGACCACCAAAGGGAGAACCAGCTTCACACTCAACTTGGGTGAGATAGAAAGTTACCCCAAAGTGAACTGGGCTGTTCACACTGGGGCAATAAATACCCTAAAGTTAGGTGTATAGGCTTGCACCTATGGCTATACTAAATGGGGAACATTACATTAAATGGGGAAAAATTCAAAGCATTTCCATTAAAATCATGAACAAGACAAGGATGTTCACTTTATCCACTTTTATTTAATATAGTACTGGAAGTCTGAGCTATAGCAACAAGAAACACAAATGAAAGGGATAGAAATGGGGAAAAAAAGAAGTCAAATTATCATTATTTGCAAATAATATGACTCTATACATAAGGGACCCTAAAGATGCTACCAGAAAACTGTTAAAGCTGATAGATGCTTTCAGCAATATAGCAGGATACAAAATTAATACACGGAAATCAGTAGTTTTCCTATATACCAAAAACAAACTTTCTGAGGATCAAATCAGGGAAATACTCCCATTCACAATTGCCTCAAAGAATAAAGAAAGTAAGAAATTACTTTGGCATAAACCTAACCAAGTAAGTGAAGGATCTCTACAATGAAAACTTAGTACACTCAAGAGAGAAATTACAGAAGAGACCAGGAAATGGAAAGACATCCCATGTTGATGGGTTGGAAGACTCAATATTATGAAAATGTCAATCTTACCAAAAGAAATCTACACATTTAATGCAATCTCCATCAAAATTACAACACATTCAACAAATCCTAAATTTAATTTGGAAGCACAAAAAAAAAAAAAAAAATCCTGAAATAACCAAAGAAATTCTGAGCAACCAAAATAAGGCTGGAAGTATCACTATAACCTGACTTAAAAATATATTACAGGGCTGAGAGATGGCTTAGCAGTTAAGGCACATGCCTGCGAAGCCTAAGGACCCAGTTTGATACTCCAGGTCCCATGTAAACCAGATACACAAGGGGACGCACACATCTGGAGTTCGTTTGCAGTGGCTAGAGGCCCTGGCACGCCCATTCTCCCTCTCCCTCTCCTTCTCTCTGTCTCTAATAAATAAATAAAAATAAAATATTTAAAAAATATATTACAGGTTGCAAACAAGCTCCAGATACATGTGCCATCTTGTGTATCTGGCTTACATGGGTCCTGGGGAATCGAACCTGAGTCCTTTGGCTTTGTTGAGAAGTGCCTTAACTGGTAATCCATCTCTATAGCTCAATAGACCTTTTACAAAACCCATTTGCACAATGAATGCTTTCTTATGGTATATAACTTACTCTTTGTTACTGTGTACACTGCTGTTTTGGAATATTCAGACTATTTCAGCAATTAAAAAGATAGATTACAGGGCTTGAGAGATGGCTTAGATTCAAGATGCTTGCCTGCAAAGCTAAAGGACTCAGGTTTGATTCCCCAGTACCCATGTGAAGCCAGATGAACAAAGTGGCACATGCATCTGGAGTTCATTTGCAGTGGCTAGAGGCCAATATGCACCCATATTCTCTCCCTCCTCTCCCTTGCTCTCTTCCTTTCTCTCTCTTGTAAATAAGTAAATAAATACAAAATATTTAATAAACAATAAGAGAAAGATATATTACAGAGGCATAGTAACAAAAACAGCAAGGTATTGTCACAAAACAGGCATATAAATCAATGAACTACCCAGATGTAAACCCAGCCAGCTATAGCCATATGATTTTTTACAATGATGCCAAAAATATTTACTGGATAATAGATAGTCTTTTCAATAAATGGTGCTGGGAAAACTGGATATCCAGACAGAGCAGGATGAAAATAAATCCTTATCTCTCTCTCTGTGCACAGGATCAAGTCCAAAAGGATCAAAGACTTGAATATCAGATCTGGAATTGCTAAAGGAAAAAGAAGGGGAAACAGTTCAGAATATACACATAGAGTTAGGAAGTAAAACCACTCATCAGGGGATCTCATGATATTAAAAAGCTTTTGTCGCCGGGCGTGGTGGCGCACGCCTTTAATCCCAGCACTCGGGAGGCAGAGGTAGGAGGATCGCCGAGAGTTCGAGGCCACCCTGAGACTACATAGTTAATTCCAGGTCAGCCTGGACCAGAGTGAGACCCTACCTCGCAAAACCAAAAAAAAAAAAAAAAAAAAAAAAAAAAAAAAAAAGCTTTTGTACAGCAAAGGACACTGTGAATAGAGCAAAGAGGCCATGTACAAGATGGGAGAAAATCCTTGCCAGCTATATATCTGACAGAGGATCAATATCTAGGATATACAAAGAACTCAAAAAAATAAATCAAACAACCCAATAAACGAAGAACTGAATAGAGAGTTCTCAACAGAAGAAATACTAATGACCAATAAACTTCTAAAAACATGTTCTACATCCTTAGCCATCAGGGAAATGTAAATTGAAAGTACTTTGAGATTCCATCTCACACCTGTCAGAATGGCTACCATCAAGAAAACAAATGACAATAAATGCTGGCAAGAGTGTGGGGAAAGAGGAACCCTTCTCCACTGTTGGTGGGAATGTAAACTGGTGCAGATGTGGAAATCATTGTGGAAGCTCCTAAGACAGCTAAATTTTTATATATATATTATTCTTATTTATTTATTTACAAGCAGAGAGAGCTAGAAGAGAAACAGACAGAGAAAATGGGCACACCCGGGACTCCACCCACACTGCAAATGACTCCAGACTCCTGCACCACTTTGTGCATCTAGCATTGCATGGGTCCTGAGGAATCAAACCAGGTCATTAGGCATTGCAGGCAAGCACCTTAACTACTGAGCCATTTCTCCAGCCCTAAAATGACTCAGCTATACCAGTCCTTGAAACATAGTGTAAGGACTCTACTTGTTACTGTAGAGATTCTTGTTCATATATGTTTATTGCTGTTCTGTTCACAATAGCTAGGAAATAGAACCAGCCTAGATACCCATCAGCTGATGAGTAGATAATGAAGATGTGGTATATTTACACAATGGGGTTTTATTCGGCTGTAAAGAAAAATAAAAGTATGAAATTATCAGGGAAGTGGATAGATCTGAAAAAGATTATACTAAGTGAGGTAACCTAAGCTCAGAAAGCCAAATGCTGCATGTTCTCTTTCATATGTGGATTCTAGAATCAAACATGAGTTGGAAAAACTGTGGTTATAGAGGCCAGGAAGCTAGAAAGGGACTATGAGGGAAGGAGGAGAGGGGAAAGCTTAAGGGCAGGGTATAGTAGACATGGAAGCAGAGAGGCTAAAATGGTCTAAGTGGGGTCAGGAAAAGGGGTGGAGAGAGAAGGGGGTGGGAGGAGGGTTAATCAAAATTAAAGATGTAGTGAATAGGCCATATGGATACCTACTTCTTTGGATAGGTGGGTGTTAAAAAGAGAGAGCTGGGCATGGTGGCACCTTCAATCCCAGCACTTAGGAAGCAAAGGTAGAAGGATTGCTGTGAGTTCGAGGCCAGCCTGAGATTACATTGTGAACTCCAGGTCAGCCTGCACTAGAGTAAGATCCTACCATGAAAAGCCTGAGGGGAGGGGGGTGTAGAAATATCCTGTCGAGATAAATTATGTGCCCAGAAGCCCTAGATTGTTACTGAAAATTTCAGTGCCAGGAATGGGATACTTTCCAGAAAGTTGTTGGTCAGGGAGCCCCCCACCACCAAAAAAAAAATTTACAGGCTATTGCTAAGGCCCTTATTACTGAACACTTCATGTGCTTGGGCTGCAGGTCACTGAGAAATCAAGCTAGAGCTCACACACAAATGGCCATGATATTCATGGCCTCACAGTGGCTGACCACTACCAATATAAGCCTGGGTAGGTCCTGTCCTGTGGCACCTGGAAGGATGTGAAATGATCACACAGTACACAAGATAGAATTTGAAGGATTGCCAGGGGGGTCTACTACAGTGAAGCCCTGAACAATTTTACTCGCAGCTTTTATTGAGAGTTTAAGGCAATAAAAGTTATGGGGAGTTTGGGCTGAACTAAGATATGTTTATTATTCTCAGCATAAGGTAGATTATAAGTTGTAGGCCTAAACATTTTGTTTTGGAACATTCTTATTGCATCAGGAAATCTCTGTAGAAGCTGTTGAGGTCCTTGTGTCCTCGGAGCTCACAGATGGAATGCAGTTTCCTGTGTGCCCAGGCTTAGCTGGTGGGTGAGCATGCTATCCGCCTGTCCTTTTCTTTTTCTTTCTCTTTCAAAAGCTGCCTGTTTCAGTTAACTTCTCTGTTGGCAAAAAGCACCCAAGCAGCTTGTGGGTGGAAAAGGTTTATTTTGACTTACAAATTCAAGGAAAAGCTCCATGATGGCGGGGAAAAACAATGGTATAAGCGGAGGGTAGACATCACCTCCTGGCCAACAGCAACAGGAGACTGTGTGCCCCAAATATCTCAAGGGGAAGCTGGCTATAACATCCATAGGCCGGCCCCAACAATACATCATCTCCAGGAGGCTCTAATTCCCAAATTGCTACCAGCTGGGGACCTAGCATTCCAAACACATAAGTTTATGGGTGACCCTGAATCAAATGACCACACCACCTGATGAACCAGGCAGGTTATTGTTGTTCCTAGTGAGTAAGTGTTTGGGGGCTTATTCCTCTGACTATACAAAGAACAAACAAAACACATATAATTAATCTAATGACCACCAAACTGGAGTGCCAAGTGGTGGAAAACTAGAAGGATGGATTGGGCCAAGACAAATTGTTTGCACAATCCTCTACCAAGATGTCTTTTCAATATTGGTTTGTTAGGTAAGCATTGTTGGACTAATTTGGTCATGTAATTGATTAATATCTATAGTATTATTGTCATGTAGGTACCCTTGAAGATGTCTCTTAATACTGTCCCATGTGTGGTCAGATTCATTCTTAAGGGTCATACATATGGACTTGTGTCTCTAATCACAACTTAAAGCAGTGTGGAGCTGAATGGCTGAACCTGGTTGTTAACATATGTAATATATATAGCTGATTCTAGAAATTGTATTATGGTCACCCATAAGCTCAGGGTTCTTCCCAAGGCTCAGTAAAGTTTACTGGGACTTAGGCATAACCCTTATGCCACAAAATTATGATACTTTGATTAAGAGACCAGCAGGTAAGATAGACACCATATTTAACAGCTGGAAGAGCATAGAATAGGAAGTAGATTTTCTTCTTGTGTAATATTGAAAGGACAAACAAGGAGGACATATGGATGAGGAGTACATAGGTGAATTGGTCCAGTGTGGTTTCAATGGAAAGGAAGAGACATTATTTACTTTGGCAATTTGACCTTCCCATACTGAATAATTTAAAAATGTGGAGCCAAGTCACCAAATAGAATTTGTGGTGGTCCTAATCTTAAAAAGGTTTGGGGACTGAATAGCCTTTTACCCCCACCTGCATATAATAGAATTATTGCTATACATTGTTGGAGGTATAGACAGATTGGGAATGGTGATGTCTATCATGAATCTGATCTTACAGGGTTCCAATCAATAATAGAACAATTTCCAATCTAGTGATGTGCCCTATAAGGCCCCAACACATTTCCCATGGGATTTCTTGATATTCAGGATGCAGGTGTTGCAGTCAGGTTTGCATTGCTGACAAAGAGCAGCTTGTGGGAAAAGAGGTTTATTTGGCTTACAGACTCAAGGGGAAGCTCCATGATGGCAGAGGAAAATGATGGCATGAGCAGAGAGTGGACATCACCTCCTGGCCAACATTAGGTGGACAATAGCAACAGGAGAGTGTGACAAACACTGGCAATACACTAATTCCAAGAGGCTTTAATTTCCAAATCTCCATCAGCTGGGGACCTAGCATTCAGAACACCTAAGTTTATGGAGGACACCTGAATCAAACTTCCACAGCAGGTCAGGGTGAATATAGCCAAGGGGCATAGGAGGTCCAAAGGAATTGGTTGTCTGTTTGCCATAGACAGATTATCTAGTCAGGCCAAAATTCAGCTCATTGATGGCCAGTTTTTGAGTGGAGCCAACCTTGTAGCTTGGGCATAAATTATTATACCCTATTGGCAAGTGGGTGGACCAGTAATTAATTTTTAAAGGTGAAATGTGGGTATGATTGAATTAGCTATTAATTTTAGGGGGTTCTCCGCCTCTTTGCCAAGAAGTAACATTAACTGGAAATAGGGAAAGGTGGATCCATCCGTGTAATGGGTTTGCATAAAGGGGAATACACAATGAAAACCTAAAAGGCATCCCCTTTTATACAGGGTAAATACATTACTGGAGGAGAAACAGGAGTAAAGTAATTTTATATTTAGATAGTCAGGACAGAAGCCCAAAGTGGGAACAAGGAGATGGCTGCCAGTGACACATCCAGCAGTAACTCCCTGCTTCTTCTTCAGGCCTCTGGGTCATGAACCAATCAGGTCTGTGCTTACACACAAGCCTAGAGTAACCCTGATTGGATGTCCCAGACCTTCTGTTTTCCTTTTGCCCTGTGACCTGGCTTGAGCATCCACTTGAGATATGGGTCTGACCCTCCTTCCCAGCCTACCAACATAGCTGGGAATGAGAGAATACTTATCTTGGCTTGGTTATTTTTCGTCTTGACTTCTAGCTGTGTCATGCTTTGGGGGTCCCCTCTCACTGTGAGTACATGTATAATTTATTTTTCTTTTTGTTTTTTGAGGTAGGGTCTGGCTCTGGCTCAGGCTGACCTGGAATTCACTATGTAGGCAGAGGCTGGCCTCAAACTTACAGAGATCCTCCTACTGAGTGCTGAGTGCTGAGATTAAAAGCATGTGCCACAATGCCCATTGAATTTATCTTTGATGTCTGAGTCCTTCACTATTTTTTAATTATCCCTGCTCTGTTATTTGAAGGGCCTTCTATGATCTTTGTGTGTGTGTGCGTGCGTGTGTGTGTGTGTGTGTGTGTGTGTGTGTGTGTGTGTGTAATTGCTCTAGCCTTTTCCTAGATATCAATATCCCCTAAAAAAATCTTAAAAATTATAATTTCTCCCCAAACTCAATAATTCATAATTTATCCTTCTTGAGTCTGTTTTCTTATTTCTTTGTTAACATAGGATAAGGATCCAAAACTGATCCTACATCATGACTGCACAGGAGAGGACTGCTATTATGGCCACAAGCAAAAAAAGTAATAGGATTTTTAGGTTGTCCTGACAGCCAGAATCACTTCAGCTTAGTGAGACAGTTCTTCAGGGTCCCTCAAGTCACATTGAGGGCCTTCCTGGTTCCACAGGATAAGTGGGCTGGGCAGAATTGGTTTGGGTTGTCTCAAGTTTGAGTACCTGAGTCCATCTTCTTTGACATTAAAATAAGAGTAATGATAGGTGCATGTAGTTTAAACACAGGTGACCTGACCATGGTGTTTTTTTGTTGTTGTTGTTGTTGTTGTTGTTTTTTTTTCTTTTTTTGGTTTTTCATTTTTCAGTTTTTCAAGGTAAGGTCTCAGTCTAGCCCAGGCTGACCTGGAATTCACTATGTAATCTCAGGGTGGCCTCGAACTCATGGCAATCCTCCTACCTCTACCTCCTGGGTGCTGAGATTAAAGGCGTGTGCTACCATGCCCAGCCTGACCATGTTTTTTATTCCTCCTTTTTGTCAAAACAACATGGTATTTAATATATCATGTATGTTTTATGATCTAAAACTATGCTTGTATTTAAACCTTTTTAAACTGAAAACCTACTTTAACATGATGATTTTCCTTTCTTTTTCTCTGTTTGTATTATTTTATTATTCTCATTATTGTTGTTATAAAGTTTAGAAATTAGAATAAAACCCAGGAAGCTGTATTTGAGAGCAAACATAACAATTTTAAATATAGGCAAAAAATACCAACAATTCTGTGCTTTGTTAACAAACCCAAATTAATTAATTTGTTAAAGATTTAAGTCAATATACATTTAGAGAGAAATTTTAGAAGCAGGAATTAAATTTGGCATATGAATCCTTGGCTGATATTGTAGTAAGTATGAATAAGCATAAAATCAAAAGGAGAGCGATGAATTACTTCAAACTTTTTGCTTAGCAATTTAGCATTATCTTAAAATACATCTATGAACATGTGTACACTTTGAAGTCAGAACATATGTTGGGCATAGTGGCCCATGCCTTTAATGCCAGCACTTGGGAGGCAGAGGTAGGAGGATTACTGTGAGTTTGATGCCAGCTTATGACTACGTAATGAATTCCAAGTCAGCCTGGGCTACAGCAACACCCTACCTCATAAAAAAAAAAAAAAAAAAAAAGAAGAAAGAAAGAAAGGAAAAGAGAATCAGGGGCTGAAGAGATGGCTTAGCTGTTAAGGTTCTTGCAAGCAAAGCCAAAGGACCCAGGTTCAGTTCCCCAGTACCCATGTAAAGCTGGATGCACAAGGTAGCACATGCATCTGGAGTTCCTTTGCAGTGGCTAAAGGCCCTTATGCACCCATTATCTTTCTATCTGCTTCTGTCTCTCAAATTAAAAAAAAAAGCTTAAAAATCAGAACATGTAATGGCCCTAATTAAGGACAGACTACATGAAACATGAACATATTACAGAATAACAAGTGGCTGGCAGCCTTAGACATGACAACACATTAAATGGATGTCTTTTATTTAAGATTTTAGTTATGCTTTAACTTGAAGAAAATTTGAACCAATGAGATATTTTTTCAATTTATATGAGTACTCACTTAAAAGCCAATATTACCATATCAACAATGTAGACATTATTTATACTTTTAGTTGCAAAGACCACTATAAAGGCAAAATGGATTGTCTAGCTTTTGTCATTTATCAGTTTTAAAATCAAACTGTTACCCTGCTTATTTTCTTTATTAGCACTAAGTAATCTTAAAGACAGAGCAGCAGCTATTAGCAGTTTGAATTAAAAGTGGCATTTTTCTTTGGCTCTGGGAAGACTCTTAGAATAGAAGAGAGACTTGTATGCTTTTAGGGAAAGTATGTACCATGGAATTGACTGGCACCATAAAAAACAAACTATGTAGCCTGTATTCATGACTGGTAAATGTAAGCCCATTCAGGGAGGATAGAGTCCCCATATTACCATGTGGCTATTGATCATATGCATGTTTTTCTGTTTTAAAATATGTTTTTAAAATATTTATTTATTTATTTGAGAGAGAGAGGCAGATAAAGAGTATGGGCATGCCAGGGCCTCCAGCCACTGCAAACAAACTCCAGATGCATGTTCCACCTTGTGCATCTGGCTTGTGTGGGTACTGGAGAATCTAACTTGGATCCTTAGGCTTTGCAGGTAAGTACCTTTATCATTAAGCCATCACTCCATCCTTAAAACATGTTTTAATGGTTAATCTGTCTACCTCTGTAAGTAAATATATTATTTACTCAAGCATGTTAATTATTTAAAGACAATAGAAAACAGAGATAGTCATTGTTTCAATCTTTGGATTTAAATTTAAGCTTAGAGTATTATTTTTTCCTTTTATCCCCCAGGTGAGGACATTTATTTGTGAGGGAGAGGCTAAAATCTTAAAGCAGGAGACATTATGTTCTGAGGGCCAATCTAAGCAATAAGGACTTCTTGTGAAATTAAAATCAAGACACTGACTTATCAAATAAAATCTTAATTAAGATTGCTTAATTATATATATCCTTTTTGTTTAAAAATTTATTATGATTCAAAAGGAATCTGGACTAACCGGTTTTATTTATATGACTAGCAAGTCAACTTGATATTATATAAGCATTATAAAAATATTAACACATATAACACATAGATATTTATACAGAGATAGACTAAATAAAAACCAAAAATTTTGTAGTTTTTTTTTTGATCTATCATTGTTAGTTTCTAGTTTATATTATTAATATGGCTAATTTTTTAATCTTAAATCTATACCTTCAAAAGTTATGACTTAATAGAAATAAAACAAAAGATTTAGATCTTAAAAACAGAGCCTTTAGGGCAGGGGAGATGGCTTAGCAGTATTCCAGATCCAAGTTCTATATTCCCCAGTACCCACATAAACCAGATGCATAGGGTGGCACATGCATCTGGAGTTCATTTGCAGTGGCTGTAGACCCTGGCATGCCTGTTCTCTCTCTCTCTCTCTCTCTCTCTCCCTCTTTCTCTCTCTTTCTTTCAAATAAATAAAATATTTTTTTAAAAAGCAGAGCCTTTAAAATGACTTTTTTTTTCAAGGTAGGGTCTCACTCTATCCCAAGCTGGCCTGGAACTCACTCTGTATTTCCATGGTGGCCCAGAACTCAAATGATCCTCCTACCTCTCCTTCCTGAGTGCTGGAATTAAAGGTGTGCATCACCACTCCTGGCTGAAGTGATTTTTAAAAAAATTTATTAAGTTAAAAAAATAAACCTTAAACTATTCTGAAGGGGGAGAACACAGGCAATAATTTTTATAATGTTAATCTCATATATGTAAGAATTAACAGTGTAGCTCTTTTTTTTAACATACAAATAGGCCTATCTAGACTCTGAATACCTTTGTTTTCTGGGATTGTATCTCCTGTAATCTCCACTGTGGAAAGGAAACTTAATATAAAGATCCCCAACAAGCACATAAAATGAAAACTATATTTAGTATTTATACATCAATCCTGAAGGGAATCCATTGTATTCAATCTAATTAAAGTATCTTTAGTGTATATTATTTAGAGGTATTTTAGTATTTGATTTTTACTGCCTAGGACCATTGAAAAATGAAGTAGACTTGTGACAAAATCTGTTTTGGAAGAAAATCATCATCGAAATCTATGCATAAAATGTTAACCTCTATAGCCTAATGAAATGTCTGTCATAAGATTCCTAATGAGCATTATATCACCCAAACAAGCCTTTATTTCATGTATTTAGTTCTTCTTCTTATTATTATTATTGGTTTTCAGAGGTAGGGTCTCACTCTAGCCCTGGATGACCTGAAATTCACTATGTAGTCTTGGGATGGCCTCAAACTCACAGCAATCCTTTATCTGCCTCCCGAGTGCTGGGATTAAAGGAATGTGTCACTATGCATGGCAACAAGCAGCATTTAAGGTTTCGTAAAACATTAGTAAATCCAAAAATAGCATTTTTACAGATTTTCAAAAGTTAAGTTTATAAATATGTACTTATAAGGCCTTTTAATATATCATTAAAACAGTCACATTCACACTTTAATTTGGTGTCGTGGTTTGATTCAGGTGTGCCCATAAACATACATGTTCTGAGTGCAAGGTTGAAGCACCTTAGTATCTTTCTTCTGGTCTGTGGATAATGACTGCTCCATGTTACCGTGGCTGGAAAGTCCCGAGGATGCAGAAAATCCCGTCACTTCTGGTCCCACTGTGGAGCTCCCTTTTACTTCTCAGTTTCCTTGACTTTTGCACCTCTTGCAGTTCCAAGGTTCCTGTCTGGCTGTCACTTGTCGGCAGCACCCTGTGGTACTTGGAAGGATGCAAAATGACCACACAGCACACAAGATAGAGGGCCTGGCATCCCCACAGAAGTGAAGCCCTGGGTTGACTTTACTTACAGCTTTTATTGAGAATTTAAGGCAATAAAAGTTATGTGGAGTTTAGCTCGAAATGAAAAATGTTTATTATTCTTGGCATAAGGATCATGAGTTGTATACTTAAACATTTTGTTTTGGAACATGCTTATTGAATCAGGAAACTTTTGTAGAAGCTGTTGAATTCCTTGTGTCCTAGAAGTATATAGTTTTCTATGTCCCCAGGTTTAACCTTTACAAAAATTAACCTGTTGTGGATGACATCCATAAGACTGCATAATCAGAGGGAAAAATATGACATCAAAACAGAGGAGAAACTAGTTGGAAAGAAGCAAGAGATTCAGTGGAGAGTGTTTGGGGAGGGGACTATGATCATGGTATATTGTGTATATGTATGGAAATTGTCAATGAAAAGTTAAGAAAAAGAAAGGTCAAGGGGTAGTCAGTATGTGTACACAAAACTAGTATCCGTGAATGGAAGAATTCGGGAAGTTTTAGGTCAGGGAAGGGTGCTACGGAGATTGAAGTAGTGGTGGTAGAGTATTCTTAGCATTAGGGGAATAATACTGGCTTAGAGTTTAATGTAGATATGTAATGAGTTATAGTAATATAGTAATAGAGTAATGTAGTTATGCTCTGGTGTCTTCTTGGTTTCATTAAAGGTTCTAATTAGTGAGAAATTGGTCAGAAACTAAACTGAGAATGCATATTCAGCCTAATTCTCAATAATTGCATGTATTTTCTTTTTGGTTTCTTGAAAGTGGGGTCTCACTCTAACCTGGGCTTATCTGGAATTCACTATGTAGTCTCACAGTAGCCTCAAACTCACAGTGATCCACCTACCTCTGCCTCCTGGTTTAATAATTGCACATTTGGTAAGGGAGTTTCTTGAAGGCCAAGTTTCAGAAGTATTTATTATTATCCTGGTAACAAATGGTAAGGGCTGAAGGGGTCCTTTATCATAGCCAAGTAATTCCCCTTGTTATAAAACTGTTTCCTGGCCAGTTTTCTCTTGGCTCCATCACAGACATGAAGAACAAGAGCACTCCTCTTGGTCCTGGACTGATCCTTTCATCATAATGCTGCTTATAACATGAGCTTTAAATTGCTCTCCTTTCCTTTGTCATCTTGATGTGTTAATAGAAAATAGTTTTCCCTTATGGCATTTAAGTTGTAGAAAACACTGTTTTCCACTAATGCAAAACAAGAGAGGGCTAGAGAGATGGCTTAGTGGTTAAGGCACTTGCTTGCAAAGCCTAAGGACTCATATTCAACTCCCCAGTACGCACATAAGCCAGAACACAAGATGGTGCATGTGTCTGCAGTTCATTTGCAATGACTAGAGGCCGTGGAACACCCATTCTCTTTCTCTCCTTCCCTCTCTCTCTCAAATAAATAAATAAAATTATTTTTAAATTTTTGAGGGGAACGGGGGGTTTCAAGGTAGGGTCTCACTCTAGCCCAGGCTGACCTGGAATTTACTATCTAGTCTCAGGGTGATCTTGAACTCAAGGCAATCCTCCTACCTCTGCCTCTGGAGTGCTGGGATTAAAGGCGTACACCACCACTCCTGGCTTATTTTTAAATTTTTTTGAAGAAAAGAGAGAAGCCAGGTGTGGTGCTGCATGCCTTTAATCCTAGCACTCCGGAGGCATAAACAGGATCCGCATGAGTTAGAGGCCAGCCTAGGACTACAGAGTGAATTGACCTGGAGGTCAGCCTGGGCTAGAGACCCTACTTAAAAACAAATGAACAAAAAAAAAAAAAAAAGAAAGAAAGAAAAAAGAAAAAAGAAAAACAAACAAACAAACAAAAAAAAAAAAAGAGAAAGTGTGGCCGCTGAGCAAGACAGGAAACACAATAATGTTGGGATAGCAGGAATTTTCCTAAAAGTGCATATTTATGGAGACTGCATATTAAACCATTGTTTTTATTCATGCAAAACGGTTAAATTCCACCTGCCTGTTGGGCAATAGGAAAAAGGAAAATAAGCATTGTTCAGGAATAGCTGGGAGAGGGTGTGGAAGTTGTTTAGTGAGTGCACTTGACCAAAGCAGAAGGTGGGTGGGCCATGCTGATCCAGAGCCATACAGCCACAGCCAAGGCTGGGCTTGGAGTATAGCTGAAGGTAAAAAGAAGTCAGTGACACTTTATAGAAGGGTTAGATGAAACTTGAACACTTGAAAGATTTTTCTGATTGTAATGTGGAGAAGAGGTCAAAAGAGAGTTTCCACAGATGGGAAGGCAAATACGCAGCTTCCTTAGTCTCTTATAGGAAGTAAATGAAATCTCGTCTTACTTACAAGATGTGCTAAAGTGAATAAGAAGCAATAGCAGGGGCATCCTGTGTTTTCAGGAATGCCACCTCTGTGAGTCAAGAGTGCTATATTCTTTTCTTGCCAGACGCTCTATTTAAAATCTTTTAAAAGACAAAGATTTTTGAAAAAGTATACTTTGACATAATCAGTAAATTTCTAGTCTTTTGGAGAAGAGCTTAGATACATTTATAGTAATGATTATAAAATGATCCATTCTTTTTGCTTAAAAATAGTTTTTATGAAAATGCCCAAAAATGATAAATGAGAAATATAACACTTAAATTTTGAGGAATTATTTAAGATGGAAACTTTGTCTTTTGGACCCAGTTTTATCAACAATGAGAGGGAATATGAAACCATAAAGCTATGTTTTTATTTTATTTCTGATCTGTGAATTACTAAGCCTGCTCTTCACAAATAGGCTTAAATAAGCTAGGTATACCTTAATGGGGATTTATCCCACCGGGGAGGAAGTGCCTCTTCTTTCCCTCTTCTAGGCCTGTTCTTCTCAAAAGGGAACATGTGTCTAGGCCTCCAAGGGTTCCCTTTTGGAATAGATAGGCGGTATCAGTCATGTGCTATTACAAGAAAGAACAGACCTCAGAGCCCCAGAATTGTAACCCTAGCTTTTTAGGTTAACTAGGAATCTGATCACTTAGCATTCCCAGGTTTTTTTGCAGAAAATTATATCACCAGGTTGCCCTGGATGACCTGAAATTCCTATGTAGTCTTGGGATCAAACTCACAGCAATCCTTATGCATGGCAACAAGCAGCATTTAAGGTTTAAGTAAAACACCAAAAATAGCATTTTTACAGATTTTCAAAAGTTAAGTTTATAAATATGTACTTATAAGGCCTTTTAATATATCATTAAAACAGTCACATTCACACTTTAATTTGGTGTCTGGTTTTGATTCAGGTGTGCCCATAAACATACATGTTCTGAGTGCAAGGTTGAAGCACCTTAGTATCTTTCTTCTGGTCTGTGGAATGTTACCGTGGCTGGAAAGTCCCGAGGATGTCCGTCACTTCTGGTCCCACTGTGGAACTTCTCAGTTTCCTTGACTTTTGCAAGTTCCAAGGTTCCTGTCTGGCTGTCACTTGTCAGCACCCTGTGGTACAAGGATGCAAAATGACCACACAGCACACAAGATAGGGGCCTGGCATCCCCACAGAAGTGAAGCCCTGGGTTGACTTTACTTACAGCTTTTATTGAGAATTTAAGGCAATAAAAGTTATGTGGAGTTTAGCTCAAGAATGAAAAATGTTTATTATTCTTGGCATAAGGATCATGAGTTGTATACTTAAACATTTTGTTTTGGAACATGCTTATTGAATCAGGAAACTTTTGTAGAAGCTGTTGAATTCCTTGTGTCCTAGAAGTATATAGTTTTCTATGTCCCCAGGTTTAACCTTTACAAAAATTAACCTGTTGTGGATGACATCCATAAGACTGCATAATCAGAGGGAAAAATATGACATCAAAACAGAGGAGAAACTAGTTGGAAAGAAGCAAGAGATTCAGTGGAGAGTGTTTGGGAAGGGGACTATGATCATGGTATATTGTGTATATGTATGGAAATTGTCAATGAAAAGTTAAGAAAAAGAAAGGTCAAGGGGTAGTCAGTATGTGTTGGTATCCGTGAATGGAAGAATTGGGAAGTTTTAGGTCAGGGAAGGGTGCTAAACAGATTGAAGTAGTGGTGGTAGAGTATTCTTAGCATTAGGGGAATAATACTGGCTTAGAGTTTAATGTAGATATGTAATGAGTTATAGTAATATAGTAATAGAGTAATGTAGTTATGCTCTGGTGTCTTCTTGGTTTCATTAAAGGTTCTAATTAGTGAGAAATTGGTCAGAAACTAAACGGAGAATGCATATTCAGCCTAATTCTCAATAATTGCATGTATTTTCTTTTTGGTTTCTTAAAGTGGGGTCTCACTCTAACCTGGGCTTATCTGGAATTCACTATGTAGTCTCACAGTAGCCTCAAACTCACAGTGATCCACCTACCTCTGCCTCCTGGTTTAATAATTGCACATTTGGTAAGGGAGTTTCTTGAAGGCCAAGTTTCAGAAGTATTTATTATTATCCTGGTAACAAATGGTAAGGGCTGAAGGGTCCTTTATCATAGCCAAGTAATTCCCTTGTTATAAAACTGTTTCCTGGCCAGTTTTCTCTTGGCTCCATCACAGACATGAAGAACAAGAGCACTCCTCTTGGTCCTGGACTGATCCTTTCATCATAATGCTGCTTATAACATGAGCTTTAAATTGCTCTCCTTTCCTTTGTCATCTTGATGTGTTAATAGAAAATAGTTTTCCCTTATGGCATTTAAGTTGTAGAAAACACTGTTTTCCACTAATGCAAAACAAGAGAGGGCTAGAGAGATGGCTTAGTGGTTAAGGCACTTGCTTGCAAAGCCTAAGGACTCATATTCAACTCCCAGTTAAGCCAGAACACAAGATGGTGCATGTGTCTGCAGTTCATTTGCAATGACTAGAGGCCGTGGAACACCCATTCTCTTTCTCTCCTTCCCTCTCTCTCTCAAATAAATAAATAAAATTATTTTTAAATTTTTGAGGGGAACGGGGGGTTTCAAGGTAGGGTCTCACTCTAGCCCAGGCTGACCTGGAATTTACTATCTAGTCTCAGGGTGATCTTGAACTCAAGGCAATCCTCCTACCTCTGCCTCTGGAGTGCTGGGATTAAAGGCGTACACCACCACTCCTGGCTTATTTTTAAATTTTTTTGAAGAAAAGAGAGAAGCCAGGTGTGGTGCTGCATGCCTTTAATCCTAGCACTCCGGAGGCATAAACAGGATCCGCATGAGTTAGAGGCCAGCCTAGGACTACAGAGTGAATTGACCTGGAGGTCAGCCTGGGCTAGAGACCCTACTTAAAAACAAATGAACAAAAAAAAAAAAAGAAAGAAAGAAAAAAGAAAAACAAACAAACAAACAAAAAAAAAAAAAAAAGAGAAAGTGTGGCCGCTGAGCAAGACAGGAAACACAATAATGTTGGGATAGCAGGAATTTTCCTAAAAGTGCATATTTATGGAGACTGCATATTAAACCATTGTTTTTATTCATGCAAAACGGTTAAATTCCACCTGCCTGTTGGGCAATAGGAAAAAGGAAAATAAGCATTGTTCAGGAATAGCTGGGAGAGGGTGTGGAAGTTGTTTAGTGAGTGCACTTGACCAAAGCAGAAGGTGGGTGGGCCATGCTGATCCAGAGCCATACAGCCACAGCCAAGGCTGGGCTTGGAGTATAGCTGAAGGTAAAAAGAAGTCAGTGACACTTTATAGAAGGGTTAGATGAAACTTGAACACTTGAAAGATTTTTCTGATTGTAATGTGGAGAAGAGGTCAAAAGAGAGTTTCCACAGATGGGAAGGCAAATACGCAGCTTCCTTAGTCTCTTATAGGAAGTAAATGAAATCTCGTCTTACTTACAAGATGTGCTAAAGTGAATAAGAAGCAATAGCAGGGGCCTCCTGTGTTTTCAGGAATGCCACCCCTGTGAGTCAAGAGTGCTGTATTCTTTTCTTGCCAGATTCAAAGATTTTTGAAAAAGTATACTTTGACATAATCAGTAAATTTCTAGTCTTTTGGAGAAGAGCTTAGATACATTTATAGTAATGATTATAAAATGATCCATTCTTTTTGCTTAAAAATAGTTTTTATGAAAATGCCCAAAAATGATAAATGAGAAATATAACACTTAAATTTTGAGGAATTATTTAAGATGGAAACTTTGTCTTTTGGACCCAGTTTTATCAACAATGAGAGGGAATATGAAACCATAAAGGTATGTTTTTATTTTATTTCTGATCTGTGAATTACTAAGCCTGCTCTTCACAAATAGGCTTAAATAAGCTAGGTATACCTTAATGGAGATTTATCCCACCGGGGAGGAAGTGCCTTTTCTTTCCCTCTTCTAGGCCTGTTCTTCTCAAAAGGGAACATGTGTCTAGGCCTCCAAGGGTTCCCTTTTGGAATAGATAGGCGGTATCAGTCATGTGCTATTACAAGAAAGAACAGACCTCAGAGCCCCAGAATTGTAACCCTAGCTTTTTAGGTTAACTAGGAATCTGATCACTTAGCATTCCCAGGTTTTTTGCTGGGAGGGAGGGGTTGGGAAGGGAAGTGTCTCACTCTATCCCAAGCTAACCTGGATCTCACTCTGTAGCCCAGGCTGGCTTCAAACTAATTTTGTTCCTTTTGCTGCTTATTCAACCTCCTGAGTACTGAGATTAAAGGCAGAAAGCATCACACCTGGCTCAGTATTCAGCATTCTAACAAATATAAAGACAGTCTGAGGAATTAGTGGTTAATTTCTAAAACTTTAGGGCCTCATAATATACTGAATGGTCTATATATTACAGTACAAGAAATTTGGATCCTTTATGTAGAAAATGTATTGTATACAGTCTACTCTGCAGTCTAAGCTGGATAAGTTAGTTGTATAATTTTATTATTCACATCTGATAGTTGCTTTGTGTGGAGACAATACCCCTAATCTTTCCTTGCAGAATACAGAAGTCAACTGAATACAAATGTGATTAATCAGCTATTGGTGAGAAACAGCGTACATACACACAAACTTATGTTTACACACACACTCATTTGACATACAATTTTAATGTAATCGAGTAACCTCTTCTATAAAATGCTCTCCGCGCTGACCTCAGAACTGAAGCAGATTGTGTTTCCATACCATATGGACTAATAAGTGAAGACCTTGGATAAGCTCCATCTTTCCATCCGTTAGTGTCTTCATTCACAAACTATACACTATAGTAGCCACCTTGTGCCTTGTAGTCATGGTCAATAGTTAACCTGTGCATAGTGCTTAGCCTCCTGCTTGGTGGTAAACATTCTGTAATGGTGCATTTCACACTTGTTCTAATGCAGGGATACTCAGAGGAGTGTCTTCAACCTTCTTGCTATTTTTTTTTTTTTTTTTTGAAAAATATATGTCCCCAATATATTCAGTGTTTTTTTTTTTTTTTAGTTATAGTTTGCATCTGCAATCAGAAAGGTCACTGAAGGTCTTAAGGTGTGGTGATGGTTTGAGAGTCCATTGTAAAGATATGCAAATGGAGCTAGTTCCTGAAGTGTGCTGTGTGACCTTTTGGCAGTAGTTTTGCTCTGTGTGCTGTGGTGGCTGGTTGGCTTTTTGCTCTCTCTGCTTGGCCCTGTGATGCTTCTCCTGCCATTATGGAACTTCCCCTGGATCTGTAAGCTTCAATAAATAATATCCCTTCCTCCATAACTGTGCCTGGTCTGGAAGTTCATCTCAGCGAACCTGAAGCTGTCTGCTACAGTAAAGTGGTACCAGAGGAGTGTGGGGTGAGATGAACCTGAGGATATTGTCTTTTGGAACCTTTGTTTTTGGAGGAATGGGCATGGACATGGTGCTTGCAACTGAAGATGCCTTCTGGAGTGGTAAGCCAAGTTTTATGGACTATTCTGATGACAGTTTGAGAATGCTAAGTGCAGATAGTGAACTTCGACCTTTCTAAAGGAAGGAAAGACTGCAGAGGACTTTGCTGGGCTACTGGCATAAGGGATGGCTGCGTTCTGCTATCCAGGCCCAGAAAGTTTGATCAAACTTAAATTTGTAATGGACTGATGTGCTTGGCTAAAGATATCCTGAGATTTTAAGATTTTAAGTTGGAAAAACTCAAGCAAGTTAAAAGCAGAGGAACTGAGACTAGTTTTTTTAGGTTACTGGAGCTTCTATTGTCAACACTTGTTCTTAATGAAGGTGGAAGGAAGGTGGCGGATTTGATTTACATTAAAACAATGGAGAGGATGCCTGAGGAAAGACTGTTAAAAATGCAAATTCTTGGAAAGAGCTGACTGGAGAAGGAACCTGCTTTTTTTTTTTTTTGGATTAAGAATATGGCTGTGTCCTGCACACCTGGTATTAGTTTTGGAAGCATGAAAAATGTGTGGGAGTGGTCATGAATTGCACACAGTTCCAAGCTGCTGCTAAGTCACTGAGGCAGGGCATGAAGACCCTCAGGAATAGGCTGCAAGAGCCTTTTGGAAGATGGACATGGAGACCTGGATGTTTTGGATATACCAGGACTGTGCAAAAGGGGCTACCATGGAGTGCAGTGATCCTCCAGCTCTGCCTGGAGACCCTGTTTATATTGAACTTGAACTGCAGAAGTTTGATGATGTTTGCATGTTATAGTCTCTCCTTGCTACCCCAAAAAATGTTTACTCTGTGCTTTGACATTTGTATTTAACAATGTTTTACAGGACTCTATCTTAAGATGAAAGACTGTAAGAACCTTGTTCTTAATCTCAAGCTCCCTGACTAGTAGCCAGGAGCTAAATATATTGGGCCACAGGCTTAGTTTGAATATATGTCCCCAATATATTCAGTGTCTTTTTTTTTTTTTTAGTTTATAGTTCCATCTGCAATCACCTTGCAAGGCTGGTCACTGGATCCCAACCTTACAGTTTTGGTTTGATTTTAAAGATATGCAAATGTGCCTAGAGATTAATGTGCTGTGGACCTTTTGGCAGTATTTTGACTGTGTGCTGTGGTGGCTGGTTGGCTTTTGCTCTACTGCTTGACGGAAAGTTGCTCCTGCCATTATGAGGAACCTTTCCCTTCCTCCATAACTGGTGTTTCTCAGCGAACCTGAAGCTGTCTGTCACAGGGTCTCATTAGTGACTTTGTGTTGACTTTCTGCTCTGTTTCCAACCCCAAAACAGGACTTTGTCTTCCCAATGTGTCTCCATCTATTCCAACATTTATGTAGCTTAGAATGACTTTGTGGTGAGGCAGGAAAGAGACAGATGGGGGGAGGAATAAACAAATCAATTAAAACAAAAGGTTTTTGCTTCTTGGTTTTGCCCTATGTGGAAAAAAAAATGTAGCAGCCTGGGAAAACCCCATGTGTCTCCTGCTCTTTTGCTCACAAGGAAGCAGCAGCTTGGAGCTCTAGCACTGCTGGAGTAGGCAAGGGAGAAAGTGGGGCAGACTGTCCAAGCATCTACAAGAGGGATTTCATTGTGTCTTGATATTTTATTTTAATATAGGTATTTATGAAATTGGGCATAAAGCATTCTTGACTTTGGAACTTGATTTTTTATTTTATCATAAACATTTTTTCCCAAAATATTACTGTGAAATCTGACCCCCTTGTCAAATACTATTATAGACCACCTTAAAGTTCACAAAGAATTGTCCTGACAGTGTGTTGACTTTTTAGATTTTCATACTGTTTGCTTTTTTCTCTTTTGATATGGGACTTATGTTTCTCTATTTTTTAATCTTTAGTCAACTGAAAGTCTGTGTTAAATTTTCACTTCTGCTAGTATTTTTAAGTTTTTTCATACTAAAGTTTTATTTTCTGTTCCATGTAATTATTTCTCCATCCTTATAGATCTGAGGACATGAACATTGCTTTCCTTTAATTTTTTTTCTTAACCATCACTTTATTTTAGTTGTTGTTGATACTTTTATATATATATATATATATATATCAATCACTCTGTATATGTGCATGCATGTGTGCATGTATGTTTTAGAAAATAGCGAGTGGGAGGGGTAGCAGCAATAGTAGGTTAGTGGGGATCAGGACATTAAATAGGGAGTGATAATACAGCACAGTCAGTGCTTAAAATGAATTTACAGGGGACCTAAGATACTCATTAACAACTTGCTTTTCAGAAACTAGTTTTAGCAATTTTATTGTGTCCTTTAATCATTTTAAAAATAATTTTTAGATCAAACATGTGTGGCTTATTTCTATGATCACCACCAATATTTAACAACATGAATTCTTTCATTTGTAAATTCTTGACAGGCTGGTGGTATCTGAGTGATTTTTTTTCAAGAGTAATTTGAAGTGAATTTTGTCTTCATATACTCTAGAATACTTCAGGGCAAGGACAACCTGAGAAGTACAAAATTGTTGCATTATCTCCTTTTCTCTTCCTAGTTATGTCCTATGGTCAGCCTAAGTTTTGTTTCTTAATAATTTACTCCTTCTGTTTTTTTACATATATTTTTATAATATTTTTATTTTTAAAATATATGTTTTTATTTATTTGCAAGCAGAGAGAGATGGCTGGAGAGATGGCTTAACTGTTAAGGTGCTTGCCTGCAAAGCCAAAGGACCTAGGTTTGATTCTCCAGGATCCAAGAAATCCAGTTGCACAAGGTGGCACATGTGTCTGGAGTTCATTTGTAGTGGCTGGAGGTCCTGGCGTGCCCATTTTCTCTGTCTGCCTCTCTGTCTCGCTCTCTCTCTCTTTCTCTCTCTCTGTCTCTCTTACTCTCAAATAAATAAATAAAACTAAAAAGTTAAGTGGAGAAGAGATAATGAATGCAAATGAACTCTAGATCTCTGCACCATTTGTGCATCTGGCTTTACATGGGTTCTTGGAATTTGTACCCTGGCCATCAGGCTTTGCAAGTAAGAGCCTTTAACCTCTGAGCCATCTCTCCAGCCCTGCTTACACACACACACACACACACACACACACACACACACACACACACACACACACATTTTGGTTTTTCAAGGTAGGGTCTTGCTATAGCCCAGGCTGACCTGGAATTCACTAATTAGTCTCAGGCTGGCCTCGAACACACAGTGATTCTCCTACCTCTGCCTCTCGAGTGTTGGGATTAAAGGTGTGTGCCACCATGCCCGGCTGCTTACATATTTTTAAACTCATTTATTTGTCATTAAAGTTCAACAATTCCCCCAAGACATGTAGTTAAGCATTGGTTTCACCTTCAATTTTATTATATTATTTTGTGGTAAACGTTCCAATCTGTATACTGCTCTCTTTCCACTGCTCAAGGTTTTTCTATTGTATTTCTTTTCTGTGCTGTTTCTTCATAGATTCCAATCATGTATAAGTCATAATAGCTGTATGCTTTCTATTACATATGACTTTTCTGTCCTTTCTTCTGCTTTTCCAGTGGAAGCATCTTAACCAAATTGCTAAATCTCCTGGCTTTTTAAAATGTTCAATTTTAACTCTGCACCACATAATATGATGTAATTTTATTTTTGAGTTTTTACCTCTTTATCATCTTATGTATTAGTTATTCCATTTTAAAATTCTATGCAGCCAGGCTGTAGAGATGGCTTGGTAGTTAAGGCGCCTGCTGGTAAAGCCAAAGGGCCCAGGTTCAGTTCTCCAGTACCCACATAAAGCCAGATGCACAAGGTGGTACATGCATCTAGCATTCCCTTACAGTGGCTAGACGCCCTGGTATGCCCGTTCTCTCTCTTTATCTATCTCTCTATCTATCTATCTATCTATCTATCTATCTCTGCTTCTCTCAAATAATAAATAAAAATTTTTGTTTTAAATTCTATGCAGCCAATATCTGTTGTGTATGTGTGGTGGGGGATATTAAGACAGACCCTTGTGTAGCCCAGACTGGCCTCAAACTCCCTGTGTACCTGACAATAATCTTGAACTTTGATCCTCCTGCTTCTACCTCCTGAGTGCTGGAATTGCAGGTATATGCCACACCAGACCCTGGGCTTACTGCATTTTAGGCAAGCATTCTAGTGAGTGAATTGAAAATGAGCAAGTGCTCATTAAATGCTTGCATACCCCCTCCCTGGCATGCCTTCTAACTTTCTCTCCGCTCCCTTCACTGTCTTTGCCACTAATCCCAATCTATAGGAAAGCCAGTTAAGGAAATAATCACATGGCTGCACAAAGGGATATGTTCAAAAAATCGCTACAATATTGATTAATGACAAAAATTTGGAGCAAGTAGATTAATTTTTAATTTAATCATCATAATTAGATTTATTAATCTGACTAAATAGATTAATAGAGATTGAATTAATATTTATAAAGCACTTAGAACAATGTTTTGTATATGTGATTTCTTTTTTTAAAATATTTATTTTAGAGAGAAAGATGCAGGTAGAGAGAGAGAATGGATGCACCAGGGCTTCTAGCCACTACAAACAAACTCCAGATGTATGTGTCATCTTGTGCATCTGGCTTTATGTGGGTACTAGGGGATCAAACCTGGGTCCTGTGGCTATGCTGCCACAGGACTTAACCACTAAGCCCTCTCTCCAGCCCCTTGATCACTGTGATTTTTAAAAGTGGTGTGGGGGTTAATGTCCTACCACTGAATATCCTTTAAGATTGAGACATGCCAATGTGAAACTGTTGCTACTTTCACCAAAGCCCAGAGAGATACTGGACAGACCCTTTGGCTGCTTGTCAAGTACAGAAAACCTGAATTTTCTGCTTGATAAAATGAACATGTCAAAAGAAATTACATACAGACCAAAGAGTCTCTGACCTTTGGTGAGAGCGTATTTCGGTCATTCTGGTTCTAAAATATTTATTGAAGGACTAATTTTACCTGTTATTTTATTCGTAATAAATAATGACTTTATATCTGTTAGGTCTATAGCCCAGCCTCTTAGAAGAGACTCTCATTCATTTTCCTATTACCACAGTGACACTGTGCTAAGGATCTAGAGCAGAGAATGAACTACAGCTTGCAAAGCCAGAGCAGTCACTGTCTAGCCCATTCCAGGAAAAAAAATGAAAGTCTCTCTGTGATTCTCGAGAATCAAATACAAGAACAGGAAAGCATTTATTAGCTTTTAAGGGAAAAGAGTCTAGAATTAAGTTGTTAGCCAACATATCTATATTTTAAAATAAAAGAATAGCAGTTATATAAAAATGCTAATAGAAAGCATTAATAATTTTTAAAGCATGTTGAAATTTGTATAATTTTTGAAGATATTTTTAATGTTTAAAAATATTAATATTATTTATGTGTATGTGTATATATTTTAAGATATTTTTGTTTATATGATACAGAGGGAGAGAGAATGGGCATGCCAGGGCCTCCAGCCACTGCAAATGAACTCCAGATGCACATGCCACCTTGTATATCTGGCTAATATGGGTCCTGGAATCAAACCGGGGTCCATTGGCTTTGCAGGTAAACGCCCTAACTGCTAAGCCAGCCCTCCAGCCCATGTGTATATATTTTTGTGGTCTTTATGTGTGTGTATGTATGCTCATATATTTGTGGACACACGTGTTATCTATATAGATACACATGTGGGTGCATGTATGTGGAGACCATAGGTTGACATTGGGTGTCCTCCTAAGCCTCTCTCTCTCTCTCTCCTTTAGTTTTGCTTTTGCTTGTTTTGAAGCAGGGTCTTGCTCTAGCTTAGGCTGACCAGGAATTCACTATGTACTTTGAGGGTGGCCTCAAACTCACAGCAGCTCTCCTATTTCCTCCCAAATGCTGGGATTAAAGATGTGTGCCACCGTGCCTGGCCTAAGTCTCTTTCTACCTTATTCTTTGAGATAGGGTCTTTCACTGAACCTAGAGTTACCAACTTAGAGTATTTAGTCAGTGAGCATGTCCTGAGGAAACCCCACCTGTTGCTTTAGCTTTGGGATTCTAAGTGTGTGCCACCACACCCAGCATTTTCTTTTTTAGTTATTTATTTGTAAGCAGAGAGAAACAGAGAGAGAGAGAGGGGAGAGAATGAGATTGGGTGTGCCAGGTCCTCTTAGCCACTATAAACAACTCCAGATGCATATGCCACTTTGTGCATCTGGCTTTACATGGATACTGGGGAATCAAACTCATGTCATTAGATTTTGCAGGCAAGCACCTTAACCTCTGAGCCATATCTCCAGCCCAACAGCCAGCATTTTTACATGGGTTCTGGGAATCCAAACTCATGCCTCAGTGATAAGCACTTTAGCAGTTGAGATATCTCCCCAGCCTCTATAAATATTTTTTTTAATATTTGAAAATGAAGAACTTGATATAGGACTGGAGAAGGTTGCTCAGTGGTTAAAGCACTTGCCTACAAAGCCAACTACTGGGATTTAGTTCCCTACTACCCATGTAAAGCCAGATGCACAAAGGGTCACATGCATCTGGAGTTTGGGCATGCCAGGGCCTCCAGCTGCTACAAACATACTCTGTCTCTCTTCTCTCTCTCTCTCTCTCTCTCTCTCTCTCTCTCTTTCTCTCTCTCTCTCTCTGCTTTCAAATAAATAAATAAAAATATTTTAAGAACTTGATTTGAAATACCTAATTTTATAAATCAAAAGAAGAAATGTTTAGTAAATAGATCCTTGCTTATTCTTAACTCTGATAATTATTTTTTAAATATAACACTGAAGAACATAAAGCAGAAAATACCAGATCAGACAAGACCAGGTATACTGTCATTATGATAATACACATAAATAAATTGTGTCCATACTAAGCAGAAGGAAAACATCTAGGTTTAAAAAGTGGGTGTGGCAGTGCACACCTGTAATCACAGCACCCTGTAGACTGAGGCAAGAGAATCCTGAATTTGAGGCTAGCCTGAGCTACATAGCAACTCTGCCTCAATATACCAAACAGTTTGACAAAAGAAAAGAAAAGAAAAGAAAAGAAAAGAAAAGAAAAGAAAAGAAAAGAAAAGAAAAGAAAAGAAAAGAAAAGAAAAGGGGATTCTGGGATGTTAGAAGGCAAAAGGCAGGAACATTAAAGTTAATGCAATTTAAAGAAAAGCAGAAGTATTAGATGTAGATGGTCACGTTAGGGGCCAGCACACTGACTTGTGTTCATATTGGACTTCAGTGGATTGCACTGTATTATGTCAATGAGTTATTGATCAAGCAAGGTCATCCAGACCAGTCATTGTGAAACAGACATCTGGGGGTTGTAGTCTTAGCTTTTAAAATAAATAAATAAATAAATAAATAAATAAATAAATAAATAAATAAGGACTTATTTATTTGAAAGAAGAGAGAGGAAGGAGGGAGATTGCGAATGAGGATGGGTGCACCAGTGCCTTTGCCACTGCAAATGAACTCCAGACACATGTGCCACCTTGTGTGCCTGGTGATCTGTGGGTACTGGGGAATGGAACTCAGTCTGCCATGCTTTGAAAACAAGTGTCTTTAACCTCTGAGGCATCTCCCCAGCCCAGGTCTTGGCTTTTAATTGTGCATCTATGCAGGACAGGAAAAGACAAGTTGGTTACAAGCAGCAGGAGACACTTAACTGAGAAAAGACAGATGTGATAGCAGTTGCACAGGTCTGATTCCACACACCTTCAAACTAGAACCACACTAAGCAAACATTTAGATACAGATGAGCAATTGTTTTGGAGTCTTAACAATCTGTTTCTGTGGAAGAGTGATTCTGAGAACAAGTGAGCAGAATGACCTTGGTAAATGTTCATTGCTTGTTCAGTTGTTAGACCTATCTCTGCATACAAGCCATCTTTTCTTCCAGTCATTTATTTTTGACATCAGGACTCTTATGAAAGTTTAAGGCTTATACTTTGTCTTCCCTAAGTTCTGCTTCACTTGCTGAAGTCATGTTTTGCCTATGACATGTGTGGCGTGCTGACTAACAAGATATTAAACAAAGGCAGTTTTGTAGGGTGGGAACAGTTCTCCTTTGGTTGTGATGATGGTGAATGTGAATATTTATAAACTGGGCTGCACACACATATGACCTGCAAAAACTAACAAAATCTAAATAAGATCTGTGCATTTGTTCACACATCAGGGTCAGTTAACAGGTTTTGACAATGTCCTATGGTTGGCATTAAGAGAAGCAATTTAAAGAGCATACAGAAATTGTATTTTTTTTAACTTCTTGTGAGTGTAGTTCAGGATAAAAAAATACATTAAAAAGGGCAGCTACTATTCAGTAGAGGTACAGCTGGCCAGATGAGCAGGCGTGGCGTAAGCCAGCAGCTCTCAGGCTTGAGCTCAGACACTGAAAGAGCTTTATAAATTGTGTGGGGGTGGGGGAGGTGTATCCTCTCACTACTACCATGTACCCATTGAGCTAAGATCTCTAGGAATGGAATCAAGGAATCTGAACTTTGACAGAATTACTCAAAATTGGACACATGGGTTTCTCAGCCTGGGGAGGCCTGGCATATTCCATATAAACGTTGACTGTGATTCTCAAGTCTCCCCCACCTACCACCACCCATTCTTGTTAGTCTGAACATCCTTCTGCATTCTGACAAGTGGTAACAACCATCCTTTTAGACTTCAGCATTTGTTAAGAATTTCCCCTTTTTTCTGAGTTTTGATCACTGTTTTGGTGGAGATTTCTTGAGCCATTAATCATTTGCCACCTTACTCAGGAAGCCCATCTGTTCTTCAGATGGGCTTGTCTTTACCTCATCCCCATGTGAATAGCACCCAATTTCAGGTTTCTCCACTAGGACAAGAAATTCTGTTTCTCTTGACCAATTTCTTACAATAATGTGAGATCCCATTTTCCCCCACATTGGCTAGTGAGTGGAAGTCAGCCAAAGCAACCATGGTGAAAATGTCACTTGGGAAAACTCAACCCAAACCTGAAAGTGCTGTCACTGAAGTTTTTGTTCATGCAAATTGGAAAAGCTCTCCCCTCTCAGCCACTGATATCCCTGATATACTGTTTCTCTGCTAAAAATTATCCAAAGATGTTTTTAGACGTGAGCTGGTGAAAGCTAAAAACTAACTCTATTGAAGATGGAGGGGAATGTAAAGAGTCCTGACATTTGTGACTTATTCTATCAGACATCTTATCTTTTCAATAGCTACAGGTTCTTTTGCGCATATGGAAAATCAGTTGTAGAACAAAGACTATGACACATTATGCTAGAAGGGTCTGATTTGCTGCAGTGCAAAGAGCACTGAAACATGAATGTTTACTCAACAGTTCCACTAACTAAAAATGAGCCCTTGGCCCAATGGCCCAGCTGCCCTGGACCTTACTCTCCATATCTGTAAAAGCCATTATTATAGCACCCTCACACATCTATGAGCTGTAGAAGTTACTGTATGCATAATTTCCTGGTCAACCCTCCAGAACTTCAGAATGTGATTTTTATGACATGGATAAAAAATAAAAATTCAAATTTTGCATGTTTTAAAGCATTTAATTTTAATGCAGTTTAAAATGTATTAGTTAAAATATTTTACTTTAAGCTGGTGACATACAAAAAAAAAAAAAAGCATAGCTATTCCAGTTAATGTTTTATCACATTTGGCTCACAGTTTGGAGGTTCACAGGCATGACACTATCCACAGCGCAGTGCAGGTGGCACCTTCACAGCAGATGACAGCACAGCTAAAGGAGCACCTGTGACAGGAAGCAGTTCTGTCACCAGACAGGAAGCCGGGGAGGCTGTGTCACTTTCTCACAACTGACTCAAGAGCATCTCTTTGATCATAATTATCTCCATAGACTTTGGTATAAAGGTTATGCCCACCTAAGACATTGTTTCTAAGAATTTAAGAAAGAATGAGAAGGTTTTCTGGGTGAAATACTACACAGCAGGAAGCTTCTGTCTAGTAACATTAAGGATGTTCTTGATCTTACTGTCAGAGATTAGCCAAATCCTGTTGATCCTTCTTTCTATTTTGGTAAATTGTCTTTTAGTAAAGTGTCTATTTCATTTAAACTTCCTAACCTTTTGGATTAAAGCCATCCATAATCTTACTGTATTTTAAAATATCTTAGAATCTATAGTTATATACCCTTTCTTTAATCTTAATAATGGGAATTTGTGCTCTCCTCTTTTTCATTGTTAATAGCAGTTTATCATTTTTACTTATCTTAAAGAACTATTTTGGGAGTTTGTTGATTCCACTGGGCATTTAGATTCCGTTCATCTGTTTTTGCTATCAGTAGTAGAGTTATTTAGATGTGTCTTTTTTTTTTTTAGATAGGATCTCACTTTATCCCAGGCTGGAACTCTGTCTAGTCCCAGACTTGCCTCGAACTCATGGCTTGTGCAACCACACCTGGCTGAATTTTTGTTTTCTTGACATAGGATGTGGAGTGTCTCTTAGTCTGATCATGTAGCATATGTATCTTTTTGGTGAGGTTTCTATTAAGATCTTTCCCTATTTTTTGATTTAGTTGTCTGTTTTTTATTATCCAGTTTTAAGAGTTCATTGTACATTTTGGATAACAATCCTTTGTAAGATGCGTCCTTTTAAAGTATTTTCCCCCTTTGGGGCTTTTTCCCCCCTTCTTTTGAATGTATTTCACAGAACACAAATTTTTAATGTTGCTGATGTCTTGGTTATAAATTCTTTCATGGGTCATGCCTTTATTATTGTATATAAAACGTCATTGCCAAGTCCAAGTGGATCTAGATTTTCTTCTAGGAGATTTTACAGTTCTGCCTTTTATATTTAGAACTGTGATCCAGCTTAGTTTATTTTGTGGCAGGTTTAAGTTTTATCTGTGTTCTTTTTTTTTTTTTTTTTTTTTCTCAAAATATGGCTATCCCGTTGTACTGGCACCATTTGTTGAAAACATCACCTTTGCTTCATTAATTTGCCAGTGATCACCCGGATATATTTGCATTGTGTTACTTTCTGGCTTTGTTTGTTTGTTTGTTTATTGGTTTTTCAATGTATGGTCTCACTACAGCCCAGGTTGACCATAGTATTCTTTATGTAGTCTGAGGCTGGCCTCGAACTCATAATGGTCCTCCTACCTCTACGTCCTAGTGCTAGGATTAAAGGCATAGGCCACCATGCCCCACCTTCCTAACTTTTTACTTTTCTCTGTTGATCTATTTGTCAATTCTTTTGTCAGTGCCAAATTATAAGTTTATCATAACTCTTGAAGCCAGATTCTGTCAGTCCTCTGGATTTTGACTACGATTACATTGAATCTATATGTCAAGCTGGAAATAACTGATATATTATTGAATCTTCCTATCAGTGAATATGGGATAGCTTCCCAATTATTTAGTTCTTTCAATTTCATTCAGTAGAATTTATACTATTCCTCATGTAGATCTTGTTCATATTTTATTAGATTTATACTTATGTATTTCATTTTGAAGGATACTAATATAAATGGCATATTTATTTATTTATTTATTTGGCAGCAAAAGAAGGAAAGGGAGACAGAGAGAGAGAAGGGGCACATCAGAGTCTCTAGCCACTGCAAATGAACTCCAGACATGTGCGCCCCCTTATGCATCTGGCTAACGTGGGTCCTGGGGAATCAAACCTGGGTCCTTTGACTTTGCAGGCAAGTGCCTTAATCGCTAAGACATCCCCTCAGCCCTAAATGGCATTGTATTTTTTAACTTCAACTGCCATTTGTTAATTTCTGCTAATTGTAAAGCAAATAAACAAAGTGTTAACTATGTATTCTGCAGCCTTGTTATAATCACTTATTAGTTCCAGAATATTTTGATTCTTTTAGACTTTCTATGTAGATAACTATATCATCTATATAATTTTAAAAAAGAGTTGGGCTGGAGAGATGGCTTAGCAGTTAAGTGCTTGCCTATGAAGCCTAATGACCTCAGTTCGAAGCTCCATTCCCCAGTACTCATATAAGCCAGATGCACAAGGTGGTGCATGCATCTGGAGTTCGTTTGCAGTGGCTAGAGGCCCTGGTGCACTCATTCTCTCTCTCTCTCTCTCTCTCGCTCTCTCTCTCTCCCTGTCTCTGTCTCAAATAAATAAATAAATAAATAAAAAGCTTTTTTTAAAAAAGAGTTAACCCTTCCTTCCTAAGTAGTATACATTTTATTTTCTTTTTATGCCCTATTCCATTAGCTAGAATTTCCAGTAAAATGTTAAAAACAGTGGTGAGAGGGGATATTTTTGTTTTGTTCCGGGTCTTAAGTAGAAAAGCTTCTATTCTTGGCACTAAATATGTTAATTATTTTTATTTTGTAAATATTATTTATTAAATTGAGTATGTGTTCCCTGTGTCATAATTTGCTGAGAGTTCTTTTTAATTTTGAATGAGTGTGAAATGTTGTCATTTTTTTGTCTAATTATATGTTCATGTACTTTTTTTTTCCTTTAGCCTATTGATATGATGGATTACATTAGTTGCTTTTCAAATGTTTATCTAGCTGGCCTGGTAGAGTAAGTTTGGGACCATTTCTGCTTCTGTGTTCTGAAAGAGATTATAGAAAACTGGAATAATTGCTTACTTAAACATTCAATTTCTGCTCCTAGAGTTAAAACTTTCAAATGTATGCTCCAAGAACATTTAACTCCTAATAGGTTTCTCAGTTCCTCAACTACATTCCTATTTTCATACCCCTACTCTGGTTTTGAAGAAGTATAATTTCTGATTCTGTATACTGTATTTATCTCTAGTTTGGCATGTGGAGGGGCAACTGTTTGTCTTGTGACCTCGCTTCTCTTAGAGATTAAAAAAAGTTGACTTTTCAGCTTTCTCAGGTTTTACCTGTTAGTGACCAATGGTGACTTCCAGGCTTCTGATTATATGCAGAACTCAAGACTGGGATTTCTTTGAGCCATCTCCTTGTTCTTGATCTCTACTTTAACTCCACTTTGGTCAGACAATATAAAAGAATGATTTATAGTTCTTTGAAATTTATTGAAACTTGCCTTTTGGTTTATTGTGTGACCAAGTTTGGTAAATGCCCTATGTGACCTTTAAAAGACTTCTCTGAAGTTATTGTTATAATGTGCTGTAGATACTAATTAAATCATGCTTGCTAATCACAATAGCAAATTTTTATGTCCATGGAGTTTTGATTGTCATTTTTATTTATTTTATTTTATTTTTTTTATTTATTTGGTTTTTCAAGGTAGCATTTCACTGTAGCCCAGCCTGACCTGGAATTCACTATGTTGTCTCAAGGTGGCCTCGAACTCACAGCAATCCTCCTATCTCTACCTCCCAAGTGCTGGGATTAAATGTGTATGCCACCATGCCTGGCTCGATTGTCATTATAATTGTTCTTTCAGTTACCTAGATGTGTACAGTTCTCCAATTGTGATTATGGATTTAAAAATTTTCTCCTGCCATTTGTTTTCTTTTCATACATTGAAGCTATGAGCTGCATACAAATTTAGGATTGTTTCATCTTCCTCCTACCTCGAGTTTTTTTGGTAGTATAGTTATTAGGTATGTTCTTGGATGTTTATTTTATTAATATACATAATTTAATTTACAAAAATATACTAAGTATATAAAATTATATCATGTGCATACTTATAACAATGTTCATACTTATTAAAATGCTCAGAAATGTGTCTTACATTCTAGTACAATAGTGAATGAACACTCCCAAACAAAAACTGGATTTCCTGTCTTTTTTTATTTTATTTTATTTTATTTTATTTTATTTACTGATTTGAGAGAGAGGCACATAGAAAGAGAGAGAGAGAGAGAGAATGGATGCACCAGAGCCTTTAGCAACTACAAACAAACTCCAGATGCATGTGCCACCTTGTGTACCTGGCTTACGTGGGCACTGGGGAATCAAACTTGGGTCCTTAGGCTTTGCGGTCAACTGCCTTAACCACTTGGAATAAACTAAAGTCCTGCCATTTACTGGAACTTGATAAGGTTATTTAAGAGTAATAAGATAAGGATAATTTTTATTTATTTATTTATTTATTTTTGGTTTTTTTTGGTTTTTCAAGGTAGGATTTCACTCTGGCCCAGGCTGACCTGGAATTAACTATGTAGTCTCAGGATGGCCTCGAACTCATGGTGATCCTCCTACCTCTGCCTCCCGAGTGCTGGGATTAAAGGCGTGTGCCACCACGCCCGGCAAGATAAGGATAATTTTTAAAGAGTTTAGAGTAACCATTTAAAGGACAAATGATTATATATTCAACAAGTTAATAGAAAAGTAGAATGACACAATTACTGTTTCACAAGGTCAGAGATGAGGAAAAAGGAAAAGGATGGCAAAAATAAAAAAACAAAAAGTATAATGGTACATGCCAACCCCAACACATCAGTAATTAACCTAAGTGAAAATTAATTAAATATTTCAATTACAAAAGAGACTTCACTAGAAGAAACAAAAAAACAAAATTCTGTGTCTTTCTTGCCACAAACTATAATAATCTTGAAAAACAAAATAAAATGATGGAAAAGATATTGTGCAAATGTAGCTATAAAAAAGCTGGTATGGCTATAGTAATATCACTGTAGAATTTAAGATACGAAGGAGGAGAAGAGGCTATAACATCTTGTTAAACACTTGACAGGAAGGCTAGAGAGATGGCTTAGTGGTTAAGGTGCTTGCCTACAAAGACAGATGCACAAGGTGGCACATGTGTCTAGAGTTCATTTGCAGTGGCTGGAGTCCATAGAATGCTCTTTCTTTCTCTCTCCCAAATACATATTTATTTAAACAAAACTTACTGGGCTGGAGAGTTGGCTTAGAGCTAAGGCACTTGCCTGAAAAGCTGAAGGACGAGTCTAGAGATCATTTGCAGTGGCTGGAATCCCTAGCATGCCCTTTCTATCTGTCTCTCTCTCTCTCTCTTTCTCTCTCTCTCTCTCTAAAATAAATAAATTAATTAATTAAAAAAAAAAAAACTTCCTGTGCTGGAGAGATGGTTTAGCACTTAAGGCACTTGCCTGTGAAGTCTAAGGACCCAGGTTCCATTCCTCAGGACCCATGTAGCCAGATGCACAAGGTGGTGCATGTGTCTGCAGTTTGTTTTTGGCTGCTGGAGGCTCTTTTGCACCCATTCATTCTCATTCTACCCCCCAAAATAAATAAAATAAAATAAAATTTAAAAATTACTGCTAATACTTACCTGGCAGGGGTGATACAATGATCATGAAGGTGTTTTCCCCAGGACTAGGGTTATCCATTGCATTCTGGATGTGCTGACCCCTGCAGTTTCCCTAAATGAGGGAAACTCAATTGCATATTGTGTGGTAGTGAGGACAGCTTTGTATTCTCCCCTGATTAGAAAACACGTGTTTTTACATGTACATATATGTTTCTAATAGCATAGGCGGCAGCTGCTGAATTATCTGCTTTTGTTTGCTTTTGAGATGCCATTTTGTGCCCTTAATTATAGAGGGATATTTTTCTTCAGATAAATAAATAGCCAATTATTTTCTTTTTGCATTCCTGAATTATTACTTCATTAGATTTTTATGCCTTTCATTTCTATCATTTTCCTTGCAGATACCAATCTTAGTGCTGTTCCTCTAAGGATTTATTTGTGTATATTATTTAAAAAAATTTTTTTGTTTACTTGAGACAGAGAGAAAGAAGCAGAGTATGGGTGCACCAGGGCTTCCTGCCACTGTAAACACACTCCAGACCCATGTACCACTTTGTGCATCTGGCTTTCCAGGGTACTGAACAATTGATCCTGGGCTGTCAAGGTTTGCAAGCAATCACCTTTAACAACACTGAACTATCTTTCCCACCCTTATTTGTGTATTGTAAAATGTTCTATTTTGGAATCTTGACAGCTTTATTCTAATGTAGCAGTGTGTATATTTGTGTGTCTCCTGCATGAGCTTTAGCATGCCTTTTGAATCTGTGCCTTGATGACTCACGTTTGGAAAACTTGTAGTTATTCTCTTTTCCTGGGTCCTCCTTGCAACTCAAAATACACTTATCTTTATACTTAGTTTCTTCACTGGGTCCCACGCTTTGCCTTTTTGCTTCAAGCTGAGTATTTGTTTCATTCTAGATATTTTCCACTTAGCTGATCTCTTCAGCTGTGTAAACTCTGCTCATCAGTCTGTCTGCAGTGTTCTTCGATTTAGCTGTCATCTTGGTTACCTTTTCATTGCACTGATAAAAATACCTGACACACCAGTTTCAGAGGCTTAGTCCCATGCTTTCTGGACCCCACCATTGTGAGCCTGGGGTAAAGCAGAGTAGAATGGCAGGGCAGAGTAGCCATAGTAGATGAGGGAAACAGAGAAACCAAAATTTACTGAGTTTCTTCCTTCAGCCAGGCCTTCCAGTACCTCCCGATACTACCATCAGATTAGGAATCCATCAGTGAATTAATTATGAATCCATCAATGGATTAATTTTTTTTTCAATGGATTAATTTATAGCAACTGGGATCAAAATCCTTTTCATGTCACAGAGCACCTGTCAGTGCACTTGTCCTATAAACAGAAGGTGGCTCTGCTCTATCCTGTATACTTTGTAGTTTTCTGAATAATTCTGCACATCCCAAAGCTAGCTCTATAACACACCCAGTCGGGTTCCTTTCATACCACCCACAGCTTGAATTCCTAGAGCTGAGCTCGCATCTTGAGTCCTATAAAAATTAAAATGTGAATTACCTGGGTCTTTGTAGCCTGCTTGTTGATCTGAGGGCCATGCATCCATTTCTTTTGTATCATTTGTTATCAAATTTTGACCTTAGACTGGGCCTTTTCATGCTCAAAGTTGCAGAGCCAATTAACAAGACCAGCCACCAGTTGAACAGCAGTTTCATTCATGTTCAGCTGGCTTCATTGCTTTGGGCCTGAAGAGGCAGAACATTATGGTAGAAGGAGGGTGAAGCAGAGGAGGCTGCTGTACCTCATGGTGGCCAGGAAACAGAGAGAAAAGGAGGGGACTGTGGGGTAAGGTTTACCCTCAAGGGTATGCTCAGAGTGAACCACCTCTCTAGCCAGGACCCACCTCTGTCCATTTAGCTATGAATTCACCAATGGATTAATTCATTAATGGAGTTAGAGCCCTTGTGACCCAGTCAACTCTGAACTCTGAAGTAGGGCTATACTTTCAATAGAGCAGTCAAACAGTAACAAGTGGTTATAGGAGTAGGGTAAGGAATGAGGAAGAAGACAAAGTAGTCAAGGGGAGAAATAGTCCTGTCTTTTCTGGGAAGGGACAGAGGCTTTTGCAGATTTTGGGCCCCACATATTTTGTTCTTTTTATTGTTTTTTCCAGTCATTGTCATGGCAGTTGGCAGGTGTCATGGTGCTTGAGGATGTGACATTTGACATGCATATATGGTTATAATGAAGACAGAGATTAGGGTCACTCTTGCAGTCATGTTAAGTCCAGCCATCTTCAGCCAGCCCACCTGAAAAAGCCCTTCTAACTTCCAGCATCCTGTGTCAAAGGTTAAGGTCATGGATAAGTAGAGTCAACTAGATAACATGAGTAACACAGAATGTAGGCGATGTAACACTTTGGCCCTTCACATGCCTGGTTCTTACACAGGCCCTAAGTCGAACACGCACCAGGAATAGCATTCTCATAAGGGTATTTTCATAAGGGCGTTACCATAAGGCTTACCTCCTTTGTATAAAAACAATCGTGTAGGGTAACAGTTACTGTTCCACTTGTAGGGATGAAGTCAGAAACTCAGGGTGCTCCTGAGCAATAGTTTGCAGCCATATCCTAACCTTAGACACAGAGCCAAACTTACAGTTCAGTACTGTTCTTGTGTCCCAATAATAGTAGCAAATAAGTGGTTGATTGTTAATTGAGGAGTAATTTTAAACTATTTCCTTATTATGGTTTGATACTCCCTACCAATGTCATGACTAATCTCACAAGATCTATTGATGAAAATTAGGAGAGAGACTAATGGAGAAAGGGAGGGGATATGATGTAGACTGGAGTTCTAAAGTGGAATGGGGGAGGTAAGGGAAATATCAGGTGGGGTTTTTTTGGTATGTAAGATTAAAAGTCAATAAAAAATAATAAAAAAAAGATCTATTGATGACTAGCGGTCTTAGGTAAATGAAGAGTGAGGAAGAGATTTTAATTCCTGCCTCCTTAAAAGGGATTCTGTACTCAGAGAAAGCATTTTTTCTGATCTGGGGCAGATAGTATATTTGCTGAGTTCATTACAATAGACATCTATTGAATACTTACTATGAGCTACATATTGTGGGAAAATCACTTTTAAAAATCATATCCCTTCAAGATAGATGTGTGTATGTTTGGCTCTTGTCATCTCCCTTAACATACACACACCGCTGAAGATAGAATATGCCACGGACATCCTAGATACTTTTCTCTCAGTGGGACAAAACACATGACAGAAGGAAGGAAACATTGATTTTGGCTCATGGTTTCAGGTGATTTCAGTGCATTGTGATGAGATGAGCATGGTGGCTTGGCTCTTCTCCAAGGCACGAGTTTAAAGCTGCCACTTCTTCACATGGCAGCTGGGCAGAAATGGGATGGTGCTGTAACTCTCAGAGGCCCACCACAATGGCCTATCTCTGTCTACCAGGCTCTACCTTGTAAGGTTTTACAACTTCCCAAAATAGCCCTGCCAACTGGAGACCCAGGTGCTCAAATATATGAGCCTGTGAGGGACAGTCAATACTCATACCACACCACCACTGGACTCACAGGATGGTAATTTAGTGAGGGAATGTTCTGACATAATCAGTCATGCAGTTCTAGCTACAAACATGATTTGCCACATACCTTCTCTGTAGTTAACACAAATGTGTTCCTCACTCACTCTGAAGCTACATTGCAAGGAAGCTGGCAGTTCTTCTGAGGTGCTTTGGGTGGGATTCTGTGCAATAGTGACAGAAATGCAGGAAATGGGGCAAGACAAAAAGGCTGAGCTGAGAGATCTCTGGATGGCTGAGCTCAAATTTTACTCAACAGCATTTATACCCCATGTTTTATATATTAGGCTTCCTCATAAAATTCATTTGAGGAGAGAAAACAGGCTCTATAATTAAAATCTAAATCAGCATATTTGCAACATCAACAGAACATTTTGGCTTTATGTGTGGGCACGTAACCAAAGATTTTGTGCTCCTACAATAATCAGAAATTACCTCCTGATTTGAAAAGCAGTATTGAAAGGATCCACCCATTTGATCACCAAGAAAATTATCCTCTGAAGAAGGAATGGGTGAGCATGATAGAGTTGTTACTTGTCAAAGTGTATTGACAGGACAGATTGGGCTGTCAGACAACACAGGCTACTCAGCCAAGGATACCAGGAAAGACTTCTACATAACCCGAGGCAAAGCCTTGTTCTAATCACTGTTTCAAAGTGAATCTCCAGTCAGGGTGTAGCTACTAGTAAGCTTGTTTTCAGTCTCAAGTCAGTTTACAAAATGACTGAGTTAATACTGCAAAGAACTGTATCATCTAGATCATATGGACAGAAAAAAGCTAGTCTTGTATCCACAACTGAGATACAAAAATGTAGTATGAACTGCTTTTGAGCCAGTTTTGTTTCTGGTAGTGATGTCCTCCAAAAGCTCAGGCCCCTGTCATAGCTGGTCAGCTCACTACCATGGCTGTAGGTCCCTCAAAGCTCCAGAAGTCAGCTGTTCTGTCACCTTATCTTGTCTACCCTCTTGTTCCTAACCCTCTTCTTTTTATATCCTGTTCCCTACTTTCTTTATAGTTACAGAGAGATGAAAGTCTCTCTCTCTAGGGTATGCTTGAAGGTGAGAATTTAGGTCTGGGGAACCTGTTAAAAATATGAATTGTTACTATGAACTCTGAGTGGCCTTTCAGCTTTGCTGACAGAATTACTCCATGTAGATCCCCCCCCCAAAAAAAAACAGGTAAGGTCACTTGGAGTTGAAACAAGCATGCCATCGGTATATTTGAAAATGAAATTATAATTAACCTGCTGATGGCTGTGAGGTGTTACCTTGAACTCTGTGTGGCCTCTTGGCACAGTGGCTGAACTTGTTTTATTAAATACCCAGAGACCTAAACAGGTGAAATCAGGATATGTCCAGAGCCAATTGTACTTATAGGAAGAAGATTTTCTCTCTCTGTCAATTGTAAGAAAGTTGGGAGTTAATTGAGTGACACTAATCAGAAAATAAAGATGAGTTTTGACCATTCATGTCTGTATGAAGCATAACATGTTAAAATTGCTGAGGAAAATGATGGCACTTTCTTATCTTGTGCATTGATTCCTAATGCAAAGAGGTTTGGCCTGGTGGCCTAAGAGTATTGTGGCTTGGATATCAGAAAGTTTATAAGAACACTGTAATTACCAGCTGAGAGGTATGAAATACCACCTGAACTCTAAGTGGCCCATTGACACATAAATTGGACAGATTTCTGGAACTGTTTCACAAGGGAATAGGGCAAGCCATAGAACAGTGACTGTAGCATAGCTAGTCAAGGAGAGGACTCTTGTGGTAGAGAATGAATGGGTACGGGGGCGAGTCAGGCAGCTTTGTTAGGCAGTTAGGGTGCTGGGCCCTGGAAAGTAAAAGCAATAATGTCTGCCCTTGCAGTTTCCACTTGCTACAGATCAAAGAAGCTGGTTTCTCCTTTATCTCTTGCCTGAAGGAGTTTCCTAGATCTATTTTTACACAAACAACCTGAGCCCCTCCTGGGAGGGAAGCCCCCTTTCCTAGACTTTAATCTTGACATTATGGTTGGTCAAGTTTAGCCCCTATAGCCCAGACCAATCAGCCCTCACTCTGGCTCATCTGAGCCCGAAGATAAAACCCACCACAATAACATTATAAATAGATGTGTGCTAGGGGACAAGCCTCTCTCTTGGCTGCCTGTTTACCACTCCTGGACCTCCAGGTTCATTCTGGGTGGGTTTTCCCTCCTTGGTTTAAATGTCCCTGGAAACAGTCATACACACTCAAAGATGTGCCTCACTAATCTCATCAAGTTGACAAACCATCACCGCTACCAAAGTGATCTTATAGAAATAGAACTTTGGGGCTGGAGAGATAGCTTAGTGATTAAGGTGTTTGCCTGCAAAGCCAAAGGACCCAGGTCTGATTCCCCAGGACCCACATAAGCCAGATGCACAAGGTGGTGCATACGTCTCTAGTTCATTTGCAGTGGTTGGAGGCCCTGGTGCACCCATTCTCTCTGTCTGTCTGTCTCTGTCTCTCTCTATATATCTATCTATCTATCTATCTATCTATCTATCTATCTATCTATCTCGATCTTTGAGTCTCTCAAATAAATAAATAAATAAAAATTTTAAAAATAGAAATAGAACTTTGATTGCTCATCATTAAAACTCTTAAACCTTCCCTTGGGAGACCAACTCTGCCTCTTAAGGGACCTTCTTTAGAAGATACTGTGAGCTAGACAAGCTTACTCAAGAATGCAGGGACAGCAAGACATTCAAGATTTTAATCTTGGGCTGGAGAAATGGCTTAGCAGTTAAGGCACTTGTCTGCAAAGCTGAAGGACCCAGGTTCGATCCCCCAGGAACTCCATAAGCCAGGTACACAAAGTGGTGCATACATCTGGAGTTTGTTTGCATTGGGCCCTGACGTGCTCATTCTTTCTCTCTCTATCTGCCTTTTTTCTCTCTCTCTCCATCAAATAAATAAATCCTTTTTAGAAAAAGATTTTAACCTTATTCATAAATGGTAGAAGCATTCACTGTGACCTTCACCCACTTAAGTTAGACTTCTGAAAGAAGGCAGACCAGTGAATAGGAAGAACTTATCCCCACATAATATGTGATGACATATGAGGGGTCTACCTATCACCAGTCCAGTGAAGCCCAAAGTCCTGCCTACTAGTGCCTTCTTAGAGGTCACATACCCTCTCAGGTCACATCCTGCCTGCCTTCCCTGTTGCATTTCTTGGCTTTCCCATGGTATACCTATACAGCTTTGTTGCTGTTCCCTGAGTGTGAGATGTGTTCCACCTTGTGCACATGTACCACCTGTGCACATGCATCACCTTGTGCATCTGGCTTGCGTGGGTTTCTGGGGAGTCGACCCTAGGTCCTTAGGCTTCCCAGGCAAGTGCCTTAACTGCTAAGCCATCTCTCCAGCCCTTAATCAGCACTTTTATCTAGTTTGTACTTTAATCATTTTTCCCAGAAACAGCCTGTTATACCAGAAATTCACATAAAGAACAGACATTACCATCTCATCTCATTCTCCCCTCGCACAATGCAGCTCTTGAATGTGATCTTGTTCTGACAAGAGTTGCTGTCCTCTCCATGTCTTCCTAAGCAAGTAGCAGAAGCAGTTGAGAAATAAATGGTGAGGACTGCCATTTATAGGAGAGGCAATACAAGACCAGCTGAGGTGAGTGGTGTGATAGGTGTTGCTGGGTCAGTTCAGGATCAGGACAGTGTGGTTATGAGGACAGCACAGCTATCCCCTGACAGTTCTCCCCTCGCCTGCACCCTGTGGGGTCTAACCTGTGTCTGTGACCTGAGGATTTTCTGAATGAATTACCATAACCGGGTTCCATTCAGAAAGGGGAAGTTTCCTGTCCATATCAAACATGCTCCCAACTGGATTCTTTTGCCTGGATGACTGGGAGGGAGAAACCCAACAGGAAATACATCTTTGTAAATTGGAAAAGGTAATAAGCTAAATCATGCAAGTTTTGGGCACTTATCCAAGGCGACCGCCTCCTAACCTCTGGGCACCTTGGCTCACCTCCCTGTTCTTCCCAGCCAGAAGCTTGCCAGGTAGCTTCTCTTTCTTACCTCCCTGATAAGGACCTTGCCACACCCAGGCTCGCATCCAGGCTCATTTCCTGCTTCCCCTGTCCTGTCTGATAATGTACTAGGGGATAGATAATGTTGTGGAGGTATTCAGGGAAGTGAAGAGAGGGAGGGGAAGGGAAGGAAAAAGCAAAGGGGTCAAATGTAGAGTTCAGCTTTACCTCTAGGTGACCTTGGCGGCTGTGAAATGCAGGAGAAATTGCCAGGGCTTCTCCCCCCCCCACACACACACACACCACTCAGCATTATTCTGACTTGGCTTTGCTGTAGAGCACCTTTCAGAACTAGAGCAAAATCAAGCTCGCTGTGGTCTACAGGTACCACTATTTTGATCTTGAGCTGCAATGTGCGATGTTGCCTGTGCATTGCTGAAGTATTGATCAAGATGAACATGTAGCTTTTCCTCACAGTCACAGAGGCAAATGCATCTGATACTGGCATCTACTTTCCCTCTGACAACTCTTTCTTCTTATCCCTTCCTTTATATTCCCTTTTTCCTACCCCTTCTTCTCCTCTCTTTCCCTCCATTCCTCCTCCTCTCTTTCCATCCATAGACCATCTTTCTCAGTCATGAAAAGTATCTTGACAAAGCAGCTCTGACTCTCAAAACCTCCTCTTCAGGAGTCTCTAGGTAACACGGAAAGGCTTAATCCCATGACTCAATGAGAGGCCGAGTGGTCAGAACTATCCCTGCTATCTTCCCCTCCTTATTGAAACATTTGAGAAAATCCAGACCAGGATACAGAAGAAATATATCCTAAATGAACGAAAAAGGAAGACGTGTAAACCTCTTGCTTTGGGCCTCCAATGTGTCCCTAAATCCTCTCACTACCATCTTTTCTTCTCACATCTAGGAAGCACAGCAAAGCATCTCATTGCCATAGAAGGCATAGTCTCCAGAGTGAGAGGCATGTCTAGAGTTTTGTCCGGCATTTTTGTACTTGAAAACTGCTAATGATTTACTTGAGTTGCTTTTCTCTTCCTTCCAAGCTGTTTTGTGCATAACAAGAGAAGAGGTATAAATGCCAATAAGAAACTTTTTTTATTTTAAAGAGAGAGAGAGACAGAGAGAGGAGAGATAGAGAATTGGTGTGCCAGGGTCTCAGCCACTACAATTGAACTCCAGACGCTTGTGCCACCTAGTGGGCATGTGCGACCTTATGCTTGCCTCACCTTTATGCATCTGGCTAACATGGGATCTGGAGAGTAGAACATAGGTCCTTAGGCTTCACAGGCAAGCGCCTTAACTGCTAAGCCATCTCTCCAGCCCCAATAAGAAACATTTTGATTTGTTTAAAAATGTTCTCCACCTTCTTGTCCAGGAAAAGAGCTATTCGGGTAGCTTAATCAAAAGGAAAAACATTCATTTATTTCCTGGCCTGTGAGTGTTAAAGATGAGTAACTAGAGGAAACAGCTACCTTCTGTGGACATGTTTGACATGATAGAAACTGCTGATGAGAAACAAATGCCTAAGAAAAGTGCTTCTGTTATGTTTTCAACAGACACTTCTACTGAGTTCTGGACACTGTGGGTGAAAAGGTAGAGGTAGAAGGATCCTATTAGAGGCTTCTTCAGAGTCTTTGGTTTAATATGTCTGAAGAGCTCACATTATTTAGACTTTAATTCTAAGTATTTACTAATATTTAGAGCAAAGTAACCCATAGCATTATCTCTGCGGAAGGAAAGTAAAGCTCAGGTAGACTAGTAGTCTGGACAACCTGTTTGCCTTTGATTAGGATTCTGCTCTCTGATTCTGGGAGGGTCCTCTGAGAAAACCCTGCTTTGAGGCTGTTTATGAGCACTACCACCATCTCCTTCTGGTGTCCCAGAATTTAATCTACCCAGGGGTTTAACCACTGCCAACAGGGAGTCTGAAAGCTTGGCTTCTGGAGGTGAGCAATGGTCCTGAACTGCCACCAGCTTCTCCTCTGTAGTTCAGTAAGCCCAAAATATTTTACCTTGCTTTTCCCAGATCAGAACAGTGATGATGAGTGGCAGGGGTGGTGGGGTGCAGGACATAGGCTTCCTGTCCTGTTCACCTTCACATCACCAGTGGTAGGATGGAGTTGTGTTGCGCTCCTTTTTCAACTCTCAATAAATACTCCTTCCTTTCTGTTTGCCTCACACCATTCTTTAAAGATTTGCAATATAGTAGGCAAAAACTAAGCAATATGTTTATATATTATCTCAGGTAATTTCCCAAGGCCCATGTGAGATTTAAAAAAAAAAAAAATTCCATTTTTATCAATGATGAACCGGAAACTCAGTCTAAGTCGAATTCAGACTTTCTGATGCCTAAGACACTCTGATGACCTTGCCTGGAATCAGTGTAGCTGACTGGCTGGTGTATGTGTCTGAAATAGCAGACATTTATTCAGATAGCCATAAACTCTGTGCCTTTAAAATTCAGAGGAAATTACTTCTTTAGTTGAGTTTAGAATTCCTTACACACAATAAATGAATTTCTCTATAGCTTAAAATAAGTACAGGCAAGTGACTATCCTTTTGAAGACTAATATTTTCAAGAAAAATTTTAAATAATAAAATCTAGATCCCCTGTCCATACTTGAACACTTACATTTTTATTTCTCCTATATTTAAAAATCTATGCAATTAGTAAGTAAAATATAAAAAGAAAGAAAAGAAGGAATATACTATAGCATATATAATACCCTGTTTGACTGCTAGGCCTAGCTAGGCAAGGACATTCATGCCATGAATTTGGCATTTACTTTTCCAGATCACTTTTTTCCTGATTTAAGCATCTCAAGCATATCTTTGGACAGTATTAAATGTTATCTTGTGTCTTTTCTGAATCTGTGCATGTGCATCACACTCTGTAATTCTACAGTATTTTTCACTAAATATTCTTCTCAGTATTTCTCCATGCCAATAATGCCATTAGTTTTTGTGGTTGTTTTGATCTTATTTTTCAAGTCAGGATCTCACTCTAGCCCAGACTGACCTGGAACTCACTCTGTAGCCCCAGGCTAGCCTTGAACTCATGTTGATACTCTTGCCTCAGCCTAGAGTGCTGTGATGCCATCTAGCTTTTATTCTTCCTTTTTTTAAAAAAAATAAATCTCTTTTAGCCTGGGATGACCTTAAGCTTCTGACCTACCTGCTTCTACCTCCAGAATGCTGGGATTACAGGCACATAAACATCACATTCGGTTTTATGAGGTCCTGGGGATTGAATGCAAGGCTTTGTGTGTGCTAGGCAAATGTTCTACCTCTCCAGCTGTAGGTTGCCCCCACCTCTGCCCAACTCCTATGTATTGTATGTTCTACATTATGTCAGTAGACCACACTTTACTGTTCTTCTGTCTTTGAACATTAAGTTGCTCCCATTTTTGTTGTTCCAAATAGCACATTACAGAATGTTCTCATCTTTGCTACCTTGTTCAGACAAGAGTGTTTCTTGGGAGTTTTCAAGTTGGAAGTCTACATCGGAACAGAATGATTTCATTATTGATTCACTTTTTCTTGATATACATGACATTTTTTAAACTTGGTGGAATACAAAAGTGGAACTATAAGAATTATATTTATAGCCAGAGAAGACGAGGGGATGGTATCAATGCCAAGTGCAGAAATGAGAGATTGTGCGGCCATGACTGTGGCAGTGTTCCCATTTGATTGTCCAGGCATGAGAGAGTTGAGTATATATGTGGCACTTTTTCTTTATTTGGTATGTTGTCCTTTTCATGCACTCAGGGATAGTCCCATTCTTTAATCAGAGAAAGGAAATAAAATAGCTCATGCCCAGAATTCAGGCTCAGCCAACTCTGTGGGATTCTAAGCAAACTGTTTTCAGGATCTTCATCGCATTCTGACTGTCAGAATGCTTTACTGTGATGCCTGCAGCAGAACCCGAAAGGAGCTTTCCTTTGCAGGAGTGCCTGGGAGCAGGGAGACTTCACATTGTCTGGGCATTCTGATGTCTGCATAAAGTATTTGTTTACTTTGCTTAGTGGCTGTGGCTGTGACTTTATCTTCTTCTAGCTCATTTTCCACTGTAACAGGATAAGACCACTCCTGCCATTATGATTTACCATGCAGTAAACAATGAGGGCTTTTGGATTGCATTTTATAGAATTGCTTTATTCAACCTCTCTGGTCTCTTTGGGAAAGAATTGACAATTGATATTTCTCAGTGGATTTAGCATTCCTAGGTTTCGTTTCTGTTTGTTGCTTGGCTTATAAGAGCCCTTGCTTTGGAGGGGATGAGGCAGGCTTGTTATTATTATAACAATAATAATGGTTTTCTGCTTACAGTGGCAGGAGGGGAAGGACAGTGTGGCTTGTCCCAGCAGCCACATCTTACTTGTTCTTCCTTTATTTTAACTCTGCTATAGTGATGTCCTTCTAGGAGATTTGGCTGTCAGTTTTGACTATAGAGCATAGTTTCTTTCCAGCAACTCATCCTCACTTATGGTAAGCTTAGGTACCAGGTCTGGCACATGATTACCCAGATCACCCCGTCAATAACCTGTGATCTAGTCAGTTTTCACTCAAAGTCAGCTGATTTCAGAGGGAAGGTTTCACCCATCCACAAAGATGACTTCCTTGATCTTGTATGTTGCAGGGCTTGCATGGGTTACTCTACCCAGTGTCTAATGTAACTAAGTCCCAATTCTAAATTACATCTTGCCTCAATCCACGTATGTTTGTGTTCTTGGTGTCCATTTTCTTTGATATCAATGTGCCTTGTTTACTGTCTGTGTGTTTATCCCATTACTGAACTCCTTCAGGGAGTTCTCATTCTGGGTTTTTTTTTTTTTTTGTTTTTTGTGAATTTCAGCCCTTAGTGCCCTTGTCATGCTGATTTTCAGTAAGTACATATTGAATTAATCCATTTGCATTTCAAAGGATGAATTAAGACATTTAGGAGGTAGGAAAACTCTACAATGAAAATACATATACCAAATCTCAGCAATTATGTAATCAGAATATTATCTTGCCAGTGCTCCCAAGCTAAATTTTAAATGTTTCCCCAGAGGTAATGTCATTTCCCCTCTGCACTTTTCATACATACATTGTATGCTCAAGATTCTGATGAGTATGGCTTACAGAGCTCCCCAACCACCTCCACCCAATATTTTTATCATAATTTGCACACTACCTATAATGTCAGAGGACACTGTTGGCTGATTAATTCAGTGTTGGAATTAGTTAGGAGGTTCAGAGAACCTGTCTACATTGCTCCAAACCCCCTAAACAAAAACCACCACTCATGTCTTTTGACCCTTTGCACATTAAACCTTATAAGGTTTTGCCTCAGAGACATTATGGGAGAAACCTTCTTTTCTTTCTAAGCAAGAGTAGAGACCCAAGAAAAGCAATTACTCTGGCTTACAAGTAGTTAAGATTTGTTTTGGTGTTTTGGAAGACAAGAGTCTTATATAGCCAAGTCCAGGCTAGCTTCAGCTATGCTGTATAGCCAAGGATGGCCTTAAATGTTCAATCTTCCCGCCTCCACCTCCCAAGTGCTGAAATGACAAGCCACCACCACTGGTTCTAGATCCTATGACTCACTGTTTTTCATCCATTCTTTTTGCCATCCCCAAACTCCACTGATTTTTCTGGCTAGTGGGGTTATTTCTAGTCAGATCTAGAAAATGAGGAGCAGAAGTATTTCTACCTCTGCCACTGACTGCTTGTGTGTGAGCAAATAGCCTAACCTTTCTAGGCATCTCTTTCTTATGCTACAATGGGAGGCATTTATCTGTGGTAGATGAGAAGCCCATGGCCAAAACCTGACTTCTCCTTTAGAGTGCCATGGTTTAAGGAGAATACTGATAAAGTACATTTAGAAGAAAAAGTTAACCAGGCATTCCGGAAACTTTGTTTTAAGAACTGGATATCTGGTAGGAAAGAGAGGACTCGGGAGCTTCATGATATTTGGCTCCAAATATGTGAAGGTCTAATGTGTACTGAGTTTTCAATACTTATGTCTTTGTTGCTACCTAGGAAGGACTTGTGATTGGAATTTTAGGAAAAGCAGATTGCTTCCAATCAGAGAATAACTTGTCAATAACAAGAGCTTTCAAAAACTGGAACAGCCCACATTTCTGCTAACTAGAGGCATGTGCTATGTATTGGATAGCAAATTACAGTCAGTCATCCCCAAGGTCTTTAGAAAAGTTAAAAGTCAATGATTTTGTAAGTGGACAAACTCAGCCTTCTTCCTGCCCTCATGTCTGTAATTCTGAAAGAGCTAGAGTTTTTACAAGTTTTCTTCAAATCCTAAGTGGGAGAAGAATAGATATGACATTGTGGCATTACTTTTCACTGGTCTGGACACCATTTCTGGTTCTGATATGATCTTGTGTCCCCTGGAGGGGGTGCTCCAGCCATGCTTTTTTGCTTCTCCCTCCCTCCAAGCACATCTGCCACTTCTTTTCTTCTTCTTAGTGATTTTTGTATTTCTTTGAATCTTTACAGGTGGTAGCAATTTTGGTTCATCTGACTTGATGGCATGAAATTCTAAATAGTTGGGGGTCATTTGGAATGATTACTTTTTCTTTGTATTCCAGGAGCCTGGGGGAGTGTGCTTGGGGCTGCTTAGTTTATAGTCCTTGTCAACATAAACTCTGCATTCATCCTCTCATCTCTAAAGAGCAGACCAAGGAGGGTTCATATCACAGATGTCCTGCAGCACCACAGTCATGCAGAATTAATAGTAATCTCTCAACTTTTATACTTCTAACAGTGGTTTTAGGAAAAGAATTCTATAGATTATCACCAGATACAAAATAAGACTCCCATTTTGTTGGACATTCCTTATGGTAGGAAAGCCCTTGGGACATGCTCTTGCGTGTGGGAATACCTTCACCTTCCCACCCTCAAGGATTAAGTTACCAAGAATTGCAGCTATTATTAGGAAATTGCCAAGATCTTCTCTGTTCTCTTATCGAATGATCTGGATGGCTCTCTTATTCCCCCATCCTCTTGCTGAAATCTGCTGGAGCCTATGTTGTCTATGTGAGTATTTTTCCATTACACTTTCAGGGTGTTTGAAATTCTGTCTGGATTATTGGCATTGGGGGTAGGGAAAGGGGAATCTTTGAAATTGATCTATCCCGTGACATTTTTTAAAAGCAGTCTTCCAACTTTACAGATGTCGTATTTGAAATCCTCTATTCATATTGCCTCTCACAATCAAAACTGGATATGTCTTCTGTTTTCCTACAGGCTCATTCTAAAGCATGATTTTTTTCCTCTTTCCATTCCCTTTCTTTTTTTCTTTCTTTCTTTTGGTTTTTTGAGTTTGGGTCTCGCTGTAGCCTAAGCTGACCTCGAATTCGTTATGTAGTCTCAGGGTGGCCTCGAACTCACAAACTCACAGCAATCCTCCTACCTATCCTCCCAAGTGCTAGAATTAAAGGCATGCATCAGCACACCCAGCCTCAAAGCATGAACTGCCGTTCTTACTAAACAATGTAATCTGTGTCGCCTTACCCTGTGTTGTTACTCAGTGTGGCAGGATCACAAGCTTTCCCTTAGGTTCAGTCTATAGTGTCATCAAAGTGCTGCTTTACTGTCACATATAAACATTATTATATAAGAACTTGAAGAGGAAGTACAACCTCCATGGTGAATATGACACTAGCTGTAACTGAATTGTTTGGGCAACAGTGGGCTGATTTTTTTTTAATGTTAAACTATTTTAATTATTTCTTTTCAAGGAGAGAGAGTGAGAATGGGCACACCAGGGCCTCTTGCCACTGCAAACAAACTCCAAATGCGTGTGCCACTTTGTGTAGGTTTTATGTAGGTACTGGGAAATCAAACCTGGGCTATTAGGTTTTGCAAGCAAGTGCCACTGAGCCATCATCCCAGCCCCAAATGGACTGATCTTAGTGATCAGAGCTCTTGCACATTATTAGTGTGAGTGTGGAAGAGTACAACTACTATGGAAAATAGCTTGGCAATTTGGCTTGCCAAGTGCATAAAAGTTACCTTACAACCCAGTAGTCCTGCATGCTTATCCAAGATGAAAATCGTAGTTCAAAGAGACTTGTAAAAGAATGCTCACAGTAGCAGTATTCATAATTGTATAAAACATCCCAAACCACCATAGGAGAATGTGTAAGCAAACTGCTATACTTAAATAATGGAGTAAAACAATAATTCAGTAAAAAAAGAATAACTACTGGTATATATAAAAATATGATTGCCTCTCTAAAATATAATATTGAACAAAACCTTACACAGGAGAGATATATTATATATTCTTTTTTCTTCTTTGGTTTTTCAAGGTAGAGTCTCACTGTAGCCCAGGCTGACCTGGAATTCACTATGGAGTCTCAGGGTGGCCTTGAACTCATGGCCTCCTACCTCTGCCTCCCAAAAGCTGGGATTAAAGGCATGTGCCGCCATGCCCAGCTATGTTCTTGTTTATGTTAAATTTGTTTATATAAAATGCAATGACTGATATTGTGGATTAAGCAAAAGTTAATTAAAAATGAAAATAATAGTTGCTTCTAAAGAGTTGGGAATAATGTTGAAAATATTCTATTCTAATAGAAATTTGGGTTACACCACTGGATACATTTGTCAGAATTTATCTAAATGTATACTTAAGAATTGAGCACTTCTTTTTGTTTTTGTTTTATTTTTTATTGTTGTCATTTGTTTTTTTAGGCAGGTCTCACTATAGCCCAGGCTGACCTGGAAATTACAGCTCTTCTCCTACTTGCACTTCCTAAGTAGTGAGATTAAAGGCATGTACCACTGTGCCTAGCTGAGCATTTCATTTTATGTACATTTTACCCCAAAATAAAAAGTAGAACTGTAATTAAATATTGAATTGTTGTTAATGATATGCATAATTAAATGTCTATAATTTTAATGTTTGAAACACATCAGGAAGGATAATTGAGGAATCTTTATATAATAAAACAAGTATATTAAAATGTAATTGTTGAAGTTAGGTGCTAAGTATATGAATGTTCATTGTTAAATTGTTCAGATTTTCTATATGTTTGAATTTGTTTGTAAACTGTTGATGGGTGGGTGGAGTTAGAAAGTAGTAACAACCACTAGGACAAGAAAAGCCAGATGTCTCCCTGGAGTAGTTGCTCTCTGTCTATATGTATCCCATTATTATTGTTGTTGTTGTTGCTCTTACTCATTCACGGAAGCATTCTTAGGTCACCCAATCCATGTCAGGCCCTGGGCTCAGTGTTAGGAACATAGAAAAACATAGCTGTGTCCTTACAGAGCCTCACAGCTGAATGGGACTGTGTAAATGCATGTGCATCTAACTATATGCTCTAAGTTACTAAAAAGGATGTAAGTTTAGTGAACGAGGAAGCCTCCTGCAAAGTCTCAAGATTGAATTCCCAGGTGCCCTGTTGATTCCCATGCCCATTTAGCTTCAGCTCTTCACTGCACTGGAACTGTAGGAACCAGAGAGCTGTCTGGGACCTCATAGCCCCTCATCACCCTCAGCCTCCTTACTATCCTCTGACTATTGGGACAACTAACCTGGCCTTAGGAAATTGGGTGATTTGGGGTGAACAATTCCAGCTTTGATCTCATCATAAGAGGGGGACATTGGTGTTTCATTGATCTTCCTAACTATAGACCTCACAGATCTTGCCTCCTTCTAGATCTTCCGGGAGCTGACAGACATGTTATTCAAGCTTTGGTGTTAACAGGCCTTGTTAACACACTGCTTTTGGCTGCTGGTCAACCTCAGAATATGTTGCCTTTAGTTGATTTAATGACTTGAGGTTGACATTGGTTTTTCATTCTGCTGAGCTTGGGCTTATTAGGATCATCTAATTTTAATTTTAAGTTAAACTGTAAAACAAATGTGATTTAGCCAATAGTAATATTGTCAGAAATGAAATGCGGGTAAGAAAGAGGTTAAACTGAAAACCAAGAAAATAGCCCAAGTCTGGATTTAAAAACAAAACAACTTGTTTAGTCAAACTAGGCCTTTCCTAAGGAAGAAGATGTATTTTGTTTATCTTTTTAAAGCTGTGCAACTTCTGAAAGATACAAAGGATTTTGTGAATATTATTTTCAGATGTGGCAAATCCATGTTGGCAGGATTGGCTTACACATGCAAACTGTGAATAATACCAGGATTCACCTGGCATTGCTATGTCCCATGTACATTTTCCCTCTGTGGAAAGTATTATTGTGCCACTGTTCTTTTGATCCCGGTTTGGTGAGATGGGCCGAATGGAGTCCACCCAGGGATACACTTGCTTACCCAAACAAAGGACCTGAGGTTGTTTTAGGCCCAAACTCCATGCCCTGACCCATGAATGAATGGTTCAGATACTGGCTCTTCTCTTCAGCCTATTTATGTTCATAGAAATGTATAACACATTGTGCATATACTTACGCACTTTGGAATTGGTCTCTAACCCAAATGTAAAGATTCGCACCAGAAGAGATGCAGTAATATCTAGTCCTGGTGCTTACCACAGAAGGGGAGCGCTTTAAAACTAGGTGAATTTCAGGGTCATTCAGCAGAGTGGACGAGGGCCATGTGGTTCAGCCAAGGATCTATGGGTAAGGAAGCTTTTCATGTATTTCGGATGACCAGTAGGTTTTAAATTATCCTTATCCATGCTCACCATCCCTACTTACAGATGTGAAAATGCCCAGAGAGATGTGATCTGTCCATAGTCACACAACTGGAGGTAGAGCCCCCATTTTTCAAGTCCCACTCTGGGTCCTTTTTATGATGCCTTGAAGGAACATTTTGTGCTTTTTTTTTTTTTTTTTTTTAACTGAAATCACTCAAGTTCTTCAAATTTTAGTTCCCTTAATTGCAGATAAGCTTAGTGGCATCTTAGTTGCTATCTTGGTGTGTGGCTGCCATGGCAAGTCACCGCCAGTGCAGCATCTTAAACCAACAGAAATCTTCTTCTAGATGTTGTGGATCAGAATCAAGATGTTAAAAGGGCTGTGCTCCATCGACAGGCATGAGGAAGAGTCTTTCCTTGCTTCTGCTAGCTTCAGGGGCTAAGGGTTCCTTGGCTTATGAGTTTCATAACTCCAGTCTATCTCTGACTTTATGGACCTCTTTCCCCATGACTTACATTATGTCTGTTATCAGGACATTTGTCTTGGATTTAGGGTCCAGAATTGTATCTGCAAAGTCCCTCTTCCTAAAACTTTTACATTCACAGATACTTGGGGATACTTGGACATATCTTTTTGCGGACCATTCAGCCCACAATGTTTCACCTTCTGGCACACAAAATTTCACAACCATCTCAGGGACAAAACATTTCCCATTTTCCAACATGCTTCAAAACCACAACCTATTTCACTAGTAGCTTTAAGTCTAAAAAGTCATTGAGATATCACCAAACCAGTCACCCCACTTTTATAATCTGAATCATCTATACCACACAGCGTGAGAATATGGATATGCTCCATGAACCTAGAACTGGACAACAGAGAATCTACTTTTGACTTCCAAAATTCAAAGATAAGGTAGGGTGAGGTAGATATCTCCATTTTTCCAACAACTCATTGTGTGCCGGTATCAGTTACTTTTGTTGTTGTTGTTTTGTTTTTTCAAAGTAAGGTCTCATTCTAGCTTGGGCTGACCTGTAGACCCAGGCTGGCCTTGAACTCATGGAAATCCTCCTACCTCTGCCTCCCAAGTGATGGGACTAAAGACATACACCGCCATTCCCAGCTTCTGTTACTTTCTTTTTTTTTTTTTTTTTTTTTTTTTTTTTTTTTTTTTCGAGGTAGGGTTTTATTCTGGTCCAGCCTGACCTGGAATCAACTATGTAGTCTCAGGGTGGCCTCGAACTCATGGCAATCCTCTTACCTCTGCCTCCCAAGTGCTGGGATTAAAGGTGTGCACCACCAAGCCCAGCTTCAGTTACTTTCTTGTTGCTGGGATATACCCAATAAGAATCAGCTTATGGAAGGAAAAGGGTTAATTTTAGTGTTTATTTTCAGAATACAGACTCTGTGTTAGTTTGAATTTATGTCCCCCAATAGACTCAGGTATTTTATTAAAGCTTGTCTCCAGCTGCCTGGTTAGAGCTGGTGTCACTGAGGGGCAGATCCTGTGGTCTAGCCCCAAAGTGTGTTTAGGGGCAGATTTGATTCCCAGCCCAAAGGTATGCAGTGCGGTCTGAGCTCTGCCTGGGTCCCTGCTGTTTTGCTTCTGGTTTGTTGCTTGAGTGTGGTGCTGGCTGGTGGTTGTTCCTCTCTGTTTGGATCTGTGAAAAGGAATCAGCCTCTTTGACATTATGGAATTTCACCTGGATCTGTAAGCCTGAAATAAATCCTGCTCCTCCCATAAACTATGTCTATTTGGAATTTCAGCCCAGCGGCATGGAACTGTCTACGACAGAGTTCATCTTGGCAAGGAAAGCATGGCAGTAGCAACAAGCTGGCTCACTTTGTTACATCAGCAGGGAGGGAGTAAAGTGGAACAATAAATGCTGGAGCCCAGCCAGTTCTCTTCTTGTTATATAGTCCAAGAACCCAGTCTATGGGATGGTGCTACTCACAGTTTGTATGGGTCCTCCCCTCTCAGCTAATCTAGAAATTTCCTCACAGACATGACCAGAGATTATTTCCAAGGTGATTCTATATCATGTCAAGTTGACAAGCACTGATTAACCATCACAGTGCCTGACATAAAGAAATTAGTGGTATCAAGACAAGCCAAGTCCCTACTTTCAGGAAGCTTACATTCTAGTGACAGTTCCCAATTATATTGACTGATTGATTACTCAGCTGTGATTATCAACCTAAATAGCTTGAGAATTTTATTATATTATAATGAATCATAAGAAACTACCAAGAAAAATCACAATTCCATGCAGTGCAGCTTATTGAATTAGGTGAATACCTTCAACAAAGCAAGATTTCTGTTTTCTTTCATTCTTCTCCTATTAGCATGAATTTGCTGTCATAAACCAGGAATGGCCAAAGGAAGTGAGTGAAGCCATTGACTAATGATTTTTTGCTCAGTATTTGACCCACTCACATTGTTTACTCAGCCCACATTTATTGAGTACCTTCTCTGTGGCAGGTCTTCTCTGCTCAGTGTTGAGCAGAACAGGCAAGGTCCCCCCCCCCAATTACAAGCAGACTGAATTATACAACTCTTTCACATTTTACAATTATTACTGAGCATTGACTCAATACCTCTATATTGGACATAGAGAGATAAGCAGTAGACAAGACAGATAAGGTCTTTAGAAGGTAGTTACAAGTGAAAATGGACTTTTGGCGTTCCCAAAGGAAAAACAATTATATTTTAATGGAAGATCAGATATTCAGAAAGCTAAGCCAAACAAACGAAAAGCTTTAAAAAAAAAAAAAAAAAAAGCTAAGTCAAATTTAGGTAACAGTCTTTGAACTTATCTACCTGTAGCATATGACAAAAAGTGAGATAAATTTAAGCCAAAATGTTTCTGCATATAGACTTTTGAAGTTCTATAAATCCATATAATAATACTATTTTAAATGTCTTTACTAAGTGCTGTTTATAAGAAAATGATGATTATCAAACTGAAAGCCTACCTTTAGAGACCATCAGTCTTGCTGGTAAACATTAAAAACACACATCTAAGATTAAAGGACCCCAAATATATGTGTAGGCACATATACTTGTTAAAGGGACATGGGATTAAGATAGAAAAGGTTCTAACTCAGGTTAGTTGTCATGATCATTTTCTGATCTCTTAGTAGTTCGTGCTCTATTGAAGGTATGGAGAATAGTTTCTAAGATTCTAGAAAGCATGCCTATGTCCCAGGACCACTTACCACCATAATGATCATTAAAATCAGCCTGAAATTGGGTGGTGTGTCATAGATTCTTTGGTGAAAGGCTTCACCTTCAGGAACAGCTAATCTGCCTTCCACTTTCCAGCCATCCTCCACCTCTACCATAAAAAGTTAGATGACAATTTCTCTAACTCTCCAATATTCTTAAGAGCAAGATTCAGGTATAAAGCATCTTAATATGTCTTCTAACCCTCCTCATAAGATGAGTCAAAACAAGTCATTAAAGGGCTCAAAGTATTCACTTTGGAAAAAGTACCAGCTGCCATCACTCCCTTCCCCCCGCCCCCCCAAAAGAATGTCAGCTGTAGTACAGCCATCATAGTCTAATAAATTTGCGGATTTCCCATGTTTGCTTTCCAAAGAGGCTGAAAGTTTACATGAGTAGTTACACTCAGAAACGTTAGCCTGCCAAAAAGTGTCTTAATTTCAGAGGAGATGTGAAAGGAAGGGCTTTTGACATTTGAAGGGAACTAGAAAGGTCAGGAACACACCATTAGGTCATTACAGTGTGTTATCCTTGAGAAACCCTGGAAGAATAGCCTGGGAAAGAATGGAAACTTTTTAAAGGCACTGAGCAAACAACTGCCTCAGAGTAAGGAGGATACCACTCCATGTGTTCCTCTCAAGCAGGAGTCCCTCAAAGTGATGATGGCATCACCCCATGTCTTCCTCTCAAACAGGAGTCCCTTTACTGAGTACTTCTTAGGCATCCTGTTGCAGCACCTTTGAAGACTTCTGGGCCATCACAGTAAGAAAACCACATGGTGGGGTCAGCAGTACAACTCCTACTATCTGCCCACATCTTGCCATTCCACATATTCATTCCCAAGATAGAGGTGAGACTGGCCTCGCAGACTGCATGAGTGCATTAAATAAATGAAAACTGCTTGTTAGAAAAGTTGTTGCTGTTTTCCTGATGACAAAAGAGGTTCATCTGCTAGCACAAAGCTCTGTCTTTCACATTCCCAGGTAGCAGGTTCTTGGAGTATGTTTTGGTCCTGTATAGGCCACTTTCCTCTATACAAAATAGCTCTTAAGTTGCTAAATGTATATCATACACTATTGAACTATATGATGGAAACTTATAGCCAACATGATACTAAATGGAGAAGCATCTCCACTAGAATCAGAAACAACACAAATAAAAGGGATGTAAACAGGAAAGTGTCTTTCTTTTCAGCTGATACTGATTTTATACATGAGCCTCCAAGGACTCCACCAGAAAACTCTTAGAACTGCTGAACACTTTCAGCAAAGTGGCAGGTTACAAAATTAACATGGAAAAATCTGTTGCCTTCCTATATACCAATAACAAAAAGGTAAGGAAGAAATCAGGGAAGTAGCTCCATTCACAATTGGCACGAGATAAAAATACCTCAAAATAAACCTAACTGAGGAAGCAAATGGCCTCAACATTGAAAACTATAAAACTCCTAAGAGAGAAACTGAAGAAAACTGTAGAAAATGGAAAGATCTCTTATGTTCATGGATTTGAAGAATTAATATAGTGAAAATGGCTGCTATCTTACCCAAAGAAATTTGAGATTCATCAAAATCCTAAAGCCATTATTCACAGAAATAGAATAACTAATCTTAAAATTTATTTGGAGGTACCAAAGACCTTGGACAGCCAAAGCAATACTGAGCAAAAACAATTTGGTAGACAGTAATACCATATCTGATGTCAAGCTGTATTATAGAATCATAGTAACAAAAACAGTAAGGTACTAGCACAAAAATAGATAGGTAGATCAGTGAAACAGAATAGATGAGCCTGACATTAATCTTAGCAGCTATAGCTACCTGATTGTTAACAGAATGCCAAAAAGACTTATTGGACAAAGGCTAGCTTATTAAACAAAGGATGCTGGGAAAGTGGTTATCCACATGCAGAAGCATGAAACTAGATCCTTGTTGCAGACACCTTCTCATTGCTGGCACAAAGCACCAGGCTACTAGCAATTTGTAGGAGGAAAGAATTGTTGTGGCTTACAGACTCGGAGTTGGGGGGCAGCTTCATGATGGCAGGGAAAGGACGGCATGAGCAGGGCTGGACATCATCTCTGCCACAACAGGTGAAACACCACAGTTCTGGCAGAGGGGAACTGGCTATAACACTCCACATCCTGCCCCCAACAACACACCTCTTCTAATAAGGCTCCACCTCCCAAATTACCATCAGCTAGGGAATCAGTCATTCAGAACACATGAGTTTATGGGGGTCATCTGATTTAAACCACCACAATCTATGTTTCTCACCCTGCAAAAGAATCAACTCCAAATGCATCAAAGGCCTTAATATGAGACAGGAAACTCTGTGACTGCTAGAGGAAAAAATTCAAGAAAACTCTTAATGATATAGGAGTGGGTAGAAACTTCCTGAATAGATCACTAGCTGCCTAGGACATAAGATCAGCAATCTTATTAATAAATAAGACTTCATGAAAACATAATTTTTGAGTGGAATGAGTGAATACTTGTATCTTTATTTTTTAACTTTTGTATTGACAGCTTCCATATTTACAGATAATAAACCATGAAAACTCCCTCCTCAACTTTCCCCTTCACAACTCCACACTCCATCATATCCCCTCCCTCTCTCCATTAGTCTCTCTTTTATTTTGATGTCATAATCTTTTCTTCCCATTATGAGAGTCTTGTGAAGTAGCACTAGGCACTATGAGGTCATGGATATCGAGACCAATTTCTGTCTGGATGATTGCATTAAGCAGCCCTATACTTCCTTTGGCTCTTATGTTCTTTCTGCCACCTCTTCCATGATATCTCTGTTTTTATCTTGAGTAACTGGTTTGATGGTGGTGATACTTCAATTTGCAACAGAAAAGAAAATGTTTAGGAGGGTATGAGCATAGTTTATTGATTTTCAGATCTAATTATTAAGAAAAGCTAGAGTAGATATAAAGTAGAAATATCTCACATTAATAAAAGTAATATACCTAGATCAGTTTTAGGTTTACAGAAAAAAAAAATGAACAGAAAGAATGGCCTAAGCGAGGCCATGGGAAGAGAATGCATAAAAGAAGGGCAGGGGGAGGGTCAATCTAAATTCAAGATAGTCTGAATAAGACTTATGTAAACCTACTTTTTTGAATAATGGCACATCCAGAAGCTGTAGACTGTTACTAGAAAATTTTCAGTGCCTTGGATGGGATACCTTCCAGTGAGTTGTTGGCCAAGGAGGTCCTGGTAGCTGCCAAAACATTAAAGGCTTTTGCCAAAGCCCTTGGTTTCCCTTGAGAAACAGATAGTAAGACCCTATTGCTGAAGACATCTCTTGCCTGAGAGTCAAGATCACTGAGAAAGCAAGCTGGTGCTGAGCAGAAAACCTTCTCCCTATAGACCAGCCAACTGAAAGCTGGAAAAAGCTGCACTGCATGCAGCCGTATGGGAGACAGAAGTCATCAGCAGTGAAAACAGTGGACACTGAACATTCAAGTTTGGCCATACAGGCCCAATGACTGAACAGGTGCAATAGTGGCATGTCTGCTCTTGGGGTAACCAACTGCTCCATAATTGGACTGAAGGCCCTCTCTATGGGAGGGAATACCTGGTACTGAAAAACCTAAGTAAAAGTCTATGGCAGGAGAAGTCATGAGCCTTAGGGGGGTATAAAGCCTGGTCTTATCTGACTAAATGTATATATTATTCCCACCAAGCTGCCCTGAAAGCACTACACTTAATGTGCATATTCACATATTAATGCTACTCTCACTTCTGGTTAGAGAAGCTTCTCTTTTCAGATGGTGATGACCACTGGGATGACCCAAAAGGTAACATAGTGCTGAGAAGAATGGATATAGGAGTGCCCAGCATTGAAACACCTCTGTCACACCCTCCAAGGCTCAGGGACCATTGCAGAAGAGGGGGCAGATAGAATGGAAGAGCCAAAGGAAGGGTACGACTTCTTACAATGCAACCGCCCAGACAGAAATTGGCCTCAATATCCATGACCTTGCAGTGCCTAGTAATACCTTTGCAAGACCCTCAAAATAGAAGAAAAAGATGATGACATCAATTTAAAAGAGAGACTAATGGAGAGAGGGAGGGGATATGATGGAGATTGGAGTTCTAAAGTGAAATGGGGGAGGGGAGGGAAATATCATGTGTTTTTTGTATGTAAGTATAGTTGTCAAAAAATAATAATTTTTAAAAATTATTTATTTATTTGTAAGCAGAGAGAAATAGAGAGACGAGAGGCAGACAGAGAGAGAATGGGCATGCCAGGGCCTCTAGCCCCTGTAAACAAACTCCAGATGTATGTGCCCTTGTGCATCTGGCTTACGTGGGTCCTGGGGAATTGAACCTGGGTACTTTGGCTTTGCAGGCAAATGCCTTAACCACTAAGCGATATCTCCAGCCCCCAAAATAATAATTTTTTTTAAAAAAAGAAAGTACAGGTTTCTCACATGCTTGCTCCACCCTCTTCTCTGCCCTAGCTTTCTTTTTTTCAATATTTTATTTTTGTTTATTTATTTGAGAGAGAGAGAGAGAAGCAGACTGAAAGAGAGAAAGAGAGAATGGGCATGCCAGGGCCTCTAGCCACTGCAAATGAACTCCAGATGCATGTGCCACCTTGTTCATCTGGTTTATATGGGTCTTGGGGAATCAAACCTAGGTCCTTTGGCTTTGCAGGCAAGCACCTTAATTGCTAAGCCATCTCTCCAGCTCCATAGCTTTCTTTTTATTGACAACTTCCATACATATAAACAATATGCCATGCTCATAATCCCCTCCCACAACCCTCCCTCTCTTTTGCCATAGCTTTCTTCATCATGCATGACCTATATTAGGACAGTGCAGTGGTTAAAGCATACATTACTCACTATTTTAACTAAATTCTGTAATTGATATTAAGATTTGCTTTTTATATTATACATTCTGTGAGTTTATGGGGGGCTGGTGGTATGGATAAGTGAAAGGTTGCACATTTGTATGCAAACATGCATACATATGTGTGCATGTGGAAGCCAGAAGACAATTTAGGATGCCAGTCTTCAGGCACCATCCATCTTTCTTGAGACAGGGTCTCTCATGGGCTTGGAGTTCATCAAGAAGACTAGACTCTGGCCCACAAGGTCCAGAGATCCTCCTGTCTCTGCCTCCCCAGCATAGGGATTACAGCCACGTGCCGCCATGCCCAACTCTTTTTTTAACATGAGAATGGAACTTGGGTCTTAATGCTTGTACAGCAAGCAATATACCACCTGAGCTATCTTCCCAGCTCCCTTGTCACCCATAAGCTCATCTTGGTTGCTTCCAAATATGCATTAAGCTGCTAAAAATGTGTGCAGATTTTTACTTAGATGTCAAATTTCTAACCTAAGCAAATCAATACCAATGCTTAGATTGTATGTTTATTTTTTATAGACAAACTGCCTTTAAGTGACTACACTCTTTTTCATCCCACCCCCCAAAAGTGAGTGAGAACTGGAACAGCATGCACTGTTGTCAGTGTTGGAGGGGAGCAGTTATCAGAGGTGTAGCAGTTTCTTTTTCTTTCTTTCTTTTTTTTTTTTTTTTTTTTTTTTTTTGGTGGCATACAGTAATGTTAAGCTGTTTGTATGACATTTGTATAACTTCTTGGTGAGGTGTCTATTCAGGTCTTTTGCCTGTTTTGTAGTTAGATTCACTACTGTTTTCTCAAGTTTTTTTTTTTTTTTTTTTTTTGAGAGATAGAGAGATAGAGGGAGGGAGAGGAAGACAGATAGAGATGGGCATGCCAGCATCCTCTCAGCTGCTGCAAACGAAATCCAGATGCGTGCGCCCCCTTGTGATCAAGTGAGGCATTGTGCCCTTGCGTCACTTTGCATCTGGCTAAACACAGGACCTGGAGATTGGAACCACTGGAGATTGGAACCAGCGTTCTTAGACATAGGAGGCAGGCGCCTTAACTGCTAAGCCATCTCTCCAGCCCTATTTTCTCAAGTTTTAAAAATTCTTTGTACATTTTATAAATAGGTGTTTTAAACATATTTCTTCCTAGCTTGATTGTCTTTTAATTCTATTATTATTATTAATATTTGGTTTTTCGAGATAGGATAGGATCTTGTGCAAATTTCCACAGTGTTTTATTGTACTAATGGCATTGGAACTTAAAATCACCTAGATTCTTCTACTATGTGATTTTCTAGGATATAGCCTTATATTTGTACCTTTCCATCTTCTACATAAAATATACAAATACAAAACAAAAATGAAATTAAAAGAACAACTCCATCTATTATAATATCAAAAGAATAAAATACAATGACAAACTTAAGCAATTACAAGATTCTCTAAAAACTATAAAGCATTGTTGAACAAAGTTAAAGAACATCAAAAATACAAAGAAATATACCTTATGTTTATGGATCTGGGAAGACTTAACATTATGGATTCAATATACTTCCTATTAAATCAAAATTGACCTCTTTGCAGAAATTAATATACTGATCAAAAAATTAGCATGGAAAGACAAGTGACTCAGAACAGTCAAAATAGTCTTAAGGGGGCTGGAGAGATAGTACATTTTGTTAAATGCCTCACAAGCATGAGGACCTGAGTTTGATCCCTTAAGAACCCACATAAAAATGCCAGGTGGAGTGGTACACACTTGTATACCCACTTCTGGGGAAGCAGAAACGACAGATCTCTTAAGATCTCTGCCCTAACTAGCAACCTCCAATCCAATGAGAGACCTTGTCTCAAAATAAGAAATTGAATAGCATTCCTGAAAATCAACACTGAGATTGTCCTCTGGCCTGCACACATGTACATGCATCCACACACACACACACACACACACACACACACACTCACTAAATGTACACACATTAAAAAAAAAAACTTCCTGGAATTTGGAGAGATAGCTCAGCAGTTAAGGTGTAGGCCTGCAAAGCCTAAAGACCCAGGTTCGATTCCCCAGTACCCACATAAAGCTAGATGCACTAGGTGGTGCATGCATCTGGAGTTCATTTGCAGTGGGTAGAGGCCCACTCTTTCTCTCACTCTCTCTCAAAAATAAAATATTTTTTACAATGTTCTGGGAAAAGAACAAAGTTAGAGGACTTTTCCTTCTTTTGTTTTAAAGATATTTATTTATTTATTTATTTATTTATTTATTTATTTATGACAGAGAGAGGAAGAGAGAGATAGTGAGAGAGTGAGAATGGGTGTGCCAGGGCCTCTACCCACTGCAAATGAACTCCAGACACATGCTCCACCATGTATGTGCATCTGGCTTATGTGGGACCTGGAGAGTCAAACCTGGGCCCTTAGGCTTCTCAGGCATGCACCTTAACCAGTAAGCCAGTCCAAGGATTTATACTTCTGATTGCAGAAGTTGCTACCCAGCAGCAATAATCAAGATTATATAATTTAACATTGTAGAGTTTAGCAGTATAATCATGGCAGCAAGATCCAAAATGGTTTCTGTGAAAATAGAAATTAGTATTTTTAAATTGGCATATATCCTGTTCTCCAATAAAAGAGCAGACATGGAAAAATTACAAAAAGAAGATTATACAGTTTAGGATAATATTAAGGATAGTTGTGATATCAACAGAACAGAATTGAAAGTTCATAGGGGAAAAAAATCTTACATTGATGGTCAAGATTTTAAGTGTGTGAAGACCATTCATTCTGAGAGAGGGAGAATCGTCTGTTAAAGAAATTTGCAGTGCAATGCCGCACTTGCCCACAAGAGGGCGCATGCATCTGGAGTTTGTTCACAGTGGCTGAGAGACTGCTGGCACACCCATTCTCTGTCTTCCTCTGTCTCTTTCTCTATGTCTCTCTCTGTCTCTTTCCAAAAAAAAAAAAAATGTTACTATGGGGCTGGAGAGATGGCTTAGCAGTTAAGGCACTTGCCTACAAAGCCAAAGGATCTGGCTTAGACTCTCCAGGACCCACGTAAGTCAGATGCACAAGGGGGCACATGCATCTGGAGTTCGTTTGCAACAGCAGGAGGCCCTGGCACACTCATATTTTCTATCTCTCTCTCTCTCTCTCTCTCTCTCTCTGCTTCTCAAATAAATAAAATATATTAAAAAAAAGAAATGTTGTTATGACAACTGTATATCCATAGGCAAGAAAAGAGTGAGAAGCTCACGATTGGTGGTAAGACCAGTTTCTGCACAAACCTGAGGACCTGAGTACAATCCCTAGTGTCCATGTAAAACCTGTTTATGGCCATACATGCCTGTAATACCAGCACAGAGTAAGGCAGAGACAGGAGACTGGAGGCCACTGGTCAGTCAGTATAACTGAAAAATGATGACTTCCAAGTTCAATGAAAGGCTCTGTCTCGAGAAAATTAGGCAGAAGAGCAATAGAAGAGGACATCTTACGTTTTCCTCTGCCTCTGAACACATGTGCATCTGAACATACATGTATAACACACACACACAAAACAACGAAAGTGAACCCTTTGATATACTGTGTTAGTCAGACCTTTTGTCACTGTGACCAAACACCTGAGGAACAATTTAGAGGAGGTAAGATTTGTTTTGCTCACAGTTTCAGAGGCTTCAGGCAGGAAGCATGTGGTAGAAAGAGCACTTCCTAGCATGGCAGCAAGGAAGGAAAGAGGTAGAATTCCTATACTAGTTGCTTTTCTGCTTTTAGTCCTTCAGGGTCCCCAAGCAATGAGATGGTGCTACCACATCCAGGACAGGTCTTCCTTAGTCAATCACCTCTGGAAATCCCCTTCTACATACCCAGAGCTGTGCTTTACTAATCTCCTGTGTACTTCACAATCCAATTAAATTGATAATCAAAATTAACTATAACATATGGCATATGCAAAGTTAAGTCAAAACATATGAAAGACCTAAATATAAAGGCTGAATCTATAATTCTTGTGAGGTAACATTGGAGAGAATCTTCTGACCTTCACTTAGGCAGCCTCATCCTAGATAAGACATGACAATAACTAGTAAAAGAAGCATTATCCCTAACCCCCAAAAATGGAAACAACCCAAATGTCCATGAACTGATGAGTAGATAAGTACAATGTTCATAAGGAATGTTATTCTACAATACAAACTTAAAGTTATAAAGAAGAACTGGGATAAATTGCATGCCTAGTATGCATGAATACTTGGGTTTGATCTCAGCAACATAAATAATAAAAATAAAAAGGGATGAATGATAATACATACAACATAGGTAGACTTTAAAAACAGTGCATTAAGGGAAAGAAGCCAGCCACAAAAGACCACACATTGTGTGATTCCATGTCTGTGAACGCCCAGAATGGCTGATCTGCAGAGACAGAGCAAAGCAGTAGTTGCCAGAGGCTGGCACGAGAGAAGAACCACTGAAAGTGAGGCTGTGGCTTTGTTTTGTAGTGCTGATGATGTTCTGAAAGACTGTAGTACCTTTTGCATAGTTCTGTGAACATTGTAGATTGCAATGGGTAAGGTATGAGGTATGTGAATTATACCTTAACTAAGCTATTAAAAAAATAATAAATGAGAGCCGGGCGTGGTGGCACACGCCTTTAATCCCAGCACTCGGGAGGCAGAGGTAGAAGGATTGCTAAGAGTTCAAGGCCACCCTGAGACTACATAGTTAATTCCAGGTCAGCCTGGACCAGAGTGAGACCCTACCTTGAAAAACCAAAATAAATAAATAAATAAATAAATAAATAAATAAATAAATAAATAAATAAATAAATAAAAAAGATTCTTAAGTCCCAGAGTAAGAGAAAACCTTGTTTTCTTCTTTCTTTCCTACCCTGGCTTTCCCCTGCCTCTTCTCCACCCACACTTTAAGACAACAGCCTACAAGGAGCGCTCAGTTTACAGCCCCTGCTGCCACAATGTCAGACTCTGTAAAGATATATTATACAGAGCAGAAATCAAAAAGGCTATACAATGTGAAGCCCGCCATATACTGGCGATTACACAGAGACTCAGAGGTCAGGCAGGGGGTGAGGGTAAAGAGGGTAAGGAAGGCCAGAGTAAGCTGGAACACAGTAGCCTGTTTTCTGTTGTCACTTCCTGTACCTTCAGTTTTCTGGGTTTATATTTTTCCATTGTCTTGGTGTTGATTTCATGCACGTTTTCTTGGGTAAATTTGGTGACTCTGTTCTTTGAAGTATTTGCCTTCTTCTTTTAAAATGTTTCATTTGAAATTTGCATATATGCCCTTTCACCTTCCTGGTTATATTCTCAGGAAGGGAAGTATACTTGGCCAATGATAAAAATCAGCCCCAGAATAGAGATGGCACCCCAGATTTAGATACCTGTCACATAGCTCAGACAGAGCCTTATCTTAGTGAGATATTAAACATTAGGAGTGTAGTGTTTTGTCTCTTCATATGGGCTTGGTCATTGTTTATGAATGAATAGACTATCTGACAGGTGGAGGCCATTATGAGCCTAGCACTCTTTTCTGTCCTATGCCTTTTTCTTTCCCAAGCCTCTCTCGCTCCTTTTTGAAGACTCAGGAAATGTTGACTTTCTAACACTTACAGCCATGTCATTTTTCTACTGAGTAAGTAGAACATCATTCTAGAAGAGAGGACAGCAGGGCACTGGCTGCTGTTTAACACAGGATCATCTGACATTAGAAAGGGCAAACTGAAGCTTCCCAGAACCCAGAAAATTCCTAGAATTTTAATGTCCTTGTTTGCTTGTTCTACTATGTATCTGTTTTCACTAGACCTAGCTAGATGACAGTTTAGTCAGAAGTTGCCAGAAAAGCAAAACGTGTCTTTCAAGATCCTTCTGCTGAGTCACAGAAATCCCAGCCACTTTGCCTGTGGAATAGCATTGCAAAGTGATGGAGTCATCATGGGCCAAACACGTCAAAACAATCCAGAGACAAGGACAATGCTGGTATGAAGTTTCCAGGATTCTGCAAAACCTAAAAATACTTAAATTTATTTGTACATATCTCAAAGGAAATTGTGTTGAAAGTCAAACTATATTGAAAAACCAAATAATTAATTTTGGAAGTCTAAATTCCTGATAGTACTGGAAATCCAGTGCCAGGATATGATTTGACTTCTCTTTGCACTTAGAGCAGTACATTCAGTAAGTCATTTTCCAAGTTCAGAGAAAACTAGGATTACTTTCAAACCAATACTTCCCTGGTATATTAGTGGCTCCAGCCCCCATTTTCTTCAGTTGCCATGATCCTGTAGGTAGAAGTCAGTGCCTGTTCTTCTGGTCAAGACACAGTGTTACTGAAAGGACCATGCACCTTGATTTGTCAAAGGGCTGCTGACCAGCTCAAGTGAGGAGTATATGCTGTCCATTTTTGTTTGGTTCAGATCAAGATTTAGTGCAAGCAGATGAACTTCAACCTTGATGAGAACAATTAATACAGTATTGGTTGAGCCTTTAAGCTACATCATCAACTGACATTTGCTGAGCAATTTTGTGTGGCTATGAGAGTCTTGAAGGGTTTCTAAGCCCTTTGAATGGAGGAGACTGTGTATAGCCATATAAAGATGAGTCATACTCCAAAATGTGTATAAATGCCACGTGAGTGGTACAGCCTTGGGTAGAAGTGGTGAGCACAGGCTGGAATGGCAAGAGCTGCTGGGGCAACCAGAGTCCTCCCCATACAGCAGAGAAGACAGCACTGCATGAAAGGAGCACAGCACATCCAGAAGACGTGCTAGGGCTAGGGGTGCAGCTCAGAGTTAGAATTCTGGTCTAGCACAGGACAATGGTGGAAGAAGAGGCCTGGTGTGAGGAAGCATGACAGGAAACTCTTGACGCCTTGTTTTACTCAGAGTCCACACAGTACCCTTTAGAAGCTGTGCTTGTCAGATCTGTCTGGATTTCCTAGTCCCTTGTAACTAACTAAGAAAGTATGACTTCACAGCTAGGAGAATTTTGAGATTCTCAATTCCTTTGGTAGCTTTTTAAAGGATAGCATATTTAGAAGGGTTTCTTGCCTAACAATAAAAGTAATATATCTTTATTAAGGAAAATCTGAAATATATTGAAAATTTTAAATTTGGAGTAATGTTACTTGATAGTCCATAGATTTGTGTCATTTTTTCACTTAATATTATGAGTATATTTTTATATTATTAAAACTATACAAACATCACTTTTTACATTCCACATCATGAGATACAATGTTCTGTGGTTAAGCATTTAGATTGGTTCTAGTTTTGTACTAACATGAATAACACTATTGTGAACATCCTATATGTATTTTCTTCATTGGTCAGTTTCTAGAACAATTACTAGGTTAAATCATGTGAATATATTGTGGCTCCTGATGTAGATTAACAGTTGCTTTCTGGAAAGTACTTACTCCCAGGACCAGGCATGGTGGCGCATGCCTTTAAACCCAGCACTTGGGAGGCAGAAGTAGGAGGATCACTATGAGTTGAAGGTCAGCCTGAGACTACAGAGTGAGTTCCAGATCAGCCTGGGCTAGAGTGAGACCCTGCATTGAAAAAAAAAAAACACTTACTTTCATATGTGGTGTATGCACAGGCCCAGTTTAATATCATTGTGATCAGTATTAAATAGTCTGTGTTTAAAAAAGCTTTGCTAGGGTACTATGAAGATGGCTCAGTAGGTAAGAGTGCTTGTTGCATATGCATGAGGAAGGCCTGAGAACATGGATTCCCCAGCACTCATGTCAATAGCTGGGTGTGGCCATGCATGTTTTGTAACCCCAGACTTGCTTGGGATGGAGACAAGAGCTTCACTTGGGCTTGCTAACCAAAAAGTACAGCTCTAAAAATGGCATTCTGGGTTGAGAGAGAGATTCTATCTTAAGGAAATGTGCAGGTGAGGGATAGAGAAGAGCATTCAGCTTCTGTTCTGGCCTCTGCACATGCATGTCAGGGTGCACACATCTGCACACACAGGTGCATATATACATCACATCACACTACATACAAACACAAAAAAACAGCTTTGAAGCTGGGCATGGTGGCACACGTCTTTAATCCCAGCACTCGAGAGGCAGAGGTAGGAGGATCGCTGTGAGTTTGAAGCCAGCCTGAGAATACAGAGTGAATAAAAAAAAAAAAAAGGCTTTGGTAAATTGATAACATATTGCATTGTTTTGATTTGTATTTTGTTGATTGGTCTTGAGGCTGGCTATCTTTCAGTGTTTCTGTGAAGTATCATAATGTCAATTATTTTTGACTAATGTTTCATAGACATATTAAACTCATCAATTGTAGCTCTTTTTAATTCATATATATATATATAAGTTTTTCAAGGTAGGGTCTCACTCTAGCCCAGGCTTACCTGGAATTCACTCTGTAGTCTCAGACTGGCCTTGAACTCAGCCAGGCATGCCTTTAATTCCCTTGGGAGGCCAAGGTAAAAGGATCACTGTGAGTTAGAGGCCATCCTGAAACTACAGAGTGAATTCCAGATCAACCTGGGCTAGAGTGAAATTCTACCTCAAAAAAAAAAAAAAAAAATTTAAAAAAGGCTTGTGCCACCACACAGTTTCAGTTGTAGCTCTTTGTAGAGTTACTATGTTATTTTTACTAGACATTTCTCCCAGCTTATCTTCCATTTTATTTTGGCCTATGTGTAGTGTGTGTGGTGTGGTGTGTATGTGTATTGTATGCTTATGTGTGTACTGAAGCAGTGCTCGGTGTGCATACTTGCAGAGGCCCAAACAATGTTGAGTGGCCCCCACCATCACTCACCTGCCTGTTTTCTTCTTTTATTTTATAATTGTATGTTTTAAATTTTTATGTAGTCACATCTGTAGCTTTCCTTTTTGATTTGTCTCTTTGCTTTTATTTTTTAATTTTTATTCTCATTGATAATAAGAAATTGAGAAAATCGTCATGTTAATCAGTTTTCATCAGTGTGACAAATACCAGTGAACAATTTCAAAAAAAAAATTTATTTTGGTTCACAGTTTTAAAGTTTTCAATCCATAAGTAGCTAGTTCTGTTGTTTCTGGGACATGGAAAAGCAGCACATCTTGGTGGAAGGGTGGGGTGGAGCAAATTTGCTAATTTCAATGTGGCCAAGAAGCAGAAAGACAGGAAGGTGCAGGAGACAAGTTATTCTTTTCCAAGGCACCCCAATGACCTCCTTCCTCTAAGCCCCACCTCTTATGATCCAGCACTTTCCAGTAATGCCATCATATTGAAAGTTATGAAACAATTCATTGATTAGGTCAGATCTAATCACCTCTCAGTAATTGAATGCACCAGCTGTACAACATGTGATCCTTCTGGTGAGGACTCTTCATATACAAACCACAACAGCCTTCTATTATGTTAAACCATACCTGGGTTCTGTTTTTAGTGGGAACTTCTAACATTATCAGTGAATTTGGTTTTTAACATATCAGTGACTGCTTTTTTTCCTTTACTGTTCTCACTGACAAGGTATTTGAACTGCTTGTTTATTAACCCCTTTTAGCCACTTTTTTCCAACACATACCTGTGTAGCTGTTTCTTCACTCTTAGTAATATGTCCTTTTTAATTCTGTTTGCATTTATACTGTTGCTTGCCTGCTTGCCTACTATCTGACCAACTCCCAGCTGCACTTCCATACTCAGACCAAATCCTAATCTCTTCAGCTACCTTTCCTATTTCTGTTCCCTGAATTCTAGTAGCTCTGATAAGTCTATGAATAACAAGTGAACTTTGAAATTCATTTTGTCCTATGTGTAAATCTCATTTTTCTGGATATTGTAAGCTATTTCTTCTCATTTTTTAGTACCTAGCACTACAAATTTTTAAGTATATGGATGAGGTTGATCAAAATATTTGAATGCAGGGAGTCCACCATCACTACTAGCGCTTCATGCAACCAATGTAAGAGAGTCTTTAAAACAGATTAATTAAGTTATAAACCATATTTTACATAATAATTATAAGATAGTAAGTAGTAATGCCTTCATTGCTTAAAGGCATCACTCAGAAGTCAGACCTTCCAAATTCAGTCTTGTCTTTCTACTAGTTCTTCCCTACCTCAAAAAAAAAAAAATTAGTGGAGGAGAGAAAGGAGTGGGTAGACAACAGAAAGTAATAGGAGGGGATTATGATCCAAACACATCATGGACATGCTTGCAATTTTTCAATAATAAGTTAAAAATTTTAAAAAAGAGGGCTGGAGAGATGGCTTAGTGGTTAAGGCGCCTGCCTCCTAAGCCTAAGAACGCTGGTTCCAATCTCCAGCAGTTCCAATCTCCAGGCCCCACCTTTAGCCAGATGCAGTGACGCAAGGGCGCAATGCCGCACTTGACCACAAGGGGGCGCACACATCTGGATTTCGTTCGCAGCAGCTGAGAGGCTGCTGGCGTGCCCATCTCTGTCTTCCTCTCCCTCTCTCTCTGTCTCTCTCCAAAATAAAAAAAGAAAATATACAACAGGTGACAGATACACTGCTTTTTTCTTTATGAGGATTCTGTGCAAGAGACTTGTTGATTTAAAAATGTTTCATAGTTTCATAGCCAGGTATAGTGGTGCATGCCTTTAATCCCAGCACTTGGGAGGCAGAGGTAGGAGGATCTCTGTGAGTTCAAGGCCACCCTGAGACTACATAGTGAATTCCAGGTCAGCCTGGACTAGAGTGAGAACCTACCTCGAAAAACCAAAAAAAAAAAAAAAAAAAAAAAAAGTCTCATATTTGTAATTGGTGTGCAGTTATTTGCCTCAGTTTCCAGGGTAGCTTCATCATGACAAGGAGAGCAAGACAGAGCATGACATATTACATATATGAAAGTAAGCTCAGTGCTGGGCTTGGAGCTGTGCTAATCAACCAAGGCCTGCCTCCAGTGACACACTTCCTCCAGCAAGGTTCCACTTCCGAAGGCTCCACCATTTTGTGACTAAGTATGATGCTTAATCGCACACGCATAAGGCTCTGGGTGATACTTTATATTCAAACTACCACAACTGAATGAAATACCAAATGAAATATTAATTCATCTATTATGTTATGATAACATATGTACTAATATATCTGCTATATGTATTCTTTAATTAAAAGAAAAACGAGTTTTAAAAAGTGAATTTAGGAAACAGATTTTATGTAAAAGTATTACCATATATTTCTCACATAATTGGAATTAAAGGTAAATGTCTATAAGGTCAAAAAAATAAACAAATAAAAAGAATCCTCTATCTTGATATAATACATCTAGTACTACCCTCCTCCAAACCCAAGCTTCTTCAGCAGCGTAAATTTTAAGGAAAGTCATTAAGTGGAATGTGATATCTGTTTCTCTGAACATGGGCAAATTTTCTGAAACTATTGTGAGTTAATGTGGTACAGTTTATTGCCAGTTTGACCCTTTGTTGAATATTTAGAGTATATCTAAGTTTTACTTTTACAAATCATTCTGCGCTGCACATTTTTTTGCATTAGCTGTACAAGAACAGAAATGGATACTTGTGGATTCTACACTCTATAGTATACTCTGTAGACTGGGGGCCTCTGAGAACACCTGGCTTCTTTCCAGTCTGGGAAGAGGTGTCTTGCTTATTGTTAGAACAATAAGTTATTTGTCTGGACATGTCCTGTTGTCAGAAAATGACAGCTTTAAAGCAAATAATGCCCTGATCCTATTATAGCTGACTTGGATCTTTCTAGTCCCTGATTTCTCCCTATCCCTAGCTTTCTCTACCACCTGTCACTCAGATCAGTTTGACCCTCCTCAGGACATCACACCAATACTTGAAGTGCAATATGCCTTAGACCTGGCTTTCCTACTCTACTTTTATCTCTTCTATGACATCTTTTTTTCTTTCTTCTCCCCACGTGATTCCTTCCCCTACCAAAGATGGCACAATCAGTGAGTCACCCAAACTGAGAAGCCATAGCCTCCTCATTCTGTACCCAGAGGGTAAATTATCAGCTGACATCCACTCTGTGCCTCACCATCTCTCAACATCCCACACTTAGACACTTTTGATTGCAGCCCCTGTCCCAAATGACAAAAACCAAACTTCCTTCTCCTGGATAAAACACACACTTCCTGACTCCAGTTTCCCTGCCAGTATTTTCTACCTTTTTCTTCTCATTCAGAAACAGCCAACCGCACCCCCTTGTCTTTCTTATCTTTTAACCTTTGCCCACATTCTTTCTCCCCATCTGCTTCTCCTGGTCCAGTGACTATTGTCTTGTGAGGCCATGACACACACCATGGCCTCCTTAGCTTTGTTACCCCACACAGTTGTTTTGCAAGTTGAATAAAATTGTTCCCTCCATAAAGAGCATGTTGTTCAAAAAAGAAAAAAGTACACAGATTTAAGTCATTTGTCATTTTATTTCATTGATTCAAAGAATGTGCTATTTATTTGAGATTTGCTTTGTGTCATCTTTATGGCCAATTTTTGTAAATGACCCATAGTGCTTGAAAGGATATGTATTCTCTGATAAGAATGCATATCCAGAGATCAAATGAAATAATTATGCTATTGAGATATTTTGCATCTTTATTAATTTTAAAAATCTATCAGTTATTTGAAAGGATAGTGTTAAAATCTCTATCAACTTATTTTTACTTGGTTAATTTTGGATTTGTATAATTGCATATTTTGAACTATCCTATTGGACATGTAAATGCTTAGAAGTTTCATTTTTTATTGGTATATTGTTCTTTTATCAGTATGTATATATCCTATTTATTTCTAATAAATTTGTTATGTTGTCATAGTCCATAAGTCACTAACTTTCTACCAATTTTCTTTCTTTTAAAAAGTCTCATATTTGTAATTGGTGTGCAGTTATTTGCCTCAGTTTCCAGGGTAGCTTCATCATGACAAGGAGAGCAAGACAGAGCATGACATATTACATATATGAAAGTAAGCTCAGTGCTGGGCTTGGAGCTGTGCTAATCAACCAAGGCCTGCCTCCAGTGACACACTTCCTCCAGCAAGGTTCCACTTCCGAAGGCTCCACCATTTTGTGACTAAGTATGATGCTTAATCGCACACGCATAAGGCTCTGGGTGATACTTTATATTCAAACTACCACAACTGAATGAAATACCAAATGAAATATTAATTCATCTATTATGTTATGATAACATATGTACTAATATATCTGCTATATGTATTCTTTAATTAAAAGAAAAACGAGTTTTAAAAAGTGAATTTAGGAAACAGATTTTATGTAAAAGTATTACCATATATTTCTCACATAATTGGAATTAAAGGTAAATGTCTATAAGGTCAAAAAAATAAACAAATAAAAAAGAATCCTCTATCTTGATATAATACATCTAGTACTACCCTCCTCCAAACCCGAAGCTTCTTCAGCAGCGTAAATTTTAAGGAAAGTCATTAAGTGGAATGTGATATCTGTTTCTCTGAACATGGGCAAATTTTCTGAAACTATTGTGAGTTAATGTGGTACAGTTTATTGCCAGTTTGACCCTTTGTTGAATATTTAGAGTATATCTAAGTTTTACTTTTACAAATCATTCTGCGCTGCACATTTTTTTGCATTAGCTGTACAAGAACAGAAATGGATACTTGTGGATTCTACACTCTATAGTATACTCTGTAGACTGGGGGCCTCTGAGAACACCTGGCTTCTTTCCAGTCTGGGAAGAGGTGTCTTGCTTATTGTTAGAACAATAAGTTATTTGTCTGGACATGTCCTGTTGTCAGAAAATGACAGCTTTAAAGCAAATAATGCCCTGATCCTATTATAGCTGACTTGGATCTTTCTAGTCCCTGATTTCTCCCTATCCCTAGCTTTCTCTACCACCTGTCACTCAGATCAGTTTGACCCTCCTCAGGACATCACACCAATACTTGAAGTGCAATATGCCTTAGACCTGGCTTTCCTACTCTACTTTTATCTCTTCTATGACATCTTTTTTTCTTTCTTCTCCCCACGTGATTCCTTCCCCTACCAAAGATGGCACAATCAGTGAGTCACCCAAACTGAGAAGCCATAGCCTCCTCATTCTGTACCCAGAGGGTAAATTATCAGCTGACATCCACTCTGTGCCTCACCATCTCTCAACATCCCACACTTAGACACTTTTGATTGCAGCCCCTGTCCCAAATGACAAAAACCAAACTTCCTTCTCCTGGATAAAACACACACTTCCTGACTCCAGTTTCCCTGCCAGTATTTTCTACCTTTTTCTTCTCATTCAGAAACAGCCAACCGCACCCCCCCCCTTGTCTTTCTTATCTTTTAACCTTTGCCCACATTCTTTCTCCCCCATCTGCTTCTCCTGGTCCAGTGACTATTGTCTTGTGAGGCCATGACACACACCATGGCCTCCTTAGCTTTGTTACCCCACACAGTTGTTTTGCAAGTTGAATAAAATTGTTCCCTCCATAAAGAGCATGTTGTTCAAAAAAGAAAAAAGTACACAGATTTAAGTCATTTGTCATTTTATTTCATTGATTCAAAGAATGTGCTATTTATTTGAGATTTGCTTTGTGTCATCTTTATGGCCAATTTTTGTAAATGACCCATAGTGCTTGAAAGGATATGTATTCTCTGATAAGAATGCATATCCAGAGATCAAATGAAATAATTATGCTATTGAGATATTTTGCATCTTTATTAATTTTAAAAATCTATCAGTTATTTGAAAGGATAGTGTTAAAATCTCTATCAACTTATTTTTACTTGGTTAATTTTGGATTTGTATAATTGCATATTTTGAACTATCCTATTGGACATGTAAATGCTTAGAAGTTTCATTTTTTATTGGTATATTGTTCTTTTATCAGTATGTATATATCCTATTTATTTCTAATAAATTTGTTATGTTGTCATAGTCCATAAGTCACTAACTTTCTACCAATTTTCTTTCTTTTTGCTTTTCTCCTTTGCATAACTTTGAACTTTTTAAAAATACCTGGGGGGCTGGAGAGATGACTTAGTGGTTAAGGCATTTGCATGCAAAACCAAAGGACCCAGGTTTGATTCCCCAGACCCACATAAGCCAGATGCACAAGGTGGCTAAAAGCCCTAGTATGCCCATTCTCTCTGTTTGTCTCTCTTCTCTCCATCTCTCTCTTCTTACAAATAAATAAATAAAATATTTTAAAGCATTGTTTTACTTATTTATTTGCAAACAGAGAAAGATAGAGAGAATGGGCACTCCAGGGCCTCTAGCTGCTGCAAGCAAACTCAAGACACATGTGCCACTTTATGCATATGGATTTTTTTGTGGGCACTGGGGGTTTGAACCCAGGTCATTAGGCTTTGCAGGAAGCACCGTAACTACTGAGCCGTTTCTCCAGCCCAGCTTTGAACTTTAACTAAAGCATTCATACAAACCATTGCTATCCTCCTATTTTATTTCTAATTTATACATAGATATAAAATCATACTCATGATTTGTATATGCATTTTTCTTTGTTTTTAATGTTTTCTTGCCTGCTGCTTTGCATGCTTTGGGGTTGTTTGTTTGTTTGTTTGTTTGTTTGTTTGTTTTGGTTTTGCAAGGTAGGGTCTCACTCTGGTCCTCCAGGCTGACCTGGAATTAACTATGTAGTCTCAGGGTGGCCTCGAACTCTCGGCTATCCTCCTACCTCTGCCTCCCGAGTGCTGGGATTAAAGACGTGCGCCACCATGCCCGGCTTGCATACTTTGGTTTTAAAAGTGAGTATTACAAATATGAATACATAGGCGACATATTTAGAGAATTTTTGGACTGAATTTTCCATGTCTTTGATGTAGATATCAATGCCTGTATCATCTCTCTTTTAATTCTTAGGGTTTTATACAGCAGTTGTCAATTCTATTGCTTTCCCTTTGCTTGACAAATGTGTTGACAGTTTGCTGTAGTTAAGAGGACAGAAAACATTATTGGTACCCTCAAAGCATTTGCTTTTGCTTTTGCTTTTTTTTAAAAAACTGATTGACAGAGATGTCAGAGTTATATGTAATCACCACCTCTTGGCTGTTTTCATACAACCAAATCGCTGACATGCCAGATCTACAACTGAATGAGTGTTCACAGGTGCTACCAGTGACAGTGCTTTAGTGCTGCTGTTATGACCTAGTCAGAGTGAGCATGAAGCTAAAGTTTATACTTCTTTGAAGCATGACAACCCAAGGAAATCTAAATTGAGTTTTTTAAGGGATGACAGGAGGAAGAGGAAAAGTTAAACAGCTCATAGCTTCAGAGACAACTTTACTATCTATCCAGCAACAAGGAACCACGTAGAATACATTGCATGGATGGAGCTATGCCCTCCCCCATGCACGCACGCATGCATGCATCTGTCTTTGCTTCTGCTAACCTCCTCTCCTACTGAGGTGGTCTTCTTCATATCTCTCTCCTTTTTAAAATTTTTAAATGGGGCTGCAGAGATGGCTTAGTGGTTAAGGCTCTTGCCTACAAAACCAAAGGACCCAGGCTTGATTCCCCAGGACCCACGTAAGCCAGATGCACAAGGTGACACATGCATCTGGAGTTCATTTTCAGGGTCTAGTGGTCCTGGTACGCCTATTCTCTCCCCCCTCTCTCTCTCTCTCCCTCACACACACAAAAAAAATCAATAAAAATAAAATATATATTAAATTTTCTAAAAATATTTTATTATTTATTTATTTGCAAGCAGAGAGAGAAAGAAGAGAGATAGACATAATGGTGATGCCGAAGCCTCCAGCCACTGCAAACTCCAGATGCATGTACACTTTTGTGCATCTGGCTTTATGTGGATACTGGGGAATCTAACCCAGGTTGTCAGGCTTTGAAGGCAAGTGCCTCAACTGCTGAGCCATCTCTTCAGTCCTACTTTTTTAATTTTTTAAGTAGACGCCACTTTTGGGAATGATTTTAGAGTTACAGAAAGGTTGCAATACAGAGAGTATCTACATGTCTTCCATCCACTTTCTCCTAAAGTTGGCATCATTTTTATTGCACTGGTACATTACTAAACATAATTACATAATTACATTACATAACTAAACTATAGGCTTTAATTTCAATACCACCCATTTTATCACTAATGTTCTTTTTTTATTCTAGAGTCCAGTCCAAAAGACATCATACTTTATCACACCTTCTTAATTTGCCTTTTATTTAATTGCTTTTCCCTTTTTTCTTTACTTTTTGTGTACATGTGTGTTATGCATATGTGTGTGCATGTATATGTGTATACTTCAGAGGTTAACCTCAGGTGCCTTACTCAATTACTCTCTTTATTTTACTGAGGCATAATCTCTATCTTGAGCCTGAAGTTTACTAATTCAGCTAGGCTAGCTACCCAGTTTAACCTGGGAATCCCCTGTCTTTGCTGCTGAGTGCTAGGATTACAGGCAGGCACCACACCTACCCACCATTTATATGCATGTAGGGGATTTGAGCTCAGGTCCTTACACTTGAGTGGCACTCACCTTACTCACTAAGCAATCCATCCATCCTTGTTTGTTTTAATTTCCTTTTCCCTTGTCTCCTAGTAGTGTGGTGATTTTACAATTCATTTTTATTGTTATGGGCATTTTTATGTTATTAAATATGTTTTAAATGGTGGAGCAGAATGTAGAGCAGTATATTCAGTAGGCTTGTTTTCTGATCACCCACCAACTGAGGTTCCACTCCTGAATAGTTCTGTCTCCACAAAGGAGTCTAGGTTCTAGCCCTCATTTATCACTGTCAAAGTCAGTTCCTATATCACTGCACAGGCTTTGAACCCATGCCACAGGCACCATCCTGCCCAACAGGACAGTCAAAAGAAATTTTCATGTTACCATCATTCTGAAAATGATTTTGTAATCAAATAAGAAAGACTATCTGCAAAGAATTTATATCTATACCTGGTATATAAAGTATTCAGTAAACAATGAATGTTGCTAATTGAGGTGTTTTGTTGTACTTTTCTATCTATGGTTCCATCACTGTGTTTAAGCTTTCTTTTTTGTTTGTTTGTTTGTTTTGCAAGGTAGGATCTCACTGTAGTCCAGGCTGACCTGGAATTCACTATGTAGTCTCAGGGTGGCTTCCAACTCACAGAGATCCTCCTATCTTTGCCTCTGGAATGCTGGGATTAAAGGCATACTTTTTTTTTTTTTTTTTTTTTTTGAGAGAGAGAGGGTCTCATGTATCCCAGGCTGGTCTGAAACTCTCTATGTAGCTGGGGTTGGTCTTGAATTCTTGCTTCTCCTGACTCAATCTCCCAAATGTTAAGATTATACATGACTGTGCCACCAGTCCAGCTTGATTTTGGAATTCAGGTCTTTATACTAGACAAATGCTCTACTACTAAGCTATATCCCCAGCCACTTAAGTTTTCTTTACTCGTACCTCTTTTTTTAAAAAAAAAAAAAAATTATTTTAGCTGGGCGTGGTGGCACATGCCTTTAATCCCAGCATTCGGGAGGCAGAGGTAGGAGGATTGCCATGAGTTTGAGGCCACCCTGAGACTACATAATGAATTCCAGGTCAGCCTGGGCTAGAGTGAGACCCTACCTCAAAAAATAAAATTAAATAAATAAATAAATAAAAATAATTTATTTATTGTATTGTTTGGTTTTGGATAAGGGATTGCTCAGTAGCCTGGGCAATCTTCCTATCTCAGCCTCCCAAGTGCCAGGTTTATAAGTGTATACTACCATGCTGGCTCTTTTTTTTTTTTTTTTTTTTTTTTTGCAATTAACTTTTATCTTCTTTTAATCAATACAAACATATATCCTATTAAATATTATTTAAAATCATAAAGTGAAGTATTAATTCTGATATATATTCTTCCCTGATATTTAAGATGTGTTTATTTTATTTCTACTTTTATGTGGTTTTTTTTCTTTTTCATCTTGAGGGTTCTGTTAAATACATCTATGCACATATTTCTAGTCTAGTAATCTCTTCTGGTAGATCTCTGTGAGTGGAGTCATTGGGCCAGGAGAGAATCCCACTTTTGTGATTCTCAAGGCATGAGTTAATAGTTCTTCCTAAGTGACTTCACCTGTTATAGTGCTATTTACAATACAGAAGTATCAGTGTCTCATTGCCAAAGCCTTGAAGACATGCGATTTTTAATTTATTCATTAATTCTCATATGTAAAATATCAACTTCTCATTGCTTTGATGTATATTTCCTTGATTACTAGTGAATGTAAAGTAGATATTTGCACAACATATATTTCTGGTATATTTTATTACTTGAATGCATATTTCTAGGCATTAATCTCAAAAATCTTTATTTAGGCTCTTGCTCTTTGAAAAGATTTGGAACTTAAACAAACCAAAAAAGTAGAGGAATTAAGCTAGAAAAGTGGCTATGTTTATAAATGAGCAGTCTTGAAACGTAAGACACTGTGGTAATTGAAATGATGTGTATTCCAGAAGGCCCTGTTTAGTAGATGCCAAGCCCACCGATTAACTGGGGCAAGATGGAGCAGAGTATTTACCCCCAGGCTGCTCACAAGAGGCAAATCTGAATTCCTAAGCACCAGAATTCCTCTCTACCCCAAAATGCATGAAGCCTCCGTCCTTTTGCATTAAGGAGTCTCTCCTCCTGAAGCCTGACAGAATTCTTAGTTTAAAAATAAAAACAGAAACAAAAAAATCAGACTGGCACTAGGTCTAAGAACATTTTCTGTCTTTATAAGTACATTTAATAATAAAACAGAAACACATGTTCTTTTTCCAAATACCATGTTAATTCAAAAAAGGGCTGTTCATTAGATGATATATACAGAAGGGCTACAGATTACAAAGGCAAAAAATTAAATTGTAAACTATGCAAGGATGCTTAACATAAAACCTTAACAGGGATAGTAATCAGAGAGGCTTACACTCTGGTTTGCTCTGTTTGCAATCTAGCATGCATAGGAAATACTGTTGAGGGAGAGTCTGGACTGGTTTCATAATCTGTAACCACAGAGGGATGGCTCAGATTGTTATCTTTTATTATCTGCACTCATAAGCTAGTGCTTTGCTCTCTTTCCTGAGCTCTTAAGTGTTTTTTTGGTCCAGTGATTTAAAACAAGCTGAAGGAGTCTTGTGTTTTGGTTTGGTTTGGTTATTTTTTTTTTTCTACTGCATTTTCTGAATAGAAGCCCTTAATTGCTATAGGCTGTTGAAATCAGTTAACCTCATAACCTCATTTGCCTTTTGGGCACTTTCTACATTCTTCCCAAATTAGAGTACAAGGCCGGGCGTGGCGTCACACACCTTTAATCCCAGCACTTGGAAGGCAGGGGTAGGAGGATCATTGTGAGTTTGAGGCCAGCCTGTGACTATAGTTTAAATTCCAGGTCAGCTTGGGCTACAGGGAGACCCTACCTTGGAAAAAATAAAATACATAAAATAAAATAAAAACGTTAGAGTACAGCTTGTTGGCCAAGGAGCAGATAGCTGTGCTTTCGGTGGAATGCAGGGAAGGACACAGAGGAGAGAGAATATACCTCACAGATACACTGAGTGCCGGTGCCTTTGCTGTCATACATCTTCAAGTGCTGGGACATCACATCCAAATCTGCTGTTCTCCAGCAATGCAGTCTATATACACAGCAAGCCCTCCCCTGAAAGTCAGCACTTCCTCTCCTGGTCTCAACCAGCAGCCTCACCTTATTGCTTCAGTTTCCAAAGACAGGAGATCACTGGCATGAGAATTCCCTCTGTACAGTTAAGGCAGAAAGTAGTTTGTGATGGGTTATTTGAAGTGCTGGGAATATGTTAAGTGATATGCACAGTTGTGCAATAGGCGTTTTCCAGGAGCACAACCTATGTAGCCTGGCCAGCCGCATGAGCTGCCTTCTGCATAGACAAGTATTAGACATTTCCTGAAAAACACTACCTGTATCTCAGGAAGAACAGCTGCCTGCTTTTGTCAACTCATAATCTGCTTAGCTTCTAGCCCAGGACCTTCTGTTCCTTTTTGTAAGTATTTATAATGTGGCACAATGATACTCAAATATTCAATAAAGTTTTTGGACTAAAAATGATTAAGGAGATTCTTAAGTGACTTGTCCCCTATGGTCAGCTCTGCCTACATAGACATAATTGTTATATGCTTGCTCCTGTGTCTGCACAATGATACCAGATTGGTCTGATGAGATTCTGTTTCTCTGCTGCAGCCCCTCTCAGTCTGAATCTTAAGGGACTTGTTCTCCAAGTACCTGGACACAGCAGGGGAGGGATCTGGACAACAAAGGGATAGAAGCTATACATGACTATCTGGCTGGCTGGCTGGTTTAGTGGCTTAGTCTCCCACATTCTACAAGGCTCATGCTCACTTACTGCTGTCCTCAGTCCTCTGCCTATTTCTGTTCTGTGGAACTCTCTCACCTTTGTTTTTGTATCCCTTGTCTTTGCCCAGCCTGACCATCTTACCCATCCTCTAAATCACAAAGGCTTCCTTAAAACAAAGAAGAGACAAATTTAATCACAGAGCACTTATGTTTATCAGATATATGTGTCGATCATATTTCAAGTATTTCCTGGGTCTAAACCCTAAGCTTAGTATAGTGACCATTGCAAAGCAGTTAGCTCCTTCCCTTGCATAATCTAAAAGTTAATTATACCTGAATGATCATTCATTCATTCAACAGATATTTGGGGAGCATCTGTGATGTGCCAGGCACTTGCACATCATTGAGCAAACAGACTTATTCCCAGTTTTGTGGAGAACACAGTTCAGCTAGAATAAGCATACAAGTAATAAAGAAAATAGACCCAGAAAGGGACCTGGAGGACAGGTGTGCTATTTGATAGGAAGAGGAGTCCTCTGACCTAAAGTGTGTACAGCACTCTGAAGCAGGTGACATGGCATTTGAGCACAGGTGCATGCGAGAATTGCATTCCAGATGATAAGAAGCTATGTATGGTTTCTCCTTTAAATGTGTGTGTGTGTGGCATGTGAGTGTGCATACATGTATGTGCTGGTGCACATTCATGTGTGTCCTGCTTACAGGTGTCTTCACCAGGTGGTCTAGATGAGCTGCCCAGCAAGTCCTAGGGAGTCTTCTGTCTCCACCTCCCCAGAGGTGGGATTATAGGCAAATGCTGCCACACCCAGATTTTCTTTAAAGTTTACAGGATACAAAAAGATATTATTTATTTATTTGCAAGCAGAGAGAGACAGAGAGAATGAGAGAGGGAATGGGCATACCAGGGCTTCTTGCTACTGCAAACAAACTCCAGATGTATGAGTCACTTTGTGCATCTGGATTTAAGTGGGTACTGAGGAACTGAACCTGAGCCATAGGGTTTTGCGAGCAAGTGTCTTTTGCTATGAGCCATCTCTCCAGCCCTAGAGCATTTTTAAATTTAGAAATTTGATGTGGATTGTTTGATGCTTTTTTTTTTTTCCAAAAGAAACCAGGTGTCCCAGCTGAATAGCCTTAGTTTAAAGTGACTTTCAGTTAAGGCAGATTTTAGTCAGAAACTGTTGTCTTTGTTTTACAGATTAGGAAAAGTAAGGCCTAGAAATGAAGGAGGAAGTGACTTCCTTAGAGTCACAAAACTGAACAGCATCCCACTGGACACAGTGTTTTAGGTTGGCATCGCAGTAGTCTGCTTTGCTCAGCTTGTCTTCCTTGGACCTTAGAAGTTTCTTTTCCTATAAAATAAGTTGATTGCAGATATATTCTTTGGTATAATGTCAAACTGACACTAATTTCCCTATGCAACAAAATACTTGTAATAGAGTTAAATCCAATGAAGAGAGGAAAAATACAGGTCATTTTTGGTGGCCAGTACTATATTGTACATGTCTGACTGCCCTACAAGTTATTAGGGATGGTGGCTGGAGGATGTCACAGTAAGAGCCTACTGTCCTGTGGAGGCCTCATCCAGATCAAGCCCTCTTTCCTATATTTCATGGTGGCCTTGGCTAGATAGAGAATAGCCAGTTTGCTTGGGCCCAGACAGGAGGACCAGTAGGAGCAGGACTTGCAAGTCTCAGAGCAGCTTCTAGAAACACCTTTGAAAGAACCGAACCTATTCTTTAAACCAGCCTAAATCAGCAGGTGTTCTCTCCAGGCCCCAGAAAACACAGAAGCTGACAGGTAATCAATGAATTCACCCCCCCCCCAATGGGTGCCCAATGGAGCTGTACCATTAAAAGCTTATTAAAACACGAATGTAACATTTGGAATTTCAAATCCATTTATAGTTCTTTTATTGACTACTTAATCTCTGCAGCTTCCCTGATAGCAAGTGGGTACTCTCATCCCCAGTTTGGAAATTAGACATGAACAGGTCAAGCAGCTTCCCTGAGGCTGCCCTGTGAGCCAGGCTTCCAGTCACTTCACAGCCGGTGAGTCAGAATTCAGCTTTGCCTGAACCAGCACCCTTAATCTAGCTAAGCCTCCGTCTTCTTTCTATATACATGGGATACTAATGATCTTTGCTCTACATATTTGAAAAAATGTCTGCAAAAATAAAATAAGGCAAACTGAAGGTGTGATGGATGGAGGACATGGCAGCCTAGTTATTTCTTATTTAGGGAGTGCCAGAGCAGAGCAGAATGAAGAGAGACAACTGTGGCTGACCCTCTAACCAAACTAAGTCCCTCCCATCTTCATTCGACTCAGCTTATTCTGGGTGAATCTTTAGAAATTAAAGCTAGATAAAATACCTCTTACATGTGCATAGCTATGAAACTCGAAAGTAAATTTGTTTTTAGGCTTAAAGTCCTCCAAGTAGAAGAACAAGAAGCAGCCTGAAGGCTGAAGGGATGGCTTAGTAGTTAAAGCGCTTGCCTACAAAGCCAAAGGACCATGGTTCAGTTCCCCAGAACCCACATAAGCCAGATGCACAAGGTGGCGCATGTGTCTGGAATTCATTTGCAGTGGCTGGAGGCCCTGGCATGCCCATTCTCTCTCTCTCTCTCTGTCTCTCTCTTCCCCTCCCTCTCCCTCTTTGTCTTAAAAATAAAATATTAAAAAGGAAGCAGCCTAGTCGGGCGTGGTGGCGCACACCTTTAATCCCAGCACTCAGGAGGTAGAGGTAGGAGGATCGCCAAGAGTTCGAGGCCACCCTGGACTACATAGTTAATTCCAGGTTAGCCTGGACCAGAGTGAGACCCTACCTTGCAAAACCAAAAAAAAAAAAAAAAAAAAAAAAAAAGCAGCCTGAGAATGTTATCTTTTTATGTGTTATATAGTTAGTAACCACTTTATGCACCTGCTATTATCTCATGAATACATTATTATGGATACTGCATATTTACAAAGAATGTATTCATGCATGAGATGTTTTCTTAGCTCACAATCACCAAGTAACTTTTTGCTTCTGAATACATAGTGACTTACAAACTGGCAAAAATCTTTCCTTTCTCTCCCCAGATAGCCTGCATTTTCTTTTTCCAGATTTACTCAGTCACTTGGAAGAAGCTACTTAATTTCTTTGGTCTCCTTCTCTTCATCTGTATAATGTACTCATTAGCAAACCCTGACTCATAGAAGAATTACAATGCTACGTAAAATGGTTAGAACTGTGGCTGGTGCAAAGTGACATTGGTGCTCTTACTGCATGCTTAATTTTGTGCTAGGTATTTTCCGAGTTCAGGTGCAAAGAAAATAAATTGTAATCAGAGAGCCTTCCATATGCTTATTGGCTTTTCAGTTTCTAGGATTACTAACCAAAATTCCCAGATGTCCCTTGAAGCAGACCTCAATCTCCGTGACACACAGGCATCCATAGTCACACTGTGATTGTCTTGTATCTTTTCCCTGATCCCTAGTCTTATGTCTATTCCTTTGAAGGCAAGTCCCCTCTCTCTTCCATTGAACAAAGAATGTCCCTGTCATGGAAGAGTGTGCTTCAGTCTCTAGACACAAGCTTCCCAGCAGGTAATGTCTCATCCTTCCCCCAGGCACTGGGCCCTCTCCTGGCCCAGCAGCTCCTCTCTCACTGAGGACTGGGGAAAGAAAGCAAAGGGGGCCTGGTGTCCTCTGTCTCTGTCACTGAGCTTGAAGTCTGAAGTGTTATCTTTACTGTACCGACCCAGGACATCCTGGGTTTTGATGCTCTTCTGTGTTTGTTTCTTAACCTAATTTAAGCAGAAGAGAGAGAAAGTAGCTCTGGAGGAGGGATAAAGGTGTAAGCATCACAATTACACAATTTTCTTTAATCTCCAACTTCTGACCTGCAAGTCTTGTTATTATCTGAAATATAGGTAGATATAGTAGATTTTTAGTTATTGTAGATAAATCTTCTAATCTGCTGTTATCATTTTGGATTACAAAGGCTTTTTTTTTTTAGCATGCCAGACAATTCAGTACAAAAGACTGGGAATAAAATCCCTATGTCAAAAAACATCAGTCAAAGCCTATGAGCTGTCTATTTTATTCTAGTTTTCAGGATCCATTTTCTTCCCTCTTGAAAATTGAGACATTTGGTTAGCACTAAGCCTCTGTAATCAAGATTCTATGTTCAAAAGTTTACAATAAAGGGCAAACAGTGTTTCTGCTGAGGAATGGCCTTGTACCAATGTCAGAGTCTGAGCAAGGTCAGGAGTGGGCGTGTGTATACAAGGAGCCTTCACTGAGGCATGATTTACATTCTTCAGTTGGCACACTTTGTAGCACACATTTTGACTGTACACATATTCATGTAACCTCCATCATCAACAATTTAAACAGTTCATCCCTCCTAAAAACTACCTCATCCAGTTTGTAGTCAGTCCCTTTTCCACTCACAGCTCCTGGAATCACAGCTGTTTCCTGCTCCTGTTTATGTGCCTTTCCAGGCAGCATAATAAATGGAGTCCTACCATACTGAGTTCATTTGAGCTGTTCCTTTGATTGTGTTTAACGAACTTGAGATACATCCATATTATAGCATATACCTGAAGTTTGTTCCTTTTTATTGCTAGTGTTTGTTTACAGCCATTCACTTGTTTTTTATTCATTACTGGCTAAAGGACATCTCACTTATTTCTTATTTGTTAGGTTTTTTTTTTTTCCCTGTGGGTAAGAAATAAAGCCATCTGAGGTATTCATATTTGTTTTTGTATGACTCAGTTTTCATTTAGCTTTTATGACAATCTATCATGGGATTACTGGATTATATGTTAAGCCTAAAAGACAAACTGCCAAACTTTTCCAAAATGTTGTGTCATTTTCTTTAATGCAAGCAATTCTGACAGGTATGCAGTGGTACCTTATTGTGGCTTTATTTTGTATATCACAATGACCAATGACTCTGAGTATCTTTCCTTTGCTTATATGTCATCCCAGATGAATATCTAGCCAATTCTTTTTTCCATTTTTAAAATTGGATTGTTTTCTTGTTACTAAATTTTGAAAGTTCTTTTTCTGTCCTGAATACAAATCCTTTGTCATTTATGTGATTTGCAAATATTTTCTTCCACTCGGTTGTTTTCCTGCCATTGATATTAAAGAGCAGAGATTCTTAACTTTTGATGGGGTCTGAGTTTGTAGGTGTTATTTTATGGATTGTGCACGTCATGTGAGGCTTGAGAACCTCACCTGACCAGGGGAGTGGGGAGATGTCTCAGCAGTTAGAGGCACTTGCTTGTAAACCTGCGAACCTGGCTTTCATTGCCCAGTACCCAGCCAGATGCACACTTGCATCTGAAGTTTGTTTGTAGTGGCAAGCGGCCTAGAGTGCCCATTCTCATTCTTTCTCTCTCTGTTCACAAATAAATAAATATGTCTTAAAAATAATCTTTAAACTGTGCTCAAGCATTTTCTTCTAAAAGTTTTGTAGATTTAAGTATATTATCCATTGTAAATCAATTTTATATGACCCAATGTGTAGATTATACTTGGATCTTTTGTTCTTGTTTGTAGTATATAGCTACAGGGACTGAGTAGGTATATCCATATTCTAATCTCCAAAGCCATCTATGGCCACCCCACCCTGAACGTGCCCCATCTTATCTAATTTCCAAAGCCATAAATATTACTTTTATGTGGCAAAGGTATAATTAAGACTTTTGAGGGGACCTTTTTTTTTTAAGAGTCTCAGTAGGCCCTAAGTGCAATCATATGTATCCCATATAAGAGAGAGGCAAAAGAATTTTTGAAGCCAGGCGTGATGGCACACGCCTTTAATCCCAGCACTTGGGAGGCAGAGGTAGGAGGATCGCCATGAGTTCGAGGCCAGCCTGAGACTACATAGTGAATTCCAGGTCAGCCTGGGCTAGAGTGAGACCCTACCTCGGAAAACCAAAAAAAAACAAACAAACAAAAAAAAAGAATTTTTGAGATACAAAAAAGGAGGCAGTGTAAATAAAATAGCAGAGATTGGAGATATCTGGGCTCAGAGATGGGTCTGTGAGCCATTGAACACCTGGAGCTATCAGAAACAGGGAGAGGTGAGGAACAGCTTCTCCCAAAGAATCTTCAGAGTGATTGAGCCCAGAATCTTGCAATTGAATTGCAATTCTTCTTGTTTGAAAATCCAGGAGGGAGGAGACTTCTTTTATTTCAAGCCACCTAAGCATATGGTAATCTGCTACAGTAACAGGAAATAGCCCAATGACTGGCCAGTACTTTCAGCACTATTTGTTGTGAAAACTCATTTCTCTATTCAGTTGTCTTTGCACTTTTGTTGAAACCAGTGGCCACACATATGCATCCTGTCTATTTCTGGACCTCTGCTCTGGTACTTTGATCTATTTACCTATCATTTCACTGACAATGCCCTATCATAATTACATAAATACTGTTCTTTACAGTAACTTTAGAAAAGGCCATATGAATATTCTAACTTTGTGTTCCTTTTCAAAATTGTATCTGCCTTGATATAACATTTGGAATCAGCTTACCAACTTTCACTTGGGACATTTAATGTCTTAATAACCTTGAGTTCTCCAGTCCACATCATAGTATATTTTTCCATGTTTGTAGCTCTCCTTTGGCTTCTTTCATCACTGTAGTTTTAGCATTCAGATATGGCTTGAATTTGGAGGCAGTTTGTATATGGTGCTTTATTTTTTAAACTGTTTCTAACAGTGCACTGCTAGTATCACATTGGGATGAATTTGAGGGATTTTCTATGTATGTGAATCGTACTAGCTCTTCTGTTCTGATCTGAGGGACTTTCATTGCTTTCTCCTGTCTCATTTTATTACCTCTTCCTCAATGTTGAAGAGAACTGGAAGAAGTGGACATTCTTTTTTTGAAAAAAATATTTTTATTTATTTGACAGATGATTGAGAAAGGGAGGGAGAGGGAGGGATATAAATGGGAATACCAGGGCCTCCAGATGTTGCAGAAGAACTCCAGATGTATGTGCCACTTGGTGCATCTGGCTTTTCATGGGTCCTAGGGAATCAAACTTGGGTAGTTAGGTTTTACAGGCAAATGCCTTAGCCCCTCAATTCCTTTTTCTGTCTCCCTAGATGCAATGGGATTCCCCTTAAGCCCTTTTTGTGTGGTAGAGAAAGGGTAGAAGTCCTAGGGCAGGGCTTTGTTCCTGTCCCGTGGAGGCTCTTCTGCTTCTCCCTTCCATGGTTGCCTGCTTCCTCTCGCTCCTTTATGAACAGTCTATACTGAGGAATCTCAAAAAACTCTCTCATTTCACATGTGTTGACCCCAAAGTACACTCATGTTAGCCCATACTCAACTGTTAGCAATTTGCCAACAAATTTAGCTTACCCAACTTTTCTGACACCCAGCATCTTCAAGTGAACAAGTACTTGTGTCCCATGACTTCTTGAAGATGCCCATTTCTTTGTTTGCTCTGAAACTAACCTACATCATCGTCGTCGTCATCATCATCATCGTTGTCGTCATCATCATCATCATCATCATATGTAGGGGCTCGCTGTAGCCCAGACTGACCTGGAATTCACTGTGTAGTCTTAGGGTGTCCTCAAACTCACAGTGATCCTCCTACGTTTGCCTCTTGAGTGCTGGGATTAAAGGCGTGCGCCACCATGCTTGGCTTCAGTATCCTCCTATAAAGCTTTTACTATTCTTTAATCAAAGTGGTCCAAGTAATGGTCTCCTTCTTGGTCAGAAGGCTTAGATACTAAGTATTGTGTGACTAAGGGAGTAAGGCAGACTGGGGAGATAGTTTGCAGTAACAGATACACCTGCTTTGCCTGTTTTAGTTACTGGCTAACGGTAGGGTAATGATTTAAAGAGGTATGTTAGATCCTGTGCCTAGCCTAGGACAATTTCAGCATGAAACATGTTTCCTCCTTAACTTCCTGCCTCAGAGGAGAGTCATGCAATAGTAAGATTCCACATTTGAGTGTCCACCTCTTCTTCCTTTGATTTGATCCAAAGGAATGGTCTCAAATAGGCAAGTAAATGAAGAGTAGATTATTTCGCCCTCTTACTGCTGAGTAGAGATGGCCTCATGAGTAGTTCTTGCTCCCATTTCCTGGGCAAGCCAGATTTGTGATTAATGAGGGAGGGCATTCACTCGAACTCTTGAAAGATGGATCATTTTGTAAAGGCCCAACTCTGTGCACTGCATTTCCTCCCTAAAAGCAGTCTCGACAGAGCTATGCAAGTCATCCTGCCTCCCATTAACAATGATCTCAGCTGTTTGTTTTAAAGAGTTCACAACCCCAGAGCTACATTTTCACATACAAAAGCATAGCATCAGCCAAGCCTTATGAAGCTTCTTCTGAGCTTCTGCTCACAAAGCCAAGTTGCTCTCTTTATGATAGTGGGATCTTCCATCACGGTGTGGGTAGGATCTTAAAGAAGAAGGCTGCAAGTGGCCACTTCTGTCCATGCTTGTGCACTCAGCCAGAAGGAAGTAGGAGAGAGAATTTTAGGAAGCATGGTGGTCTTGATGGGGAAGCCCATCTAGAAGAGACAATCATGTTGTGACAGTCATAAGCAAGGACATTCATGAGCTTAACCCATCCCCCAGCACAAGTTATAAATCTCCATAAAAGCAAATGGCAGTGTGGGCAGAAATGGCACTCTTTTTTTGTTGTTGTTGTTTTTTTTTGTTTTTGTTTTTCAAGGTAGGGTCTCACTCTGGCCCAGGCTGACCAGGGAATTAACTATGTAGTCAAACTCATGGCAATCCTCCTACCTCTGCCTCCCGAGTGCTGGGATTAAAGGTGTGCGCCACCACGCCCGGAGAAATGGCACTCTTAATCTGGATCTTCCCCAGCAGAACGGAGCTATAGTGGCTAATGGGATTCCCCTTAAGCCCTTTTTGTGTGGTAGAGAAAGGGTAGAAGTCCTAGGGCAGGGCTTTGTTCCTCTCCCGTGGAGGCTCTTCTGCTTCTCCCTTCCATGGTTGCCTGCTTCCTCTCGCTCCTTTATGAACAGTCTATACTGAGGAATCTCAAAAAACTCTCTCATTTCACATGTATTGACCCCAAAGTACACTCATGTTAGCCCATACTCAACTGTTAGCAATTTGCCAACAAATTTAGCTTACCCAACTTTTCTGACACCCAGCATCTTCAAGTGAACAAGTACTTGTGTCCCATGACTTCTTGAAGATGCCCATTTCTTTGTTTGCTCTGAAACTAACCTACATCATTGTCGTCGTCATCATCATCATCATCATATGTAGGGGCTCGCTGTAGCCCAGACTGACCTGGAATTCACTATGTAGTCTTAGGGTGTCCTCAAACTCACAGTGATCCTCCTACGTTTGCCTCTTGAGTGCTGGGATTAAAGGCGTGCGCCACCATGCTTGGCTTCAGTATCCTCCTATAAAGCTTTTACTATTCTTTAATCAAAGTGGTCCAAGTAATGGTCTCCTTCTTGGTCAGAAGGCTTAGATACTAAGTATTGTGTGACTAAGGGAGTAAGGCAGACTGGGGAGATAGTTTGCAGTAACAGATACACCTGCTTTGCCTGTTTTCGTTACTGGCTAACGGTAGGGTAATGATTTAAAGAGGTATGTTAGATCCTGTGCCTAGCCTAGGACAATTTCAGCATGAAACATGTTTCCTCCTTAACTTCCTGCCTCAGAGGAGAGTCATGCAATAGTAAGATTCCACATTTGAGTGTCCACCTCTTCTTCCTTTGATTTGATCCAAAGGGATGGTCTCAAATAGGCAAGTAAATGAAGAGTAGATTATTTCACCCTCTTACTGCTGAGTAGAGATGGCCTCATGAGTAGTTCTTGCTCCCATTTCCTGGGCAAGCCAGATTTGTGATTAATGAGGGAGGGCATTCACTCGAACTCTTGAAAGATGGATCATTTTGTAAAGGCCCAACTCTGTTCACTGCATTTCCTCCCTAAAAGCAGTCTCGACAGAGCTATGCAAGTCATCCTGCCTCCCATTAACAATGATCTCAGCTGTTTGTTTTAAAGAGTTCACAACCCCAGAGCTACATTTTCACATACAAAAGCATAGCATCAGCCAAGCCTTATGAAGCTTCTTCTGAGCTTCTGCTCACAAAGCCAAGTTGCTCTCTTTATGATAGTGGGATCTTCCATCATGGTGTGGGTAGGATCTTAAAGAAGAAGGCTGCAAGTGGCCACTTCTGTCCATGCTTGTGCACTCAGCCAGAAGGAAGTAGGAGAGAGAATTTTAGGAAGCATGGTGGTCTTGATGGGGAAGCCCATCTAGAAGAGACAATCATGTTGTGACAGTCATAAGCAAGGACATTCATGAGCTTAACCCATCCCCCAGCACAAGTTATAAATCTCCATAAAAGCAAATGGCAATGTGGGCAGAAATGGCACTCTTTTTGTTGTTGTTGTTGTTTTTTTGTTTTTGTTTTTCAAGGTAGGGTCTCACTCTGGCCCAGGCTGACCAGGGAATTAACTATGTAGTCAAACTCATGGCAATCCTCCTACCTCTGCCTCCCGAGTGCTGGGATTAAAGGTGTGCGCCACCACGCCCGGAGAAATGGCACTCTTAATCTGGATCTTCCCCAGCAGAACGGAGCTATAGTGGCTACTAGGTAGAAGAGTATCATTGGGGCCCTTTCTAATACTAGAAGCTATGTTATTTTTTTAAAATATATTTTATTTACTTATTTATTTGAGAGAGAGAAAGAGGCGGTGGGGGGGGGAGCATGCCAGGGCCTCCAGCCACTGCAAATGAACTCCAGATGCATGTGCCCCTTGTGCATCTGGCTTACGTGGGTCCTGGAGAATCAAACTGGGATCCTTTGGCTTTGCAGGCAAATGCCTGAACCACTAAGCCATCTATCCAGTCTAGAAGCTATGTTTTAAGAGCTACTCAGCTAATAGAAAAAAAAAACTCCAACTTCCTCTTGTTTTAGTTCATATTTTGCTATGTCAAAATACCACAAGCTGTTTAGCTTACAAGCAAGAGAAAATGGTTTCTCTTAGATATGGGGCTCATTTAATGTCTGGTGAGGGTCATAACACTAAATCTGCTATCTTTAACTTCTGACAGAAGAGCAAAGCTCCCTCTCAGATCTCTTTTAAAAGAACACTAATCCCATTCATAAGGTCTATATGTTGAAGTTACCTTTGAGTTGCTGGGAAAAATACCCCACCAGAAACACCTTATAAGAGGAGAGATTTGTTTGTTTGTTTGTTTGTTTGTTTGTTTGTTTGTTTGTTTGTTTTTCTTCAGGCTTACAGATTCCAGGGGAAGCTTCCTTACTCCATCATACATTCACAGCTGAGAGACAGAAGCCAAAACCCGCAAGTACAAACAGCTTAATCTGGCTCTCTACAAACTTTAGTGCTGGACTCAACATACTGCCCCCTGCATCCGCCACATATATCTTGCAGCAGGACTCCACCTGCTAAAGACTAAGGAGGGAGCTTAATCAAAAATACCTGAGTCAGGCTGGAGAGATGGCTTAGCGGTTAAGGCACATGCCTGTGAAGGCTAAGGATCCCGGTTCGATTCTCCAGGTCCCATGTAAGCCAGATGCACAAGGGGGCGCACATGTCTGGAATTTGTTTGGAGTAGCTGGAGGCCCTGGTGCACCCATTCTCCCTCTTGCTCTCTCTCTTTCCTTCTCTCTGTCTCTAATAACTAAATAAAAATAAAATATTTTTAAAAGATTAAAAAAAAATACCTGAGTCTGGAGCCTGGCATGGTGGCGCATGCCTTCGATCCTAGCACTTCAGAGGCAGAGGTAGGAGGATTGCCAAGAGTTCAAGGCCACCGTGAGAATACAGAGTGAATTCCAGGTCTGCCTGGGCTAGAGTGAGACCCTACCTTGAAAAAACAATAAATAAATAAATAAATAAATAAATAAATAAATAAATAAATAAATAAATACCTGAGTCTGTTGGGGGACATATATTTACATTCAAACCATCATACCATGCCTCCATGACTTAATCAGCTCCCCAAAGCCCCACTTCCTAACACCATCACTTAAGAGCTAGGATTCCAGAATATGAATTTGGGGAGATCCAACATCTGTACCATATCACCCCCGAAGGTTCCCATCAGGAAGCCCCACCTAGAAGTCCTACACTAGAGATTCATTCACCTTCTCTCTGTGCAGTAGCTTGTTAAAACCAGAAAGGTGGGAGCTGGAGGGATGGCTTAGCAGTTAAGGTATTTGCCTGCAAAGCCAAAGGACTCAGGTTCAATTCCCCAGGACCCACATTAGCCAGATACAAAAGGTGGCACATGTGTCTGGAGTTCATTTGCACTGGCTGGAGGCCCTGGCACACCCATTCTCTCTCTCCCTCTTTCTGTCAAATAAATAAAAATAAAATATTTTTTCAAACAACAGAAAGGTAAGGTTGAATCCTCTTAAAATTATTACTAAGTACCCCCAATCAGGTAGTGTCTAACCTTTTTCAAGAATTTATCTCAGGATATGTCTAGCTGTTTAGTTTATCTTTTACTATATTAACACATTTCTCCCAAACTTGGTTCCTTTAATCAACAGATGCTTTATTTGTCTGCAGTTCTATAAGTCAGGGATTTGGGCAGAGGTAAGCTGAGCAGTTTTGTTTGCTCACTGTCACACATCTGGTACCTTGAGGTAGTTGACCAGGAGGACAGGACTTTTGCTACTTCTCCCTGTGTCTAGCTTAGCTTTCTCTGTTTGGCTACCAGTTCCAAGAATGAGTGCTGCAAATGGAAAGACAGAAGTTACCATCTCTTGGGTCCAGGCTCAGAAGGTATTACTTTCACCATAGTCTAAGGATGAAAACAAATCCTAGGTTTAAAAGGAGAGCAAAGAAAAACACCTCCTGATGGATGCATGGCAAAGTTAATTTGCAAACAAATGCATAGGTGAGAAATACTGCTATAACCATTGTGGTGGTTTGATTCAGGTGTCCCCGTAAACTTAGGTATTCTGAATGCTAGTCTCTCCAGCTGATGGCAATTGGAAATTAAAGCCTCTTGGAGGCAGTGTATTGTTGGGGGCGGGTTGATGGGTGTTATAACCAGTTTCCCCTTGCCAGTGTTTGGCACGTCCTCCTGTTGCTGTTGTCCACCTGATGTTGGTGAGGGGGTGATATCCACCCTCTGCTCATGCCATCATTTCCCCCCTGCTATCATGGAGCTTCCCCTTCAGTCTTAAGCCAAAATAATCCTTTTTTTTTCCACAAGCTGCTTTTGGGTAATTTCTGCCAGCAATATGAAGTTGCCTACAACAACCATCTTTGGGATTACAACCTACTGCATCTCCAAAGGACCGCCTCTTGACCTGCTCTAGTAAGAACTGCTTTGTAGCCATGTGTGGCCCATGCCTGTAATCCCAACACTTGCAAACCTGGGACAGGAGAATTGCAGTGTGTTCAAGGCCAGCCTGAACTACATAGCAAGTTCTAGGCATGTCTGAGCTGCATAGGAAGAGACTGTCTCAAAAACATTGGTTTTTGTTTAATTGGAGTTTTTTTTGTGCTATCCTTAGGCCTCTAATCTTTTTTGTCCTTCATAGTGGAGATAGAAAGCATGTGCGTTGTCCCCTCCACACAGTGCTGAAAGGCTGACTGTCCAGCACGTCTGGGCTCTGCTTTTCCTAAAATCAGAAGTGGTGAGAAAAGGTCTGGAAGGAGATAAGATGAAAATTCTTAATTGGTTTTCCCATCATTATTTTGGTCAAATGCATTTTTATTATTACTAAGTTGAAGGTGTTTTATTATCCACACAGGGATTTTCAGTTCAGTTAATATGCTTGATACTGACATTTAATTTTTTTTATTGCTGTTCTTTTATCTCTTCTCAGTCCTGGCAACTGAGTCCCTCTTTTATAGGGCTGTTATTTTCTAGGGCTATTCTGTTCCTGTGTGTGTTGGGAACTCGGGTTTATCTCCATGATATGTTAGTAATTAAAGCAGATCACTCCAAAAAGTCATAAAACAGCCTGCTCTGCTCTGAGAAACTGAAACTGTGGGGAGAATTAAGAACTGTATCAGGCAGAGATAAAAAAAAAAAAAAAACTTCCAGTTTGGCAGTCACTGACTGGTATATACTTCTACATCCTTTGAAAATAGTATTACTCCCCGCATGGAGATATGCTTCTGGTTCCCTGAGAGCAGAGATGCCACCTTCGTGCAGAGAGAGTGGCACTAACTAGGCTTGAGAAGGTCAGCCACCTTGAAACAGCACTCACCTCATATATCTTAGGCCAAAGGGAGAGATGTACTGTGCACTCAGCATATTCCAGAGCATGGAGCTTTTTTCCCCCATCTCAGCATACCTGAGGGAGTCCACACACTCCTGTCAGTGTCAGAAGCTCATTAGGGCGGCAAGTCCTGGGGAAAGCTTTGGGGCTGGAAAAAGTCCACCATGGAGAGTCACGTAAGGGAACTCTGGGTGATAAAGAAAGCCAGAGTAAAACAACAATAAACCAAGCCAATACATTGCCTCATACAGCCCCCACAGAGCCTCTAAAATTGGTCCCCTTCCCCCCAAAATCACATAGTTTTAGCCAAAATCTCATCAGCTTCACAGAAATCCCAGATTATGCTACCTGACTGCATAGCAGATTTACCATGAGAAGTGGGGAGTTACACTATAAAAACTATTCATATTCCACAGAGTTCCTGCAGGACCCTCGCTGTGGATGCTTCATTGAACACCTCCATAAAGCTCAGCCTATGGCGGGTATGGCAAAATGTGCCATTGTAAACAGGGACGTGGTCTTTGTTTGTGGCTTCTTACTGTGGAGGACACATGGTAGACATTCTTTAGAGGATGTATGAATAAATAAATATGTACAGAAATAACAGGACCCAAACTTAGTTCTGAGCATCTCCCAGGCTTCTCTCCCCACTTCCTTTCCTTGATGGTACAGATCTTGCAGAAGAGAAAGGCTTCTTTTCTGAAGTCTCTGTCTCTTTGGAGAATATGGCACACTTAAGAGATTGAGTTTCAGACCTAGAAAAAGGGCCCTTGGGAATCAGTCCCTGAACTTCATTTTACTAGAGAAATTTAGACCAGAAATATTATGACTTTTTCCAGTATAACCAGTCTACATCTGTAACTGAGCCCTGCAAGGGACATATAAATGGATCCATTGAGAAATGAGTCTTAGAGTTGGCAGGTGCCTGGGCACAGCCTGGAGAGGAAAGGGAGTAAAACTGCTAATACTTTCCTGGGTCAACTCTGGGCAGAGGAGCTGTGGCTGTCTGGAAGGGCAGGAGGTGACATCGTCATCTTCTACAGACTAGTCAGCATCCTCAAGTAAGTGTTAAGTGAAAATACTTTGAGGAAATGCCTTTTTAATGCAGTTTCCCCAGCCTGCTTTACTGAGGACAGAAGGACAGAGTTCCAGGGTCTGATTCACCACAGAAGGCCTACAGTCCCACCACTTACACACAGAAAACAAATTCTCATTAGAAGTGCAAGCCTGGCTCCCATGAGTACCATCCCCACAGCAGCAGCACAGTGACTTGTTGGATGAGACTCAGCCCCCTTTGGGATGGCTGCCAGAAAACTGTACAACCTTATGGAAACTGTAATGACACAGGGGCCCTTAGGGAAGGCAGGTATCCTGGAAAACACCTGGTCCCTTGGCCTTGAATTACATGGTAGATTAGGAGAGGGGAACTTATCCTATAAATATGCATTGGGTGTTTCTTATGTCAGGCAGTATGCTAGGAACAAGGTGTCCAGTATAAACAAAATGCTACCATTGTCCATTGCTCCTTCTTATCAGCCTTCATTGTGGTCCTGTCTTATTTTGCCCTGACTTCTCATTTTATTTAGCATCAGTGGAATGCTGATAATGTGCCATCCATAAAAATGTATTTTTAGGGGTTGGAGAAATGGCTTAGTGGTTAAGATATTTGCCTGCAAAGCCAAAGGACCCACACTTGATTCCCTAGGACCCACGTATGCCAGACACACAGGTGGTGCATGTGTCTGGAATTATCTGCAGTGGTGGAAGGCCTTGACATGCCCATTCTCTCCCTGCCCCCTCTCTGTCTTTGTCTTTCTCAAATAAATAAATAAAAATAAAATATTTTAAATGTAATTTTATTGACTTAAATATGTGTATTGTCCCTGCCCCCAGTTAAGCTGTACATTCCTTAAAGACAGAAGTCTTAGCTTCTCCTTTCTATAATCTTCATAGCATTTCACATGATGTCAGGGACAGAAAAAGTGCTTAGCCTGCCTTAAAAATATCTGGAAAACAAGTAGGAAGGCTGGTAGCAAGTACCCAAAGAGTAGCACACTGTGTAGGTGGCAGCTGAAGACACCTGCCAAAAGAAAGTGTCACTGTAGAGCTGTATAATTGATGCATAGGAGCCTCATTAGATACATCTTCATCCTATATGAGTCAGAGAACCACAGCATGAAGACATTATCACTGAAGAACTAAATTAAATGTGTTCTAAACAAGAGAGATTGTATTGAGTGTGGTTCTTAGTAAGTAAGCTGTTTTCAGGTGCCCACGCTATACTTTCAATGCCCCACCTTGACCTCGACACCATGGACATGGGTTATAGCACTGATTCTCAAAGGTAGGTCTAAGTATCACTTCAGCAAATGCTGTACTGATTAGAACCAGTGTTTAAATGAATGGCTTGTTCTTCTGTGTGCACAAGCCTGCACTAGGTCTTTGGCTGCAACATGTCCTTTCTAGTACAATGGAACCTTCATACCTCCTGGTAGCAAGGCAGGGAGCTAAGGTAGAGAATTTTTGAGAAATCTTGAAAAGATTAGGCTTTGCTTGTCCAGAAATTTTAAGAAAGAAAGTTTTATTGGAGAGGAGAATACCAAATACCAAAGTATAAGTAGCTAAGAAACTTTTATTTGTGGTCTGGAGAGGTGGCTCAGCAGTTAAAGGCACTTGCTTGCTTGCAAAGCCTGCTGGCCCAGGTTCACTTCCTCAGTACCCATGTATAGCCAGATGCACAAAGTGGTGTACACATCTGTAGTTTGTTTGGCTCTGACCATATCTCTTTCTCTCTCTCTCTCTCTCTCTCTTCCCCTCCCCCCCCACTCTCCTTCCCCTCCTCCCTGTAAAATATCACATAAATTAATGAATAAAAACATTTTTAGCCAGACGTAGTGGTGCATACCTTTAATCCCAGCACTCAGGAGGCAGAGGTAGGAGGATCGCCATGAGTTTGAGGCTACCCTGAGACTACATAGTTAATTCCAGGTCACTCTGGGCCAGAGTGATACCCTACCTCGAAAAACCAAAAAAAAATTTTTAAGCCCTTTTACTTATAAAATTCTAGAAAATGCTCATATTTGATACAGGGAGCAACAGTTAGGTAAGCTAAAATATTTCAAACTACCTCAGGTAACAAGACTATCTCTGTGCTCCTTACCTATGTATTCATTTGATCTGAGGTTCTAGAGAGTAGAGAGAAAAGGCTGTGGCCACAAGGCTGAAGTCCAAGGAAATGATGCTTCTTACTGCTTTGGTAGTAAGAGTGGAAGATGTGTAATTTAAGAACAACCAAGAGCATGAAGTAGGGGAATAAGCAGTGAGGCGAAGGGTGCAAGATTGCCCAGGGCCTATTCCATTCTGAAGCACAGAACTGAGTCTAAGAATAATAAGAAGAAAATAAGAACTGGCCCTGCTGAAACAACCCTAAAATCACAGCACTTTTAGGCTGCCTCCAGCCTAAAAGAGTTCAGATAAGCCCTGAGTACAGTAGAGGACTTGAGGCCAACCTGGAGTAAATAGTAATACCCTGTTAAGAGATCAAAAAGAGAGGGGTGGGGATGGGAGAGGAGGAGAGAGGGAGAGAGAGAGAGAACAAAAACGAACAGCACTGGTTATTTTCTAACCTACTTATTCCTCACTTGTCCCATTTGGAAAGTCCAAGATTTCCAAGCTAGTAAATTAGGTGGTATTCATATTAAAAAGTGAAAACATTAGACACTTTTCAAACCATAAAGCACTATCTACATACAGGCTAGCAACCTCCTTCCAAAGTGTTTCAGGTATAGCCAACTTGTTTTCCTGATTTTCAATATGTGTATATGACATTAAAATAGAACTGGGAAGCATGGGATGTTAAGATAGAAAGGATTTATTGTAGTTACCTTCTTTTTCCTGGGACAAGGCACCCAACCAAAAACAGCTGATGGGAGGAAAGTTCATTTTGGCTTACAGCAAGGAGAAACTTGATGATCACAGGAGAAAGCATGGCACGAGCCGTGGCTACACATCACCTTCTTGCCACAGCAGGTGGAAAACAGCAACAAGAGAGTGAGCTGACCTCTGGTAATGGGGAGCTGGCTTTAACATCCCTAACCCTACCCTTAACAACACTCCTCCTCTAGCAAGATTCCATCTTCCAACTTTCCACCAGTTGGGGACCAAGCATTCAGAACACATAAGTTTATGGGGGACATCTGATTCAAGCTACCACAGGAATCATTGAAATCATAAACCTAAGCCCTTTAGTATTTTGATGAGATGTTACTCTTTTTGATATTTCTATTCAAAAATACTCATGCTAACTGCTAATGGTAGTGCATCTTGATAGGCCATTCTAAGAGAAGTTTACCAATGGATATCCGAAGCTTTGACTTCAGATCCCACTCCTAGGACTTTGTCATCAGCACCACCCATCACTTTGGCTAGCATTTTCTCAGCATTCACTGTGTGAAAAACACTGTTCTGAGTGCTTTACCTGAGGTCACTCAGTCTACACTGCACTACAGCCTGATGAGACAATACTGTCACCCCCATTATATAGAGGATGAAGCTAGATTCTGGAAAATTCAGAGAACTTGCTGGGTGTGATATCACAACTCTCAGGACAGTGAGTAAGCAGGGCAGCCTGAGCTGCATAATGAAGCTTGACCATGTCTCAAAGTAAAATGGAGGGAGAGAGGAAAAGAAGAGGAAATAAGTTAAATAATTAGCCCAAGCCCACAAAGTTGATTAGTGGATCATCCAAGAATCTAACTCAGGCTACTTAGATCCACATGGAACAATTGTATACTACACTACATTGTCATTTCTGAAGGAAAGCTCAAAGAAATATACACATATTTTCCAAGCATTTTCATCAAGACATTGTATAATACAGAAAAGACTGGGGAAAAAAACAAAAACATCCATTTGTACAGGATGTGTTCAACTTATATGGGTTATAGCTATTAAAAATACTGTGGTTTTAAAATAATGATTAAGGGGCTGGAGAGATGGCTTAGCAGTTAAGGCATTTGCCAGCAAAGCCAAAGGACCCAATTTCGATTCCCCAGGACCCAAGTAAGCCATATGCACAAGGTGGCGCATGCGTCTGGAGTTCGTTTGCAGTGACTGGAGGCCCTGGCGGGCCCATTCTCTCCCTCCCTCCCTCCCTCCCTCCCTCCCTCTCTCTCACACACACACACATTCTTTCTCTCTATCTCTCTGTGTGTGCCTCTTTCTCATGATTTCTCAAATAAATAAATAAAATTTTAAAAATGATTAAGGCTGGGCATAGTGGCATATGCCTTTAATCCTAGTACTCGGGAGGCAGGGATAGGAGGATCGCCACATGTTCGAGGCCACCCTGAGACTACATAGTGAATTCTAGGTCAGCCTGGGCTAGAGTGAGACCCTAGCTCAAAAAACCAAAATTTAAAAAAAAATGATTAAAGGCTGGAGAGATGGCTCAGCAGTTAAGGGTCTTGCCTGCAAAACCTAATGACCTGAGTTTGATTCCCCAGTACTCATATAAAGCCAGATGCACAAAGTTGTGCATGCATCTGGAATTCATTTGAGGTCCCATTGTGCCCATTCTTTCTCTGTCTCTCTCTGCTTGCATATAAATAAATAACTTTTTAAAAATTAAGTTAATTGCATGTATTAAGAGATATCTATGTTCACTTACTGTGGGTGGGAATTAGCTTTTAACAGTATGTGTAATTTGTTTTATGTTTGGTGAGAAAGAATTCTTAAAGGGTATATATCCAACTGTTGGTTTAGTTTCTCAATGAGATGAGGTTATAGCTCCCCATTATGGTTTGTTTTCTTTTCTTTCTTTCTTTCTTTCTTTCTTTCTTTTTTTCTTTCTTTCTTCTTTCTTCCTTTCTTTTGTTTTTGTTTTGTTTTGTTTTTCCATGTAGCGTCTCACTGTAGCCCAGGTTGACCTAGAATTTAATTCACTATGTAGTCTCAGGCTGACCTCAGACTCACAGAAATCCTTCTACCTCTGCCTCCTGAGTGTTGGGTTAAAGGCATGTGCCACCACGCCCAGCTCCCATTATGTTGCTTTTTTTTTTTTTTAATTAAAGACAGTTTTGTAAAAAGCACATATTGTTTCAAAGAATACAAAAGAAGGCTACATAATTTTGATAAAGAAAACTAGTAGTAGAACTCACTCTATTTGCATGTGTATGTCCTTTTTTGTCTACTTCAGCACATTCCACTAATGAACACCTCTCTTAAGATGTTCCTTATTCTCTACATCAGGGCTTTTTGTTCATTTCTAGTAGGCCTCCTCACAATATATTGAGGTTTCACACAGTGAGCCTCAGTCCTCAAAGAACGGGTATTCTATTCTGGGAGATACAAACTAAATCTTGGGTTTCTCCCTATGTCAACATCTTGTTGACTGACATAATCAACTATTCAGTTGTGAGGGACAAACAGTTGGAAGAATGGGAAAATATGCAATACAGCACTTCCTGTGCTCTGTAAACAGCAAGTACAAATGGAGTTCAGAGAGGGGTTGAGTCTGAGAAGCTGATAGTAGTCAAGATTTCCTAGAGGAGACAGGACTTAAATTGAGTTCTGAAGGACAACAGGAAATTTTATTCATTCTGTCTGACATGAATTTCTGTGTTTCCTTAATTCTGTTTCCAAAACTCTTATTCTCAGATTTACAGATGGGTTTAGGTTCTGACTTCTTGCTAACTAGCAGTGTAATTTTGAGCATTTATTTTTATTTATTTGGTTTATTTTATTTAATTAATTAATTTATTTATTGGTTTATTGGTTTTTTGGGGGTTTTTTTCGAGGTAGGGTCTCGGGCTGGCCTCGGACTCATGGCGATCCTCCTACCTCTGCCTCCAGAGTGCTGGGATTAAAGGTGTGCACCACTACACCTGGCCTTGAGTCTTTATTATACTCAATTACTTTATGTGAAAATAGGCACAACTATAGTATCTTTCTTAGTGTTACACGAAGTGGAATCATAATATAATATTGTACAGTAATAGTGTAGTACTTGGCTCACTTTGACTCAACAAATGTAAATTTTATTGTCTTTTCTCCCATGTTCCCACCCAAAGTCTTATCTTGTTTTTTAGATTTGCTATTGAATTGCCTTTCTTTTTGTATGTGTTTCTAGTACCTAGCTGCCTTAAACAGTCTGTCTTCTTGCCATTGGCTAGTTCCTCAGTGTTTTTGTGATTTGCCTGACTTCAGGCTGTCACCTTTGCCACAGCACCCTGCTTGCTCTCTTGGTTTCTACAAGATTCCCATATCCCAGCCTCTTTATGTTCAGATTCCTAGACTCATCATCCAATAGAGAACTCACATGGAAAGGCAAAAACCTATATATATATATATATTTTGGTCCTTCAAGTATAACCCAAAGGTTTGCACACAAGTTGTCCCTGGGACCAGAGGTTGGCCTCAGTACTCCTGTGCTGAAACCTAGTATGTTCAAAACTTGTGAAGCTGTGGCTTTTACTTCCTAGCACAGCTGTGTGTCAGGAGGCTAACCCCTGGTCCATTGTCACAAGCAGTGAGAAATCCTGCTGATAGGTAGCACTGAGTTAAGTCATCAGTTGCCTCCTCATTTGCTGTTCTCCTGGACATGGCCTTGCCAGCTGCAGAAACAGTGAGCCTCTTTAGCACCCTGTCACTGCCATGGGGAAACCAGAGACAGAACAATTCCTTTCCAAAGGTAGCTTTGCTGGCCAGCACCTGTCACCTCAGTCTGGGCTTCCTGACTTACAATTCTTTGGGACTGAATAGAGCCCTCGTGGCCTTTACCGGCTATAGAGGTCTCATTGTCTCACGGAAGCGCAGGCCTTTTGCAGGTGTGTCTTAGCCTTAGAGTCCTAGAGAATTTAGCAACCTTTCTTTTAGTGGGATATCCATTTTTTGCTGCTTTAAGCATGAAACAGTGAATTGTATAAATAGATGTTCTTAGGTCATCTTAGTCTCCTGGATGCAGATTCAGGGTGTTTCCTTGAGAACATGGTCCAGCCTTTGTCCATTCTCTGTTTATATGTCCCAGATGTTAGGGCTTCCTTATCACTCACAGCCACTCAGAGAAAAAAACCAACTGTGTTTTCTTGCAGCCTCATTTCCCTTGCTGGCTCCTCTCTCACTTGCTCGAAGCCATGCAGAAAGCCCAAGGGAAAGTGTCACCTCCTGTGTCAGGGATCTCTTCAGGATAAATCAGAAGCCAGGTCAAACAGGTTTGAACAGCACCTGTGAACTTTCTGGCAGTCTGGAAATGGGACTAGAAGCTCCTAAGCACTCCTGCTGAGTTTGGGGCTTTGCAGTCTCCTAGAGCTCTGATTTCCCTCATGTTACCACATTTCTTTCTGGGATACCTATACCATGTTTTTTGCTGCTGTTGTTCAGAACTGTGAAAAGGAACTATATGAGTGTAGGCTTCCTTTTTTTTTTAACTCCCCCCACCCAAATCTATTGCTCTCTTCCTCTCTCAAAGAAGAAAAGAAAGCAAGCCACAATAATACTTCTGTAAATTTATGGCCACTCTGTAATGTTTAATCACAGCTACGTGACTGGGGGCTTCAGAGCAGGCGTACAAGTTCAGCGCAAGGTGAATCTTGTCTGAGATAATCTGAAAGTTCATTCAGAGGTGAGGGCAGCAGCCTCTAGCAGACGGGGGAGGTTAACAGGAGGTCACTTGCCTTTTTTTTTTTTTTTTCCTTCTGGTCTTCTCCCCTGTAATGTGTAAACAAAGGGAAAATGTAACTTCCAATGAACTTGGCATATGTTGTGCTCACGCTAATCTTGGCCTGGCCAACTGTAAACAGTCCAATATCCTGTGGCTGAGCCTTCCCACCCATTCTTTGCCTTTCAGAGAGCATGGAGAAATACCTCACAAGCCAGATCTGGAGCTAACCTGGAGAAACAGGGCCAGGGCTGGAGGTATTTGCTTCAATGTGCTCAAGGCAGTCCAAGGCACCAGTATCCTGTGGTAGTCAGCAGCTTCCTTGAGGTCCCTCTCTCCCCATTGTACGCAGTGCTTGACACTAAGAAGGCAAAAAGTAGACAAGCCCTGAAGTCATACAGGCTGAGAGGGAAAGGTCAGTGATTCAACTTAGAGATAGGAGGATAAAGGAGGACTTGGCTGGTATCCCAAGAGTGCTGAGGACAGCATCTGCATAACATCCTTTTGGAAGGTGCTCCCATTCCATCCTGGGCTGTCATGGCCAGCCTACAGTAAAGATGCTACTAAGCCAGAAATTTCTAGAAGTATATAAAGGCAGTATGTAATACCCTGAGCCTGAGTGTGTAATAACCTGAGCCTCAACAGCTTGCAAATAAATAGCGGCCACTTGATTTGTGTCCAGCTGTCATTAGTCATAAACCTGGTGCCTCAGCAGGGCCAGGATATACCTACATGGGGAATCTACCAATGCTTCACCTTGTTCCTGCCTTCTTTAGATTAGAAGTATATTTAGTGCTCAGGTATCTTGAGCAGATAATTGCTCAGGGAATTATCAATGGCAAGTAGTAATCTCAAACCAGTGTCTAGAACGCCTTGCTTATAAAGGGGTATTAAGGAAGGACATAGACTTTAGCTAAAATATTCCCTTGCAAGCCAGCAAGTACAAGTCCCCTCAACCATCCTTAGTTACCATGGGCCTAGGACTGTATAGTATAAGCAAATTAAAAACCCTGGCCTTAAGGAGCTTATACTCACCCTGAGGAGACCAGGCCAAAGAAGTAACTAGTAATTCAAGATAGGCTGTGGTACCACTGCAGTACTAGAGACTGACTGAGAGAAACTTCTCAATTGTTTCTTTAGAAGCCAGGCATGGTGGCACAGGCCTTTAGTCCCAGCACTGAGGATGCTGAGATAGGATTGCTGTGAGTTCCAGGTCAGCCTGGGCTAGTGTGAGACCCTGACTTAGAGAGAAAAACAAGTCTCTTTAGAATGTCAAGGATCTGGACAGGAGAAAGGAAATGAGGGCGTAGCATCAGTGAGGAGTGAGCTGTGAAAGCAGGAATGAGTTTCTCATCTTCACTTGTCAGCATTTGCTGTGTGCTAGGCAGTATGCTGAGTGCTTTATCAAGCTGTGTGTGTTTCCACTTTCAAGAGAACCTAGTCACTGGCCATAGGGCGTGTGAGTACAAATATGTGAAAGGCTTGAATAGACTATGGCACCTAGATAATGACTTGAACTGGCCTCAACTCTGTTTCTCATCATGACTAACGACTTCTTCCCCTTCCAGCCCTTTCTCCAGTCCAATGTTATAAAACATTTGTTATAAGACCATACAGGGGATATGAGGTAGAAAGATCTCAGGAAAACATAGGTAAGAAGGGCAATGTCTTTAAGTCAAAAACATGACTGTGATGGTTGGGATTAGGTATCCCATAAACTCATATCTTTTAAATGCTTGGTTTCCAGCTCATAGCACTTTGAGAGATGGAGCCTTGCTGGAGGAGATATGTTGCTGAGGGTGGGATTAGAGGTATTATAGACAGCTCCCCTTACTAGAGTTTGGTTCACTCTCCTGTTGCTGTTTCCACCTGCTGTGGCAGAGGTGATGTCCAGCCTCTGCTCATGCCATGCTTTCCCCTGCCATCATGGAGCTTCCCCTCAAGAATACAAGCCAAAATAAAAAGGGGGGCTTGAGGGATGGCTTAGTGGTTAAGGCGTTTGCCTTTAAAGCCAAAGGACCTAGGTTCATTTCCCCAGGACCCACGTTAGCCAGATGCACAAGGGGGGCATGCATCTGGAGTTCATTTGCAGTGGCTGGAGGCCCTAGCATACCCATTCTCTCCCCCCCCTTTCCTTCTCTCTCCTTCCCTCCCTTCCTCCCTCTCTCTCTTTCTGTCAAATAAATATTTTAAAAATTTTAAAAAATTTAAAAACTTCCCATGAGCTACTTTTTTTGTTTTGTTTTGTTTTGTTTCGTTTCATTTCATTTCATTTCATTTTGTTTTTTGTGGGAGGGTTTTGCTCTAGCCCAGGCTGACCTGGAATTCACTATGTAGTCTCAGGGTGTCCTTAAACTCACAGTGATTCTCCTACCTCTGCCTCCCAATTGCTGGGATTAAAGGTGTGCTCCACCACACCCAACTCATGAGCTACTTTTTATTGGGTGCTTTATCCAAGCAGTGAGAAGGTAACTGCAATAGTGATAGTGGCCTATCACAAAATGGACAGGATAGAACTGGCTAAAACAAGGTGACATTCCCAGTGTCATCTGGGTATATTCTTTTTTAAAAATATTTTTATTTATTTATTTATGAGAGAAAGAAGCAGAGAGACAGAAAGAGAGAGAGAAAATGGCCACACCAGGGCCTCTAGCCACTGTAAACAAACTCCAGATGCATGTGCTACTTTGTCCATCTGGCTTACATTGGTACTGGAGAATTGAACCTGGGTCCTTAGGCTTTGTAAACAAGTGCTTTAACCTCTGAGCCATCTCTGCAGTCCCTCATCTGGGTATATTCTTTTGAGTGATTTTCTTATAGAAATAAAAATAAAAATAGTGGTTTTCTTATGGGAGAGAGGTAAAAGGGTAAATTGCTCCTCCTTCAGCTTTAGACAGTAGTGGTCTCTTCAGAAAAAAAAAATCTTCACTTATAATCTGGCCCTTGTTAAGATCTTTGAAGGAACTCTGTTTTGAGGAATAAGCCACATGACAAATGGTAATCTGGAGAGTGTCCATCTGGCCTAGGTCACAAGGCATGGGCATGATGGTCAGGGTCAGAAGAAGGAGCTGTCTCTGGGGTGAGAGCCAGAGCTCAGGTCCACATTATATGAAGCAGCAATTAGAACAGTTCCTGTTACTGTGAAGCTCACAATGGGCAGTGAAAATGTCTTTGATTAATAATGATACCCTTGTGGCAGTAGTGTTATTAAAAATGTGAGGTTTTAAAACCCTTTCACTTACCATACCTCTTTTCACATTCTAATTCAATAAATTGGAACATGCTTAAACAAAAAATATCATCTGATTTAAGAAACTGAATCAGAAATCTATAATGATTTGTCTGAGACTCTATAACAAACCATGTTGTAATGCAGAGCTAATAAACACAAAAATGCAGTGCTGATCAAGATTCCCATGTTGGGCTGGAGAGGTGGCTTAGTGGTTAAGGTACTTGCCTGCAGAGCCAAAGGGCCCAGGTTCAGTTCCTCAGTACCACATAGGGCCAGAGGCACAAGGTGGTGCATGCATTTGGAATTCGTTTGCAGTACCTAGAGGCCCTGGCACACCCATTTTCTCTCCTCTCTCTCTCTCTCTCAAATAAATAAATAATAATTTTTTTTAAATTCCCATCATCAAAATAAAGACTTCATTACTTTAGCCACACAACAAATCAAAAGATGAAGCTTATGTGTGCAGATAAGGGAAGAAATTACCCCATCCTCAGACCTCTGAGAATAAGCATTCAAACGCTCTTGCACGCCAAGGAGGTTTCTTGTTTTTTTGTTTAAGTATATATTTTTATTTATATTATTCTGATTTTACATTCATAGTATTGGTTCCATTGTCCTCCTCCCTGCCCTCCCTCTTTCAAAGGGACCCTTGTCAATGGGGAATGTGGGTCATGCTTTGTGAGGTTAGTCAAGAGTTCTGGGGGGTAGGCCCCAGTCTCTGTGCATAATGCCCCAACTTATGACTCTAACAATCTTTCCGCCCCTTCTTCTGCAAGTCTCCCTGAGCCACATTGGGGTCATTTTAGTTCTGCTTCAGTGATGAGGTTTTTGGAGCCTCTGTGTCACTGGATATCTGGCTTAGTTGGAGTTGGATGTTCTCTGTTTTTATCTCCTTCAGCCTTTTTCTGGTGTCATAATTGCCATGCACGCTGTTTTCTTGCCCTTCCCCCTCAATACTCTATGGTTTCAGCTGGGGCCCTGGTGAGGTGTGGTTAGCTGATCCTCCCTTCAGGTTCGTTGTCCATCTGAAAAAAGATAAGCAAATTCTCAAGTTAATATTAGATAGAAGGGATGACCATATATGTTTTGGAGGGAGTTTTATATGCGTTGGCTCTCTTCTAGCCCACATTTGGTGGTATCTTGATCTTGGAGACTGAGCTCATTTTTTGTACCTGGTTTTGACTTATTTCCCAGTTCCAGCAATGAGTTCCATTCCACTGAGTGGATCTATTAGCCAAATCAAGAGCAGTTGGTTACCCACCATGGCTGATTGCCACTACTGCACTTGTATGAGCATTACATCAAGTTCTTTCCTGCTGGGTATCTTAGACTGCAAGTTGTTTGGACAGATGTCGGCCATTTTCCCCCAGTTGCTTGTGTAGCACCCTCTGGTACTAGACTAGCTAACTGTCTGGGCTCTGACCCCAAGGAGGTTTCTTTTTTCTCCTAATTTCTCCCACCCTCCTAACTCACACTGGCTGGCTTGATGTGCACTTAGGTACTTCTTGGAGAGCTTCAAATGAAGTGTCATCTAAGACAATAGCCATGAAAGCAGAGCTTATCCTCCATCCTTCCAGGTCAGCCTCAGACTCCTTCAAAAACCCTGTAGATATCGATAGATTCGTAAAGACTCAGAAATGGGAATGTAACTGTCCCGATGTGACACTTGAAAGAATAAGTATGCTGTGTTTGTCTTCATTTTGGTCAGGGTAAGATCAGTGACCTCATCGTTACTGTGTGTTTCTTTATTTCTCTGTGTGTTTTCTTTAGAGGAGAGATGGAATTCTTTCTCTTATCTCTTTCTGGACTAACCATCTGAGTTTACTCTGTGACTCTTGCTATAGGACCAGATTCAGGGAATATTTACAGTATGACATTTTTCTACCATACATTCATATGTATTATGGTAAAGACTAATAATCTTTTCTCACTATACCCACTTTGCCTGCTGTTTACCCCTGGGTGCCAGCAAACACTCTGTATCTATGACAGCCAGATCATAACCATGCAACATCCCACCAGGAATGAATTGATAAATACATTGTAGTGTATGTAAGTATTCTTACACACTGATGAATATCATTCAACAGTTTAAGTGAATAAACTAAATTTAAACTTATTGAGATGGAAACATAAAGATGAATGGAATAATCATATCACAGAATGTTACATACAATGGTTTATGTATGTGTAGTCTATGGCCTAAGAACATATAGCAGATGCTAAGCAGTCATGAGAGCAGCCTTCTCCAGGAAATTGGAGGGACAAAGGAAAAGGATTATTACCTTTCTTTTTTACTTTTTTTCTTTCTTTTCTTTTTTTTTTTTTGCTTGTGTGTATGTGTGTGCAGTGGTATGTGTGGTGTATGCATATGTATGTGCTTTGCGGTGCCCCATGCACTTGCCTGTGGTGGCTGGAGCTGAACTTTGGGTATTCCACTCCATCACTGTTCTATACATTTTTTTAAAAAAACTTTTTATTGACAACTTCCATAATTATCGACATTAAGCCATGATAATTCCCTCCTCTCCACCACTCCCCCCTTCACAAATCCATCGTCCATCATATTCCTCAATTAGTCTCTCTTTTATTTTGATGTCATCATCTTTTCTTCCTAATATGAGGGTCTTGTGTAGGTAGTTCCAGGCACTGCAAGGTCATGGGTATCCAGGCCATTTTGTGACTGGAGGAGTACATTGTAAGGAGTCCTACCCTTCCATTTCTTCCTCAGTGGACCCTGATCCTTGGAAGGTATGATAGAGATGTTTCAGTGCTGAGCACTCCTCTGTCACTTCTTCTCAGCACTTTGGTGCCATTTGGGTCATCCCAGAGGTCACACTTAACTGCTGGACCATCTCTTCAGTCCATCGCCTTTAATGTTTTATTTCTTTCAAAGGGAAGATAGGAAATAAAGTACATAAATCCTTAGCATGAAGTTTATAGACATGTTGTTTTGTTTTAGTTTTAGTTTTTGAGACTGGAGCTCACTATGTAACCCAGGCTGACCTTGAATTTATGACCCTTCTGCCTCAGCCTCCTAAGTGCTACACTGCAGGTATGTGCCATCACTTCCAGCACACACTTTCTTATTTTTTCATTTTTAAAAAAAAAAAGAAACAAACTCCCTTTCATCCTTCACTTCCAGAGGCATCTGACCAGTATACTGTTCTCAACGAGTATGGTTCTCCACAAGCAGGTTACATTTTTCTGTGCAGAAAGAAAAGTGAAGTCAAGACAGGCCTTGGACTGTAGCTGCAGTCCAGTCACAGTAGCTTTGTCCCAGGGAGTCTGCCTGGGTCACAATCTCCTCCTCTGTAAAGGAGAGAAAGATGAAGGAATGGCATGGCTCTTACAGTTCCTCATAGCATTTTTTCCTGCTAAGTGCCCAAAACTGCTCTATCCCTAATCCTTCACTTCTTAGGACTTTATTAGTTAAAATCCTACATCTACAAGATATTAAATGTTTAGTTGTCAATAAAAGTGAACTTTTCTAGAAGCATACATGTGACAGATCCAGAGCTCCAGTACCAGCCTTTATTCAGTCTTCTGTTAGGGTTGGAAGCCCTTCAAAAGCTACAGGAACAGATGACTGAAGGAAGGTTTGCTTGTGAAGCAAGAGTCAAGTAACACAGAATAAACTGAAGATGTATGGGGTCCAAGATGTATTGAGATGGCAGGTGGGGTTCAGACAGCAATTGCTCCTTTTGTGATTTTTAATCCCTCAGAGGGGAACTCTGTGACATAATAATGTGACAGAATTCTCTGATGTGATAATGTGACAGTTTCTGGCATGAGAACAATTTTAGGAGATACTGATAGAAAAAATATATTTATGACAGTAAGGGAGGAGGCAGTTTGTCCTACAGTTGAGATCATTTGTAAGCTATCATTGTTTCTGTGAGCCATAACTGCCACTCATCACAGGAACTTGCCCCAGACCCCTCGGAGGCTCTGTCCCTTTGCCTGTGAGAACTCAGTGACCAAAGGGGGGGAAAAAAAAACACATAATGGGGCTGGAGAGAGAGCTTAGCAGTTAAAGTGCTTGCCTGCAAAGACAAAGGACCCAAGTTCAATTCCCCAGGATCCACTTTAGCCAGATGCATAAGGTGGTACACGTGTCTGGAGTTCATTCGCAGTGGCTGGAGGCCCTGGCATGCCTATTCTCTCTCTTGCTCTCTCTCTTTCTCTCTCCCTTAAATAAATAATGATTAAAAAATATTTTTTAAAAACACAGAATGTTTATCTTTACTGCCTCCAGCCTCACACACATGCACACATGCACCCCCTTGCACATGCACACTCACCTAAACACACCTACATCCTCATGCACACCTATACTCATACTCCCACACATGCACACACACCACCTACATACATACCTACAATGCATACCTCCACACCTCCTCCACACACACACACACACATACTCTCACACTTCCTATACACACATGCACACACACACCTATACATGCCTCTTACATACACTTTCTGTCTCTCCTCTCCCACCCCTCCCTGCCAAGTAGTCTTTCAGCAAGTTACATGTAGCCAAGATTTTTTTTTTTTTTTTTTTTTTTTGCCAACACTTACTTCCTTGGGCCAGCTTGGGTGGCTTGCCTTTGCCCTTCTTGGCAGTGCATGTGGCAATGAGCAAAGGTGTATGGTGATCTTATCTTCCAAGTCAGTTGCCTAGTAAGGTTGTCTGGAAATCTACACTGAAATTCCTATCCCCTTGGTACTGAGTTAACCACAGTCAGAGACTTACCAGACAGCTGTGATGGGACCTTTGCTTCTTCAGTCTAATACTCGCACCTCTTCTCATGTGGTTGCCTTAGTGAACTTGGTTGCTTCCTGGGATTTTACTGAGTTTCTGCTCTGCACTTCTTGGCAGCTCTAAAATTCTAACTAATGTGTGGACCAGGCAAGTCAGGCATCCATCCAACCCTTACCACATCCTCACAGTTGCCTCATACCAGGACTCAAATATGAACTTCTTTAGCTCAGATAAACCAGATTTGTTGTAATCTGATTTCATTATTGTTAACTGATCAGTCATATTAAGCACTGGACATATCTGAATAGAAGACAGAACTCAGAAATGTAATACTGACTTGTCTGCTTTTGTTTGGAATGAGAACAGTTTTGGGACAGTGAGGACCTGAGCCCTTGACATCTTTTTTTCTTTTCCACATAATGTAGCATTACAGAATAGTGCCACTTTGGAGTTAAAAGATTTTAAATGAAAATACAAGCCCTACTATTTAATACCTTTGTGATCTTGGTTGAGCCACTTAAAGCTCTTGTTCATATTCATATCAATGGGCGCTCTCAGAATTGTGGAAAGAGTCAAGTAGGACTATCTGTATGAAACACGTACTGCCATACAAGCCGTTGGTAGGTTCTCAACAGACATGAATCGGCTTCTATCTCCCCTCCTTACTGATGTGACCTAAGAATGCCTAAACAATATGGGCCCTGGTATCCGAGACAGGGAGAAGTCAGGGAGGGAGGTAAGGTCCTGAAACTACACAGGCTCTTGAAGGAAGCAGCTCACTTGATCTGCCTATTCCCCTGACACCACTGGTATAGCTCATGCTGGTATGTTGCAAGCAGTCTTGATGACACTGGCTTGAACTTAAAAATTGTCTTCATACTGGCTGCATTTATTCCTTGTGGGGCAGGCATGTCAGCCCAGCTGGTGGGAAAAAGGAAGGACTGATAGTTATCCTAGCTAACGTGGTATACCTATGAAGGAGAGAAGGACATAAGATGGGGGGGCCTGACAGGAAGCCATAGTCTCCTCTTTGGATGACTCTGTTTTCTGTCCAGATTTAAAGCCTACACAAAAGTTTCAGACTGACATCCAAGAAGTGACTGGCAGAATGTCTTTGAAACCTCATATTTGAATGGCTTTGGGGGTTAGGTACACTACACTTTTCAAAAGCTCCCACCATTCATAGTCATAATTTACCTTCCTCTATCATTTATTCATGTTACTGGATGGTTTCTTTAGCAACTGATTTTTAAAACCTTGTCATGTAAATCATTTTTTTTCTTGGTCTTCCCTGTCCCACTCGTTCTCTCACTAACCTTTAAAATCCCTCAGGCTGAAATGTTGGCTACCCATTCCTCTCTCACCCTAGGATACCATCCTAGGCTATACCTTTGCTGCCTCAGATCTTCCTACCTGAAAATTTTCAATTCCATCCATCTTAATGCCAAGCGTATCTTGCCTAGAAAACTGCTGCCGCTCCTACTGGAATATTAATTTTAAAAGTCCTTGACAGGGAGTCTGTGCTCTCTGTGGTCTCACTTTCACACCTCCTTCTCCACCTACCCACTGCTACTTCACCACTGCTCTATATTCCTTCACATAACACCAGCTGTCAAGAACCCAGAATGTAGCAGAGGGAAAGGAGCAGGTGTAGGAGTCAGGCTATCCCAAGTTCAAGTCCTGACTCTGCCACTCACTGACATGCTCTTATCAACTGCATTTCTTTCCATCCTTGGTGACACGTTGGGAAGTGGGTCATTCTTCCTTGTTAAGTGAAGGTACTTACCTCTTAGACTGTTGGATTTCCTAGGGATTAAATAAGATAGGTAAGATAATGAGTCCAGTGTATGTTACATGGTAGATGTTAAAGAAATGTCCATTTTACTCTTCTTCTGAATACCTTGACCCCTCCTTTTCCTTGGCTTCTGCTACTCCCTTTGTGTGAGACTCCCTGTGGTTTCTGTTATTTGAACTGACAGTGTGGGGCTATCAGTCTTCTGCTCAGGTGTTAAATCCCACCTATTTTCAACATGAACATAAGGCAAATCATTAAATATAATTAGAAGGAAGAAGAGAAATTTGTTGAAATGGGAAATAGCAAATGTCCAAATTTTGTAAGGATGGCACTTGAGCCTTCCTGGGGAGCAGTGTTGACTTTACAAGGTCTTTGGAAGATAAAATCCTTTCAAAATTTGAAGTTCATAGAGGGAAGACAAACAAAAATGATCTCTTGGGGCTGGATAGATGGCTTAACAGTTAAGGCATTTGCCTGCAAAGCCAAAGGACCCTGGTTTGATTCTCCAGGACCCATGTAAGCCAGATGGACAAGGGGGTGCATGCATCTGGAGTTTGCACTGGCTCGATGCCCTAGCATGCCCATTCTCTTCCTCTTCTTCTCTCTCTGTCTCTCTGTCTCTTTCTGTCTCTCAACTAAATAAATAAAATATATTAAAAATGATCTCTTGGTTAAGAACTACTTATTATCTAATATTTCCTTAATCAATCTACTGGTTAGTTCCAAATTCAGTTTTACCCTATTTCTACTTCCTCCAAAGAGTGAACAAAATGGGTTTTCAATGCATCTATACTTTGGCTAAGGTTCTGAAGAAGTTAGCTGTCCTAGTGCTAAGCCTTCTGGTCAGACCTAAGTGTATTTCCTAGGCCACTGAGGTTACAGCTTATACAGTATATATGGACACTCCTTGCTATCTTTTAATATTGGACTTTTTCTGATAATAAAGTGCTTGGACTATAATTTATACTAATGATAACCCATGTACAGTAAAAAGTAATTTCCTACAACTATATGGGGAATGGTTGATATGTTCTTTTGTGTTTTTTTTAATTTAATTTTTATTTTATTTATTTACAAGCAGAGAGAGAGAGAGAGAGAGGAGATAGAGAGAGAATGGGCATGCCAGGGCCTCTAGCCACTGCAAACAAACTCCATATATCTGTGCTCCCTTGTACATCTGGCTTACATGGGTACTGGGGAATCGAACATGGGTCCTTTGGCTTCACAGGTCAGCACCATAACCATTAAGCCATCTCTCCAGCCCCTCCTTTTTCTTTTCTTAGACAAGGTCTCTCCCTGGCTAGCCTGGGACTTGAGACAACCTTCCTGCCTCTGTCTCTAGTGCTGGGATTACAGACATATACCATCATGCCCAGCTGCAACTGTTTCATAACTTATCTATTTATATAAAAGTCATTATGCTTTCTCTCAAGTAAATAAATAAAATAGTGTTTTTTAAAATGGGGCCAGAGAGATGGCTTAGCAGTTAAGGTGCTTGCCTGCAAAGCCTAAGGACCCAGGTTCGGTTCCCCAACACCCACATAAGCCAAATGCACAAGGTGGCGCATATGTCTGGAGTTTGTTTGCAGTGGCTAGAAGCCCTGGCATGCACTCTGTCTTCCTCCCCCCTTTATCTCTCTCTCTCTCAAATAAACAAATAAAATATTTTTAAGTAATTATGATTTTGTGATAGTTTTCTTATTTTGTTTCTTGAGACAGGGTCTCACTTTGTAACCCAGGGTGGCCTCAAACTCATTAGTTGCTGGCCTCCAGCTTCCAGAGTGCTGAGATTAAAGATGTGATGCTGGGCTGGGGAAATAGCTTAGCAGTTAAGGCATTTGTCTGTGAAGCCTAAGGACCCCAGTTCAATTCCCCAGGACCCACGTAAGTCAGATGCACAAGGGTGCGCATATGGAGTTCTTTGCAGTGGCTGGTTGCCCTGGCACGCCCATTCTCTCTCTCTATCTGCCTCTTCCTGTCTCTCTCTCTCTCTCTCTCTCAAATAAATAAATAAATAAATACATAAATAAATAAATAAAATTTTATTTAAAGATGTGATGCCTGTCTGTGACAGTTTCACCTGTAGATTCTAGCCAATGTCTCCAAACTTCTTTAATTGAGCACCATTGTTAGTAAATTCTGCAATTTATTTAGTTGTATAACAGTTTGTTGATAAATTGTAATTAGATGTTGAATAGCAATAGAAGACTATTCCCACGCATACACTCCTCTCTACTGTAGTTTAAGAATAGCACATAATTGTTAGCTTTAAAAGTCTGCTTGTGTGTATATGTACATGTGTAAACATACACATACTACTATCATTAATATTTCAAGGTGCAGAATTGTACCCAAGACTAAGTAATTAATTTATATTAATCACTACTGTGGATGCAAATCATATTTCAAACAGCCTTTCTGAGTATTCCAAATTTGGGGGACTGAAAAAGTCTGGCTAGCAGGTCAGTATTGTCCCATTCTACTGTGGATAATAAAGAGCTTGCACTATGGCTAGGCCTTTTTTTTTTTTTTTTAGTTCTGCTATCTCTTGATGTTTGCTTATGTTAATATTATCTTCAACCCATGGTCTCTTTGCAGGGATGTTTGTCATTTCAGTGGAAAGTGACAGTTCAGTGAACAACTCAATACCATTCTCTCTAATCCTACTCACTTAGCAGTTGTTAGCAAACCACTGTACACTGAAAGAAAAAAAAAAAAAGCCAGTTCATGGATCCTATCCTCTTCTCCTATCCCATGTGGGGTAGCAGCTCCATCCAGAAATCTCAACTGGGTTGCTCAGAGGGCCATGACTGAGGCCTGCCCTCTTTTCCTTCAGCATGTCTGAGGCACAGTATGGCTGTTATCACCCAGTATGACACGGGCTTTCCTTTTGTCCCCATTCAGGATGGGTGCTGTGGTCAGTGAGACATCTCCTCACAGGACAGTGCTCAGCACTGTGTTCATTTTGGAGGCTTTCCATAGGCTGTGGCTGGTAATAGTGGGTAGGCCTTAAGCCTGCCTATCTTGCCTTTTCTCTTCCAAGATAGTCTCAGAAGTGAAAAGTTTAGACAGAAGATTTAGAAATGTACATTTCTAATGTGCATTAATTAATTAAATAATGTACATTAAGTAAATATTTTTCAGAAGAAACTGTTGATCAAGATGAAGTTACCCACTAATACAGAGCTTCATGAAGCCTCTCCAGAGAGCTGGGCTGTGGAGACAGCAGGAAGCCACACTTACCCTTCTGTTCCCTTTGCTCCCAGCCTGCTATGTAGCCACCGCTTTGAGGCTCAGGTAGAGATACTGACAATTCTGAAGGCTCCCTCATCCTGTTTTGTCACCTGTGGACAGACCAGAGGTTCCGTCCAGGTTTGTGCAAGCTTAGCACCTCCCAACTTCTCACCTCCTGGATCTCACCTCTATAGTGCTATCTGCAGCTTTCTAGGTGTGCTACTCAGCTGTTTCTCTGAGTCATACACACAAACATATCCAGCCACAGAAGCCATTCTCTAGTGCAGTGGAAACCACTGGGATGAGAGTGGATTTGTAGAGATGTCATCATAACTACACTACAAGTTTAGAAGTTGTCCTGTGCACAATATCACTGGAGACTTTTTCATGTCCTTCCCACACTTATTAGTTAAAATCTATCCTCACAGTCCTCCTCTCAGAAACTGTCATAAGTTTTTAATCCTTTCTCTACTTGTCACTTTAAGGAGCTCACCCAAGCAGGAAGGTTCCCTGACAGAGTTCTGTCTCCTAAAAGAATTGTTGACAATTGTTAAATAATGTTTTTATGATCTTACTGAGATTATAAATCCTTCTCATTTTCTTCCTTTAACAAATAAAAAATTTCTCATATCTAAAATTTTCTGAATATACAGCTTTCCCTGACAAGGATTCTAGAGACAAACTTTTTCTATAAGATACCAAAGACAAAATTGCCAGCCCATGTGCTCCCTGTCACAACTACTTGCCTGTTATAACACAAAGCCATAGATGCTATATAAGTTAATGAACACAGCTCTGTTCCAATAAAACTTCTTATACACTCCCTCCCCCCCATTTCCCCCTTCACAACTCCACTCTCCATCATATCCCCTCCCTCTCTTAATCTGAGCTTTAATATATAAAACACTGCCCTTTTCTTTCTAATTACTACCAGCTACAAGATGATTTTCTCATTCAAAACCAAGCTCTTCTGTGCCAACTAATTCTGAGTTTCTTTCTTCCTTTCTAAGTCTACCAAAAGCCTCACTAGTTACTGAAGCTGTCTTCTCTCTACCCAAAATAGTACCTGACCAACCCACACCGATTGCTGGCTAATCTCTAAAACCTGTCAGCAGCAGGTGAAGTACCAAAATTCCTCATACTAGCCTCTTTCCAGGACACCTGGTACCATCACAGAGTGGGCAAGCTTGACAGGACTAGAGCAAAGCTGGGTAGCTGCAGCAAGTGGGTGGGGCCTGCTAAGCATGTCAGACATAGTTCACAGTGGAGTATTGCTGGGGGCACTATGTCTACTAACATCTTGGCCATGGGGCTAAAACAAACTCAAATAAAATATAACTCTTCATGAAAAAAAAAAAAAAACTTCTTATACAACAACATATAGTCTTCTGTCTCCTGCTCTAGAAATGAACAGATGGAATGTAGCAGTTACCTTCTCATTGCTGGGCAAAACATCTGACCAGAAGCAGTTTATAGAAGGAAAGAGTTGATTTCTAGCTTACAGTTTTGAGGGGAAGTTTCATCATGGCAGGGAAAGCAGAACAAGAACAGGCAGCTGGGCATCATATCTCCATAGCAATAGGGAGGAAGCAGAGCAAGAAAGCTAGCTAAATGGAGTAAAACACTCCAAGGCCCACTCCCAGTGACAATCCTCCTCCAACAAGGATCCACCTCCCACAGACTCCACCAGCTAGTGATTAAGTATGAGGCTTAATCACAAACACATGCGGCTATGAGGGACATTTTGCGTTTAAACCTCCACATGGTAGCCTGGATGAAAACAAATAGAGAAGCCTCCAAGCTGCAGCTTAGTCTCCCTAACTTAGCACTTCAAGTCCTTACTTCCTTTGTTGTAGTTATGGCCAAGCTCTTCTAAGATACCCAGCCATGTTACTGTCTTTCCCTGGTCCCCCACCTCAGCCCTGCCATACCCCTCTGCCAGTCTTGGGCTCAGAAGCCCTTCCTTTGAACTTTCCTTGTGCTTTGCAGTATTCATCACTTAGTTACCATTCTGAGTTCCCCAAGGCTGGACACTGTGTCTCACCATCTTTTCCTGTGTAGTGCCCCATAGTGCCTGATACATTGTTGGTACTCAGTTTATCTTTGTTAAAGTCCTATGTTACATTTCCGATGTTTGCCCAGATTTCTGTGTCAGGAAGCACTTCTGAGGTCATGTAGGAGGTAAGCAAATGCTGTACTTTGAATTGAGGTGGCCGAGGTTATTGGGTCAGAGGAAATCCTGGGCAATAAACACAAAGAGGTCATCAGTCAAGTCTGTTTCTAGTAGACTTGTTATAGTAGTTCTGCTCTTAGCCATTGATAGGAGTTTTTGTGATTACAATACACAAGCCAGAAAGGCAGATTTGGTAGCATACCTGGGGAAATGCTCTTGGTTAGGTGACCTCTTGGTGTGTTCGGTACCTGTGGGTTATATATTGTGAAAAATTATGTATAATGTTGTCATAGGTGTCATCCCATCTGAAATAGTTGATGTGCAGAAAAACTCTGGCTTAGTGTTCTGTACTTTACAACTCTCTTGAGTGTATAGACTGCACCTGTGCAGTAGCCAAATGGTTTGGCATATTTAGAATTTTTGTTGGTTTCTACATAATAAGTGTCTTAAACAAACAGATTGGTTGAAGTCATCTTATAGTCTGTCTTACTTAACATGAAGCATTCTTTTGGAGGTATATAAAGTACAAATTCGGGTTTCCCTGTATCGTGTTTCTTTCAAAGACACACCTGTTTTGGGAGCACAATTTTCTATGGGACTCAATGTGTTCAAGAGAAAACATGTCAGGAAAGTCACCTTAAAGGGAAGGAGGGTTTGGATGTTGTCAGTAGATCCTTGTATCTGCTTCTGTCTGTGTGCCTGCCATTCTTTGGGGATGGAGTTTTTGTAGGCTTTTGGGGAAGAGTAGGTTTCCCTAACATGAGGTCAGCCCTGTGCTACCTAGGAGAGCTTGTCTAGACATGATAAGGCATATGCTGAGCTCCCATTCATTTCTCATAGGAAATTTGTCAGGGAATCCTCAAGCCAGCTATCCAGGGCTGAGTCCCCTTGCCTGCCATGGATGCATCTCAATGTCCAGTTCAAATGAGTCCTTCCTCCCTGTACAGCGTTCCTTCTACTGCCACTCATGAGAACCCCAGGTTTGGTCCACCTGGTAAGGTGGAGTGTAAAACACAAGTTATTATCTAGCCTTCCATCTGGCTAATATTGTTGCTACCAAATGTCAGCTCACCCGTTTATTCCGTTAATGTGCAGTGTTCTGTACGTTAGCCACTTTTCTCATTGCTATGACAAAATACCTGCCAAAGCATCTTAAGAAAGGAAGGGTTCATTTTGGGTCTCAGTTTGAGAGTATTATCATGGTAGGGAAGGTGTTAGCAGCAAGAGCTTGAGGTAGCTGGTAATATGTCACAGTCAGGAAGCACAGAGATAAATGCTGCTGCTTATTGAGCGTCCCTACCCCTTTTCTCCTTTTATTCATTCTGGACACCCAGCCCACATTCAAGGTGGGTCTTATATTCTCAGTTAAATGTCCTTATAGAAATGCCCAGAGATGTGCCTTCTAAGTGATTCTGAAAGCCAATTAAGTTGATAATGAAGATTGACCATCACAGCCTGGGAGAAGAGGTTCATAGCACAATTAGCAAGTCAGGATGTATCCAACAATCCCTCCTTAGGCACCCTTGCATAGGCAGGATAAGAATGGTATAGTGCCTTTCAGTAGTCCAGGATGGGAACAGGTTAGCTCTTCTGCCAGGCTCTTCATCTTTCTGGAGTTCCTGTCTGCCCAGAAGGTGCACAGGCACTCAGGAGAGTTTGCTTGGATATCAGCCTGTAACATTTACTTGAAGGTTGCCTTCTGCTTCTTTAGCCATAAGCAATTTATCCATCTGAACTATCTGTGTATTTTCTGCTGGTGTATGTATATTAATTGCACTAACAAAGATCATTAGAGCCCTACTTTATCTTCATACTGTCTCACCCTGAAGCTCTTTCCTGGAACTTTGCATTTGTTCTGCTATTATGAGGCTGTCTGTTCTCTGTCTAGTTATCTCACCCTGTAGCCTGGAACCACTTTGATTTTGACTCGTCTGGATTTTTCTCAGCTACCTTTGCAAAAATAAAAAAATTAAAAAAAAAAAGGAGAAAGTCTTTCAAAAGTTGGACATAGCCTTTGAGGAGTACTTAATCAGAAACACAGTCAGTGAAGGACTGCCATCCAAAAGCTGTCTTCACTTCTTTCTTTCTTTCTTTCTTTCTTTCTTTCTTTCTTTCTTTCTTTCTGTTTTTTGAGGTAGGGTCTCACTGTAGTCCAGGCTGACCTGGAATTCACTAGTCTCAGTGTGGCCTCAGACTCACGGCAATCTTCCTCCTCCTCTGCTGGTATTACAGGCACATGCCACCACACCCAGCTGTCTTCACTTCTTGCCACCTTGTGATGGTTGCCATTTGCTTAGCCTTTCTTGCTCTTGACCCTCCCCACTTCCCCTCACCTGCCACCAAGAACTCAGAATTATAACTCGAGCCCTATTAAGCCACAGGAATATTCTGAAGTAAAAGTAAGTATAACAGAGGACAGTTTAAAATTTTGCCAAAACCTTCATTAAAAGTCACAGGGGCTGGAGAGATGGCTTAGCGGTTAAGGCGCCTGCCTCCTAAGCCTAAGAACACCAGTTCCAGTCTCCAGCGGTTCCAAATCTCCAGGTCCCACGTTTAGCCAGATGCAGAGTGACGCAAGGGCAGAATGCCATACTTGACCACAAGGGGGCGCATGCATCTGGATTTCATTTGCAGCAGCTGAGACACTGCTGGCGTGCCCATCTCTATCTGTCTTCCTCTCCCTCTCTCTCTGTCTCTCTCTGTGTCTCTCTCTCAAAAAAAAAGTCACATAGATAAATCATGGAGGCCAAAAACTAAATAATGAAAAGACCTTACTTAGTAACTTAGTATAATCTGTGCAGTATAACTGGTCAATATGTTTCCCTTTTCATATGCTATCCTACTTGTACACATTTTTGTATAACTATTAATTGTATAATTTATCATGGTATTTAATCTATGTAGCTTATAAAATACCATATCAACTACTACACTAGTTTAATTCCCCTATTCTGATAAATATCATAAACAAGTGTGTTTGACATCAAAATATCACTACTGACTGATTAAGCTTGCCTTTGATCAAATTAGCCCTAACATTTATCAGTATGTCCTACTCAGTAATCAACAGTGTTTTATTCCTCCAGTTTAACAATGAAATGCTCCCAAAATATATTTGGTCTATAATATTGTCTAGAAAATGACTTCTAGTTCACAGAAAAACCCACAAAATTTGTTTTAATAACTCAAGGATATGAACATTAATGAGGAGTAAGTTTCCAAAGAATTAGTTCTAGATATAGTTATATGGAAAAAAAAGCACAAAAGAATAGCTATAGTGTACTCTTCAAGTAAGAAAGAGGAAGACATAGCTGGTGGTTTGAATCATGTGTCCCCACTAAACTTAAATGTTCAGAATGTTTGATCCCCAGTAGGTGGCAATTGGGGAAATGGAGACTTGCTGGAGGAGGTGTGTTGCTGGGGGTTGACCTTGAGGTTTATTAGCCCCTAGCTTGCTAGTGTTAGTTGGTTCACTCTCCTGCTACTGTTGTTCACCTGCTGTAGCAGAGGTGATGTCCAGCCTCTGCTCATGCCGTGTTTTTCCCTGCCATCATGGAACTTCTATTGGAGACTGCAAGCCAAAATAAACAACTTTCCTCACATCAGCTGCTTCTGTTTGAGTACGCTATTCCAGAAACGCAAAGGTAACTGCATCAACATAAGAAAACACACATGTACCCTCATTTGTACCAAGGGTTTATCAGTCTTGTTTATCCTTTGAAAGAACCAACTCTTCGTTTCATTGATTCTTTGTATTTTTTTGTTTCTATTTCATTAATTCCCCCTCTAATCTTTATTATTTCTTCCCACCTGCTGATTTTTGGTTTACCCTGTTCTTTGTTTTTGAAGGTCTTAAGATGAAGAAGCATTAAGTTGTTTACTTGAGACCTTTCTAACTTCTTAATATAGACACTTAAAGCTAAATTTCTTTCTTAGGACTGCCTTTTTTGTGTTCCATAGGTTTTGGTATGTTGTGTTTTCATTATCATTTGATTCTATGAATTTTTTTGATTTCCTTCTTAATTTCTTCAATGACCCATTAATCATTCAGTAGTGTACTATTTAGTTTCCATGATTTTGTGTATGCTCTATAATTTTTCTTGTTGTTGATTTGTAGTTTCATCCCATTGTGATCAGAGTATAAGGAATTATTTCTATTTTCCTATATTTATTAAGATTTGCTTTGTGTCCTAATATATGGTCCATTTTAGAGAATGTTCCATATGCTACTGAAAATAATGTGTATTCTGCAGTGTTTGGATGGAATGTTCTGTATGTATCTCTTAGGTCCAGTTGTTCTATGATGTCATTTAATCCAAATGCTTCTCTGTTTATTTTTTATCAGGATGGCCTTTTAATTGATGAGAGTGGGGTGTGGAATTCACCCACTACAATTGTGCTTGGTGTTATATGTGACTTTAAGTCTAGTAGTGTTTGTTTAATGAAATTAGGAGCACCCATGTTAGGTGTATATATGTTTAGAATTGTAATGTCCTCCTGTTGGGATTGTTCCTTTAATCAATATGAAGGGACCTTCTTTATCTTTCCCAACTAATGTTAGTTTGAAGTCTGTCCTGTCAGATATTAGGATCGCAACACCTGCTTATTTCCTAGGCCTAGAAACACCATTTTCTACCCTTTCACCATATGATTCTGTCTGTCCTTTACAGAGAGGTGAGTTTCTTGGAGGCAACAAACAGAAGTATCCCACCTTTTAATACAGTTTCCAAGCCTTTCTCTTTTGGTTGGGGTACTGAGGCCATTGATATTAATCAGAAGAAAAGATGATGACATCAAATAAAAGAGAGACTGATTGAGAGGGGGAGGAGATATGATATAGAGTGGAGTTTCAAAGGGGAAAGTGGGGGGAAGGAGGGAAGTACCATGGGGTATTGTCTACAATTAAGGAAGTTGTCAATAAAAAAGAATTATTATTGAAAAGTTATTATTCTTGCTGTTCTTCTTGCTTTATAATGCTTCTTGTTACTCCTTTACTCTCTTGTATTGATGATTATTTGAACATAGTTTATTTTTTCCTGTTTTTTCATGTGTGTGTGTGTGTTTTTTTCTTCTTTTCTTTCTGTAGAGCTGGTTTAGTGTTGATATATTCTGTTAGCCTGTTTTTGTTGTTGTCTGTTTGGTGTTTTAATGCTACCTTTTGACATCTTCCCATTGGCATCTCTTTCCCTATTTGGGGGAAGTTTTCTTCTATGATTTTTGTTGAAAATACCTACTATATCTTTGGAGAAAAATTCTCCTTCTACTATACCCTGAATTCTTAGGTTTGATCTCTTCATAGTGTCCCATTCATACCTTCCTATTAGTTGTCTTTCTCTTTGCTGGACTATTCTGTATCTGCCACCTTGTCTTCTAGTTTAGATATTCTGCCCTCTCCTTGGACCATTCTATTGATAAGACTTTATACAGAGTTTTTTTACTTGACTTATTGTGTCTTTCATTTCTAGTATTTCTGATTGGTATTTCTTCATATTTCTTTTTTTTTTTTTTTTTTTTTTTTTTGGTTTTTTCAAGGTAGGGTCTCACTCTGGCCCAGGCTGACCTGGAATTACCTATGTAGTCTCAGGGTGGCCTTGAACTCACTGCGATCCTCCTACCTCTGCCTCCCGAGTGCTGGGATTAAAGGCGTGCGCCACCACGCCCGGCTTTTCTTCATATTTCTGTTTCCTTACTCATGTCTTGTATCGACATCCTTATTTCATTAAGTTGGTTTCCTGTGTTCTCCTTCAGGAGTTTGTTTTCTTCTTTGATTCCTTTGATATCTTCTTTGATTTATTTGAACATAGTTATAATCATTCTTTTGAATTCCTTGTCAGGCATTTCATCTAAATCAGTCTCACTAGAGGTCATTTCTGATGGATTTATAATTTTGGTGGAGTTATATTGACTTTTTTGTGTTTCTTATATTATAATGTAGAGATTTTTGCAGTCAGTTTGACACTTAGGTGTTCTAATTATCTGCTGTATTCTTAGACATGCAAATCAGAAGTTATATATTGTCAGGGTAGGCACTTAATGTGCCAGATGTGGCTCTTATATTTCTCCCAGAGTAACAGCAGAAGTGACCCTCTGTATCGGATTTTCCTGCTTTGCAAATATTCTAGTAGGCTGGGTAGAGCAAAATATAGACAAATTCTAAAATCTCACTGAGCAATATACATACTCAATCAAAACCAGCAAGGAATATTTATGCAACAGTGGGGATTAAAACAAACAGGTAATCTAATGAAGCCAAAGTTTCTAAGGGCATGTGTTGACTTACACCCTTAATTCTATCAACTGGGAGGCTGAGATTCCTGGCCTGTAATGGGTTCCAGGTCAGGGTCAGTCTGGGCCCGGGTAAGACCCCTAGTAAAGACAGAAGAAAAAGACAGAAAGGCACTATAAGTCAGGAACTATCAAAAGCAACAAAAGTGAACCCCAAAACATGGCCTAAGAATGCCAAAGTTGACCAAGAGTACATTAATCAAATCTAACACATAACCTACCCTGACATGGAAAGTGTGATTAGCATTTTCAGTGCAAGCCTACATACCTGGCTTTGGAGCAGGTATTTTTGCTTTATTTTGTTGTTGTTGTTGTTATTACTATTGACAACATATTTTGTATGGATACATCATGTGTTAGTGCCCTCTTTTCCCTTGTCCCTACCCCCATTCCACTAGGCGCCCTCCTCAGTGGGGTTGCAGATATTCCCCATGGGGTTGTGGGTTATGTGTGGTGCCAGCAGCAGTCAATTTTTGTTGGGAGGGAATGCCTCTGGGCATGATGTCTCAACCTGTGGCTCTTACAATCTTTCTGCCCCTCTTTTGCAAAATTCCCTGAGCTGTGGTTGGTCAGTTTTAAGTATACTTCAGTGATGAGCTCTTAGGAGCCTCTGGATCTCTGCTTTGGTAAGTGTTGAGTCTCCTCAGGGTCTGTCTCCTGCACCCTGGCACTGATTGTCACGTTCAGCATGGAAGCAGCACTCTTGCTTGTCTCCCCAATTCCTCTGTGGTTTCAGCTGTGGTTTGGCTAAAGTGCAGGGGGTAGTTTATCTCCTCTGGTCTTGCTACCTTCTGAAAAAAAAAAAAAAAGAACATATTCTCCAACGGAGACTGAAGTCAGCATAGTTTAAGTGGGATAAGCATTATAATTTAGAGAGAATTTGATGTATGTAACCCCTCTTTTAGCCAAAGACTAGAGAGCGCTTGACACTGGAGAACATAATCTTTGTCTTGGAGCAAGCATTGACCCAATGTAAGAAGGCCCTGTTACCTTTTGGGATGGCTTTTGGTCTCTGGTATGCTGAGTGCCCACCAAGTTTCCTCTTTACTGTGCTGTGGGCTTAGCTAGGCTGGTTGGGTCAGTGGATCTGCTGTTCAGATCGGCCATGCTGGATGCTGTGTGGTTGATGGGTGGCTGTGATCCCTTGGTGTTCCCAGATCTCCAGTGATTCCTGGTCCTGGTGGCTGAGGGAGGGGAGGCTGTGGAGAGTGCCTGAAGTTGTTCCAGAGTTGCTGTTGTCGTCTCCTTCAGGTATTTTGACTTTGCAAGGAAACTGGTGTGAGTGGAAAATCTCTTAGCTCATGCAGGGCCGGGTACATTGCTCTTCCCAGTAGACTGCCTCCTAGAGCCACCAATTCTGGCTGCATATGTGGTTGCTAGAAGCTCTGGGTCTCTCCTATTTTTCTGCTGAAGTTAATAATTCCTTACATACCTCAACTTTTCAGTAGAAAAGTGCTGTTTTGCTGTTCTTCTGCCTTTCACCCCCTCTCAGGCTGCTTTGGTGTGGCTACTATGCCATCATCTGAAACCCATGTAAAAGCTGGGAGTAGTGGTATGCACTGGGAAGGATTCATAGGGCTTGCTGGTCAACCAGTCGAGCAGAATTAGTGAGTCCCAGGTTTACTGAGAGACCCTGTCTGAAAAAATAAGATGGAGAGTGACTGAGGAAGACACTCAATGTCAACCTTTGGCTACCATACACACATGTACCTGCACACACACACATACAAACATGAATATATACATGTACACCATATACACATAAAAAATAAAATAAAATTGAAAAAGCCAGCTAACACAGGCATAGAGGAACTTTATTTGAAACTATAATATCAAAATAAAAATACTTTAAGAAAAATCTGATACTAATATTAATAAAATATATAATACAAGTACATTTCCTTTTCTTTTTTTTTTTGGTTTTTTAAAAGTTTTTTTAAATATTTATTTATTTATTTATTTATTTGAGACAGATAGAGGGAAAGAGAGGGAGAGGGAGAATGCGCCAGGGCCTCTAGCCACTGCAAAGGAATTCCAGACGCATGCACCCCCTTACATGGGACCTGGAGAATCGAACCAGGATCCTTAGGCTTCACAGGCAAACACCTTAACTGCTAAGCCATCTCTCTAGCCCCCTTTTTTTGTTGTTTTTTTGAGGTAGGGTCTCACTCTAGCCCAGGCTGACCTGGAATTCACTATGTATTTTCAGGGTGGCCTTGAACTCATGGCAATCTTCCTACCTCTGTCTCCCAAGTGCTGGGATTAAAGGCATGCGCCACCATGCCCGGCTAAGTAAGTTTTCTTTATTGAGCTCTATGATAAGACATATATGACTAGCTGTTGTTTGACATTGCTGATCTGGCTCCTGTCATATTTGAGACACTTTCTGATAACTAGAAAAAACTAAGAGTGTACTCAAAGTAAGTGTGTGTGTGTGTGTGTGTGTGTGTGTGTGTGTGTGTGTGTGTTATACCAAAGTTTATATTTGCTGCTTAAATTTTGTTATAAATGGGAGAAAACTTTGTAGTTTTCAATTGATGGTTCAAAAAGGGAAATAATCAGTATATTACTTAATAGCATTTAGCTTGGGCTAGTTATTCATATTCCTTTATTTTCCTGTATAATGGGATACCCTTAATTTTAATATTAGTTTTAAGACCTATCCAGGTTATTGCACATACTATATATTTGTAAAGCATTTACAGAATTCAGTGGTTTATATCTTCATTAAGATTTCTTAAATCTAAGGGAAGCAAACTTATTTCATTATTTATGTATAAAATCCTGTAAGAGTAAATGTATAAAGAAGTTATTACATTTAAACTTTTTAAACCTCAAAAGTTTTTATGTAACTCTTAAGAAATAGAAATAAAATGAACATACTACAGAGTTCTGTAAACTCTATCAGATGTAATCACTTGGAGAATCAAAAATTTTAGTACTGTTCTGACAAACAGGTAAAAATCACCAAAATTCCCCTTTCAGGAAAGCTGGTATGAGAAGAATGAGCATGAAAAAGAGTAGCTTGTTTCCTTCTATGAACTAAACATTGTGGCTGGGTTAACAAGGTTCATCGGGCTTTACCAGCACAGACCAGACCCCAAGCCATGGGTCTTCCTGGGTAATCAAGGACCCATAGGTACATTGATCTACAACTTTGATTCCAGCTGCCTCTTTGTACCCATGGCCACCTAACTCTGTCCCACTCAACTCTAGGTGAGAGTCATAGGCTAATTCCAAAGCACTGGCTGGATGAGATACTAAAGGTATTGAAGGCCTTACAGTAACACTAGGTTAGGTTTAGATGGCAGATGTTCTACTCAACCCTAAATCACATGAGAAAGCTATTCTCTGATAATCTGTGATAAAGAGAATGTCTCCTTGTGCTAATATTTGAGTTACCTTTTATTTATGGAAAATAGATTGGTTTTGCATTTAAGTGTGCTTTTAAATTTGTATGATTAAAACACAAATCAATATTAGAATATGGCATGAAGATGTGGCAAAAATTTTAAGGGTGTGATAATAATAAAATTTGAGAAATAGTTATCTTAAGTTATTTTCTACCTCTGACCCTCTCTTCTTCTCCATCCACCACCTACCTATAATTTTAAGCAGTTTCTCTGAAGTATATGGCATGCTAGTTTCTTTAAAAAGCAAGATAAGAAAGCACATGTGGATCTACTTACACAAATAGAAACAGAGCAACCTACAAGCAATGGAGTTGGTGACTTATATATCATAGGAGGAACTGGGGTAAATGAGATACACTAAGGAAAGGATTGATGCTTCTCTGTTCACCTCGTTATGGTTTGACATTTGCAATATCCTGCATATTTGAAAATTAACAAGGTAGGAAGAGAAGAACCTAAAAGTAAAAGCAAATGAAAAAAGAAACCCACTTGTTTTTAGATGAATGCTATAACTCCATTGCAGGGGTGGGAGCTAATCTGAGAGATTCACAAGTATTTGATGGTGACCACTTAGTGTTCACTTGCAAGGGAGAAGTGTGGACAAATACTCAGCTTCTTGGTCAGTAGCCTTGCTTTTGGTTGTTGTTTTAGTGACATGTACAAACAATTATGAAACTATTCCAGATGAATTTAAGATTGAACAAATGAGATACTGTTGTTGAAAGCCAGAGCTGGCACTGGGGAAGGCAAAAAGAACCCTGTGAGAGTGGGTTAGAACTGGAGGTACTGGTGTGGAGTTATGACTTTTTATGACATGAATATATATATGTATGCATATGTATTTTTATGGCATAGGTATTATTCTATATCTGTGTACTGAAAGAGCTTAGCTCCTTGTAAATTGTCCCTCAGTAACAGTGAAGAACAGTGAGCACACTTGGCACCCATATATTGGTCTCCAATAACATTCTCACTAAATAATAATCTCAAAGAAATGACTAGTTGTCATGCTATAGCCAGTTAGATGCAGAAGGAGTCCACAACTCCTTACTGTGCCATAAAGTTACAAAGTACTCTGTTGGGGTCCCTCTTAGGACCAGCCCATGAGGGGACGGCAGGGTCTCCACCAGGTAGGGGGTGAGAGGCGTGGTGTCACAACACAGACACTGGGAGTTGGGTGGAAGCAGGCAGAGGGCGAGCTGCTGCAAACTCATTTATTCAAAAAAAAAAGTATAGGGGCTTTGAAGGGTTTGGTTGGCCAGTTGTTGTATGAGGTGGTTCTCTTCTTGTGACCAATGACAGCCTGTCTCCAGGCAGATCATCTCGCAGCAGGTTGCTCACGGGCATGGGGCTGTAGCTGTTGTCACGCCAGGCCTGTGCAGGATGCCACATCCACAGAAGCCACTTCCTGGTTTCTTCTAGCAGGCAGCCTGGCTAGGGACCAATCTGCATTGTGCTATGCAGTACTCAAAAAAAAAAAAAAAAAAAAAAAAAAACTATGGGAATATGTCACAGAAACACAGGCCCCAACTTGAAGGGCCTCCAACTGCCAAAGCTGGGACAATTTGAGTACCAAAACAATGTACATAGTAATGAGTATAAGATGTTAAAATGGGAACCCATGAGTCCATACCCAGTGATAAAAGCATTCTTTACTGCAGGATGAGTGACAGCTGCTCAGTGTGGAAGGAAATGTCGGAATGTCACAAGTATATAAGCAATATACTGGGTCAAGGAGGAATCTTCATTGGGTGCTAAATATTGGGAAAATTTAGTCAGGAGCAGTATAGTTGTGTGGAGTTAGTCTCCCTAGTAGCTCACCCATTACAAAGGAAAACAACATAAAATCAAAACATCTTGACCAAGTTATCAACACTAATATCATTAGTGAGTAGGTAAATGTTATATACTTCCACATGTGACACCCCAAGGGAACTCATGTTACTTGTGCCATGTTATACTCATGAATGCCCTCTTTGAATCTGAGGAACTGAGGGGAGCAGTGGAGGAAGGGGGACTGCATTATTGAAAAATGTCAGTATTGTAGACCAGGTGTGGTGGTGGTGCATGGCTGTGATTCCAGCACTCAGGAGGTAGAGGCAGGAGGATCAGAAGTTCAAGGTCATCCTTGGCTACCTAGTGATTTTAAGGTCAGCCTAGGCCTAATGAGACAGATCTTAAAAAAATAAAATAGAAAGAAAAGAGTTATATTGTATAAGAAGAGAAGTTAAAAGAGGATCATTGCATGTTTAAGCCAGCCTGAGACTACATAGTGAATTGCAGGTCCACCTAGGCTAGAGCAAGACCCTACCTTGAGAGAGACAGAGAGAGAGAGAGAGAAGGAGACTAACTAAAGAGACATGACCATATGTAACACATGATCCTAAACTGTGCCATGGAATAGAGCAGCAACAACAACAAGGCTACCACAGACACTGGGTCAGTCTATAAAAGTAGAATATGAATAGTATGCTATTATTAAATTAAATTAACTGAAGTTGAAAATTATATCATGGCACACCCCTTTATTTGTATATTACTGGTATGTAGAAGGCATGTATTTATTAAATGAGTGATTCCTGTGGGAGCCTTATGTTTGGGACCAGGTCAGTATTAGTTTCTTTGTAGGCCTGCTATTGAGGTGCACTGCCAGCATTGTAGTCTTAGCAGTGGAATTGTGCTATAGCAAAAATGACTGTCTTCTGACAGTGACTCATTCATTTTCCTACTTGCACTATAATCTGTAACTGTCCTTTTCTTGTTTCTGTTTTTCTTATCTATTAGCTTGTTGTAAAGGATGTAGGGATTGCTGGGATCCTTGTCTGTTTGATTAACCCCTATGGGGATTTGAATGTTTTTCAGCTTTTGGACCTCTTCATTCAGTGGGATTGGTCCACATACCTGGCTGACTATGGGCAGCCCAACTGCAAGTACCTCCGTGTGAACCCAGTGACAGCTCTGACCCTGCTGGAGAAGTGAGTACCCAACCCAGTGCTCTACATAAGGGGGATGGGGAGGAGAGTGTGAGGATGGCATTTTTCTGGTGTCAAGACCAGATAGGGCCTAGCCCCATCCTTGGAAATGGTGGAAAGGAGAGTTCTTTAGTCTCTCGGAACTGGTTTATCCAGCTCAAGGCTAAACAGCATGGCACCTAGATGCCAGCATTTCACGCACTTTAGCCTGGCTTTGACTTGCTGACTTGGTTGAGAGTTGCCAGGCCCGAGACCAAGGCCCATGTACAGAGTAGCTCTCCACTGCAATCAGAATGACCCGTCAGAAGTGTCTACCTCTACACAGTGTAGGAAGTTTCCATGTGTAAAGAGTCAGGCGTGCCTCAAACCCTAGGAAACAAAGCCCAGAGTCAAGGAGGTCAGAACTGAGCCTTACACAGAAGGAGAAATCAAGAGTGTATGTTTCTTACTTGTGCCTTGATGGAGGGTAGGCAAGAGCGAGATGCAGGGCTGTGTGTTAAAACTAAGAGATATCATGTTGAGGACTGATGCTTCCATGTAACTGTCTTTCCTATGGTTCTCTCCCAATGACTTCCTTCTCTAGGATATCTAGAGAGTAAGTATACTGTTCACTTGGGCTTTTTCCATCACTGTGAGGCAAGTCTTTCTGGGTCCCCACTGACACTAGTGACTACACTAACATCCCTACCCTGTGAGTTGTCTCCATCCTGACAAACTAATCCTCTAAACTGGCCTGCTACCAACCAGTTGGATGCCTCCCCTCTCCTTGATCCTTAGAGAGCTTCTGGTCTTACTAATTCCTTTGGGGCTGGGAGTGGTGGCATGGATTTTTCCTACCAGCACATTAAAGGATTGCTCCACTCAGCTTCATGGCTTGCTTGGTGCTCTTGCTGCTGCAGAGCCAGAAATGCAGCCCTGACAGAGGAGCTCCTCAACAGTCTTCCTCCAGGGAATGAGGCCTAAGCTTCAAGATCTAAAACCCATGTCTCCCATGAGGAGTCCCCATTACAGGCAAGGCTAGGCCCAGAGCTCTTATGGGGAAGCACTTCAGTCACCTATTCCTGTCAGGATCCGGTACTCCTCTTCCCAAGTCTAGATCCAGAAAGTACTAGCTCACCCACATCTGTGCCTCCACAGTAGGCTAGGGTAATGAGAAGCACCTCTCACAGCTCAGGAGGCCCAGCCTATGCCAAAGCGGTGGGCTGAGCCCTGGAAACAGTGGGTCCTAAAAGCTTCATCCCCAACACAAGAGGATTGCTAAAATCTACATCTTTCAGTTTTAGAGGAATCTCTCCTGCTCCCCACAGCAGCTGTGCCATTGAGCCTGATAGTCTCTCCATTTCTGTCAGGCCCTTCTTAGGGAAGTGACACTCAGAAAGACCCAACACTTGCTGCTGGCTGAAAGGAGAAAGGAGATGTCCTCTGTCACTGAGATATAGCCTTAGCTAAAGTGAAAAAGGACATTGGGTTTATTGAAGGGAACAGGAGGTAATCATGTCGGAGTGCAAACCATTGTGCCAACATTAGCCCACAGAGTACTTGAGTTTCTCTCTGAGGGTCTGATTCAAGCTGTAGGCCTTGGTGCTCAAGAAGTCCCTTGGAATACAGGAGTGGGAAGACAGCCCTGGCTGCTTGTTCCTGGACAGCTGCGAGTCATGACATTGGTTAAACCAAATGACCTGGGAGTGCAGAAAGCATTTCTCTGCAGTCTCTCATCTGTCCTGTTGTCGTTTAGGTTTCTAGCTTGCCCAGCAGAGAAAAGGAAGTCCTTTGGAATAACCTAAAACCACGCTGGTTCCACAAACATAATTGCGCAACTAGCATATAAGGAGCCAAGTACAGTGATTATCAGAACTGTGAGGGCCCTTGGGCTTTCTCCACTATACAGTCACCTCTGCTCCCCCGTCAGGCATGAGCCTCCACATGTGGGTGGTGCTGTGAGTGCGTGTGATGAGTAAGTCCAGCCTGAAGGAATGACTCTGAACTTAGATTAGGGAGAAAAGTCACAATTAGTTTTGGCTGTTACTATCTGTGGTTCTTTACATGTAATGCCTTTATGGACTGTGTATATTCTAGGGGATATAGCAGTACTTAGATAGACACATATACCTGGTATATATCATACATGTGGCTTATTGGATAATTATGTCTATCATATACACAGCACTCAGTTCCCCTGGGATCTCTACGTTTTGATCACTGACCTCTAATCTGCCCCTCTTCCAAGGACTGCCTATGGAGGTGGGGATGGGGTAAGAATGTTCAGGAGTGGCCAGAGACCTTGAGAAGTATACCTAAGGATAATTTACCCCCAGAGCAGCTTCCTTCCCTCTTCTGGCATGCCTACAAGTAGCCTACCAGCTTAAGGACGGTGGCACAGAATGCCTACCATTTTTCTGCTTCACCCTCTAAATTCCATCTCTGAGATCCCAGTAGGCTCATAAAATATTGAGTGGACCACACATTTGATAGGACCCTGCTGGCCAGCAAAGCTGTAACATGTCTCAGACTCATAACAGGTGCATACCTGTGGCCAGGAAGGTAGGTGGGTCAGGTGTGATGGACAAAGCCAGATCCTATTGCCCAAAGGTAACTGAAGTCAGAAAGGTAGTGGGTGCCCAGTGCTCCATAACTAGTAGAGAGCTTGATAATGGACATATATATTTTGGCCCCTTCCACTGTGGGTAGTGACTAAGGTACATCTTTTCATGTTCCTTCCTGCAAGTTCTCTTTCTTGTATCTCCTTAAACATTTTGCTCTCTTTCCTCTGTTTAGGATGAAAGATACTAGCCGCAAGAACAATATGTTTGCACAGTTTCGGAAAAATGAGCGAGACAAGCAGAAATTGATTGACACTGTGGCCAAGCAGCTCCGAGGACTCATCAGCACCCACCACTCCTGAACGCCAGCCTTGGGCTGTCACACCATGGTCTAGGATCTCACCCAAGCTGGCCCTGCACTTGTGCATCCTTCCTCAAAGAGAGCATATGTATTTTTTTATTAATCCCTGTACAGTATTCACATAGTTTTCCCTATCACAAGAGAGGCACACGAATAAGCAAGGACAGGAGATGCTACTCAGTGGGGTTCAGGAGAAGTCACTGTGGCACTGCCATGTTATCCTAGGAAGGTGGCATCATCAGTCCAGTGTGGGGAGCTGCCTCGACCATTGTCCAGAGCTTAGGTTGGAGACCAGGAACTTCATGAGCTAAGTAGGTGCCTGACCCTGGGAGGTCAGGTGAAGTGAGATAGTGAAAGGATCATAAAGGGTGTCCTGCCTGCACTTCAATGTCCCCTCCACTGTGTAGAAATAGGCTGATGTTTCTTGACACAAGGAAATGTGCCAACTTAATATGCTAAAGCCATGCTCAATTCAGGGTGCCCTTTTCCCTACCTGACTCAGATCGAGTGAGTGAACAAGCATGGCATGTGGCAAGATGGCTGCTTCACTTTTGTCTGGGTCTGACCTGGCCTATGGTTTGGGGCAGAGTAGAGCTGAGTAAACCATGAATAGAGCCATTCCCCATGAAGGGGGAATGTTGGGTTTTTTGGATATCAAAAGCCAGTTTAAGGCAAGATCTCAGCTCCTCCCTCCTCCCTCCCTCCCTCCCTCTCTCTCTCTCTCTCTCTCTCTCTCTCTCCCTTCTTCATGGTCAGAGCACTTGACACCTGGCCTTGGGAAGTGAGGTGAGGTAAAGGGACACTAACGGGTGCTAAAAGGAATCTCAGAATTGCCTCCTCAAGACTTCGTTGAGGTTGGCCATATCTTAGAAGCCTGAAAATGGCCCTTGCTGTAACTTTTGCTAAAACTTGAGGATTTCCTAGGATTGCTCATTCATGTTTTAAAAACAACCTTCTGACCACTATCTTTAAAGGGAATGGCACCAGGGCACAGCCATGGCTGGAGCCACCTCCACTGTGAAGTGCACAGGACTAACTGTGGCCAGCAGTTTATTGTCTCTGGCCTGTTCTTTGCTGAGTTATTTCAAGGATACAAAATTTTCTTGCTCAAAGCCAGGACTTCCATTCTCTTCTGAGTCTCTTTTGGCCTAATCTGAGAATGACTGCCTACCATTCAGTCCCCCATCTCTGAAGCCTGGCTCAGCTTAGCATGAAGCTATTTTCCTTGATGCAGATGAATCCCTGAGGCTTGATGTAAACACTTTGCTGTGAGGTCAGTCATAGGAACCTACACACGTTAGGAAGCTGTTGGTAAGAATATAATTCTGCATTACCGAATGCTGAGAAGCCACATGGGTGTTTCCAGCTTGGATTAGCAGAAGGAAAGAATTGTCAGCCAGAATTATTCACCACCTTCGTCAAGTGCAGTGCTGAGTTGCTTCCAGGGAGAGTAGTACTTCGTTCTCCATTTCCCACCTCTGCCTTCATCCTAGCTGGCCCCTGGAAAAGAACACGCACACAGAGGAGCAGCCCTCCAAAGCTCAGAGACCAGGCCACCTGGGAGTTCCACAGAGGCTTGTTGTGGATCATCCTGAGGGGCAGGTGGTTAGGAAAAGAACCATGGAATAATGCTGCCGCATATGTTGGTATCTCCAAGCCCTGGGTTTCTGACAAGTGAGAAGTAATTTCAGTATTTGAAGCCCTACTATTTGAGAAGGAGCCAGAATCTTTTATCGCTAGTGCTCCATGTGTAAGACCTCATCAGCCTTCATTGCTGACATTTTCAGTGGAGAGACTCTTGGGATGTCATAGTTTGTCCTTCAGAAAGTCCTGTTGCTACCCTGCTGCCCATCCTGTATCCCAGAAGAACTGCTATAGAACAGGCCTACTCTACCTTCAACACACAGTTCTGCTAAAGGCAAAGCTTAGTCAAGCCCAGGACACATAAAGATGGCTACTCTGACATAGCTCCTCTTGCCTCTCAGTCTGTCTGTATTCTTCCCTAACAGTGTGCTGCTTCTGAGCTATATGCAAAGACCCTCTTGATGCACCAGAAAGGTAAAAATAGGGAGCAGCAATATCAAAGTTGTTTCCAGCCAGTGTCATGGGAGTTATTTTTTGTCCATGGGCCTATAGCTCGGCTGGCCCCTGAGGACTTGAGCACAAAATGTATGCATGTCCATGGCCCTCAGATCCAGCCTCAAATGCCTGCAGACCAGGAGGTGCCCTGGAGCTGCCTTCTAGTCACCATGAACCTTTGGCCTAATTCTGGGAACCAGCTCCACATTTCTGCACAGTATCTGGGGTGGGCCCTTGTGTGTTAGGCAGCTGGCTCCATTTTGCTATTCATGGAGAAATCACTTTCAGTAGTCAAGGTGATGCTAATAAGCATGGGGAAGAGCAGGACCCGCTCACAGGACTCTGCAGAACCCCTCTTGGCAGAAGAAGCATCCCCAGAGAGTCAGTCACGTACCAGGCCTCATGGTCCCCCAATACGCCAAGTCATCTAGCTTTCCTGCACCTAGCTCAGTACATCCCCGGCCAGGGGTGGCACTGAAATGGCCACCGAAACCTTCTTCCTTAGACCTCTGAACACAGGTTCTGGGGCCTCTCCTGGGCCTGACTACTTCCACTCTCCTGACTCTCCTGACTACTTCCACTGCCTCTCTCTATCTCTTCTTTTCTCTCTATCTCTAGCTCTCCTTCTCTCTCCTTCTCTTCCTCCTCCTCTCTCCTCCATCCCTCTCCCCTGCCTTTCTTTTCTTTTGTCTGCATTTGGCATCTGTAATTACTTTTCACTAATGTGTTGGAAATGGCTGTTTTATTTTGCACAGTTAGTTTTACACATTTATGAGGAAATGTAGTGAAGTCTTCACTTGTGAAAGGAAGCATTTCCTGTACAGTCACTGGGAAAGCTGCTGCTGCAGATGGCCACATGGTGGGGACTCCCCCGTGGAGTGAGCATGTGTATTCTCTAGTACATAGCCCTCTGTTAAATGGTTATTAAACAACAGCCTACATACTGGTTTCCAAAACCAACACGTGTCTCATGAGTTTTTTGTTCATCGGTTTCTTTTGCACAGTGCAGCTGTGGTTGGGGACTAAAACTGGATGGCAGGCCTTATGTCCCCATTCATCTGACTGAGGATGAGAGCAGAAAAGATCCTGATATGGAGGGATTGATATGGTGGGTTGGTTTTGGAAGTGTCCCTAAGCACTGGGCTTAGTTTTACTGTCTGTATAGCAGATACTGGCTGGCATCATCAAGAGGAATGACTTGAGCTAGGGTGGGTAAAATGCTTTCTGCCTAAGTGTGGTGACCAGAATTGTAATTCCCATGTAAATGCTAGGCTGGGTGGTGCACATCTGTAGTTCCTGTGCTTGGCAGGCAGAGACAGTGGATCCCTGGGATCCACAAGCTGGCTACCTAGACTAGCCCAGTCAGTGAGCCCTGGGTTCAAGTGAGAGACCCTGTCTCCGTAAATAAGGTGATGAGGGATTGAAGAAGACCCTCAACATCACATGGATATGTGCCTAAACATAGAAACATGCACATACACCACACATATATGTACACACGGCTTGAAATACCCGATTTAAGTGGAATACTGGGTTGGGCAGTGTGTATCCAAAGGCTTTTGAACACCAACCCTGCACAAAAAGGTTCCCAGTCACAGTGGAATGATACAGCATTACCCAGATCAAAGCCAGCTGGTGGAAGGAGAGCCAAGCCAAGCATTGTGTGGAGAAGGCTCTGATGGTTAAGACTGCACAGAAAAAGTAGGGTGCTCCTTAACTCAGCCTTAAAGGAATTGATAGTTATGAGGGTGTTTGAGGTGCAGACTACATTGGAATGCAAAGTTGTCCCTATCCTGGTGTGTCCTGGAGGAAGAAAAGGCTCTCTGAACACTTCTGCAACCCCAATAAGACCAGAAATGTCAGTGTAGTGGGCCCAGCTTGCCCGTGCCTTGGACTGGCATGGAAGCCATGGGAAGGGGCTGAAAAGAACACCCGTGACACTGGTATGGGCTTTGCTGCCTGGGAGGCCTCAGCAGGGCCACTTGCTAGTTGAATGACCTTGAACAGTTCATTCTCTAAGTCCTTAATGACCAAGTGACAGTTCCTAAGTTACAGGGATGTGGAGAAATGCGGATGCTGTGGAGGTGAAGGTGCTTGGCCATGCTCTGTGCAAGGCAGTGTCCTCCCTTCTCTCCAGTTCTGCAGCAGGTCGTGCTGCTCAGCAGAAGGCAATGTCCACAGCTGCGCTGCCTCCAAGCCCAGCACAGGGCTGGTGGGAACCAGGCCTCTCACACACCTGTAGAGGAAATGGCCCCTAGTTGTCCAGTCCTAAGTAAAGCCAGCCCCTCAAGAGGAACCTGCCCTCGATCCCTCCTGGAGTCTTCTCCCATTCTCGCTTGATGCTGAAACGTATACCTCCTCCCAGAACACAGGTCCAAACCCCTTTAAATGTGGACGTGATTTGCATGTGCACATGTGGGCAGGGGCTTTTATTGACCCCTTTTTCATTTTTCTGGAAAAGAGGTCTATTGGCTTTTATCAATGTCTAAGAAAAAGTCATGACTAAAATTCTGCAAATCATAGCCAAAGCCCTGTGTAGATGTAGCACTGCCTGTGAGGGAAGCGGGAGGCTCTGAGCAGCTGCGGCCTCTCCCTGCTTCCCAGAGCTCCGCTGCTCTGCCACTGTCTTTTCCAGATCATACAGACCATAGCAAACACACCAGGTTTCAGTACTGGTTGGGGGGCAGGGGGAAGGAGAGGCTGCATTTCTGGGCACACAGAGGGTTCAGATACCCCAGAGCCTCTTTCATGGCTTCTGAGCCCTGATTGCCAGCCGCTTGTGTGGAGTGCTCTGAGGGCTGGGGTGGCAAGCAAACCCAGAAAACTCCAGCTCTCCCTTTTTCTCTCTGCTGGGTTTCTTATCTGTTCACCAGGCACTGGAGAGCAGAGAACGGCTTCTGGGAGACAAGCAGAGGCCAGAGAGAAAGTGCCAGACTTCTCCCCTGAGACCTCATTCTGAGTTTAATGGGCAGCATTTGTGGGGAATGAGAGAGCCTCGAAGCCCGAGGGACCAGAAGACAAAGGCTCTTGAGGAAGTGGTAGGAGGAGGAGGAGAGGGGTCAGGGCCCAGGCATTGTGTAGGAGAGCTCCCCCTCTATCTGTTTCAATCGCTGTAGGGTTAGGGTTACCCAGCATTTGGGGCCCCAACTGCTTTCTGGGGTCTGGGACATCATGTGTTGTGATGGTAATGGGGCACCTATCCCAGGGCACTCCTTCCTCTGCTAGCCCACAATAGCTCCGAGAAAGGAGTGAAGCTTGCTCTTTCAGGGTAGGGCAGGTTGCAGGCCCAAAATTGGACCCAAGATTACAGCCCCCTCCCAGTCTGATAACCGTACCTTCCCAGCCCAAGTCATGACCTTCTTCTCTCCAAAGCTCCAGAAATGGGAATGGAATCTGAACATGGAGTCGCATTTCTGGCCCTGAACAATCCTCCCTTTCTCTAGGCTCAATGATGGGTCTATTCCCTCCTGTAAATGGGTCCCGTAAGCTTCACCGTTTACCTTTGCTTCGAAGGGTAATTAATTGCATCTCCCTCTTGTTCTCCTCACACTCTCCCCTCTCTGTTACCAGGCTCAGGTTAAGCCGGGTGGATGGCTTTCTCTTTATTTCTATTCCGCGAGGTGCTTACTTTTAAAGCTGGTGGAGGAAGGTCCTGTCTCCTCAGAAAGCCTGCTGGGGAAGTCACTTCCACAGGCCCTGGAAACAGGACCATGACCACACCTGCTGAAGGCCTTTCGGGTCACCAGTTCTGAGTGACCAGTTCACTCTCCTTCCCTGGTGTGTGTCCAAGGTTTTAGGGAAGAAGTTTTCAGGAAAGAATCACAAGAGCAAAGTGGAGGATTCCCTGTGAGACGGATGCTAGCAACATGAGACAAAGTATAGTCAAAAGTTCAATGTGCCTTTTTTTTCCTTTTTCTACTTGGCTAAGGTTGGGGAAACAGGTCAGGTGCAGGGCAGCAGGAGGGCAATGGGATAAGAGGAAGAGTACAGAGCCCACCCAGGGACAGCTGGGCACCAAGCTGATGTGAGACAGTGATCCAGGTAGGTGGGCCTCACATGCAGGAAGTGGAGCCTCAGAGAGTCCTTGTTTCTGGTTAACTGGAGGCTGGTCTGATGCCTTTATTAAATGATGAATTCTTCAAAGGCAGGTACAGCATTCTTGTCTGAACCCTCTGCACACCCAGCCTGACACACAGCACGTGTTCACACATGACCTAATGAGTCACAGTGATAGTAGACATACCCCTGATGGGAAAGATTGTCTGCCTCTAACATGGTTTAGGACTATTAGCATATGGTGCATAATTAACAAGCAAACTGACTTGTATGCCGATGTTATTGTGGTTTTAAGATTCTTTGCAAATGTGCAGTCACTCAGTTGGTTATTACACCACCAAGAAGGGGACAGGTTGGAAGTAGGAAGAGTCAGGAGAGAAAAACAAGTGGTCATTTAATTCTGACAGGGTGTGGTCTTGGTGGTGATGACTGTGTGTGTATGTGAAAATCAAGATTTCCTCTACCGAACCCTAATCCTATCTCCCACATAGAACAATTATTAACAGTATAATGAGATTCTTTCAGTTTACTTATTGTAATATGCATATAGTGACTCACAAAATCATAATGTATTATGCTACAGTTTCATTTTCCTCCTAATAATGTACCTTAAGTATTTTGCACGGACACATGCAGACTTTCTCACCCTTTATGAAGCCCATAAAGAGTCCTCAACACATAGGAGGGGAGATGGCCACGTCACCATTTATGAACTAAGGAGGCAGAATGCTTCCAGTATGCCACTGTTAAAAAAAAAAAAAAAAAAAAAAAAAAAAAAAAACGCAAGAAGAATTGTAGATATCATTGATTTCTTGCTTAGGTATTTCTGTAGCATAAAATTTCAGAAGCATAATGGACGGGATGATTGGTTAAAAGCTATGTTAATACTTTCTTTTGATCACCACTTTATATTCACCAATAAGATATGAATGTGTTTTTCGACCAGTCCTCAGTCCTGTTTTTCATTCCTGCCATGCTTATAAGTTAAAAATAAAGTATTTCCCTAATTCAGCGTCTGTGATTTATAGTCATCTTGAGCACCTGTTCTATTCATTGTCTGTTGGTCATTTGTGCTCGGCCCTTTTTTGAAATAAGTCTGTTTTCTTTGCCATGTTGAGGGCTCTTTGTATGAAAAATTTCAACTAGCCACTTGCATTGTAGATACTCGCCCCAGTATGTCTTCTGGGTTTGCTCATGGTCTATATCAGAGCTTTATTTACAAGTAACAAAAAAACCCAGAGGGCTGGAGAGATGGCTTAGCGGTTAAGGCGCCTGCCTGCGAAGCCTAAAGAACCTCTGTTCAAATCTCCAGGTCCCACCTTTAGCCAGACACAAAAAGTGGCGCAAGCACACAATATTGCACATACGCACAAGGGGGCGCATGCATCTGGTGTTCGTTCACAGCAGCTGAGGCCCACTCTGTCTCTCTCTCTCTCTCAAAAAAAAAAAAAAAAAAAAAACAGAAAAGATTTATTGACTGAATGTCAAAAGGTAGTTCATGGTGAATTTGACTCAATGGCTAAAGTCCTGTTTTCTTTCCTTCTGCCACTCTGACTTTTTTAGGAACAAGGAAGGCCATCCTAAATCTAAACTGTCTTCATTGAGGCTGTATGATTGTCATTTGGTCAACTTTCATGCCCATACTCCACTGTGCAAAACATGACTTCACTTCCAGTGCCACCTTAGAAGAGGTGAGAGCTCCTTTAAACTCTAAGTCGGACATGGCATTGGTTTTGACAAGGAGTGTTCCAGGGTTTACTGGCTGACCAGCGTGGCAGAGCCAATCCCTGTGGCAAGGCCAAGATTCTTGCCAGGAGAAAGCCAGGAGGTGAAGATATACCCCACAATAGTCCTACTGTGCAGGAGGTAGGAGAACCCTGAAGAGGCAGCTACCAGTGGTTGCATGCTCGGGTTCTTGTTTGTCTGCCTGGTTGATTATGTCAGGTTTTGGTTTTAGTTTGGTTTGGATTTTACTTTTGAAATAACAACTTATTATCTTTTCATTTTTACAATTAGATTTCATGGTCGATTTCTCCATCTCAAAATTATAAAAATATTAAGCCACGTTTTCTTCTGAAGCTTCATTTTTAATGCAGTAATCACTTAATTTAAAATTGACTATGAGGCAAAGGGCATGGCAGTGACATGCCTTTTAAGTCTTTCTTCCAATGGCTACAAAGTTGTCTCCCAACATCATTGATTCAGTAAAGTGCCATCTTTATCACCTATTTACCTATTTATCCTTATCTTTACCTATCTATAGTCATTCTGTTTCTATGCCATGACCATATTGTTTTAATCACTGTATCTTTATAACTTGTTTTTTCAGAATGTTCCTGGATATTTGTTCTTCCAGGATCATTTCATATTTTTTTCAAGTTTCAAATGTTATATTGTAATTATTATTATTATTATTATTTTGCAAGCAGAGATTAAGAGAAGAAAGTCAGACAGAAAGAAGGGTTGGGCCAAACCCTTCAGCTGCTGCAAATGAACTCCAGATGCATGTGCCACTTTGTGCATCTGGCTTTACATGGATACTGGGTCATTGAGCTTTGCAGGCAAGTGCCTTAACCACTTAGCCATCTCCCTAGGCCCTCTATTGTGGTTTTGATTAAAAGTTGTGTTGAATTTATAAAATAAAGATGGATACATTTTATAACACAAAGCATGCCCATGTGGTGATAGAAAATCATATTCTTCAGTTTTAGCATTTTCTTATTTAGTACAGTCCTTGATATTTTATTTTACTTTTTTCATTACTGATTGTTTGTTTTAAGACAGGGTCTTCCTGAGTGACCCTGTTTGGCCTTGAAGTCACTATATAGTTTAAGCTGTCTGCTAATTCTTGGCAATCCTCCTGCCTCAGCCTCCCAAGTGCCACAATTGCAAGTGTGAGCCCCCAATCCCAGCATTCTTGTTTTGATTGTAGAAGTAAAATGTGCATATCTGTCAGGTTGGAAAAAATCATCAGGTATAATGTAATCAGTTGTTGGTGAGGGTGTGGAGAAACAATCTTATTCACACAGCCCCCTTAGAGAACAATTATGTGGTGCTGATCCAAATGCCCCATCTATAATTCCAAAACCCAGAAAGATCTGAAACCTGAAAGGCCCGAGCAAACTCATTGATGGCAAAACCCATCCTGATGTGGAACTTTATCATGTTTATTTATCCCACTTAGTATGGCTAGATAAAGACTTTGCACAACAGGAAAAGTAGTGTGTTTGATTATGGGCTACTTCTCAAACCTTGCTGAAGTTTTTGCATTGCCATGTACCACATCTTCTTTCTAAAATCAAAATTAAACATACTTAGTCCCAAGGGTTTTGAGCAACCTATTATAGAACCAAGTAAAGACAAACATTTGTATGTCCCAAAACCTAGCCATTCTAAGGTTATTCCCTAGAGAACTTTATCCACATGCATCAAGTGATGTGTCTCTGCATGTCCGCTATAGCATTGTTCATAATGATGAAAAATAGAAATATTTGTTAACAAGAGACTATATAAGGTTTGATGCATTCACTCAATAGAATGCTATGTATCTATTAACATGAGGTGCATCCTTAACGATTCAACGAATGCACTACTTGCTTGCAGAGCTGGATGGCCTGGGTTCGATTCCCCAGCAACTATATAAAGTTAGATGCACAAAGTGGCACATGCATCTGGAGTTCATTTGAAAGAGCAAGAGGTCCTAATGTGCTCATTCTCTCCCTCCCTGTCTTTCTCTCTCTCTCACCCTCTCCTTCTTTTCCTCTCCTTGTAAATAAATAAATAAATAAATAAATAAATAAATAAATAAATAAATAAATAAATAAATAAATAGAAATACTTTAGACTTCCAGGTAAGATGGCTACATAGAAGTCACGCCAGTCAAGCACAGGGAGGGATTTAAGCAAACCACAGCAAAATACACTCTTTATCTGAAAAGTAAAGGTGTATAGGTTTTTATTGGCCACAGCAGGGAAGCAGGAGAGACTAATATCTATAAGAAAGGAGGAAACCTGCCAGAATCCTGCCAAGGTGCTTGTGGACACAGACCCAATCCTCACAGATTGTGCAAGGAGCAGAGACCAAACAAGGGGATTTTCCAACCTCATCAGCCTCCTTGAAAAGTCAAGAAACCTGAAGGGAAGGCAGAAGAGATTATCTGAGTTGCTGCTGAAGGAGACACAGGCAAGACCAGCTGAGCAGTTCCAGTATAACTCCAGGCTTCCTGCAGTCTCCAATCTCCCAACCCTCAGAACTGCAAACACCTGGAGAACGCATTCACTCCAGCAACAGGGAAACCAGCACAGCTGATCAGAGCACCGGATTCACAGCACAACACAGAGGGATTGAGGTGGGCACTCAGCATTGGTGAGATTGGAAGCCACCCAAAAAGGTAACAAGGCTGACTGACAAAAAAGCAGGTACATAGGCCTGCACTGGAAAAGCGAATCTCCCTTTCCATGTCAGGGCAGGTTATGGGTTATATATTGCTGGCTTTACCATTCTCAATTAAGATGTATTTGTGGGTTGACTATTGTTGCCTTTGATGCTTTCAGATTCATGGGGCCTTTGTCTTTTGCATCTGTTATTATTGGGGGCAGGGTTGGATTCAGACCCAGGCTGACCTGGAACCCATTTCAGAACAGAAATCTCAGCCTCCCAACTGACAGGATTAAGGGTGTAGAGCAACACATGCCCTTAGGGATTTTGGCTTTATAAGGTTATCTGTTTCAATCCCCACACTTGCATACTCTGTTCTGTTTTTTATTGATTGTGTATATTGCTCAGTTGAATTTTATAATTTTGCAGGTAAATTGCTCCACGCAGCCACTAGAATACTTTAATAGCAGGCAAACTCTACACCTAGGAGTACTTCTGAGGTTGTATTTGAATACAAGAGCTATACTTGGCACCTTAAACTCCTCCTCTGAAGGTACATGAAATTGGATTTCCAAGTCTAAAAGCACCATAGATTATTAGAAAACCCAAGCATCAGGATGCAAAAATCACTACCTTACAATACAAGAAACACAAAGGATCAAGACAATACAATCACACCAAAAATTATAAATCCATCAGAAATGACCCCCGATGAGACTGTTTTAGATGAAAAGCCTGACAAAGATTTCATAAAAAAAAAAAGATTTTATCTATACTCAAAGAAATCAAAGGAATCAAAGAAGAAAACAAAGGAATTAAAGAAGAAAACAAACTCCAGAAGGAATTCCAAGAGAACACAGGAAACCAGCTTAATGAAATAAAGAGATCATTATAAGACATGAGTAAAGAAAAAGAAATATTGAATAAAATCTAGGCAGAAATACTAGCAATGAAAAACCACAGTAAGTCAAATAAAAAACTCTGTGGGAAGTCTCACCAGTAGAATGGATGAAGGAGAGAACAGAATATCTAAACTAGAAGACCAGGTGGCAGATCTAATACAGTCCAACAAAGAGAAAGATAGTTACTAGGAAGATATGAATGGGAATTTCAAGATATCTGGGACACTATGAAAAAAATCAAACATAAGAATTCAAAGTATATTAGAAGGAGAAGAATTTCAATCCAGAGGCATAGTAGGCATTTTCAACAAAATCATAGAAGAAAAATTTCCCCAATTTGGAAAAAGGAATGCCAATACAAATACAGGAAGCTTTTAGAACACCAAACAAACAAAATCTGGAAAAAACCTCTCTTTGCCATGTTATAATTAAACTACTAAACACACAAACCAAAGAGAATATATTTAAAGCAGTTAGAGAGAAAAAGAAAGTCACCTATAAAGGCAAGACCATCAGAATCACAGCAGATTACTCAACACAAATTTTAAAAGCCAGAAGGGCTTAGAATGATATATTCCAAGTTCTGAAAGATAACAACTGTCAACCAAGATTACTTTATCCTGCAAGGCTATCTATCCAAACTGAAGGAGAAATAAGGACATTCCACAACAAAAACAGGCTTAAGGAATTTATGACAATTAAACCAGCTTTACAGAAAATACTTGAAGGAATCCATCATGCTAAAGAGAAAGCAAAACACACACAGGAGGAAACAGTAAAAAATAAATCATACTTAAATAACAGTTAAAACAAGAGATGAAAAGGGAACAGGAAGCACTACAAAATAAGAAAAATGGTGAGAATAAATACATATCTGTCAATAATAATTTTAATATCAATGGCCTCAATGCCCCAACCAAAAGACACAGGCTTGCAAACTGGATTAAAAGGCAGGATCCTGCTGTTTGTTGCCTTCAAGGAAACTCATCTCGCAATAAAAGATAGACACTGTCTTAGGGTGAAAGAATGGAAAATGGTATTTCAAGCAAATAGGCCTAGGAAACAAGCAAGGATTGCTATCCTAATATATGACAGGATAGACTTCAAACCAACATGAGTGAGGAGATGAAGGTCACTTTATACTGACTAAAGGAATACTCCAACACGAGGCCATTACAATACTAAATGTATATGCACCTAACATGGGGACTCCCAATTTCATCAAACACTATTAGACTTAAGGTCACATATAAAAGCAAACACAATTGTAGTGAGTGACTCCAGTACCCCACTCTCATCAATTGACAGGTCATCCCATCATAAAATAAACAGAGAGACATATGGATTAAATGATGTCATGGAACAAATGGACCTAACAGATATCTACAGAACATTCCATCCAAACACTGCTGAATATATATATTTATCATCAGCACATGGAAAATTCTCCAAAATAGACCATATAATAGGACACAAAGCAAATTTTAACAAATATAGGAATATTGAAATAATCCCTTATATGCTATCTGACCACAATGGGAATAAACTACAAATCTGCAACAAGAAAAACTACAGACCATGTAGAAATCCATGGAGACTAAACAGTACACTATCGAATGACAAATGTGTAATTGAAGAAATCAAAAAGAAGATAATCCGGGTCTGGTGGCACACGCCTTTAATCCCAGCACTTGGGAGGCAGAGGTAGGAGGATTGCAGTGAGTTTGAGGTCAGCCTGAGCTAGAGTGAGACCCTATCTCAAAGAAAAAAAAACACAGAAATCAATAAGTTCATAGTATCAAATGATGATGAGAGTATAACATACCAAAACCTTTGGGACACAATGAAGGCAGACCTCAGAGGGAAATTTATAGCTCTAAGTGCCTATATTCAGAAATTAGGGAGTTCACAAGTAAAAAATTTAATGCTTTACCTTAAGTCCTTGGAAAAAGAAGAACAAGGCAAACCAAAAATCAGTAGACAGGAAGAAATAATAAAGATTAGGGCAGAAATTAATGAAATAGAAACCAAAAAGAAAATCCAAACAATCAATGAAACAAAAAGTTTGTTCTTTGATGGAATAAACAAGATTGATAAGCCTTAGCAAATCTGACCAGAAGAAAGGGATGAGACAAAATATAATTAGAGATGAAAGGGCACCATTACAACAGATATCAAAGAAATTCAGAAAATTATAAGGACATATAATAAGAATATATATGGGGCTGGAGAGATGGCTTAGCGGTTAAGATGCTTGCCTCCTAATCCTAAGAAAGCTGGTTCCAATCTCCAGCAGTTCTAATTTCCAGGTCCCACATTTAGCCAGATGCAAAAGTGACGCAAGGGTGCAATGCCGCACTTGACCACAATGGGGCGCACGCATCTGGATTTTGTTCGCAGCTGCTGAGAGGCTGCTGGCGCGCCCATCTCTATCTGTCTTCCTCTCTCTCTATCTCTCGCTGAGTCTCTCTCCAAAAAAAAACAAGAATATATATGCCTCTAAGTTTGAAAATCTGAAAGAAGTAGATGATTTCCTTGATTCATATGACCTACCAAAATTAAATCAAGATGAGATAAACCATTTAAATTGACTTATAACAAGTATGGATATCCAAGAAGTTATAAAAAGTCTTCCAACTAAAGAAAGGTCCTGGCCCAGATGGATTCACTATTAGACCTTCATGTAAGAACTAACACCAGTGCTTCTTAAACTTTTCAATAAAGTGAAAAGGAAGAAATTCTACTGAATTCCTTCTACAAAGTCAGCATCATCACCCTGATACCAAAATCAAAGACAGAACAAAAAAAGACAGAAAATTACAGACCAATCTCCCTCATAAACATAGATGCAAAAATTCTCAACAAAATATTGGCAAACAGAATACAAGAATATATCAGAAAGATTATTCACCCCACCAATATGCTTTATCCCAGAGATGGAGGGATGGTTCAACATATGCAAACTGATGAATGTAACACACTATATAAATGGACTGAAGATCAAAAAGCACATGATCATCTCAATAGATGCAGAAAAGGCATTTGACAAAATCCAACATCCTTTCATGGTGAAAGTCCTACAGAAAGTGGGAATAGAAGGAACATATCTCAACATAATAAAAGCTATTTATGACAAACCTACAGCCAATATAATACTAAATGGGAAAAAACTTGAAGCTTTTCCACTAAATTCAGGAACAAGACAAGGGTGTACACTGTCCCCACTTTTATTTAATATAGTACTGGAAGTCTTAGCTGTAGCAATAAGGCAAGAGACACACATAAAAGGGAGACAAATTGGAAAGGATGAGATAAAATTGTCATTATTTGCAGATGATAAGATTCTATACATAAAAGACCCTAAAGACTATCTGCAAACTGTTAGAGCTGATAAACACTATTAGCAATGTAGCAGTATACAAAATAAACACACAGAAATCAGTAGCTTTTCTATATACTAACAACAAACATGCAGAGGACAAAATCAGGGAATCTCTCCCATTGACAATAGCTTCAAAAAATAAAAAAAAAAATAAAGTACCTTGGGATAAACTTAACCAAGGAAGTGAAGAATCTCTACAATGAGAACTTCAAAACACTCAAGTGAGAAATTGCAGAAAACACTAGGAAATGGAAAGACATCCCATGTTCTTGGATTAGAAGAATCAATATTGTGAAAATGTCAATCTTACCAAAAGCAATCTACACATTTAATGCAATTCCCTTTATAATTCCAATGGCATTCTTCATGGAAATAGGAAAAAAATCTTAAAATTCATTTGGAAGCACAAAATCCTCGAATAGCCAAAACAATTTCAAGCAACAAAAATAAGGCTGGTGGTATCAGCATGCCTGATTTTAAGCTATATTACAAAGACATAGTAACAAAAACAGCATGGTACTGGCCCATAGACAGACATGTAGATCAACTGAATAGAATAGAGGACCCAGATGTTAACCCAGGTAGCCATAGCCATCTGATTTTTGACAAAAACGCCAAAAATATTAAATGGAGAAAAGATAGCTTCTTCAATAAGTAGTGCTGGGAATATTGGATATCTATATGTAGAAGAATGAAAATAGATCTTTGTCTTTCTCATGCACAAGAATCAAGTCCAAATGGATCAGGGACCTTAATATCAGACCTGAAACTCTAAACCTGCTAGAGGAAAAGGTAGAGGAAACCCTTCAATATATTGGCATAGGCAAGGACTTTCTGAATATAACCCCAATTGCTCAGGGAATAAAACCACTAATCAACTACTAGGATCTCATGAAATTACAAAGCTTTTGTATAGCAAAGGACACTGTGAATAGAGCAAGCAGACAACCTACAGAATGGGAGAAAATCTTTGCCAGCTATACATCAGAGGATTAATATCCAGAATATACAAAGAACTCAAAAAACAAAACAGGGCTGGAGAGATGGCTTAGCGGTTAAGGCGCCTGCCTGCTAAGCCTAAGAACATCAGTTCAAATCTCCAGGTCCCATGTTTAGCCAGATGCAAAGTGATGCAAGGGCGCAATGCTGCATATACCCACAACAGGGCGCATGCATCTGTAGTTCATTTGCAGCAGCTGAGAGGCTGCTGGTGCACTCATTCTCTGTCTTCCTCTCCCCTCTCCCTCCCTCTCTCTCTCTGTGTCTCTCTCCAAAATAAATAAATAAATAAATAAGGAATCAAACAATGGAATTAAATAGAGAGTTCTCAATAGAAGATATACAGATGGCATATAAACATCTAAAAAAGTGTTCTACATCCTTAGGCAACAGGGAAATGCAAATTAAAACTACTTTAAGATTCCATCTCACTCCTGTCAGAATGGCTATCATCAAGGAAACAAATGACAATAAATGTTGGCGAGAGTGCAGAAAAAGGAGACCCTTTCTACACTGTTAGAAAGAATGTAATCTGGTACAGCCATTGTGGAAATCAGTATGGAGTTTCTTGAAACAGATAAAAATAGATTTACCATATGATCCAGCTATAGCACTCCTAGGCATATGTCCAAAGGACTCTTCTCACTACCTTAGAGATACTTGCACAACCATGTTTACTGCTGCTCTGTTCACAATAGCTAAGATATGGAACCAGCCTAGATGTCCCTCCACAGATGAATAGATAATAAAGATGTGGTACATCTACACAATGGAGTTCTATTCAGCAGTTTAAAAAATGAAATTATGAAATTTGCAGGGAAATGGATGGATCTGGAAATGATTATAAGTGAGGTAACCCAGGCCCAGAAAGGCAAATGTCACATGTTCTCTTTCATATGTGGATCCTTGCTACAAATATGTAGACGTGTGTGAGCCTGAACCAAAAATTGGTAGTAGACGCCTGTAAGCTAGAAAAAGGCTATAAGGGAGGGACACGAGGGAAGAACTTTAGGGGATGGTATTGTATATATGTAAGTAGAAGAACTGATTACAGGAGAAGAGATTGAGTAAGAGAAGGGTAGGGGGGAGGGTCAATCAAAATTCAAGATATTCTAGCCGGGCATGGTGGTGCACACCTTTAATCCCAGCACCCAGAAGGCAGAGATAGGAGGATCACTGTGAGTTCAAGGCCACCCTGAGACTACAGAGTGAATTCCAGGTCAGCCTGAGCTAGAGTAAGACCCTACCTCGAAAAAAAAAATTCAAGATATTCTGAATAGGACATATTAAAGCCTACTTTTTTGGATAATGGCACATCCAGAAGCCAGGGTTGGGACACCTCCCAGTGAATTGTTGGCCAGGGAGGTCCCTGTTGCCTCCAAAACATTACAGGCTATTGCCAAGGTCCTTGGGTTCCTACGAGTAATAAATGGTAAGACCCTATTGCTGAAGACTTCACGTGCCTGGCCAGCAAGTTCACTGAGAAATCAAGCTGGTGCTGAGCTGAAAACCTTCTCCCTGTAGACCAGCCAATGCCAACTGAAAGCTGGAAAAAGCTGCACTGCATGAAGCCCTATGGGAGACAGAAGTCATCAGCAGTCATAACAGTGGACACTGGAAACCTTAGGTTTGGCCAAACAGGCCAAATGAGCCAACGGGTACAATAGTAGCATGTCTGCTCTGGGGAAAACCAACTCTTCTCTAATTGGACTGGAGGCCTGCTCTATGGAAGGGAATACATGCCTAGTACTGAAAACCTAATAAAAAGCCTATGGTAGGGGAGGTCATGAGCCTTAGGGGTATAAAGCCTGCTCTTGTCTGGCTGAATGTGTATATTATTCTCATCAAACTGCCCCGAAAGTGCTACACTTAATATTTATATTTAAATATTAATGCTACTCTCTCTTTTGGTTAGAGAAGCTTCTCTTTTCAGATGGCAACGACCACTGGGATGACCCAAAAGGCAACATAGTGCTGAGAAGAAGGGATGGAGGAGTGTCCAGCACTGAAACATCTCTATCACACCCTCTAAGGCTCAGGGTTCATTGCAGAAGAGGTGGCAGAAAAAATGTAAGAGCCAAAGGAAGAGTACCACTCTTTACAATGCAACTGTGCAGACAGAAACTGGCCTCGATATCCATGACCTTGCAGTGCCTAGCAATACCTTCACAAGACCCTCATAATAGGAGAAAAAGACGATGATATCATAATAAAAGAGAGACTAATGGAGAGAGGGAGGGGATATGATGGAGATTGAGTTGTGAAGGAGAAATTGGGGAAGGGGAGGGAAATATTATGGTTTATTGTCTATAAGTATAGAAGTTGTCAATTAAAAAATTTTAAAAATAGGGCTGGAGAGATGGCTTAGTGGTTAAACACTTGCCTGTGAAGCCTAAGGACCCTGGTTCGAGGCTCAATTCTCCAGGACCCACATAAGCCAGATGCACAAGGGGGCGCTTGCATCTGGAGTTCCTTTGCAGTGGCTGGAGGCCCTGATGTGCCCATTCTCTCTCTCTCTCTCTCTCTCTCCCTATTTCTGTATCTCTCTCTCTCTCAAATAAATAAAAATATGTTTTTTAAAAATTTAAAAAATAAATAAAATAAATAAAAAATGCTTTTAAAAGAAGCTGATTTTTAATTTTTTAATATTTTATTTTTCTTTATTTATTGGAGTGAGAGAAATAGGCAGGGAGAAAGAGAGAGAATGGGTGAGCCAGGGCCCCCAGCTGCTACAAATGAACTCCAGATGCATGTGCCCTCTGTGTATCTGGTTTACATGGGTTCTGAGGAATTGAACCTGGGTCCTTTGGCTTCACAGGCAAGCGTCTGAAACACTAAGCCATTTCTCCAGCCCCCCACTTTTTAATTTTAAAAGGGAGTCAAGGATTGCTAGAAAATAGCACAGTACCATTTAAAGTGAAAACACATGAAGCTGATAACACTAAACTCAGGGTATTGTATATATGTGGGAAGGGAAGAAAACTGAAGTTCCTGGGGCACACAGTAGGTTTTTAAATGTAATCTCTAAAGCCCATTTTTATTTTTAAAATACGAGAGTAGGAAAATGTTAAAATGTTTTTACAGGTACAGATTGGTATTCTGTATAGTGCTCTTGATCTTTTTAGTGGCTGTATGACATTTTATAGAGTAACCATTTCTTAATTTATATAGTGATTTCCTCTTACTTGCTTTTGTTTGCTAATTATTACAAACACTGCTAATGCATACATCCTTGCTATCCTTTTGAATGCATGCAAGTATTTCTGTAGGTGAAGGGTACACTTTACATTTTCACAGATAAGGTCTTTCAGAAAGGACGTGCCAGTTCACTAACTAACAGCATAGAAGAATGGCCATTTCCCCACACTCTTTTATTTTCATGTCCCCATCCTTTACCCTGTTGTCTCCTCTTGCCTGCTCCCCATCACCTGGGGACCCTCCTCTTTCAAGGTATTCCCCCTTCTGTACTGTTGTCTCGTTCTTTTAGTCCTCACCCATCCTCCGTGTCGAAATGTTGGTGAGCTCAGAACTCTGCTGGCCTTGTGTGGGTATTGGAATGCACCAGACAGCTAATGTCAGGAGGACAGTGCCCCCTCCTCTTCAATGTACCTGAGACTTGGTGGGTATGGTTAAAATCTCCTTTCGCTTTCTGCTTTGATGAGTTTTGACTCTCTTCAATATTCTCGCCATCTCCATAGAGAAGGTTAGCAGTGAGAGCAGCACTCGTGTTCTTTCTGAAACTACCTCTGCAATATTCCCTGAGCCCAGGCAGGTGTGAGAGAGATGATTCATGTAGTGATGAGCCCTGGTCTTTCTCTTCTCATTTTGATGAGTCTTGAATCTTCCCAGAATTTGCTATCATCTGTAAAAGGCCATTCTCTAACCAAAAGTAAGATCAGGATAAATCAAAGGGTTTAAACATACACCCTTAGAAGGCTGTCAGATGGGCATAACAACTTTGGTTAGCCAAAGGAGAGAGGAAATTTCCTTCTGGAGTTTCTGACCTTTGAAGCCATAGGTTATTATTTTTTAAATACATACATACATACATACATACATACATACATACATACATACATAATTTATATTATTCTGATTTTTATATTCATAGTATTGGTTCCATTGTCCTCCTCCCTGTCCTCCCTCTTCCAAAGAGACCCTCATCAATGGGGAATGTGGGTCATGCATTGTGGGGTAGTCAAGAGTTCTGGGGGGTAGGCCCCAGTCTCTGTGCATAATGCCCCAACTTGTGACTCTAACAATCTTTCCGCCCCCTCTTCTGACAGTTTCCCTGAGCCAAATAGGGGTCATTTTAGTTCTGCTTCAGTGATGAGGTTTTGGGAGCCTCTGTGTCTCTGGATATCTGGCTTAGTTGGAGTTGGATGTTCTCTGTGTTTATCTCCTTCAGCCTTTTTCTGGTGTTGTGATCGCCATGAACGCTGTATTCTTGCCCTTCCCTTGCGTTGTTCTATGGTTTCAGCTGGGGCCCTGGTGAAGTGTGGTTAGCTGATCCTCCCTTCAGGTTCCTTGTTGGCTATTGGCTAGATTCTTAGAACTAAGTGTGAATTTTCTCCCACTTGAGTGGGGTCTCTTATCTAATCAGAGACCAGTTGATTACCCCTAGAGCTGGTGTGCCACTATTGCACCAGTGGACATATCTTGCCTGGCTGGTTGATTTTGGAGCTTGCGAAATGTGCTGCTTGTTCACACCATTGATGACTTCTCCTCCAGCAACTTGTGTAGCACAGTTCAGCACTTTGGCAGCTGTGCAGCAGGGTGATGGCTTCCATCTCAGCTCCAACTTGGTTTCTCAGGGCCCTGTGACCACAGCCTTCCTTACACTCTTAATAAGACTGTCAGACTAGAGTGAGGAAAAATGGCATACTAATTTCCCAACTTTGGATAGGCTGTTTAATGTCTTGTTAGGCATATATACTTGTCCTCATTCAGTTGTCCGTTGATTTTCATTAGTTTGATGTATATTCAGCTACAAGTAATTCGAAAGGGACCACTAATACAGTAAATAATAAAGTACAATGTTAGCTTGGGGTTTTGAGGACTTGGAGGGTTTGGCTTGGTTTTTATTTAGTGATGTGAGAAGGATTCTGGGGCTTAGGCATAAGCGGTACAGAGTAGAGTAGCTGAAGCACAGATGTGAGCACCACATTTTTGTGCTTGACAATCCCTGGCATGCTTGTCATTTCCTAGTCACGGGAAAGCTGCTTACCTCAAGACATCACATCTACTTTCCAGGTGGAAGGAAGAGGAGAAAACACAGAGAAATGAAGAGCTCTGCAGGCTGAATCTACTCCTTTTCCTAGAGGTCCATGATTTCACTTTACATTCACAGATTTTCCTAAAATTATGTAATATAACCTCAAAATTATTTAATTTAAAGTACCGTTTATAAGTACTGCTTTATATGCCTCACCTTATCTTACGTTGAATCACATAGTCACTGCAAGCCAGTGCAGTCAAAGGTGGAATGAAACCATCACACCTGGCTTGCACAAGTGGTGGTTCTTTCCATGCAAACTCCATGAGGTCAGGACATTTCCCCACATAGTTCAGTAAGTGTTGGAGAAGATAAGAGTATGTCCAGTGGGAGGATGCATGAGGTGGGGCAGGAGATAGAGGGCTGCACACTCAGAGCCCATCTGCCGACTGCAGAGCAGGCAGAAATGATGGCTGTCAAGAGGTGGGCCTGTCATTATGGCCTTGGTTACTAACCCTATTCCTGTCAAGTGGATTTAATTTGTTGCATAGGGTAGGAAGTTAGTTTAGGGTTTTGAGGGCTTTAGGGGTGAATCCCAGTCTCTTCACCTGCTTTTTAAATAAATTTATTTTGGAATATTCTTAGGTTTATAGAAAAGTTGCAAACTGGTACAGCTCCTGTATATTGCCCATCTAGAATGCTCCATTATTGGGTCTTAGCATCATATGCATCTGTAACAGTTACAGTGATACTTTCATAGTAACTAAACTAGGACTTCATTCAGATTTGCAGTTTCTCATCAGTGTCCTTCCACTCCAGGAGCCAATCTAGGAAACTACATTGCAGGTAGTGGTTGTAGCGTGTTGCTTGTCTCTGTGACTGTTGCTGTCTTTCCTTGTTCCCTATGGCCTGCACAGAGCTGAGGAGTTTGTAGAATTTCCTCATTGTACATGAACCTCAAGCTTTCTTAATTAGATTATATTGATGGCTGATTGTTGATTTGTTGTTTGTTTGTTATGTTTTGCTTTTGGATCTTTGGTCGTTTTTTTAAAATTTGTTTGGTGTTTCTTTTGCTTTGAGATGGGATCTCATTATGTAACCCAAGCTGGCTTCGAACTGGCAATCCTCCTGCCTCAGCCTCCCTACTGCTGGGATTAGAACATGCAGCACCATACCTGGCTATGATGGGTATTTTGATAGAATACAGTGAAGGTGAAGCACCTTCCTCATCATGAATTAGAGGTCACACAGTGTCAGCATTATATCACTGCTGACACTGGCCATCAGCATCTCTTGAGACTATGTTTGCCAGATGCCCTCACCATAAAGCTCCTGTATTTCAGATCATAATTTCAGCCTACATGTAAGATTACCGCAGGTAGGGGAAGATAGACTAAGGTTCTCTTCCCACAAAGACCATGTCCAACAATCTTCTTCTGTAAGGAATACATGCCTCCTTACTCCATACCCCATGTATGTATATCATATGTATGTATTTCACTGTTCATTTATGTCAGTATGAGCTCATGGGTTTCTCTCTGAAGTTATTTTAGGTTTCTTTTATTTCACTTTATTTATTTATTTCTGGGGAGGGAGATTGAGAAAGAGAGAGAGAGAGAGAATGGGCACACCAGGGCCTCCAGCTGCTGCAAACAAACTCTAACTCGTGCATCTGTCTTATATGGATACTGGGCAATCAAACCTGGGTCCTTGGGCTTTGCAGGCAAATATCTTAACCACTGAGACATCTCTCCAGCCCAGGTTTCTTATTTCTTTTAATTCTTTCAAATGAGAAGTAACTCATCCAATATTATAAAAGTCACAGTTTGAAGTTTACCATTCAATTTTTGTATTCTATTCACAGTATAGTGAGTATTAGCAATAGCAATCACTCCATATCCCCTCTAGCCTGTGCTCTCCTGGTTCTGTACATGTCATACAACCTGATCTACTGTGACTTGACTTATTTCTTTCATTTAACATGCTTTCACATTTCATCCATGTTGTTGCAGGTACCGATACTCCATTGCCTTTCTCCATGTATAGATATGCCACACTTTGTTATTCAGTTGTCTGTTGATGGACTTTTAAAGTTATTTCTACTTTTGAGTTATTCTGAACGACGCAGTTATGAACATTGATGCACAAGTCTTTGAACTTGGTTTTACTTCTCTTGAGTATGTACCTAGGAATGGAGTTAAGCACTTTTCAAGAAGCTGCCAAGCTTTTTGTTTGTTTGTTTATCTCATGTAGCTGGCCTCAAACTCCCTATGTAGACAGAGCTGGCCTTCAAGTCTTGATCTTCCTGCTTCTAGATCCTGAGTGCTAGGATTACAGGCATGTGCCACTATGCTTAGTTTATATCATTCTGGGATCAAACCCAGGGCTTCGTGGATGCTGGGCAGGCACTCTATCAACCACACTATATGCCTAGACTCAAGTGTCTCTTACTGTTTCTCTCTGCTTAGCACATAGTCCAGAACTGTCATCCTGTACACTCACTCCACTCTCGCCTGATTTCACTCTTTGTTTGTGGCTGTTCTTGTTACACAAAAGAGATAAATTTTATGTAGTTTATCAGTCTTTTTCTTAAGCTCTTGAATTTGATATCTTGCCTATAAGGGCTTTCCCACCCACCACCCCCATTTGAAACTCCCTATTTATATTTAAAGGAACAGACACAGCCCCCTTTTCGTCAGTGGTTATCCAAGAGCCCAGATATCTATTGTTATTAGTCCTTTCCTCCCTGGGTTACTGTGGGGCTGCTTCCTGACTCTGTGTTCTAGAAGTCTCTTTGTTTCTGTGCCAATATGAGATCCTTTTAATTTTTGTAACCTAAGTTATTTGTACTTTGGGGTTATTCTGAACAATGCAGTTAGGGACAATCTCCAGCTGAAGCCTTTCTCAAGGATCTCTTAGATCTTCTTGTATGTTTAGTTCCGCAGATAAAGTGTCATGATTAATTTATGAGGGTGAATTTTTAAAAAAATATTTTTCATTATTTATTGATTTTTTTAAATAAAAAGGTTATACTCTTAGACATCCTCACCCACATCCTAATTCTGCTGAGGGTCTTCAGTGGGGTTATCGGTATTCATTGCGGGGACCAAGAGACCTCAGTCAGCCTCTGCAGTGGGATGGACACGATGCCTCAGGATATTCCCACCTACACTGAGGCTCTTCTGCAATGCTCCTGAGCCTGGGAAGGCAAGATAGAGATCTGATTTTGTGTTGCTTTCTCTGCAGCCTCTGGATCTTTGTTTTGATGAGGTTTGAGTGACCATAGTGTCATTCTCCATTTCCCTAGAACTGCTTTTCAGGCCAACTGTGAGAGTGAGAGGAGTATCCATGTCACCACTTACTCTATGGTGACTTCTGGGCCTAGGTAGATGAGATAAAGGTGATCCATCTATGAGGGTGCGTCTTTAAAATGCCTTAGGAATTTTTGATGAGGAAGATTATATTGAATTCATTCAGCGTGGGAGATTTTAACATCCCGTTGTGGTAAGCCTCTGTTTAGGTCTTCTTTTATGTCTTTCATAAAGTTTTATGCTTCCTTCTCATAGTAAGTCTTGCATTATTTATGAATTCACTTTACTCATGTGAATTCACATGAATATTCATACTATTTATTATACATGTTAAGTCCCATTTTCAAATTTATTACTAACCACATATAAGAAAGCTATTGATTATGTTTGTCTTACATCAGAACAAGTTTTTTTTTTAAAAAAAAATTTATTATTTGAGAGAGAATGGGGAGTAAGTGTGGGTATGGGGATGCCAAGGCCTTCTGCCTCTTGGAAATGAACACCTCTTTCTGCATCTGGTTTTATGTGGGTACTGGGGAAGTTGAACCTGGGCTGACAGACTTTGCAAGTAAGTGCCCTTAACTGCTGAGCCCATAACAAGTTTTAACCATTTGATGGTCTGATAGGGTTCCAGCTGATTTCCTAGAGAGACTTCTGCTGTAGAAGCTCCTGATTACTAGCAAGATGACAGCTCCCTCCTCCTTTCTAAATTGAAGAGCTGGTTATTGGTAGAGGGATGGGCATGACACTAATGAGAAAAGATGTTTAAGGAAAAACAATGTGATCCACAAAGACCTTTCAGCTCCTCAGATGAAATTAGAAATCAAAAATGGAAATGACTGACTGACTTGAGGAATCGCCAATAATGTAAACATAGGCAAAATATTTCATTTATTTATTTGCAAGGAGAGAAAGAGAGAGAAAAAAAGAGAGAGACAGAGAGAGAGAATGGGTGTGTCAGGGCCTCTAGCTACTGCAAACAAACTCCAGATGCATGTGCCACCATGTGCATCTGGCTTTACATGGGTACTGGGGAATCGAACCCGGGTCGTGAGGCATTGCAAGCAAGCGCCTTAACCACTAAGCCATCTTTCCAGCCCCAATAATGTAAATATAAATAATGTTGATGAAATCGTATAATTTGTAAACATAAAGATGAGTGATGCTTCTAGAAAAAATATGTCTGTTTACATGTCATATATACATACATATAACACAAGTTGAACCAGGGAGACAGAAGAATGTCCAAAATCAAGCCAATAATCATAAAAGAAATGGAGAAAGGTGTTAAAGGCTAATGTCTAATGTTTACATGTCTATCCTGTAGGATTTTCCTTGCATTCCTAATCATTTTTCTGATTTACTCGACAAAGGACTATACCAAGCTATCCAACAGGTCAGCATTGTTTTTTCCTTGCTGCAGGCTGAGTACTTCTAAATATACTTTGTTAATTTTGAGGTTTTCCAGAGGCATTCCTAGCTATTGTAAGCGTGTATAAAGAGTGTATGTTGAATTAAATGCTATTTTCAGTATTCATTGGAATGGTCATTTTGAAGCATTAGTTTAATACAGTAAAGTTTTGTTGTTTGGTTTAGTTATGGATTCAACTCTACTTGGTCAAGGTATCATTATTTTGGTGAAGTTCAGGATTTTACCTAGTAACATTTGATTTAGGATTTTTGTATAAATATTTATAAGTAAGATTTGTCTGTATTTTCTGATGCCTTGAAAAAGATTTTGTGTGTATCTCTGTGTGTACAGGAAGAGATTTCGGCAAACCTTGCTCTTTGCTTTGGTCTATCAAAAGTTATCTTTCTTGAACTAACTTGTAAAGCAAATTCTGCAGGGGCAGGGAGAGAGAATAGGAGTTTGTGATTTCTATAAACCATCAGATGAGTATAAATGGGGAAGGGGCAGCTGGGTAGGGTGTCATTGTGGGAAATAGATAACTGTAGAACTACGTGTGATACATTGTCTCTAAACCAACTCTTCTTCAATCTGAAGTTTCCTCCACTCTGGCCTATGTCACTGAGGACACAAATGAGGGTCTACTTAAGAATGGACATGGGCTGGAGAGATGGCTTAGTGGTTAAACGCTTGCCTGTGAAGCCTAAGGATCCCGTTTCGAGGCTTGATTCTCCAGGACCCACATAAGCCAGATGCATAAGGGGGCGCATGCATCTGGAGTTCGTTTGCAGTGGCTAGAGGCCCTGGCATGCCCATTCTCTCTCTCTCTCTCTCTCTACCTGTCTATTTCTGTATCTCTCTCTCTCTCTCTCTCAAATTAATAAATAAATAAAAATAAAATATTTTTTAAAAAATGGACATGAGGGCTGGGAGCATAGTGCTCATTTGCCATGCCCAAGACTTTGGGCTTAATTCTAAGTGCCACAGGAAAAATGAAGTCAGATTGAGCATAGAAGGCAAATGAATGGATCTCTGCTTGTTTAAACCGCTGAATGCAGGAAAATAATAAGGGGGTACAAGAGCAAGCTCCTAAGGACTGATGATTTCAAAGAAGATGAGGACTTTAATTTTGGACATGTATAGAAGACATTATCAAGCTTGATAGAGCTTGGCCTGGTAGCACAGCCCTGTAATTCCAGCTACTTGGGAGACTGAGGCACGAGAATTGTAAGTTCAAGGCCTGACTGAACTATATAGTGAGACCTTGTCTCAAAAAGTAAAAGAGACTGAGGAGGTAGCTGAGAGGTACAGCACTTACCTAGCATGCACAAGGCCCCAGGTTAAATCCTCAGTACAGCCAACAGAAAAGAGAGGGGGCGGGGAAGAGGCTGGGCATGGTTGAGCGTGTGCTTGATGCTAACCAGAGAACTTACACATCTCCATGGTACGGTGGCCAAGCGTGATGGACCAGGAATGGTAAGCCTTTCCCAAGGTTGCCATTTCTAATTTCGACCACATTCCATGCTCTGTGACATGTCAGTCCAGAGTTCATTAGTCTTTTCAGGTGAAGAGTTACTTTCTTGGTTAGAGGCAGACAGGAAGAACTATTGAGAAATAGCCAGGACGAAGTTACTTGAGATGGAAGTGAGTGAGGTCCTAAAGCACACGAGACAATTTACACAGGAAAGCACTTACTGAGAGCACAGACATGGAACCATAAAGGACAGACAGTTTCCGTGCTCCAAGTCCTTTTACTCCATCTCAAGAAGTCAATTGTCTGACTTCCCAGCTCCCATCACTTAACTCTCCCATTTCCTCTCTCACCTCCTCCCTCCATCCTCTCATAGTTACATTAGGAAGGAACCATTCTGGTCTCAATTACCAAGGTAGGTAGCAGGATATGAACAAGAAAGATGTAAAGTACTAGGATGGTCTGTATAGAATGTTCTGGAACACAAGGGACAACCTGGAAAACTCCACAAAAACTCTGATAAAAGGATTAGGTTTGGAAAGAGTAACAGTTTTCACCCTGGTGAGGAGGATATTTAAAGCAGAGAGATGTTTATATGAATATTAAGAGGAAAGCTTTCAAAGTAGTGGTGGTTGATACGTGCAATCATATCACACCCATCAGAGGGGCAAAAGGAAAATGTTAAATAATGCAAGTTGAAGAAGACATGGTGAACCTTCTCACCAGGTTGAGGAATACCAGCTAGCATAACCTCACTGGAGAGTCACCCAGCAGGATGTTGTTTGAATACGCACATCCTCTGGGGCCCCATAAGCTCACTTGTGGTTAAATAGCCAGAGAAAATGCCATTTACTGCACAGTGTGGAGACAAGGAATTGGAGGGATCCAGGTGTCTGTTACCAGGGTAGTCAGAAGTAATGAGCCAGGCCAGCAAGATGGCCCAGTCCCTAAAGCACTTTCCAAGCACGTGGACCTGAGACTGGATCCTTACTTAGCACCCAAGTAAAAGCCAGACACAGTGTGGTTACCTGTAACCCCAGAACTAGGAAGACAGGATCCCTGGGACTTGCTGGGTAGCTATCTTGTCTAGCTGAATCAGTGGGCTCTATGTTCAGTGAGAGACCCTGCCTCACAAAATAAGGTGGAGAGCAATGGAGGGAAACATCCAGTGTTAACCTCTGGCCTCCACACACATGGACATACACATGACACACATGTGCCCATACATATGTGAACATGCACCCTGCACACCACACATAAATACTCATGTCAAAAAAAATGAAGTAATTAACTAGAAGTATATAAAACAACATAGATAAATCTCAAAAATAGTGTTAAAAAAGAAAAAAACCCTCTGCAGTAAATGAACTCTGTGTTTCCAGATAGCACTGCCAGTGGAGCCTGTTTTGGAGGGCAAGAGGAGGCTCAAGACGAGGGCTGTCAACAAAGGGGAAAGGAGCTAAGAGTGAAATATGATGGGCTGCTATACCATGTGTGGCAGAGTATGAAAACCAGTTTTTTGCTGGAGGTCATGTCTGAGTGTTTGGTCTGCTCACCACAGAAGAGGCCAGGGGAGGCCAGGCTGGAGCAGTGGTCCCTGGCCTGAGGGCAACCAGGAGCTCCTGACAGCTCTGAAGCAGTGAAGAGCACAGTGTTCCAAAAGATCCCCTCTGGTGACTGGAAGTTAAGAAGATATAGAGGCAGTGGGGTGTTGAGAAACCTGCTGTAAAATAACAAAGATGTGACCATCAGAGCCATGGTGGATTGGATGGTCAGGAGTGGGTGTCCCCTAGGGCCAGTACCGGGACTCACAGAGGGTGGCCTCCTTTTCGAATGGAGGTAGTCAGTCACTGACTTCAGCCATTTCAGTGTATTCTCCTTGTCGGAGAACTTCTGGCCACAGTGAGGTAATGGCTCTCTCAACCCCATCCCTTCTTCAGGCTAGAATACCTTGGCATAAAGATATCAGACACTAATTCCAGCTCTTCCCTCTGGCTCCAGATGTGACCTTGGCCAGGTCACATCTTCTCTCTGGGCCTGTCTTCCATCCTCTTTCAGCCTGTGCTTTCTTAGTATTTCCCTAGGAATAACTCATTAGGGAAATTTTGCCTCCACTCCAAACCCCCAGGTGTCACCAAAGTCCTGACACCCTCCTTCATCTTCTAGCTCCACAGTCCCACCCTGGTGAGGAGGAGCAACAAATTTGGATGGAAATAGCCCTGCTGATTATATTACAGTGTCTAATGCAATCTGCCCTCATGCGAGCATCCATCAGAGCAGAGCTCCTCCCCAAGCCCCTGCCACCCGAGTCACATTAGTCGGCCAGCCCATTCATCATGACCACACACCTCCATGGAGACTGACCCAGACGGATGAGGGGCCGAATCAGATTTATGAGGAGGAATCTTGGAAAGAAATCAGTCCCATCCATCTCTCAGACACTGAGGAGGGTGCCCTGGGTCCCTACCCAACTCCAAGACTCCACGGGGAAACGGGTGCTAATAGGGAAGCTAGCCATGTTGCCTTTGTTCTCTTGAAGACCCACTCCTGAGGCACTAAGGTTGTCTAGCACAACCTAGTAATGGCTTCTCTATTGGGTTGGAACAAAGCCCAGTCAGGACAAGGACACAGTGCCCAGTACTACTCATAGTTGTTGGGGAACCCAGGACATAAGTGGGGTTAACAGCTACAAGCTGAGGGTGGAAGGAAGAGACAAGAAGCACACTCAGGAAAGAGTCCAGTCCTAGGCCACCTGCACATGGAAGACATTCTGGGCTGAGCCATATGGAGGGCTTATTGTTGCAGTCCTGCAGACCAGGTGACTTTCTTGTGCACAGGGGAGCCTGTGAGGAGGCAGCTGATGTCAGAATGTCAATATCAATCACTCCCTTTCAGGTTTTAGTATTCGTGGACACTGAAGCTTATATGATTCAAGGGACCTTATTTTTTTAAATCCTGCAAAATTATGACTTGCTAGGACCTGTTAGAGCTTTGGCAGAAGCGCATTCAAGCAAGAGGCCCTACTGTTTCAGCTTCTGCGGCCGCACTGTGAAGCCACACCTGCTGTATGCTGGCTGCTGTGCCAAGGGTTTTAAATTCATTCTCAAAAAAAAGAAAAAAAAGAAAAAAAATCCCACAACTGCCAAGTGGTCAGCAGGGCAATTTGTATAAGAAAGTGAAACTTTAGAAAGATAAAGTGACCTGGCCAACTGGTAAGTGACAGAATGACGACTGGACTCTGGGCTTGTGCTCACCCCATCATCCTTGGGCTTGAGCTGCCTGGATATGTGATGGGCCAAGAGGGACCTTTGGCTCACATGTCTCCTTTCCAGATTCCCCCAGGCTGCAGGGGACAGGAAAGAAGGAAGAGCCCTTGTAACATAGAGCAGAGGCAGAAGTGGTGGGTGCTGTAAGCCTGATCTTTGCTTTTCTCTCCCAGATCCTATGGCCACATCTGAGCTGGGTTCAAGCTGAGCAGAACTAGAAGTCACATCTGGGGCCTAAGCAGAGGACCATGCAAGGCTCCTATGTGTATGTAGACTTCAAACCTGCTCCTCTTCATCTCTTTCCTCCCAACAAGTTTTCTTTTCCATCCATGACCTGGTGGGGCTCCCTCACACTGTGGCTAAGTCACTTACTCCTTCCTGGGTAACTAAGGTGGTGAGGATGGCAACATCTCCTGCCAGGCAAGAGTTGTCAAGAGCACAAAGCTCAGCTGTGAAGAGTGGAGACAAGCATAGCTCCGGTGGAGAACGCAGGATCTTTGTGAGCAAGAGCAAGAATGTTCCAGAGGAGAGGCATTGTTTCTCCCTGATCTTGCCCTCAGGACGTTACCGTCTCTCTTTCCCCAAGGGCTTATCTAGCCCTGGCCTGCGGCCATAGTCGCTAGTACCATCTTGTAGAGGTCTTGTCAAAGCTCCACCATCCCTTCCATCTCCCTTACCCTAACCTAGTTCTGCCCTTTTCTCCCTGTGCCTCAGCCTCTAAATGGCCAAGACTCCTTCCGCCAGGTCTCCTCCACACACAGGAGTCACCACTTGCTACATGGCTCTCTCTACGCCCCACTCCCACTCTAGCCACCTAGTAGGGTTTCTTTTTTCCTTCCTCTGACCACACCAGGTCCTCACACTCTAGCCTCCTACCAGTACCCTTGCTGCCTCATCCCTGAGTAAAACAAACTAACAAACAAATAAAAAGCATAGCAGGGCAACCGGCTAGGGTGTGTAATCTAGGCTGCACAGTCTGCGGAGCCCTGTATGGGCTCCACCCTGAAGAAGCAGGCAAACGTGGAAGCAATAAGCTCAGGGTGGACAAGACTCATACCCATGTGGGAGGCACCCCCAAAATGTTATGCATGACATAGTGGAAAGCCCCAGTGTTTTGATAAATTTATATACAAATATAGGATCCCAGAATTAACCTTTAAAAGGGCAGGTAGGGGCTGGAGAAATGGCTTAGCAGTGAAGGTGCTTGCCTGCAAAGCCAAAGGACCCAGGCACGACTCCCCAGGACCCATGTAGGCCAGATGCACAAGGCAGCACACACATCTGGAGTTCGTTTGCAGTGACTGTAGGCCTTGATTCGCCCATTCTCTCTCTCTACCTGCCTATTTCTATCTCTCTCTATATCTCTCTCAAATAAATAAAAATAAAATATTTTAAAATATTGGTGGACACAGAACCTTGCTAATGGGAGGCCATAGGTCAGGAAACCCTGTGTGTCCAAGTACACATACCTCTGTGTGTATGTGTGCACGCGTGCGTGTGTCAGGGTCCCTTGGTCAGGAAGAAGCTGTGAAAGCTAACTTCCAAGTCCCTTAAGAACTCTATGATTCCAAGCACTGAAGGAAAACAAACAAAAGGATAATCAGTCTCTAGTGAGGTTAACTAGGGTGTGTGTTTGGAGCAAAGCAAGTGTTCCTTCTTATTTCTACTGAGCCTTAAACATGGCTGCTCTGGAGGGCTCATGCCTAGGCTGGCTGTTCTGTCTGTGCAGGCTCCTTGGCCTGTGTCTGTCCCCCAGGCTGCCTTTAGCACTCCAGACTACCACAGCCCCCAGACAGTGTCTCTGGATTAGTACACAGCCACTGAGAATCTACTTGGCCCAAACCACGCTCATTAACTTGCCCCCAAGTTTCTAAGTTCCCTAGCTCAGGACACCTCATGGTCACCATGCACCCAGCTTCCAAAAGGTGGCTCTCCTAACCCCACCACAATTGCCAAATGTGTCCACCATGTCCTGGAATCTGCACCCTTTCCGCATCCTCACTGCCTTGGCTGATGTTCTGTGTTCTAGATCCCAGACTCTGCTTCTGATCCAGCCATGGGAAGGTGCATAGAGGAAGTTATACTTCACCCCCACCCTTGAAGTGCAGCTCAAGCCACTTGGACAAATTGCTACCTCTAGAGCTGTGGTCAGGATTAAAGGAAACAATGCATGCTATATAGAGCCTGGCACACAGGAAGCCCTTTATAAACCTGTCATGGTCATCACTATTGTTACCACTGTAAGTTATCACTTGTTTCTCACCCATTCTGCACATGAGAAGCACCTATGTAGCCCAGGACGGTGCCGTCTACTGCTTAAAGTGGTACAAGTCAGAGCAGATTTTGACCTTAAATTACCTACTTCAGTGCTCTTGTTCTCAGCTACTAAACCACCTTCTTGTTTGCAAGCATTGAGAATAAACGGGTCTGGATTAGCAAGACGGTGAGGAATAAATGAAGCCAACAGAGAAAGAATTGAAAGAGAGTACTCAAGTTTCCTCAGATACCTGCACAGAAAGGATGTCAGGGTGGCAGTGATGTTGTGGGAGTAAGGGATGAACACATACCGAAGCCAGACTGAAGAAGCAGCATAGAGATTTGGGTAGATGCTGGTGTAAAGAAGCTCTTAGAAGGACAAGAGTCCTCCAAATCCCCTCTCAGGGCCTGCAGAGTAAGTAAGGCCCTGCAGGGATGTCAGGCCTGCACCCAAATAGCCCGGGTCATCAGAATGGCCAGGACTGGGCCAGAGGAGCAGTCAGGAGTAAGTATCTTTATTGGGCCTGATTCTTCTTATCTTTGGCCGCCACACCTATTTCTCTCTTTTGTAAAAAATTTCTTTATTTATTTGCAAGCAGAGAGAGAGAGAGAGAGAGAGAGAGAGAAAAAATGGGCATGGTAGGGCATCTAGCCACTGCAAATAAACTCCAGATGTGTGCACCCCCTTGTGCAGCTGGCTTACGTGGGTCCTGGGTAATCAAACCTGGGTCCTTTGGTTTCACAGGCAAGTGCCTTAACTGCTAAGCCATTTCTCCAGCCCCCACCACACCTATTTCAGAGGAGCCCTGGGAACTCCAGTGAGCTTGGAGCTGGGGTGTGGGGTGAGGAGGAGCTCACGCAGGTGACCGCACAGCCTTGGGCTTGGCTTCTTCTTCATCTCCTTCCGACAGGAATACAGGGAACGGAGGCCAAGACAGAAGGACATGATCTGATGGCATGGTTTTTTTTTTTTTGTTGTTGTTGTTTTTGTCTTTTTAAAAATAGTGACTCTGCCAACTAGATTCTCAGGTTATCTCTGAGCAAGGGTGATAGCCAGTGAGCCAGTTTGCCCAATGGGGTCTTTAGAACAGAACCCCACAGGCACAGAAAGGCAGGTGTTCTTTTTTTTTTTTTTCTGGCTATCTCCAATCTCTGGATAAATGGATATTTTTCCTCCCAGGCTGTCCTTTTGCATGGAGCTGGTGACCTAGGTTGCTGGCCTGCCCTCTGTCCTCAGAGACGAATGACCATTCTCATGCCTCATACGCTCTCTTTCAGGCACAAAGCCGCCTGCCATAGAGCCAGTCTCAGAGGAGAGACTGTGGGTCAGCAGGGATAGACCACTCTGTTCTTGTCTCCACTGTGACCCTAAAGAGTTCTTGGTTAGACAGTGAGGGGACAAGGGGAACTGTACCTCTTTAGGTGAACCCTCTGAGGAGGTTTCTTTGGCATGATAGCTAAGAAAGGAATCTGAGGGCCCTGAGAGTCCAGGGGAGAGGAAGCTGCATTTAAACTAGTCTGATTTTGCCAGTTTGTTCCTTTTATAAATCAATTCTCTTGCAAGTTCTGGGATCTGTGGGTTGTTTGCCACTTAGGTGGAGGGTGAGGGAAGCAATTGTTAACATCAGACAACATGCAGGCAGATTCACTGAGTGCCACCCGGCCATGTCCCCCGCCTTTCCCATCTCGGTGTTACCTTCCACAAAAGCTCTGAGTTCTCTGTCATGCCTTTCTTTTTGATTCCTGGATCCAATTGTCAAGCCTTCAAGAAAATGTACTTCAGCCCTTTGTCACTGAGTGTAATTTGATAAACTGAGCAAAACACACTCTCTCCCCATCCTTTCAGAAACTGTTACTGCCAGAGAAAGGGGATGGGGAAAAGAGATCTGAGATCTTTGAATGGACGTTTAAGCAGGAGCACACGCATGCACACATACACTCAGGCACGCGCGAGCACACACACACACACACACACACACACACACACACACCCAGGACACTGAGTTGTCTGGGGCGGAAGGAGGTGAAATCCCAGACTTTGTGTATAGGGTCCTGGGGTGGATGCCCTCCCAGCTCAGAGCCCCTTGTTGCAACCGCCCAGTGGGCGGTGCCAGGGCAGGTTTCAGGCTATAAAGGGCTCTTGGTTCCCTGGGCCTGAGGGAGCACCATCTCTGCTGCGGCGGTGTCCCTGCCAGCCACAGGCAGCCTGGGCCACTGCCTGCCGGTGTCCCATCGCTACCAGGCAGACTCCTCTTTTAGACACAGCTGTCAACGGCATACCTCCCATCGGCAAGTCCTTTTCAGATTGCTTTGGGTTGGGTCTGGTGTGGTGCGGGCAGCAGAAGAGCTGGGTCTGGGGGCTTTGGTGGGGAGGGTGGGAAGATTGCTACTTTTGGAAAGCAATTCCTTTTAGGGCAAGTATCTGAGCTGAGGTTCCTGAGATTGGGAGGTGGGAGGAAGCAGCAAATTCTTACTCAAAGCCCACCCTCCTTCCTATAGGGCAGCAAATAGGTGAGAGAGGGGCTCCTCTTAGCTAGATTTCCTTGAGGGTCTGGGAATATGGAGTCAGGCTATGTCCACATCAGCCTCTGCCATGTAGAGCCACTTCCAGAGGGGCTATTATCCATTAAAAGAAAAAAAGAAAAACCTAAAGAAATAATCTGAGCATGTTTGGGGGTAGGGTGAGTGGTGTAGTAAGTCGCAATAAGGGACAAAGGAAAAGAAGGAACAAACCCACAAGCCAAATCCAACTTTTCTGGTTTAGTAGCATGGAAGATGGTAGGACGGCATGGCAAAGGAGTGAGCAGGCTAGTGACTTTCTAGAAGGTAGGCGGTTGATTTGAAGAGCCTCTGAGGCAGTGAAGAGGGAGTGGAATATTTCACAACAGCAGGCTTTGGAGGTGGAATCCCTGCACTGCACTATGGTGGTTTTCACACCAGCCTGGACAGCCAGGGCCCAGCCCCTCTCGGAAGAGCCCCTGAGCGCCACTCACAGTGTCCTCTAAACCGTCCTTGAGTTCTGGGCACTAGAGGGCTATGGCTGGCCTTGTCACACCTATTCTGTAGGGAGGGCACAGAGTAGGCAAACGGGCCTTAGAAGGAACATCCAGGAACAAGAAGGCCCTTTGGAACTGCTGATGTTGCAGTTTCTGCTCCAGCTCTGCAGAAGGGTCTCGGCAGGACCTGGTCCCCTGGCCTCTCTGAGGCAGGGTGCCATTTGAATGGAATGAGATCATTTAGGGACCCTAGGAGGATGAGGAGCTATGAGATGAACTTTCCAGAGGCCCCACAGCTAAGAGCAGAGCAGGCCGAGGTGGAATCCTCCGTTGTTCTGAGTTGGTCAGAGACAGACTGTGTTGGTCCCTGAGGGCCTGTCCCTGCAGCCTGCTCACCACAACCTGGTCTTTTGCTCTCTGGACACTTAGAGGGTGTGCCCACTCTTATCCCTGTCCCCCCCCCCTTTGTCTCTGATGGGAAAAATTAAAAATGGTTTTAAGGCAAAGAATATGAAGAAACATCAATTGAAAAATATCTGGGCCAAAACTGTGCAAATTGAGTATAAAATAGAGGATTCCCTCTATAATCAGAAACATGAGATTTTAATAGAGGGTCTCATGACTCAGGGGAGATGTTCCAGTTGCTGAAAGAGGAAATAAAACAAAACCATTGGTACTTTTCTCATCAATGCAAGAAATAACATTCCAAGTTGATCTCCACGAACAGCATTGCCTCACAGTGCTATGCGGGATGACATCAAATCATAGCCATGGAAACCCTGCTGGTTACACGGGACTGTGCTCCGAGAGGGACTTAGAAGGAGTGCTGTCATCATTGCCTTGGGTATAGGACATCTGGGACAAATGACAATTCTAGTAGCTCTGAGCCCCAACAAAGAGTGGGGCTTGAGATAGACCTGCCCATATGTAGCTGGGAGTTTTCTGAGCCTGGAAGGAACATGCTTTGCACACTGTGTACAGATTATAACAGTGCCTAAGGTCCATCCTCAATATTCTTCCAGCCCCTTCTACCAGGCCTTGCAAATATCATCCAGGCAGAATGCCTCTAGATCCAGTGTCCCCTAACTGAAGTCCTAGTCTGCTGTCATTAATTTCAAAGTGCCTTGAGGGCTCCAGTGACATGCCAGGCAAGCTCAGACTTCTTAGCACCACAGGGAACAACTGAAGCCCTGCTGCGCCTGGTCTGTGCAAAGGGTTTCACAGGAGGAGCTCCTGAGAGTCACTATACAAGCAGGGACTAAAGCGGAACACCTGGGAGCCAGGAGACCATTTTAAGGCTCAGCGAGGTGAAATATTCCTACCCCGAGGTGTTGCCTGCTCCCAGAGCACTATGAGGTGAAACCCAGCCATGGGACTTTCCACAAGGCAATGGCTCAAGGTGGGCCTAGGTAATGCTTGTTTGTACTAGGACTTACACTGGGGACAGGGACAGGATGGATCACTGACCAGTCAGAAGTTAGGGTCAGAGGTCTATTTTAGGACAGAGTTATGACTCATACTAAGGTGTGGATCAGGCCTCTGTCTGGGGCCACGATCAGAAGTCCACCTCAGGGGCTTAGCAACCTCAACCTTTCTTCCACTAGCTGTGCCCAGCAAAAGTGGTTGCTGGCCTTCCTCTTCACCAGCCTGCTCACTGTCCTAGCATTCCCATTTGCTCAGCACTGCTGGGAAGCCTTGTACAATCACAGCGGTGTGTGTGTTTCTTTGCTCGTCAACACTTTGGGATTTGAACACATAGTTATATGGGACTATGTGTTCCTGTGGACGTTCCCCAGGAACCCACCTGGCAGCTGAGTAGTAAGAATTTTAGAATGTTCCTCCATGTTCCCTCCCCACTTCTACTCCACACTTGATCAGGAATAAAAGCCAGGCAGGGGAGAGCAAAAGGACCCCCAAAGCCACCCAGGGAGAGAGTCCCCCAGGGAGTAAGGAAGTGGGGAAAGCATTTGAAGGGAGGAAACATGTAACTCCCAGATTGGACAGGTTCTGTGGACTTGGGTTGGTAGCTGGGAGAAAAGCGTCTTGTGACTGTAGGAAAGGGCTCTGCGTGTGCTTTTGTGCACGCTGGGTGTCTTCTTACGCATCACTGTGACCCCTTCGTGGCTGTGTTCATGTCCGTCTGTGTGGAGATCCATGTAGATGTCACCACTGTAGGGTCCCCACTATCATTTTGCCTGTTTCGCCTCAGGGGTAGTTCTGGGCACCTGGCAAGGTTCTTAGAGCTCTTCAAGTCAGCCGGGCCTCAACAACTTCTCCCTAGTCCTATTGTACCCCAAGCTAGCCTCTGAGGGGGATTGCGCTAGATTTGGAGCTCCGGAGCAGCCAAATACAGATTTGACTGTCCTGCAAAATCTCCTCGGGCTGCCACTACACAGCTCTTTATTTCTGGGGTCACAGTGGTCCTGATATAGACTTTCTGAGTCTCTCAGCCCTAGGTGTTGGTGAGGGAAACCCTCTGAGCCTAAAAGCTGGCCCTTTGGAGCTGATCTCCCCAGAGGAAAGGCCATTAGGGAAGGGAAAGCAGGAATTGTTTTCCCTGCATCTGTAGTACTACAAATGTCCACCAGGTGGGGTTCTAGGGCAGAAAGTGAGTAGAGTGCGACTCGCGCGCAGCCCCGAGCTTGAGAAGACTGCTCGGCTGGGCCAGCAGCTCTCCCATGCTCACCCACAGAGGATGAGCAACACCAGCGCGCCTCCAAGATGCTCGCGCACATTCTCTTCTAGTGCGCGCTACAGCCGAGCCCGCACTAAGTGCAGAGGTTGTAAAAGGGTAGTCCACTTTCCTTTACACGCATAGCATTCTAAACGAAAGGTGGGGTGTCTAGTCTTCTGTGTTTGGTCTGGACGTGAAGTAGAAGACAAGTGAGTTGGTGAAGGATCCACCAGAGAGCCATGCACTACCCAGGCCATGTCTGTCGGAGGTGATGTGTATAAATCGGTCTTTGGCTCTTAGGAGAGGCAGTATGACAGATGGATGCATGGATACACAGACACACATAGGGCTCCAGAGAGAACCCAAAAGACTGAACACTCACCTCTCTCCACTTATTTGGGCCAACGCAAGACCGGAACACGTGCCCACACAGAGGTGTGGTCCTGGGCCACACGCACACCTCACAGGGGCACGCACTCACTCACGCACGCACGCACTCGAGGCTCTCTGCAGCCCGCACTGAGAAGGTGGCCCAGCTCGCGGCATTTATATTCTCCTCCGTATCAATGAACGTTTGTACCTGCCTCCTCCCGCCTCGGGTGCAGGGGCCTCGCATTTAGCCCCCCGGCCTGGACACTCTCAGGCACCAGCATCACAGTTCCTGTGACGCCGCTGCTGCGGGCCTGCGCTACTATAAAATTGTGTGTGTGTGTGTGTGTGTGTGTGTGTGTGTGTGTGTAAGGTTTCTGCATCAGCGGGCCGAGACATACCGTGACAGGGGACGCTCCAGTTTCTGAAGCCCGAACCCGGGTGGATCTTGACAGCTGAGATGTGGGGATGTAGGTTGGGACCCTGGCAAATGAGGTTTTAGGGGGCAGGAGCCTGCGGGGGTCCCACGACATCCATGGGGGTCGTGGACGCTAGACATCTGGGGGGGGTACTTCTGGAACCCGTAGAGTGAAAAGTAGGGCCGAGACCTCTGTTGAGGGAATGGCAGGGAGCAGGAGGAGGGGGCTGGGAACCCAGGGGCCGGAGAAGTAGCCTGGAAGCCGAGCGGACACCCCGCGAGTGTGTGCGCGCGCGAGCGTCTCCTCCCGTCTGTCCGTAGGTGCTGGGCTCGCGCGACGCCGGCGGAGAGGAAGAGGAGGCGCGAGGTGAACTGAGTGTGATCCTGCGGCGGCCACAAGTGGGTCCCCGGCGCGGCGGGCGGCGGCGGGCGGGCGGGCGGGGCGGCGGCGCTCACACGCTCCGCGGCGGGCCGGCCTCTCACCACGCCCCCGCTTTGTGAGCGCGCGAGGGGGGTGCTGGCCGCGAGCCACGGCGCAGCCTCCCGCCTCTATATAAACACACGCATCGCCTCGCTGGGGATCAAATCAGATTGAGAGACGCTTTTCAAACCACCAGCCCTGAAGTCTTGCCGCCTGCTCTCACCTCTTACATCCCTTTTGCCTTTCTTTTTTTCCCCTTCTTTTTCCTTCCCCAACAGCTCCTCCAGAGCCGAGAGACTGCGTCCTGGGACAGACTACCTTTTCTTAATTGATACGATAGCCCGGCTCGGGGTTTTCACCTCCTATCCCCACCTCACCCCGCCCGCCCGCCCGCTTGCCCGCCGCCGCCGCCGCGGCCCCACCGCCTGCCCGGGGCTCTGTCGCCCGCCGCGGCCCGCCGACTCCGCGCCGCACCCGCGCTCGGGCCGCCGCGCAGCCGCGCCCGCCTCCGAGTGCCGTGCCTCTGCGCTCCGGGGCTTGGGTGCCACCGCCCAGGACAGCCCGGGACGCTGGGCTCAAGCCTCCGCACTCGCCTCATCCGGGGAGCCTTCTCCCTCGCCCCCAAAGTTTCTGGTTCGTTGGAATTTTTGGATTCCGATATTTTTTCCATTTTTATTTCTTTGCACCTAGGAATTTTGGGGGAGTACTTTTGATAAATTGATCACACTTTCTGTCCGCTACCTCTCTGTTCCTCTTCTTTCCCCTCTCTCTGAGCAGGGGAAGGAGCTTAAGAGAGACTTCTGGCGTAGAAAGTTTTTCAAAGTTTTCCGACTGTGATGGTTGCCGGGAGAGCAAACCTACCAGCTTGATTCAGGACATCATCTCACCACCCCTCCAACAGCCCCTAAACCCGCTGTAAAGGAACAAACAAACAAACAAACAAAGTCACACCTCAAGTCGCCTTGTTTCTCCTCTTTCAGGCAATCTTTTTTCCTCCCTCTCTTCGCTTTCTCACTTCGCAGCTCCAGTCCCTTTCCCCTGGATCCCATTCTCCTTCTGGGGTTTCGCTAGGACCCGGGCCACAGCCTCCCCTCCCCCGTCACTGGTCCGGCCCTCCCCTCCCCCGTCGCGGCCAGCACAGCCAATCCCCCAAGCGGCCAACATGCTCTTTGAGGGCTTGGAGCTGGTGTCGGCGCTGGCCACCCTTGCCGCGTGCCTTGTGTCCGTGACGCTGCTGCTGGCCGTGTCGCAGCAGCTGTGGCAGCTGCGCTGGGCTGCTACCCGCGACAAGAGCTGCAAGCTGCCCATCCCCAAGGGCTCCATGGGCTTCCCGCTCATCGGAGAGACTGGCCACTGGCTGCTCCAGGTAAGCACACGCTCGCACCGCTGCTCTCCGGGGTCCGCTAACTACCTTCGCAGGGCCCGAGGGTGCCAGGAGCTTGAAGGCACCAGTCTCTGCCCCCCTTTTCCCTTCCCCACCCGGGCTTCCCGGGTTTCCCTCGCTCGCCTGCTGGCTTGGAGACCCCCGTGCAAGGGTTCAGACAGCTGATGACAGGGGGCCTGCGACCAGAGTAGTCTCTAAACTTCTGCACTTTGTAGCGGACAACCATATAGGGGTACGTGGAGCGCCCTGCAGAGAGTCCCGAAGGGTGATGGGTCTTTTACCTTCGCGCTCCAGAGCCCAGTCTCTGTCAGCGACCTGGGTTTTCACGGAGTCCCCAGAGCAAAAACTCTGATCAGGAGAGGTGGAGGAGAACGGTGGTAGCTGGAATGCCCCCCTTTAAGATCACAGCTGCATTCCTGCCGTGTAGCGGGCTGCACCAGGTACAACCGCCCTGGCTGGCCCTCGTTTTGAGTCTTTGTGTTTTCTGATGGGAAAGGATGAAGGTAATTCAAGGAAAATGAGGGGCAGGAGACCTGAGTAATCCCAGCTTTCGGGGAAAAGGGTCTGTTTGCTTATTGGGTGGGGAAGTTTAGCAGAAGGAAACTGGGAGAAATGTGCGTGAGATCCCGAGTGTGTGTGCGCAGCGAGATGCCACAACTCCACTCTGAGAGTATGAAAGCTGGGCGCGCGGAGGACCAGACCCAGGCAGGTAACACCAGATTAACCTGGAGTTAACCTTGTCCAATGCTAGGCAATCGCTTTTGCAATTTGACACACCCCTGGATCCCCTCCCCCGGGGAGCTGCTCTGGGGCAACCGCCCGAGGTGTGTTTAGGTGTGTGTGTTTGTCCAGCGGGGACATTAGAAGAAGCCTAGATATCCTGAAACAGACAACCCCAGCACGCGAAAGCTGAAACGTAAGGCGAGCACGGGGTTGTAAGTTTAGATGAGCAAAAGCTTGGCTTGAAATTAACAGACGCGTGCAATCCTCAGGCGCGCGCGCATACACGCCGCGGCGGCGGCCACGGGCCAAGAGACTGGAGAGCCGGGGGCCAGGGTGGCGCGTAGGGTTCTCTCCTCCTGGATCTGTCCAAGTCGTGGAATCCGTCCATCCCTTAGGCGGGTTGGGGGTGGGGGTTCTCTTCAACCAACCTAAAAATCCCTTGAAAAGAAATTGCTGTCGTCTATTTCCTGGCACCACATTTAAAGGGTTAACTGCGGCGGTGGTCCAGGCTTTGGCCAAGAATTTAGAAAATAACTCACGTGGACAATGGCTCCCGCCTGGCTAGAGCGGATCCACAGAATCCTCAGTGTTACACGTCTCCCCCATTCCGTTCCCTGACCCTTCTCTGCCTCCCGTTGCCTCTTGACCTACAGCCAATACCACCAAGGGCCCTGAAAGTCTGGTGCAGGCCTCGGAGAAGTTGCCGTGAAGACCTGCGCCCCGTGCGCCCCACGCAGCAGCACGGAGAAGGGCTGTGGGGGCCGAAGGGGTTAAGGCGCGCTCTCTGAATCCCGGCGTTATTTTTTAGGAGTCATTTATCAGATTTTACGGGGGGGGGGGAGACCTCCAAGGGCTCTCCGTTTCCACTAAGCGCCATCTAAACAGAGCCCAGGGCTAAAAATACAACATTTTTGTATAAATTGGACTAGCGGCCCGAGCGGCCGCCCCTATGAAAGTCCTCTTTGTGAAGACCGTGGAAACGGCGGACAAATAACTCTTTATTAATGCCACAAACGCACTTTAATTATAGTTAGGCAGATCAGAGGCAGGGGTGATGGTAAGGCGGCGGCGACCTCGGAAAATTCACAACCCAACTTTTGTGTCAAAAAACAAAAACAGAGAAAAAGTCGGAAAGTCGGAGAGGAGAGACGGAGAGAGACCTTCTAGGAGCCGATGCTGCAGACGGAGGACCGAACTCCCGCTCTTTCCCCTCCGCCTCACTTCTTCTCTTAAAGACAGAGGCGCCGTCTACCCCGGCGTCTGGACTAGGGAAGCTCGGCGCGATCCCCGGGCGGGAGCCGGTCGGCGTCCCAGGCCCGGCCCCCCTCTCCTGGCGGCGCCGGGGTTCCCGCCTCGCGCCCTGTCGCGCGCCGGGGCGAAGACCATGTGGAAAAGCGATTAGGAATCTGCTTCTGCAGAGTCACTTTTCGCTAGTGCTGGGGCGTGTTCACATTAGCTGGAGTAGTTTCCGTGGAAGAAAGGAGAGCGAGGAGGCGGGCCAACCTGGAAAGGGGGGGGGGTCGACGTGTCCCTCGGTGGTGGCGGTGGAGGGGGGAGTTGAGCTGTCCTGGGGGGAACGTGAAAGGGAGGTCGGGGCGGGAGTCGCTCTACTGCGCCGGGGCCGGAGGGCTGGACAGGTGGCGCCCCGCCCCTTCGCCCAGGGTGCGCCCCAGCAAGAAAATAGTTAAGGCGGGCTGGGGAGGTGAATGCCAACGGCCAAGGTGAGCTGGACGCCCTATTCTCCACCCCGCCCCCCTCCGGTCCCCTCAGTTTCCGGTCCCGCAGGCTTTGGGCTCCAGATTCTCCCACAGCTGTGGTCGGAGCAGGCCCCACGATCTCAGTAGTGCGGCCGCTGCAGGGATCCAGTTACGTACGCGGGTCGCCGTGCCCGGTCCCACCCCTCCCCCAGAAGCGCCTTCGCGGCTCTCCAGTGCCAAACGGCAGGGCGGTGACGAAAGTCCGTCGCAGTTATTTCCAGGGCAAAATACTTTAGGAAAGTCTAGGCTCTCTGTCCAAGATCCCACCCTCCAATCCGCAGAGGTTTGCAGGTCCCCTTACGGGCCACACCGGAGAAAAGAGGAAACTCCAGCCTCCATCTCCCGGGCACGCACGGCCCGCTGCTATAAATAATCCTTGGCCTGCAGCCACTCCTCGGGGTCTCGCCAGCCCGTGGCCTGGAGCCTGGAAATATTTATTCGGAGAGTCTCCCGAGCACGAGGTGGGGGTCGAGGTGGGGGTGGATGCTCCAGGTTCAGGTCCAGCCATCGGAGATTTCTTTTCCCTTTGGAAAAAGTCATGACTATAAACAACCTTCCGTGGTTCTCCGTTCCTTTGCCTCCCTGCGCTATCCCCTAGGCCCCAGTTCCCAAATAAGCACAGTGAAAAAATAAACCTGCGGGCTGTGTGTGTGTGTGTGTGTGTGTGTGCGCGCGTGCAGTGTGCGTGCGCGCTTGTGCAGGGGGCAGGTGTCGCGTACTCGCACGCGTGTGCCTCGCAGGTACTCAGTAAGTCCTGAGAGACGTGTCTGGTGTTACTTCCCTAGGGTTCTGGCTTCCAGTCGTCGCGCAGGGAGAAGTATGGCAACGTGTTCAAGACACACTTGCTGGGGCGGCCGCTGATCCGAGTTACTGGCGCTGAGAATGTACGCAAGATCCTCCTGGGCGAACACCAGCTAGTGAGCACCGAGTGGCCGCGCAGCGCGCGCATGCTGCTGGGCCCCAACACGGTGGCCAACTCCATTGGCGACATCCACCGCAACAAGCGCAAGGTAAGAGCTCTCACTTGGTCTGGCGAGCACCTCCCTCTGGGTAAGGATTGCCCGAGCGCTGGGAACGCCCCCCTGGAATCTGAACTCACTTTTGAGCACTTTGTCCAGGTTTCCGGCCTGAGCGGGCGACTTTTATGCCTCCTCCCATCCGCCTTGATCCTACCTTCCTTCTGGAGGACTGTGCGGAGATCACTAACAAGATCAAAGGGGGCTTCCTTGGAGGTGTTAAGGACAAAGCTTGAAAGGGCAGGGCCTAACCTGGGCTGCAAGTCGGTGCCTCCCCCCCCCCCCCCGTTTTCCCCTGGGAATTCCTAGGATAGATCATTCTAAAGTCAAACCCTGATTTGCAACCACAGATTGCTTTGAGGGCTACACTTGCGTGTGCTCTAAGACCTGGGGGACCCTTTGGGCACTGGTTGGAGGGCCTTGCCTGGGAGAGAGGTTCAGTGAACCTGGGGACCCTGCGCTGACAGAATGGATGGTGGGGGAAGGGCGAGGGGAGGGAGCGCAGCCCAGGCACGCGTGGAGGATCAAAGCGCACCCACCTCTCTGAAAGAGGAAGAGAAAGTGGGTGTTTATCCTGTGGATTTCCCGAGTGACTGCCTGAGGCGCAGCAGGCGAGCGGCGGCGCCCGGAGAAGCCTCCCCGCCCCCTCCTGCGCTGGCCGCCGCCGCCGCCGCCGCCGCCGCCGCGGGGCTCACCGCGCGGGCGGCACGTGCTGTTTGAACTGTAGTAACCCGAAAGCTTAGCCGGCCGGCTGGGCGGGGCGTCTGCCTGCGGGCTGGACGCTGCCAGAACGGAGGCTGCTGGGCTTCTCCACTCCGTTTTTTCCATTGGGTCAGAGGACTCACCCATGACAGCAACCTAAAGGAAAGGAAGATGGGGCCTCTAGTCTCCCGAGGAGTGGTGGAGGACGCGAGAGGGCAGAGATCCCGGGGCAGCGCCCTTGGCTAGCAGTCTATGTGTGAGGTGGTCCAAATGACTGGAGAGGCCACGCTGGCTGATGCGGCTTCTCCATGGATGCTCTCTGAACTGCACATGGTGATCAGGTCCACCTATGAATCCCCTGAGGACGCTGGTATTTCGAGAATTACGTAGGGGCTCCTAAAGGTCTCTCAGAACTGGAAGCAGTTAAGGCAACTGGCAAATAGGAGGAGGTATTGGGGGAAGTAGCAGGAAGGGAGAAGGGTTCTAAGGAGAGTGGACAGTGGTTTTTACACCTTAATCTCTGGGGCTTTATCTTTGCTCATTGTAAAGAGTCAAGAGATTCGGGGCATAAGGGTACTTCCTCTTCCTCCTTGCAGAAGGAACGCTCAGGTCCAGCAGCACAGGATCCATCCAGCATGCTGTGGCTGCTGGAAGCTGGGGTGGTGTGAAGTGCTGTGAGGAAGGAGCTGGGTCAGGATTCCAGTGTGAGGCCCTGGGTAAGGGGACCGCAGCAGGCTTTGAGCCCTATCCATTCACCCTCTGCCCAATTTGGCCTAGAGCCTCCAGCTGGCAGATGGAGAAGGTCTGAGTGGAAAGGCCAAGGTTTGGGATCGCACTTTCCATCTGGAGGCAAAGGGACTAGGAAGGGGACAGCACAGATGAACAGTGCCAGGGCAGAGAGAGAGAAGGAAGAATGGGCTGGAAAGTGAGGGCATGAGCAAGGTTCAGTCGTTTCCCTCTCATCAGTACAGTGGCTCTCTAGCTCCTTGCTGGTGGAAAATCCTCAGAGGCCAGGGCATCCAGGCACAGGAACCAGAAACAAGGCAGAGAGGAGTCTTTTCTGCACACTGCTTACTGAGTTGGGAGGAGGGTCACATGAGGAGGATCCTATCTCCCTAGTCCCCCTAATGCTGATCCATGATCCTGGGTTTACTAAGATACATAGGAAGCCCTGGGTTAAGTATAGAAAGAGGAGACATGACCTTTGCCCTCAGGAAGTAGAGCCTGGCAGAAGGGATGAAGAGACAGTACTCAGGTGCCTGGTTCTAGAATAGTCATGTTGTCCTGAAGATGAGCTTATGGCCAATGTGAGTTTCTGAGTTGCATGCAGTGACCCACTGTCTTATCTAACACACTCTAGTCAGGAGCCTGGCTGGAGAGTAGGCTATTGGGCCTGGTTAGGATGTACGTGCAGGAAACTGGGCCCAAGTGTGCTGAGGCACGGCTGGCGAGGAACTAGAAGTGTCACTGTTTCCATTAAAGTGGGAAAGCCACTCCTTCTCTGGGAGGTCTGACCAGATGTGCAGCCAGGAGGTGCCTCAGTCAGATCACTGCACTGCAGGTGTTGGCCCTGGCTGCCCTGGTGGTCTAGGGCCAGCAGGGATGGGGTTGCCAGAAGAGCTCCAGAAAAGTCTTCCACAGCCTAATGGTGTCATCTGTGGAAGCCAATCCTCAAAATGCTTTTCTTCCCTCCTCCTTTGGGACCCTTCCCCACCTGGGACAGGAGGCCCTTTCTGTTGGTGGAGTGTGCATTGAGACTGGGTACTGCTGAGGAGGATGGGTGGAGTCTGAGGTGAAAAGTTGAAAGAGAAGCAGAAGGGGTTGAGCTGGTTGAGCTGGGCCTCCACACCAAGAGGCTAATGGCATCTGTACACCCCAGACTGGGCCCCCCAATCCTCCCAGGGAACTTGGAGGGCATTTTGGGGTGCATTCAGTCTTGCAGCCCCTAGATTGGAGAGAGCCAGGGGTAGGTTTTCTGCTCCTTCTTCTCAGGCCCTGTCTGCAGGACCTTCTGTGTACCTGAAGCAGAAACAGCTAATCAGGGTCACAAAGTCATACCTACCCACCATCCCCCACTGGAGTGGGGTGAGGATGGGGGTCACCACATGCAGCTCAGAAACTCAGTGCATCCTGAGGCTTATCAGGGGATGTAGAGGCCAGAGAGCCAGGAGTGGCTATGGTCACAGGATTCCACAACAGGCCAACTTTGGCCAGTCTCTGGAGGCCTCTGGACCAGTGCTTAGAGTACTTGCAGTCATGCGCACCAGGCTTGGTTCAGGGTAGCTCAGAGCTGATTAGCTAGGCTGGCAGGTAGCATGGCTAAACAGCCTACCTACTGAAAAATCTATCCAGCTCTGGGCTTAGGCACAGAGCCTTTGTTCTGCCAGCTGAAGTCCTTCACCCAAAAGTTACTGTAGCACTGGTATGTGGGCCCAGGGGCTGCTGAGGGGGCTGGGAGTAGGAGCAGATCTCTCTGAAGGTCAGTGGGGAGGAAGCTCAGGGCCAGCTGCCAGGGTGTCTGGGAGTGGGCAACTCCCTCTGCTTGCCCTTGTGCTGGGCAGCAGGCGGATGAGTGTGGGGGCCGCAGCTTCCTCCTCCTCTTCTTCCTTTAGATGCCCATCTCCCAGGGTGGGGAGGGGTCCAGGACAGCGGTGCTGATGTGTTTGCTTACTCTGTAAGCCTTGAAAGGTGAATGTGGCCTTGAGGGGTTAGGGAGGATTGGCTGGGGTCTGCTCTGGCACCGAGCCTCCTGTGCCAGTCACCGTAGCCATTCTGGGCTCCCTAGGCCTAAAAGAGGGGCTCTAGAAGCCCAAGAAATGCTGGCAGCAAAACAGAATGGCACCACAGCTGGCCTGGCCTCACATATGAATTACAGAAGAGGATATCTGGGACTTCAAAGAACTTCAGAACCCACCAGACCTGGGGGAGGGCAGCTTGGTGGCATTTAGAGTGGTGAGAAGCAGGGACTTACTCGAAGGGCTCTGCAGGGTATGGCCAGTCATGCCCTGCCCTGTGACCTTAGGAGGCCCTTCCCCACTGGCTCAGCTGGGAAGAGGGTATGCACAGCTGGGCAGTCCTTTTCCAATTAGGGGCCCCAGCAAGCATTGGCAAGCGCTGCCTCCCCTTCCCCCATCAAGTACTTGAGTTGAGTCTCTGGGACAACCAGGTCAGCAGGACTCAGAAAGCAGACATGGAAAGGCTTGGCTTTCCTCTCCTGACCAGAGGTGCTGAATGGGGCCTGCTCCCAGGTGAAGTGGAGGCCCCAGTGGCACTGCAGGCAGCCGGGGATGACGCCTTCGTTCTGTGGACACTCCTTACTGGAGTATAAAGTACACACCTTGGCGTCACCCCTGCGCATAAAGCTGCCTGCCTTCTGTTATTCTTTCCACTCCACAGGCCTGCGGCTCTGGTGGCTTGGCCGGGTGGCCTGCTGGGCCCCCACCCCTCCTGGCCAGCAGCCTCATTCCTCCAGATCTGAGTCACTGGCAGGGTGGTGGGATTCCTCTGTGCTCTACCAGCTCTTGTGGCTGCCCATCCATTAGCCCATCCACCCACAGCTGCCAGCGGACGAAGAGGAGGGTACTGCCCCTGTTGGGCTGTGGGGCTTCACAGGGTAATCCCCCACCCCAGGGCCACCAGTTGAGAGGGATGAGAAAGTCTGGTTAAGGGGAGAGAAAACAATTTTAAGACAAATACAGGGGATTTAGGCCTTGACAGGAGCGGGGGAGGGTGCCCCAGACCCTGCATAATCAGTTCCTGTTGAGTATAAGTGGGGTGTGGAATCTTAGGTGACTGTGTTGTTAAGGAAACTAAGGGAGTGCTGGGGAATTCTCTGAGGACACCCCCAAGGTAGAGCCCATCCTCCCTTCAGTCCTCCCTGCAGTTTGAAAATACACTCATATTGGCCACCCCTGGTCTCCTGGACCTTCTGCCCTTGCCCTCCCTGCAAAGTCCATACCTTGGGCATACTCAGGTCTCTGCCTGGGCCTGGCTGGTTCCCAATGACCTTTGTGTGGCATTCTTGGCTGTTTCAGGAATTCCCAGGGAAGCCCCAGTGGCAGAAGACAAAAGGGCCTGGTCAATGGGTGCTGCCCTGTGGTCAGGGCCATTGCAATAGGGACCAGAGCCCTTCCTCTCCTCACACCAGGCAGCTCCCACTACCTTCTCCTGTGCCCGAGGCCTGACCTCTGTGGGCAGTGACCTCAGACCCACCACACTTCCCTGTCCTGGCAGATACCTCTGCCTGTCTTTTGTGGTGGGCAGTTTTGTCTCTGGGCTTTGGGAACTATCCACCTTGTTAACCCTGGACACCAGCCCAGAGACGCAGGAGGCTCCCATGTCTCTGGGGCAGCTGGACTGGAGACAGGAGCATGGACTTGGTGAACTCTGAGCAAAAAGCCCCCAAAGCTGATGTGCTTTCATATTTGGGTGGTTGCTCCACTCTGGGGGGGGGGTCTGAGGAGACTCAGAGGAATCTAGGTGGAAAGGTATTTCTGAACATCCAAGCGGATCCCTCTGAAACCACTGGGGAAAATGAGGCCCAGAAGGGTTAAGAGTGTGAGGGTGGTCTGAAAAAGAGCTTTGCTCCTGCCTTCACTTACCTTCTCCAGAGCCCTGGCTGTGGTGCGGTCGTGGTTCCTGGCCTGGCTCCTCGCCCCTTCCTATCCCCGCAAGTGTGGGCCTCTCTCTCTAAGTCCCTTCCTTGCTCAGTCCTCACTCTTCCTTGGCTGTGCCTTTTCTGGACTGCAAAGCCAGAGAAGCAGTGATTCAGCCGGCGGTCGCTAGAGGGCGCGGGGAATGTAACCTAAGGGGAACAAGGGGCTTGTCCATGGTCCAGGTGGTCACTCCTCAAGGGGCTCTCCTTTAATTAGCCTTCCGCTGGCCCATGCTCAGCCATCATGGCCCATGTGGAGTGGAAGACCACCTTCAGAGGGCTTCAGCATTGCTAGGCTGGAGTGCTGGGAAAAAAGTAGAAATTGATGCTAAGCTGCTCTGAGACTTGAAGAGAACCCCAGCCATCACACATGTGGCCTCACCATTGTACAGATGAGGAAACTGAGTGACCCTGTCATGACTACACAGTGATCTTGCAGGCAAGTCATGATTAAAAGCCAGGTCTCAGCCGGGCGTGGTGGCGCTCGCCTTTAATCCCAGCACTTGGGAGGCAGAGGTAGGAGGATCGCCGAGAGTTTGAGGCCACCCTGAGAATACAGAGTGAATTCCAGGTCAGCCTGGACCAGAGTGAGACCCTACCTCGAAAAACCAAAAAAAAAAAAAAAGTCAGGTCTCAGCGCCTGCTCTGCCTCTGCCTCTGCCTCCGCCTCCCCACCCTGCAGCCCAGGTGGGTTAGCTTTAGCTCGTCCTGGTAACTGGCTTCTTCTGCCTGTCCCTCCTTCGCAGGAAAACCTCTGGGCTCAGGTCTCCTGGGTGCCATCTCAGATCCTGTTCCCCCTGTCAGCTAGCTGGCTGTGGGTCAGCACGGGCCTCTCTGATCATGATAGTTATCTTCTTGCCTCTGCACAGCAGTTCTTAGCAACTTGCTTAGCTCCTGTGTACCATGTGACACTCATTTGGGGACTCTCTGTTCCGCAAGGACCCTTGGGTGGCTGATAGGGTGTGGGGGATGGAACTGCACCCCTACTCCTCAAGACCCCTTGGCCAAGAGCTGAATCTGACATCCTAAAGACACCAGAAAGAGGTACTCAGCATTCGGCACTTCCTTTCTCTATAATCCTCTGATAGGAGGTGGAAGCTGAAGTCCCCCTTGGAAATTCCCTGGGACCCCTGAAACTAGGCAAGATGTGACTGACCTAGGGGACCTCCTGTTACCTTTGTACCTTTTAGCTGTCCCTTCCCTTGGAAGAACTGGCTCCAGCAATGCTGCTCTCTGCCCCTCACCGGACTGCCTCCCTCCCTCTGCCCACCGGGAATGTGGGAATGAAAGTGCTATTGTGTGAGCGCCCGGCCCGGGCCACTGAAGGGCCAGCACTGTTATTTTTGCAAACCAGCCCTCCCATTAGCCATGCAGGGCCCAGGCCAGGAAAATGTTACCTTTTCCTCTGCGAGCTGACTGCAGGGGAAATTCTCACATTTACAGTTTGTGTGGTGGTTGTGTTTGGGGGCAGGCAGGAGAGTGAGCACGTGTGTGTGGTTTGCACAGAGTGGGTGTAAGTGACCTCCCCTGCACCCTCCTCCTCCCACAACAACCTTTCCCTCAGCTCCAGTGGGGGCAGCCCCTTCTGTTCTGGATCCTCTCCTGATCCACAGGGCAGTGGTGTGAAAAACATGCAGGCTGCAGGAGTGGGGGCAGGGCGGTGCCTAGGCAATCCTCCTGTGTAAGGCTGAGCTGGGAATAGGGGCTCCTTGGCTGCTCGGGATGGTCCTGGAAGGTGTTCATACTTTAAAGAGCTTCTCTTGCTCTCACAGTCTTTTGGGGTGACCACAACCTCCAGACCTGGTCACACAGAAGACATTTTAATGGTGCAGCTGATAAACTTCCTAGAATGTCCCCCAACAATTGTTTCACAGAAAGGGAAGAGAATTTTTGCTCCCAGGAAGCAAATTTTGAAGTCTCGCTGTAGGTTCCCTCAGCAGCAGAGAAGAGAATTACTGCTTTCCCATGCCTCTGTGGCCAGGCACTTGTGTCTCATTTCTTCTGACACTTCTGTCCTATGGCTGGACATTTGGAGATTAGGCCTCTCAACAGAAGGGCAGCCTCCTTTATGGTACCAAGTCTTGGTATCACATGACCCCTCTCCCCTAGACACAGGAGGTAGGGTGAAGGGCTCCAAGTAGGGGATGCCCTGGGGGGAATGTGTCTGTAGGTTAGGGAAGCTGGCTGGGGGTGAGGAGGGAGTGCCCCCTGGCTGTGATTCTATCACCACCATCACTGTTTCCCTCTGGACCCTCCAGGTCTTCTCCAAGATCTTCAGCCAGGAAGCATTAGAAAGCTACCTGCCTAAGATCCAGCTGGTGATCCAGGACACTCTGAGGGCCTGGAGCAGCCAGCCCGACGCTGTGAATGTGTACCAAGAGGCACAGAGACTCACTTTTCACATGGCAATCCGTGTGCTGCTGGGCTTCAGCATCCCAGAGGAGGACCTGGGCCACCTCTTTGAGGTCTACCAGCAGTTCATGGAGAATGTCTTCTCCCTGCCCGTGGACCTGCCCTTTAGCGGCTACCGGAGGGTGAGTATCCAGTGCCTGGGAGGACAGGACATAGGACCCACCCTCAAGAGGGGGAACTGACTGCTGGACAGGGGACGGTTCAATCAGTGCCTGGGTCCAGACAGAGCTAGTTAGTGGGAAGGCTCTGGAACCTTCCTTAGCAATGCTGAGGCTGGAGAGAGCCCTGTCCTTCCTAGAGGGCTGATGGTCCATCTTCCTTCAGGGCATTCAGGCTCGGCAGATCCTCCAGAAGGCTCTGGAAAAGGCCATTCGAGAAAAGCTGCAGTGCACCCAGGGCAAAGACTACGCGGATGCCCTGGACATCCTCATCGAGAGCAGCAAAGAGCACGGCAAAGAGATGACCATGCAGGAGCTGAAGGTGGGCGGGGGGGGGTGTGCCTGTCCTGCTCCTCCATGACCCCTGTGCCGGAAGGCCGCCTGGCCATCTCCACCTGTGCTTTCTGAACAGGATGGGACAGGATGGGTATGAGGTGCTGAGCCAGAAGCAGAGTAGTATCCACGCTCTGCAGCAGGATCCCTAGGGCTCCCCTGCTCTAACCCCAGCAGCAGGTGGCTAGGGGTTGTCTGCGCCACATCCTGGTGTAGCCTGATCCCATACACTCCAACCTGCCCACAGCCAGAACATTCGGCACATTTGCCCTTCTTTTTGTTTATGTATGATATACATGTGTTTATGTGTACCCACATATGTGAACTTGCATGTGGAGGCCACAGACTGATGTTGGGTCTGGTGTCTTCCTTGCTCTCTCTCCACCTTCTTGACGGAGGCAGGGCTCACTTGAGCTCAGAGCTTGCCAATTAAGCTAGTCTAGTTAGCCAGCTTCCTCCAGGGAAACCAGAGATCCCATCTCCACCTCTGCTTGAATTGCAGGTACATTGCACACTTGCCCAGCATTTACTGGGTGCTGGGGATCAAAACTCAGGTCCTCACATTTGCATCAACTTACTTTACCAACGGAGCTGTCTCCCCAGTCCTTCCTTTAGACTTCTGAAACCACAAGTGGCTTGCTGACTCCTCCCTTTGAGTCTCCCACCCCCACCCCAAGTTCACTCAGTTCATTCTATGGGCCCAGTAGCCCTGGAGGCCACTGAGGAAATGCAGCCCAGAGGAAAGCTGCTCTCTACAGGCCAGCCTTAACCCAGGGGGAGGTTTGGTCTTCACTCAGGCTCCTCCTCATCCAGCTTCTCCAGTGGCTGGTCCTGCAACTCTTGTCCATCCACTACCTTGGCCCAGCTGCACTGGTTTTTTCCTGGCCAGCCTGAATTGGGCCCTGTTTGGGGGTTGTTCAGCCTGAGAGGGACTTGTTCATCCACTCCCCCAGACTCTGCTCACCCACTTCTTTGCCAGGTGCAGAAAGTGTCTTCATGAAAGGAGCCTCTCACCCCACAATTTTGCTTCTCAGTGTCCTAGCTCCAGCTTTCCTGAAGACAGCCAGGCACAGGTAGTGGGAAAACAGGGCATGGCAGTAAGTGAGGGCCCCAGCCCCTTCAGCCCTCTCTGGGCTGGAAGTCCACATCTGTAAAGCATAGGCCTTGGAGTGAAGGACCCTTTGTAGCCTTTCATGAATCTGGGAGGAACCTTCAGGTCTCATTGCTAGGTCCTCTTGATTTTAGCCCTGCGCTGCCTCCAGATCCTGCCTGCCCCTCTGACCACCTAACAGATGTCCATTTCCTGGGAATGAAGAAAGGAGCTGGGGTTGGGAGCAAGGAGGCCAGTGCAGTGCCTGGCTCCTGTGAATTGCCCTTTCTCTTCTGTGAGCGTTGGCCAGAAACCTAGCAGTGAGGGAGAAGTGGCCCGGCCCTTGGGAGTCAGCAGCCCAGTGCTCTGCCCTGGGTTACAGCAGTGTGTCTTCAGCCTAGTCAGGGATTAGCTGTGCCCTACAGTAGCTGGTAGCCCTGAACCTTCAATCTGTGAGGCTCACAGAAAAAGATATGATAGCTGGACACAGGGCCCCATGCCAATGAGTTTGGGCTCAGGAGACACTGGCAGCATGGGCTGCTCCACGCAGCTGTTGCAGGTGTCCCCAAGCACCTCCGTTCTCTGTCATTGCAGGACGGAACCTTGGAGCTGATCTTTGCAGCCTATGCCACCACAGCTAGTGCCAGCACATCCCTTATCATGCAGCTGCTGAAACACCCAGCTGTGCTGGAGAAGCTGCGGGAGGAGTTGCGGGCCCAAGGCCTCCTGCACAGCGGTGGCTGCCCCTGCGAGGGCAGCCTGCGCCTGGACACGCTCAGTGGGTTGCACTACCTGGACTGTGTCATCAAGGAAGTCATGAGGCTCTTCACACCCATCTCTGGTGGTTACCGCACCGTACTGCAGACCTTCGAGCTTGATGTGAGCCTGGGCCCCTGAGGGATTGGGGCTGAGGACCTGCCAGTACCCTAGGGCTCGGGCTGACCTCTGGAAAATCCCACCTAAGGTCCTCAGTGTGATGGGGAGACTGCCTGGCTTGAGGAAGCTTTCTTTGTGAAAGGAGAGAGATATTACCCCCAAAATAGAAAGGCATGAAGCTAACCTGGGTGTCTTATGTGATGTTGCACACAGCCTGTGTAAGTAGGATGTTGAAGGAGTATCTTTGGGAAGACCCAGGCCATGAGCATCTGAGGGTGAGGACAGGCAGGCAAGCAGCCCTGAGCCCACTCATAGCTTCTTCCAGCTCTCATCATCACTCTACTCCCTGGACTCTGTCTCCTTCCAGGGTTTCCAGATACCCAAAGGATGGAGTGTCATGTACAGCATCCGCGATACCCACGACACAGCACCCGTGTTCAAAGATGTGAATGTGTTCGACCCTGACCGCTTCAGCCAGGCCCGCAGTGAAGACAAGGACGGCCGCTTCCATTACCTCCCATTTGGAGGTGGTGTGCGGACCTGCTTGGGCAAGCACCTGGCCAAGCTCTTCTTGAAGGTGCTGGCTGTGGAGCTGGCCAGCACCAGCCGCTTTGAGCTGGCCACCCGGACCTTCCCTCGCATGACCCTGGTTCCAGTCCTGCACCCTGTAGATGGCCTCAGTGTCAAGTTCTTTGGCCTGGACTCCAATCAGAATAAGATTCTGCCTGAGACCGAGGCCATGCTGAGTGCGACTGTGTAGTGCTCAGGCCTCTGCCCAGCCCAGCCTGGTGGAGGGATTGGGGACAGAGGTAGAAACCTGTGTGTGGGAAGGGCTGGAGGGGAAGACCAGGGGCCCCCATGCATGCCTTCCTCTGGCTCCCTCTGGCAAAACCATATCTAATGCCAAAAGGCCCTGTCACTCCTGGGGCTGGGGCCCTCCTGGCTCCTGTTCTCTCACATCTCCCCACTTCCTCTTAGCTTAGCTCCTGGGCCAGGGCTCTGCATACCCATCAGTGTTAGTGCCAGTCAGCTGAGCTGCAGTGTGTGCTTGTGACCTTCTGAAAGGTCCCTTCCCTTCTCTCCTCTGTTTTCATTAGTGGTCAGGCGATTGTGGGGGCAGGAGAGAGGAAAAGAAGGCCCCCCCTGGAGCTCTTGTCAGCTCTCTAGCCCCCCTTTGCCACTGCTCAGTTGGAGCAATGGGATCCCATCCAAGTCAACTTGGGTGGGGTGGGGGCTGCCACCAGACTGCAGAGCCTCTATACCAACCCAGCCAGTTTGAACATTTGAAATTGCATGTTGCTGCTATTCTGTTTTATGATGTTGGGGTACAGGAGTCCCAGGCCTGTTCTCCAGCATCTTCCCTGGTGGCCCTGGGCGGGTACACTGACAGCCCTTCTAGGCAGGACCTACATAGCCAGATGGCTCCTAGCTAAGACTGGGCTCTTGCTACCCACCCTATCCCCACCCCAGCCCATATTTATTCCGTGACCTTGACCATACTGAGATTGGAAGCAAATATAGACTCCAAATCCCCTGCAGGACTTCTGTGAGTGGCGAGGCTGGAGTCTGTGGTCAAACCCAGATCCCTGGCCAGGGTTGAGCAGTCCTCTTAGGTGCCTGACAAATGATTTGGTTTAACCTCAGAGGCTGATATCTAGCATCTTCAAAGCCTGTCCATGTGCCACCACTTCCTGTTGGCCACTGCCCACCCCAGTGCCACCTACTCCACTAATGAGGATGGGGAAAAATACTGGTTCTTTCTTCTGATGGGGCACTAGGGGCCCCATCTTCCCTTTCTTAGCCTTTACCTTTCACCCTTAGCCAGGAAAGATGTCCTGAGCCCCTTCCTCCTCTATGCCACTGTCTGTGTAAGCCCAGCTCAGGGTGTGGGGTGAAGATGGAAACAAGGAAGAGGTAAGCTGGAGAGTCCTCCTTCTGAGCTGACTTGGGCCCTGTGTGGTCTTGAGACATTGTGGGGGGAGACTGCAGTGAGAGGGAACCAAGGAGGAAGAGTATGATAAGGGCATATGTGAGATTTGTCAGAAATGAGTGGGTTGCAGACAGGCCAGTGGGGATAGCTGAGGGAAAGAGTTAGCTCCTGCCATGGGCATTTGTAGTGTGGGCAAGATGGGGCATCTTTTGGAATACTTCAGGGGCCTCTGATGAGTCTAGACAATTTGGTCTGCTTTCAAATGTGTCTTTACTTTCTGTGTTGCTTCATTGGTTCCGGATGTTATAAATGTGAACGCTTTTTTACATGTAAATAAAAACCATGGCATGTCAACCCATGTGGATCCCCCATAGCCACCATGGCAACTCGTGCCCCCATGAAGTCCACTGAACATCCCACATGTCCCCAAAGGGAAATCTTATAGGAATGGGGCACATCACACACATCATCCTATAAGCCCTGCTTCAAAAATGTTTCACTGGTCTACTTTTTCATGCTTTAAACAGATAATACTGGCAAAAATTACTGGATTTTTTCAGTTAGTAAAATCCCTCCATCCTCCTCCACAACTCTATAACACAGGGCAAAAATGGGTAAAGACTCATCAAAGCATGGGATATAGCTGCATGGGGACCCAAAATCTGTTACTCACCAGAAGCCCAGTACTTGGAAGTTCCCTTTTCCTTTATGATGATCCCACTTGCCTAGAACCAACTTATTCAGATGGAATAGGGAATGCAGTATGTCTGCTGTGTGTGGGGGGCAGTGCTAGAGGGTCTCTTTAGGGTTCTTCCTTTGGGGAGGCTACCTGAGAGGGGTGGAGAAGGAAAAGCAAACGGGATACCTAGGAGGGGTGAAGAAGGATTGTTTGCCCAGCTGGGCCTAAAGGCAACACACAGAGGGGCCTGGCTAGCGGGAGCCCACTGAGGCCATGCCTCTGTCATGAGAGCTACGTGCTCTCTGTTCCTGTGTTCATGCGTGTATGTATGTGTGTGTTTCATTGTGGTAGCATTAGATGGGTGATTTTTTTTCACTTAACCATTCCTAACTATGATAACATTAAAAAGACAAACCCCACAAAACTCTTCCTGCCATGGGCTTGCGCATCAAAGCACTTTCAAAACTAGGCGCTGGCATTTGTGTTCTAGGTAACATTCCGACCCTGTCCAGAATGCTAGAATATTATTTTATACACAAAACTTTTTTCCATAAATGTTATAATTTTGTGTCTGTCTTTATAATCTATTATAAGTACTATTTTTGTTATAATTCAAAATAGATATTTAGTATAAAGTTTTTGCTGTTAAATATTTGTTATTTAGTAAAATATGAATTGTTCTCTATTGTAAACATGGTTCAAAATATTAATATGTTTTTATCACAGTTGTTTTAATATTGAAAAAACACTTGTGTGTTTTGATATGAACTTGGTGCCGTGTGTTTTGGCTATTGTGTGGTTTTAATCTGTGTGTAATATTCCATGTTGCATATTAAAACAATGAATGTTGTGCATTTTGTGATTTTGGAAATACTCAATGTGGCTCTTATCGGCTTCCATAATAAACTATGGGGACTCACCTTTGTCCCTTGCCTCTCTGGTCTCTGCCTTCTACTCTCACTAAAAGGCTCCCTAGGTCACCCGTGTTCACATTGGCAATGCCCAGACCAACCTGTCAAGTTCTAAACTGTACGTCCTACAAGCAAGGCAACCCATGCTGTTTGGGCATGTGTGGGTACAGAGCAGGCTGTAGCAGGATCCTGGGGAGAGTAGGGTCACTGGGGAGGAAGATGAGCCTGTTGGAGGGGTGGGAGGTAAAGAGGCCACTCTCCCTGCTGGGTGTGGCCAAGACTGACTCTGTCAAGTATCTATGGTCTGGGCTCAATGATCCAGAGCTTGGAAGGACTGTCCATCAGTTTGAGCAAGGATGCTGATGTCCACAGGGACATGGCAAACACAGGAGCAGAATTCCATCCTGACTGCAGCCTCATGCTCCATGTAGGCACTTTTCCAAGCCCATTTCATGGGTGTTGTGGCATCTAACAGAGCCCATGGTCTAGTAAGCTTGGGAAATGAGCGGAACAAAATTAACCATGTTCATAAGCTTGAGCTCCAGAATGGTATGGTAATACCATTTTATTCTATGAGCTCGTTTGACAACTGCAATGTTGTCCTCTTTCCTCAGCTATTATACAGCCTAACTGTCCCAATGGCCTGAGGTGGGGGACAGTGAAAGGCACAGCCTCTGGTTCTGAGGCCAGCAGTGTTCACTGAGGGTCCAAAGATTAAGGCTATGTGGGGGGGCGGGGAGGGCAGTGGAGAGATAGAGTGGATGCTAGGACTCAGAACGACTGCAGATTTCCCAGCCTGTTCCCCTTCCCACAGTTTGGGATGGCCACTGCTGAGCTGCATTGAGAGAATCCTCTGGTGGCCATAGGAGTTCTTTTTATAAATATTTTATGGACAACTTCCTTAATTGTAGACAATATCCCGTGGCACTTCCCTCCTTCCCCTAGGAGTTCTTTTTGATAGAGTTAGATCCACGCTCATACCCCTGACCCAGCTACACTAGGGCACAAGGGCTAGCCCAGCCTCTTTCACTAAGACTGGCCACCAGACCTGCCAAGCCAGGGTCTTATCCCCCAACCTGACCTTTATTGTCCCAGGGTAGAGAAGAATGAGGGGAATCCCCATTTTCCATAAATGCAGTCTTAAAGTGTTAGCGACTTTGCTGTGGCTACAGGGGGAACAGAGGGAGGATGACACAGAGACTAGTGCTCTGCCCAATGAGTGGAGGTCCCCTATGGCTGCCTTAGGCCCCAGGCTCAGCCAACAACAGAAGCCAGGTTGCCCAGAAAGCCCGCCAAGGAAGGCGATGGTTTCTCAGGGTGTGAATTCCATCTGAGCTGGGGGAATGTCCTCTATGGCGCCTGGGGGAGCAAAGTGTGGCCCCAGAGCTGCCCTTAGCCTGGCTCCTTGTCTAGGGTTGGCAGGTAGAACCCTGTCATCACCTGCCTGTCCTTGCCTCTTCCCTGTAGGATGAGTCTGTGACCTCAGCAGCCTGCTTGCCCACCACACACCACTCCCCACAGTGGGCTGCTGACCCCAGATCCCCTGGTCTGGAAGGAGAACACAGCAAATATGGATATTGTTTGTCCTGGGACTGGGGTACCAGTTTGGAGAGGAACTCGGAGACCACACATTCTGCCATTACACAGAACTTTTCCAAAACAGCTTGGCCTTGGCTGGGCCTTGCTGCCCAGGATGTTCAGGGGCTAGAGACCAGGTACAAGGCAAAGAGAAGTAGGGACTCAGAGACAGCAGGGTGAAGTGACCAAGGAAGGTCAGACACAGATAGATCTGCTCAGCTCGATGGGTCTTGGAGGTTAGAGAAAAAAAAGAGAGAGGGACAAATGAGAAGAAGGGGAGGAGCAAAAAGACCAGGAGAGAGGGACTGAGAGGAAGGGAGAGGGGGTTGTATGTGCTGGCTTCTTTCCTGGCACAGTATTCCTGGGTACTGAGCATGACATAAGGGCCATGGAGACAGCAGACTGGGGCTTTGCTTTACACATTTCAACTCCCAGCCAGCTGCCCTTTACCTCACAAGAGGCTGATCTGCCCCAGGCTTTGGTGGCTCTAGCCTTACCCACTTCAGCTCTGGCATCTTCAGCCATGGCTTCCTCCCGAAAAAGGACCCCCTTTATTCCTCATGCCCCTCACACTATCACTCTAGTCCTCCTTATTGGTCCCCATCCTGCTGCACAGTGACAGGGGAGCCCAGAAAATGTCCATGAAATGGGTGGGCAATCTGTGACCTCACCTACAGGGAGCTACATTGGCCCTGGAGGCTCTTTGAGGTATAGTGGGGGTTCCTTGGCTTGAAGTAGCCATGTGGTCCAGGGTGCTGATGCATCTGGGGGTGTGGGCTCCCTGGGAGGGAATGTGGGTGTTCTAGGAGGCATGAGTGCTGATCTGCATCCACACAGGCCTTGCCTTGCCTGTTTAGACTCAGCACAGTGGCATGCCCTCCTTCCTCCACTGGGACTCATGTGCAGAAACATGGTGAGTGGTACCCCCTCAGGTGAAGACCTCAACCTGAGGCCATACCCACAGAGGTAAGGAGGACAACCCCTTGCAAGGCATCTAGTAGGCTCAATTTGAGTCACATGCCAGCCTTTGGACAGGAAGCAAATTTCCTCTAATGGGTCCCCTTGGAGAGATGGGAACTGGGAATTGGTTGTAAGATGGACAGTCTGAGAAACAGAAGGGAAGGGAAGGGGCAGGGGCAGGAGCTCACAAGGTGTGTAGGATCAGTGCTGCTGAAGTCCTGGAGATGGAGGAACAACGTGTGAGCCTGAGAGCAGAGATGCTGCATGGAAGCCCAGGTTGTGTTACACCAGGCTGTTTATAATCATGCCACCCTTCTCCATGCAAACAAAACCTGTCTTGAGCCTAAAGGCTTTGGTGGGCCCCTCTAACTCCCTTTCCATCCCAGTTCCCCTCGAATGTACTTTTTATTTTGAAATAATTATAGCTAAAAAGACAGGACATGTACTCTTAATCTGGGTTCCCCCAAAGGCATCCTATACAATTATAACACAAAATCCAATGAGGAGGCTGACTCTGGCATGGTGTACTTGTGCAGTTTGAGGTCTTTTAATTACCCCTGTAGATTACAAAACTACTGTGAATAAGATATGACTTTGTCCTGTCACCACTGCCCTGCTCTCCCTCCTCCCTGCAACCAGGAATCTATTCTTTACATAAATAATCTTGTCATTTTAAGAAGGTGGTATAGCCAGCAAGAGAAAAAAAAAAAACTCATTACATACAAAGGCAATTCCATCAGAGTTACCTCAGATTTTTTAATGGAAACCCTGAAAGCCAGAAGGGCTTAGAATGGAACACTTCAAAGTCTAAAAAACTATGGCTTCCAACCCAAACTGCCTTATCAGTGAAAATATCCCTCATAATAGATGGAAAAAGGAAAACTTTCCATGTCAAAAGCCAGCTCTATGATTATATGAACACAAAGCCAAATCTACAGAGAAAACTTTAGGAAATACTCCACACAGAAGAGTTGAACAACCACCCTCAAGAACCTACAAGAAGACAAACATGATAACTAAAATGACAGAAGGCATGAAAAAGTTCAAATCACCAGACCCCATAAACCCTCCAGCATGGGAAGGACTAAATCAAACCTCACAGTTATAATTTTAAATATTAACAGACTTATCTCACCCATAAAAAGACACAAGTTAGCAGAGTGGGCCAGAAAAATGGACCCTTCAATCTGCTGCCTTCAAGAAACCCACCTCACCATTAAAGATAGACACTTTCTCATGGTGAAAGAATGGAAAATGATTTTCCAAGCAAATGGAAATAAGAAGCAAGCAGGTATGGCTATATTAATATCTGGCAAAATGGATTTCAAACTGAAAGTAATTAAAAAGGATGGCTCAGTAGTTGACACTTGCCTGCAAAGCCTAAGGACCCTGGTTCAATTCTCCAGTACCCACATAAGGCAGATGCACAAGATGGAGAATGTCCCTGGAGTTCATCTGTTATCTGTTGCATTGCCTGGGTTACCTCAAAACACCAAAACAAAAAAAAAAAAAAAAAAAAACAAAGCCACTTTATATTCATCAAGGGAATGATCCAACAAGAGAATGTCACAATCATATATCTATATGCACCAAACGCAGCGGCACCACATTTTATAAAGCAACAAATTAGAAATAAACCCCAATGCCATTATAGTATGAGAGCTCAATACCCCCACTATCATCATTAGACAAATCATCCAAGAAGAAAAAATCAACAGGGAATAATAGATCTTAACAAAACCATGGATCAATTAGACCAAACAGACATCTATAGAACATTCCACCCCAATCTTGCAGAATACACCTTTGCACCAACCCAAGGAACCTTTTCCAAAATAGATGATATATTATGGCATAAAATATGCCTCCATAAATTGAGGAAAATTGACAGAAATTCCTGAATCATATCAGACCACATTGTGCTGGCTCCTGGAGACTGAAAAACACAGTATTAAACAATTAAACATGGAAGGAATCAAAAAGGAAATTGTAAAAAGTTTTGGACTAAATGATAACAAAAATACAACATACCAAAACTTATGGGACACAATGAAAGTAGTCCTAAAGGGGAAAATTCACAGCACTGATTGCCTTCATAACAAAGACAGAGTGATCTTAAGTTAATAACAATCCATTTCTAAGAGTTCCAGACACAAATAATTAACATCAGGGCCAAAATTAATGAATTGGAAACTAAGAAAGAAATTAAGAAAATTAACAAAACAAAGAGCTGATTCTTTGTAAAAATAAACAAGATTGATAAACTCCTGGCCAATTTGATCACATGAAAAAAATATAGAAGTCTCAAATTAACAAAATTAGAAATGAAAAGGGGGAGGTCACAACAGACATCAATGAAATTATAAAAATCATCAGGACCCTTTTCTAAAACCTCTACTCCATAAAATTGGATAACCTGGAAGAGGGAGACAAATTCCTAGACTCATACCACCTACCACAATTAAGCCCAGAGCAGAGAAATCTCTGAAACAAACCCACTACATCCAGAGAGATTGCATTTTCAATCAAAAACCTCCCTAAAAGGAAAAGTCAAGGGCCTGATGGATTCTCAGCCAAATTCTACCAAATCTTCATGGAAGAACTGATGCTTTTACTCAAGCTATTTAACATAAATGGAGAACAGGGAATCTTCCCCAACTCCTTCCAGATGGAGGTACAAGAAGAAAAGAAAACTATAGACCTATATCCCTGATGAACTTACATGCAAAATTCTGAACAATATCCTTGAAAACTGAATTCAGCAACACATCAAAAGCTGTATCTATCTGGAGGAAGCAGGCTTTATCCCAGGGATGCAGGGATGACTCAACATACAGAAATCAATTAACATAATGCACAACATAAATAAACTTAAACACAAGAGCCACATGATACTTTCAATAGATACACAGAAGACCTTCAACCAAATACAACATCACTTCATGATCAAAACGCTGGCCAGACTAGGCATGGAGGGTTTATATCTCAACATATTAAAGGTTATATACAAAGCACTGAAAGTCCAAATCGTACTTAATGGGTAAAGACTCAAGGAGTTCTCATTAAGATCAGGCACCAGAGAGGGGTGCCCATTCTCACCACTGCTCTGCAACATAGTACTGGAAATCCTAGCCCAAGCAGTAAGGCAGGAGAAAGATATAAAGAGATACAAATTGGAAAGAAAGAAGTCAAGTTAGCCCTATTTTCAGATGACATGATCCTATATATATAAGTGACCCAAAAGTCTCCACCTCAAAACTTCTAAAGGTGATTAATTCCTTCACCAAAGTGGAAGGATACAAAATCAACACACAACATCAGTAGCTTTTCTGTATGCAAAGGACAAATATATAGAGAAAGAAATCAGCAAAGCTGTCCCACTTTTAATAGCCACAAAAAACCCAAATACCTTGGAATAGCACTGTCCAAAGAGGTAAAAGACCTGTAAACTGAAAACATAAAAACACTCAAGAAAGAAACTAAGACATGAGAACATGGAAAGACCTCCCATGCTCCTGGATGGGTAGAATTAATATTGTGAAATGTCAATTCTACCAAAATCAATATATAGATTCAATGCAATAACAACAAAAAAATTCTAGCATCACTTTGTACAGATATAGAAAAAGTAATCTCAAAATTTATATGGAATGGAAGAAGGCCTCACATCCAAAAATATCCTCAGCAAAAGAAATACCACTTGAGGTATATAAAGCTATACTACAAAGCTATAGTAAGAAAAACATCATGGTACTGGCATAAAAACAGACATATGGACCAATAGAACAGAACTGATGACCCAGCCTTAGTTCAAGCAACTACAGCTACTTGATCTTTGACACAGGAGCCAACAATGTACACCGGAGAAAGGACAGCATCTTCAACAAATGGTGCTGACAAATTGAATAACCACATGTAGAAAAACAAAGCTAGACACACTCCTTTAACCATGCACAAAAATCAACTCTAAATGGATTAAAGACCTCAACATAAGACCTGGAACTCTTAATTGCCTGGAATTAAAAATAGGAAGAACACCCCACAATATAGGAGTGGGAAAGACTTCCTAAACAATAATACCCCAGTATCCCAGGAAATTAAGGAATCACACAACCAGTGGGATCTCATGAAGCTAAAAAGCTTTTGTCCAGATAAACATACCATAAACAGAGACAACAGATTACCCACAGAATGGGAGAAAATCTTCACCAGCTATACCACTGACAGAGGCCTAATATCGAGATGTTACAAAGAACTCAAAAAACTAAACTGTAAAAAAAAAAAAAATCTACTCAAAAAATGGGGCAAAGAACAAAATATGGAATTCTCAATGGAAGAAATATACATGGTGTTACAGTCAGGCTCATATTGCTGGCAGAAATCACCCGACTAAGAGCAGCTTGTGGGGAAAAAAAGAGGTTTATTTTGGCTTACAGGCTTGAGGGGGAAGCTCCATGATGGCAGGAAAAACGATGGCATGAGCAGAGGGTGGACATCACTCTCTGGTCAACATAAGGTGGACAACAGCAACAAGAGAGTGTGCCAAACACTAAGGGGAAGCTGGCTATAATACCCATAAGCCCACCCCCAACAATACTCTACCTCCAGGAGGCTTTAATTTCTAAATTGCCATCAGCTGAAGAGACTAGCATTCAGAACACTTAAGTTTATGGGGGACACCTGAATCAAACCACCACATTCCGCCCCTGGCCCCCATAAACTGATAACCATACACGATGTAAAATGCAATGCATTCATGCAACTTTAAAAGTCCCCATAGTTTTTATCAATTCCAATGATGTTCATGCATCCCCATAATCCAAGGTCTTTTAACTGAGCCATAATACCAAAAATATCCCCCCAAAACCCATAATGGCACAGAATAAACATCCACACTGCAAAAGATGGCATTGGGCAAAGTAAAGAAATACTCAACCAATACAAGATTTAAATCAACCAGGGCAAACATCAAACTCTGTAATTCCAATCCAACAACTCTAGTCAGTGACAAATCTCCAAGTCCGATAACTCTAACCAGCAACAAGTCTCTGGAGTTCTGATTCCGCCCCTCCAGCAAGGCTACTCACGGTTCTGGAAAACTTCAGCTGGGGCCGGAAGCTTTCCTCAGCAGCCATCTCATGGTCCCGGCATCTCCACTGGGTCTCCACGGTAATCCATGGTCCATCCTCATAGCTCCATGGGATCTCCATGCAGGCATCCAGCAAACCTGCTTCACACTGCCCACGGTCATTTCCAAAACACAAGACTGCGTTACAAACTCAATGACCCTCTCTTTCCTGCATTTGTTATACTCCATAATACTGGGTGGGGTGCCAATTTGTTAATCCAGGGGGGGAATAAATCAGACTTTGAAAAATAGGACACTCCTTCAGCATTCAGGTCCCTTCAAAAGAGTCTGCATTCTTCCTGTTACCCCAGTGCAGGTCAGCTGGCCCAATCTCAAAGGTTGTAATCTCTCAATTGCAGCTGAACAGGCAGAGTTCACCCAAAGATTTTTATTTTTCCTGTGCCATATCCTTCTGCTCACACCAGTTCATTTCTATGCAAAGCAACCCTGCACAACTTCTCAGGACATGGGCATAACAGCAAACTTATCACACAAACTGCTAGCCCAGTCCAAGTAAAGCTCTTTCTCACCCTCAAAAGCCAAACCTCACAGTCCATAGTTCTTCCTCTTGAAAATCAGCTCCAAAAGGCCAAAGCCACAGTCAGGTGTCTAGCAGCAATCCCACTCCTTGGTACCACTTTAATGTTGCAGTCAGGTTCGCATTGCCGGCAGAAATCACCCGACTAAGAGCAGCTTGTGGGAAAAAAGAGGTTTATTTTGGCTTACAGGCTCGAGGGGGAAGCTCCATGATGGCAGGAAAAACGATGGCATGAGCAGAGGGTGGACATCACCCCTGGTCAACATAAGGTGGACAACAGTAACAGGAGAGTGTGCCGAACACTGGCAAGGGGAAGCTGGCTATAACACCCATAAGCCCGCCCCCAACAATGCACCGCCTCCAGGAGGCTTTAATTTCTAAATTGCCATCAGCTGGAGAGACTAGCATTCAAAACACTTAAGTTTATGCGGGACACCTGAATCAAACCACCACACATGGCTAATACTCACTTAAGAAAATGTTCAACATCCTTAACCATCAGGGAAATGCAAATTAAAACAACTATGAGATTGCACCTTACTTTAGTCAGGCTGACAATCATTAAAAATCAAATGACAATAAATGTTGGGAGGATGTGGGGAAAGTAGAACCCTCATTTACTGTTGGGAGTCCAAACTTATACAACCACTATGGAAATCAATATGGAAACTCCTGAAAGAGGTGAAAATAGAGCTGCCAACTGACCCAGTTATTCCTCTATTGGGCATCTACCCTAAAGTCTACAGTCTTCGCTGCGGAGATATTTGTTCAATCATGTTTATAGCTACTCAATTCACAATAGTTAAGAACGAGAATCAACCCAGATGTCCATCATTTAACAAATGGATAATGAAGATGTGGCACACAATGGAATTCTACTCAGCATTAAGGAGAAATAAGACAATGAAATTTTTAGGAAAATGGATGGGCTTGGAACAGATCCTTGTAAGTGAATTCATACTATCGCAGGAAGACAAACGCCGCATGTTCTCCCTCATCTGTGGTTCCTAACCTGGCACACCTTGAGTTGCAGGCATACCTGACAGGCAACTTGAGGGTCAGATAATAGGTTGGATTTTTTTAGGGAAGGGGAATGGGAGGGGGGAGATATACATAAAACTAAATCCAAAATGAACTCATGCCATAGCACTCTTTCTCTTAGATAGCAAACTAAATGATACAATCCTCAACAGGAGTATGCAGGGATTGTCAGGTAAGAAGGGCTCTGGAGAGGGTGGGAGGAAGCCTCTCTCTAAAACATTTAGCTCTGGCTTCTAACTCCCAGTACCAGAAATTGGTTACAACCCACATTTAGCTATTGATCAGACAGACCTATGAGGTCCCCCAAACAAGACTGGCTTCTATCAAAGCACTTGATTACTCACATGAGGTAAAGACCCTATTGCTGGGCTGGAGAGGTGGTTTAGGAGTTAAGGCATTTGCCTGAGGAGCCAAAAGACCCAGGTTTGATTCAGCAGGACCCATGTAAACCAGATGCACAAGGGTAGCGCATGCATATGGACATTATTTACAGGGGCTGAAGGTCCTGCCCCATTCTCTCTCTTTATCTGCCTTTCTCTCTCAAAATAAATAAAATAAATTTAAAAACATTTTTATGATATATGGACATACTTAGTATGTAAATAACACATGTGGGTACCATCCTTTCCCTCATCCCAGCCCCTTTTCGAAGAGGCCCTCCTCTTTAGGGATGCAGGTCAACCCCATGGGGATTGTGGATCATGCATTGTGGGACAGCAGTCAGTTATGGGAGAGAGGCAATGTCTCTGTGCATAATGTCCCAACTTGTGGCTCTTACAATCTTTCCGCCCCCTCTTCTGCAAACTTTTCTGAGCCATATTGGGTGCATTTTAAGTCTACTTCAGTGATGGGCTCTTAGGAGCCTCTGGATCTCAGCTTTGGTAGGTATTGAGTGTCCTCAGTGTCTATCTCCTTCATCCTTGTGCTGATATAAGATTCAACGAGAAAGCAGCACTCTTGCTCATTTCCCCAATTCCTCTGTGGTTTCAGCTGGGGCCAGGTGAAGTGTGCTGGTAGTTTATCTCTGTTTTAACTATGATGTGTCTTGGAGAGTTTCTTCTTTGGTCCTGTTTGGTGTTCTGTGGGCTACTTGTATCTGGATGGGCCTCACTTTTGAGAGATTCGGAAAATTTTCTGCAATAACTCCAGATGCGTGTCCCCCTTGTGCATCTGGCTTACATGAGTCCTAGGAGTCGAACCTGGGTCCTTTGGCTTTGCAGGCAAGCACCTTAACTGCTAAGCCATCTCTCCAGCCCCTAGAGAGGTTTTTATACTTTCTATTTGATTTTTTGTTTTCTGTCGTGTTATTTTGCATCGTGTCCATCTCTTTTTTTGAGGTACAATTTCAGTTCGAGTTCTGATTTTCTTGATGCTTCCTGGAATTCATTCTTATATTTGATCAAGTCTTCATTTAGCTTAATCCATTGGTTGTTGAGATCTTCCACTTCTTGACTCACCTTCAATTCACTCATGTCTCTTTTGGGGGCTCTAATGTTTTCTTCAATCAAGTTAAGCCTACTGTCAAAAGCTGAATGCTCTAAGTGACGATTCTGTTCAATTTCATTGATATGATTGTTGGTTCTTGATAGTCCACTTCCAGTTCAGCAATTCTTTTGATCAGCGTCTCATTGGTTGTTCTGTTTTCATTTTGGGAATGAATTTCTATTGATTCCATTGTAGGACTAGGCATCCTTGGTGGAGATCTCTCAGTTTTCTGACTTTGGTTGGCTTTTTTTGTATTGTTGTCTACCCATTTTAGGAAGACTCTTCATTTTATTGAGGAGGAAGCAGGTTTTTGTCCTTTGGCCCATGCACCCTGACTCAGGCGAACAGGGATGTTGGTACCCAGTGGCCAGTCAGGATACCAGAGCAAAAGGCCTGATTCCACAGCCTACACAGGAACCAGGCCTCCCCAAGCAAGGCACAATGGGACCTACCAGAACCAGTGAACTGGGAGGAGCCAGGGAACAGGGAACTGGCCTACTCACTCCTCACTCTGCCTGCCCACACCCTCCTGCACAGGGTACCTGAAGCAGGGAGCTGTGAGGAGCTGGAAACAGGGATCTGCCTGCCTCACACAATCTGGTGCAGGGAACCTGGACCAGGGAGCTTGGAGGAGTGGGGAAACAGGAGTCTGGCCTAATCTGTGCCCACCCGTTCACCATCTTGTTCAGGCAACCCTGTCCAGGGAGCTAGGAGGAGAGTGAAACAGGAGTCTGGCCTACTTACTCTGTGCCGGCAGGTTCACCCTCCTGTGTAGGGAACCTGGACCAGGGAAGCACAAGGTTGCACATGCCCACTAGGTGGTGCAAGTTTCTGGAGTTTGATTGCAGTGGCTGAAGCCCTTGCTTGGCAATTCTCTCTGTCTCTCTCCCTCTCTCTAAAAAAGCAACCAGCCTGACAAGATGGACACACCTGTGCAATAGCAACACCCAGGAATGGCTCTTTGACTGGCTAAGAGATCCACTCAGTGGAAAGGAACCCATAGCTAGAACTGGAAACTGAGTCAGAATCCTATGGAGACCATGGACTCCAACAAGAAGCTCCCACTAGTCTGCAGTCAACACAGAGGCTACACCCCTCAAAATAATCTGTAAATTAACAAGGTTTATCCGATTTAACCTATGCTGACCTCATTCTCTGTTCAAGAATCTGTTTTTCTTTTTCAGAAGCAGGGAGAATCAAGGAGATAACGAACCCCTTGCACATCTGCCAGGGCCCAGGTGAAACCATAGAGGAATTGGCAAGATGAGCAAGAATACTACTTCAATGGCGAGCCTGACAACCAGTGCCAGAGTTATAGAGACAGACACTAAGGATACTTAAAACACACCAAAGCAGAAATCCAGAAGCTTCTGAGAGCACAACACTAAAGTAGACTTAAAACACACCCACCACAGCTCAGAGAAATTTGTGAAAGAGGAGGTGAAAAGATTGTAAGAGCCACAAAGTAGAAGGGAATGTCCAGAGTCATTGCCACCACTTACAATGACTGATTATAACAACCCAGGGGAAATACCAGCAGTCCCACTGAGGCGGGCCTTCAGTGGAATGGAGGCAGGGAGGAGGGTAATGATGGTACCAATACATGATGTGTCCATACAAAGATTCTACTTAATGGATGAGGGAAAAGAGAGTACCAACACATGATGTATCCATATGAAATATGTTGTTAATAAGAATAATAAGATCTTTTAAAATGTAAAAAAGGGAAGATGGTATAAATGTAACCATTAGGAATGCCTTTCCATTTTGAATTTTGAACCAGCTTTACATGCTGGGAGTAAACCCCACTTGGTCATGGTCACTAGTTTATGTATGCACATTCACACACATATACATGCATATATACATAGATATACATAGTGGTAAAATATACATAAAAGACACCATATATTCTTTTTATATTTTTATTTATTTATTTTGAGAGAGAGAGAGGCAGAGAGAGAGAGAGAGAGAGAGAGAAAGGAAGAGAATGGGCACACCAGGACCTCCAGCCACTGCAAACAAACTCCAGACACATGCGCCACCTTGTGCATCTGGCTTATGTGGGTCCTGGTGAATCGAACTCCAGATGCATGTGCCACCTTGTGCATCTGGCTTAGGTGGTCCTGGGGAATCAAACCTGTGCCCTTTGGCTTTGCAGGCAAATTCCTTAAATGCTAAGCCATCTCTCCAGACCTTATGCAGTATTAAAAATATATTTTTATTTATTTATAAGAAGAGAGAAGAGAGACAGAGAGAATGGGTGTGCCAGAGCCTCTAGCAGCTGCAAAAAAGTTCAGATGTATGTGTCATTTTGTGCATCTGGCTTTATGTGGATACTGAGGAATCAAACCCAAGTCATTAGGCTTTGCATGCAATTTTTAAAAGTGTTATCTATTTGAGAGAGTCAGAGAGAGAGACAGAGAGAATGGGCATGTCAGGGCCTCCAGCCACTGCAAACGAACTCCAGACACATGTGCCACCTTGTGCATCTGGCTTACGTGGGTCCTGGTGAATCGAACCAGGGTCCTTTGGCTTTGCAGGCAAATGTCTTAACTGCTAATTTAACTGCCATCCCTCCAGCCCTTATCCATTCTTAAATGTGTGGTTCTGTGGCTTTAATTACATTCACGTTGTTGTGCATTCATTACACCATGTAACTCCAGGACACCTTCATCTCTTCTAAAACTGAAAGTCTGAATCAGTTGACACTGGAAGCCATTATTCTACTCTGGCCACCAGGACTCTGACTCCTCTAGGAATTTCGTGTAAGTGGAGCTTCACACTGTTTGCTCCTTAAAAAAAAAAAAAAATTGTTTACTTGTTTGAAAGAGAGAGGCAGATAGAGAAGAATTGATGCACCAGAGCCTCCAGCCACTGCAAATGAACTCCAGACACATGCATCACTGTGTGCATTTGTCTTACATGGGTATTAGGGAATCAAACCTGTGTCCTTTGGCCTTGCTGTCAAGTGCCTTAACCACCAAGCCATCTCTCCAGCCCTCCTTTATTTTTTTAAAAAGAAATTGTTTTTAATTTATTTATTTGCAAGCAGAAAGAGAAGAGAGTTAAACAGAGAGAATGTGCATTCCAGGGCCTCCAGCTGGTGCAAATGAACTCCAGATACATGAGCCACATCTGGCTTTGCATGGGTACTGGAGAATTTAACCCAGGTGGTTAGGCTTTATAGACAAGTGCCTTAACCTCTGAGCCATCTCTCCAGCCCCCAGTTTGCTCCTTCTTGACCTGCTTATTTCAATAAGTATGTGTTCAGGTTCCATCCATATTGCTTCCCATTTCTGAATGCTTTTTGCATACATGTGTGTAATGCATGTTCATATGTATGTGGGTACATGTAGAGGCCAGAGGACACCTCAGATGTCATCCTCAGGGATGCCATCCGCCTCTTTTCTTTCTTTTTTTATTTTTTTATTTGAGAGAGACAGAGAGAAAGAGGCAGAGAGAGAGAGAGAGAGAGAGAGAGAGAGAGTGTTATCAGCTTCTCAGCCACTGTAAATGAACTCCTGACTTATGCGCCCCTTGTGGGAAAGTTCAGCATTGCGCCCTTGCCTCATTTTTGTGTCTGGCTAAACATGGGACCTGGAGATCGAATGGGCATTCTTAGGCTTTGCAGGCATGCACCTTAACCACTAAGCAATCTCTCCAGCCTTCATCCACCTCTTTTTGAGACAGGAGTTTTCATTAGCATGGAGCTCACTGATTAGGCTAACCTGGCTGGCCAGAGATCCCCAGTGATCTGCCTATGTCTACTTTTCTAGTACTGGCATTATAGGAACATGTCACTTGGCTTGCATTTTATGTGGATGCTAAGGATCGAACTCAGGTCCTCATGCTTGCAAGGCAAGGGCTTTAATGACTGAGCCAACCCTGAAATTCTTTCCTTTTAAAGATAGACTGGTATTCCATTGCTATCCTATGTCTTGTTTAACTACCAGTCTGCTAACAGACACATGAATTGTTTCCACCTTTTGGTTCTGTGATAATGTTGCTAAGAGTGTTTCCAGAGGGGTTTAGCTGATGGTGGAATACCCACCCTGAATGTGCACAGCACCACAGGGTCCTGGAATTGAGCCCTTCTGTGCATTTGGACTGTGGGAGTGGCGTGAACAGCACCTTGCATGCCTGCTGCTATGTCTTCCTTGCCATGATGGATAGTATTCTGAAACCATGAGCTCAAATAAACTTTTCCTCCTTAAGTTGCCTTTGTCAGGTATATGATCATCTTGATGAGGAAAGAAATGAATACAAGATTATCTCATGTGTTTATTGGCCATTTTTAGATATTCCTTGAAAAAAAAATCCTTGGATTGTTTATAAACTAAGTTCATTTGGCTGTTGTGAAATTGTAGTAGTTCTTTCCTCATTGTGGATAAATGCCAGACACATGACTTGTAAAGAGAATTAAGACTGGGGAACAGGACTTCTGGGTAAGAAGGCAGCATAGGAGCCATGCCAAACCAGATCAGGGAGGGATTTAAGCACCTTTCTTCAGAAAAAAGCAGAATATTTTTTCCAGGAAACAGCAGAAAAGCAGGAAGCCCACTGTTGAGCTTGTGGCCTGACCCACAGCAGCCTGGTCCATGGGGGCGGAGGCCCCAAGCTGCCGCCCCAAACCGCTGAGCTGCCACCACCACGAGCCACCATGACTCCAACCCACCAGGTATGCCTAGCAGCAGCAATAGAGACCAAGAAAGGGGACTTTCCAACCTCATCAGTCTCCTCACAGAGCCCAGAAATCTAAAAAAACATCTGCTGAGCTACTGAAAGATACAGAGGAACAGTGTGAGCAACTACAGGCTTCCTGAACTCACCCATCCCCCAACCATTAGAACCGCGGTGAACTGCCAGCATTCAGCAACTAGCAGCAGTGTATCCAGCACTGTGGAGGCAAGCTCAAGCTCTGTAGCACATCACCAGCATTGCATCCAGCACAGCTGAGCCAAGCTCCCCAGCACAGCTGAGCCAACTCCACAGCTCAGGGAACAAGGTGGGCACTCAGCATTGGTGAGTTTGGAAGCCACACCAAAAGGTAACAAGGCTGGCTGACAAAAAAAAGGTACATACGCCTGCATTGGAAATGCTAATCTCTCTTTCCAGGTCAGAGCAGGTTATGGGTTACATATCTGTGGTTGGCCTTACCATTTTCAAATAAGCTGAATATGGGGTGTTGAATATTGCTGCCTGTAATACTTTTAGATTTAGAGGGCCTTTATCTTTTGCTTTTGTCATTATTGGGGGCAGGGTCTGATCCAGTTCCAGGCTGACCTGGAACCCAAATCAGAACAAAATCCTCTATCTCCTAGCTGACAGGATTAAGGGTGTAGAGCAACACACACCCTTTAGGGATTTTGACCTTATAAGACTGTTTGTATACTCTGTTCTCATTTTAATTGAATGTGTATTTTGCTCAGTTGAAGTTTAGAACTTGCCAGTAAATTGTTCCACCAGTCCACTACAATACTTGCTTAACAAGCAAATTCAACAGCTAGAATTACTTTTGAGGTTGGACATGGGTACAAGTGCTACACTTGGCACCTTAAACTCATATCCTGAAAGTATATAAAGGTGGATCACCACACCTAAGAACACTGCAGATAAATAGAAAACCTAAGCATCAAATTAATCCATGATGCAAAAGTCACTATATTATAATACAAGAAACATAAAGAATCAATACAATTATAATCCCAATGCAAAAAAAAATACAAATCCATCAGAATTGTTCACCAATGAGACTGTTTTAGATGAAATTCCTGACAAAGATTTCAAAAGAATGATGTTATCTATACTCAAAGAAATGAAAGAAGAAATAAAAGAAGAAATGAAAGGAATTAGAGAAGAAAACAAAGGAATTATAGAAGAAAACAAACTCTTGAAAGAGAACACAGAAAAACAGCTTAATGAAATAAAACGATCATTACAGGACATGAATAAGGAAATAGAAATACTGAAGAAAAACCAGGCTGAAATCCTAGCTCTGAAGAACACAGTCAGTGAAATAAAAAATTCTGTGGAAAGTCTCACCAGTAGAATGGATGAAGGAGAGGACAGAATATCTAAACTAGAAGACCACATGGCAGACCTAATATAGTCCAACAAAGAGAAAGACAAGCTATTATAAAGGTATGAATGGGAACTCCAAGACATCTGGGACACTATGAAAAGATCAAACATAAGAATTCAAGATATAGCAGAAGGGGAAGAATTTCAATCCAGAGGCTTAGTAGGTGTTTTCCACAAAATCATAGAAGAAAAATTTCCCCAAATTGGGAAAGAAATGCCAATGTAGATAGAAGAAGCTTTTAGAACACCAAACAGACAAAACCTAGAAAGAACTTCTCCTGGCCATGTTATAATTAAACTACTAAGCATGCAAACCATAGAAAATATATTTAAAACAGTTAGAGAGTAACAAAAAGGCACCTGCAAAAGCAAGCCCATCAGAATTACAGCAGATTACTCAACACAAATTTTAAAAGCTAAAGGGCTTGGAATGATGTATTCCAAGTTCTGAAAGATAACAACTGTTAACCAAGATTACTTTATCCTGCAAAACTATCTATCCAAATTGATGGAGAAATAAGGACATTCTACAACAAAGACAGGCTAAAGGAATTTATGGCAACTAAACTAGCTCTACAGAAAATACTTGCAGGAATCATTCACACTGAAGAGAAAGCAAAACACACACAGCAGGAAAATAAACCATATTCAAATAACAGTTAAAACAAGTGAGTAAAGTGAAAACAGGAAGAACTACCAAACAAGAAAAGTGGTGAGAATAAATACATATCTTTCAATAATAACTCTTAATATTAATGGCCTCAATGCCCCAACAAAAGACACAGACTTGCAGACTGGATTAAAAAGCAGGATCCTACCATTTGTTGCTTCCAGGAAACTCACCTCTCAATAAAAGATAGAAACCTTCTTAGGGTGAAAGGTTGGAACAAAGTATTTCAAGCAAATGGGCCTAGGAAACAAGAAGGGGTTGCTATCCTGATTTCTGACAGGATAGACTTCAAACCAACATTAGTGAAGAAAGATAAAGAAGGTCACTTTATACTGGTTAAAGGAACACCCCAACAGTAGGACATTACAATCCTAAACATATATGCTCCTAACATGGGGGCTCCCAATTTCATCAAACAAACAGTATTAGACTTAAGGTCAGAGATAACTCCTAACACAATAGTAGTGGGTGACTTCAATACCCCACTCTCATCACTTGACAGGTCTACCCAACAAAAAATAAACAGAGAGACACCTGCATTAAATGATATCATGGAACAAATGGACCTAACAGATATATACAGAACATTTCATCCAAATGCTGCAGAATATACATTTTTCTCAGCAGCACATGGGACATTTCTAAAATAGACCATATAATAAGCCAGGTGTGGTGGTGCATGCCTTTAATCCCAGCACTTGGGAGGCAGAGGTAGGAGGATTGCCATGAATTTGAGAGGACCCTGAGACTACGTAGTTAATTCCAGGTCAACCTAGGCCAGAGTGAGACCCTACCTCAAAAAACAAAACAAAACAACAACAACAAAAAAAATAAAATAGACCATATAATAGGACACAAATCAAATCTTAACAAATACAGGAAATTTGAAATAATGCCTTGTATGCTATCTGACCACAGTGGGATTAAACTGCAAATCAGCAACAAGAAAAACTACAAAGCATACAGAAATTCATGGAGACTAAACAGTATATTATTGAACAATGTGTGGGTCATTGAAGAAATTAAAAAGGAAATCAAGAAATTCATAGAATCAAATGATGATGAGAATACAACATACCAAAACCTTTGGGACACAATGGAAGTACTCCTACGAGGGAAATTTATAGCTCTAAGTGCCTATATTAAGAAATTAGAGAGTTCACAACTAAACAATTTAATGCTTCACTTTAAGGCCTTGGAAAGAGAAGAACAAGGCAAACCAAAAATCAGTAGACGGGAAGAAATAATAAAGGTTAGGGCAGAAATTAATGAAATGGAAACCAAAAAAAAAAACAAAAAACAACAAAAAAACAATTAAAAAATCAATGAAACAAAGAGTTGGTTCTTTGAAAGGATAAACTAGATTGATAAACCCTTAGCAAATCTGACCAAAAGAAAGAGAGAAGAGACAAAAATTGATAAAATTAGAGATGAAAAAGGCAACATCACAACAGATACCAAAGAAACTCAGAAAATCATACGGACATACTTTAAGAATATATATGCCTCTAAGTTTGAAAACCTGAAGGAAATGGATGATTTCCTTGATTCATATGACCTACCAAATTTAAATCAAGATGAGATAAACCATTTAAATAGACCTATAAAAACTACAGGGATCCAAGCAGTTATAAAAAGTCTCCCAACTAAAAAAAAACCCAGGCCCAGATGGATTCACTGCTGAATTTTACCCAACATTCCTGGAAGAACTAACACCAATGCTTCTCAAACTTTTCCATAAAATAGAAAAAGAAGGAATTCTACTAAAATCCTTCTATGAAGCCAGAATCACCCTGATACCCAAACTGGACAAAAACAGATCAAAGAAGAAAATTACAGACCAATCTCTCTCATGAACATAGATGTAAAAAATTCTCAACAAAATACTGGCAAACAGAATACAAGAATATAGCAGAAAGATTATTTGCCCCAACCAAGTAGACTTTATCCCAGAGATGCAGGAATGGTTCAACATACGCAAATCCATAAATGTAATGCACCATATAAATGGTCTGAAGGACAAAAATCACATGGTCATCTCAATAGATGCAGAAAAGGCATTTGACAAAATACAACACCCTTTCATGGTGAAAGTATTACAGAAACTGGGAATAGAAGGAACATATCTCAATATAATAAAAGCTATTTATGACAAACCAACAGCCAGCATAATACTAAATGGGGGAAAACTTGAAGCTTTTTCTCTAAATTCAGGAACAAGACAAGGGTGTCCACTTTCCCCACTTCTATTTAATATAGTACTGGCAGTCTTAGCCATAGCAATAAGGCAAGAGACACTCATAAAAGGGATCCAAATTGGAAGGGAAGAGATCAAATTATCATCATTTGCAGACGATATGATTCTATACATAACAGACCCTAAAGACTCTACCAGCAAACTGTTAAAGCTGATAAATACTTTTAGCAATGTAGCAGGATACAAAATAAATGCACAGAAATCAGTAGCTTTTCTATACACTAACAACAAACATGAAAAGGATGAAATCAGGGAATCTCTCCCATTCACAATTGCCTCAAAAAAAAAAAAAAAAACCTTGGAATAAACTTAACCAAGGAAGTGAAGGATCTCTACAATGAGAACTTTAAAAAACTCGAGTGACAAATTGCAGAAGACACAAGGAAATGGAAGGACATCCCATGCTCCTGGATTGGAAGACTCAATATTGTAAAAATGTCAATCTTACCAAAAGCAATCTACACATTTAATGTGAGCCCCATTAAAATCCCAATAGCATTCTTCACAGAAATAGAAAAAACAATCCTAAAATTCATCTGGAAACACAAAAAAACCTCAAATAGCCAAAACAATTTTGTGCAAAAAAAATCAGGCTTGTGATATTATCATATCTGATTTTAAGTTATATCACAAAGCCATAGTAACAAAAACAGCATGGTACTGGCACAAGGACAGACAGGTAGATCAATGGAACAGAATAGAAGACCCAAATAGTAATCCAGGCAGCTCAGCCACCTGATTTTTGACAAAAATGCCAAAAATATTCATTGGAGAAAAGATAGCCTCTTTAACAAGTGGTGCTGGGAAAACTGGACATCTGTATGTAAAATGATAAAAATAGATCCTTGTCTCTCTCCATGCACAAGAGTCAAATCCAAATGGATCAGGGACCTTAATATCAGACCTGAAACTCTGAAACTGCTAGAGGAAAAGGTAGGGGAAATCTTTCAACATATTGGCCTAGGCAAGGACTTTCTGAATATAACCCCAATAGCTCAGGGAATAAAATCACTAATCAACCACTGGGACCTCATGAAATTACAAAGCTTTTGTATAGCAAAGGACACTGTGAATAGAGCAAAAAGATAACCTACAGAATGGGAGAAAGTCTTTTTCAGCTATACATCTGACAGAGGACTAATATCCAGAATATACAAAGAACTCAAAAAACAGAATAATAAGAAATCAAACAACCCAGTTTAAAAATGCGCTATGGAACTAAATAGAGAGTTCTCAGAAGATGAAATACAGATGGCATATAAACATCTAAAAAAGTGTTCCACATCCTCAGCCATCAGGGAAATGCAAATTAAAACCACTTTGAGATTCCATTTCACTCCTGTCAGAATGGCTACTATCAAGAAAACAAATGACAATAAGTGTTGGCATGGATGCAGAAAAAGAGGAACACTTCTACACTGTTGGTGGGAATGTAATCTGGTCCAGCCATTGTGGAAATCAGTGTGGAGGTTCTTGAGACAGCTAAAAATAGATTTACCATATGATCCAGCTATAGCACTCCTAGGCATATATACAGAGGACTCTTCTCACTACCTTAGAGATACTTGCACAACCATGTTTATTGCTGCTCTATTCACAACAATACTTAAGAAATGGAACCAGCCTTGATGTCTCTCCACAGATGAATGGATAATAAAGATGTGGTACATTTACACAGTGGAGTTCTATTCAGCAGTAAAGAAAAATGAAATTGTGAAATTTGCAGGGAAATGGATGGATCTGGAAAGGATTATATTAAGTGAGGAAACCCAGGCTCAGAAAACCAAATGTTACATGTTCTCTCTCATATGTGGATCCTAGCTACAAATGTATAGACTTGTGTGTGAACTGGAACCAAAAATAGGTACCAGAAACCAGTAAGCTGGTAAAAGGCTATAAGGGAGGCAGGAGAGGGAATGATTTAAGTGTATGATATTGCACATATATAAGTAGAAGAACAGATTACAGGGAGGGGAATGGCCTAAGCAAGGCCATGGGAAGAGAATGCATAAAAGGAGAGCAGGGGGAGGGTCAGTCTAAATTCAAGACAGTAAGACTTATGTAAACCTACTTTTCTGAATAATGGCACATCTAGAAGCTGTAGACTGTTACTAGAAAATTTTCAGTGCCTGGGATGGGATACCTTCCAGTGAGTTGTTGGCCAAGGAGGTCCCGGTAGCCTCCAAAACATTAAAGGCTATTGCCAAAGCCCTTGGTTGCCCTTGAGAAACAGATGGTAAGACCCTATTGCTGAAGACATCTCTTGCCTGAGAGGCAAGGTCACTGAGAAAGCAAGTTGGTGCTGAGCAGAAAACCTTCTCCCTATAGACCAGCCAACTGAAAGCTGGAAAAATGCTGCACTGAATGCAGCCATATGGGAGACAGAAGTCATCAGCAGTGAAAACAGTGGACACTGAAAATTCAAGTTTGGCCATACAGGCCCAATGACTGAACGGGTGCAATAGTGGCATGTCTGCTCTTGGGGTAACCAGCTGCTCCATAGTTGGACTGAAGGTCTTCTCTATGGGAGGAAATACATGCCTGGTACTGAAAAACCTAAGCAAAAGTCTATGGCAGGGGAGGTCATGAGCCTTAGGGGTATAAAGCCTGCTCTTGTTTGGTTAAATGTATATATTATTCTCAACAAGCTACCCTGAAAGCACTACACTTAATGTTCATATTCACATATTAACACTACTCTTTTTTTAAAAAATATTTTATTATTTATTTATTTGAGAGAGAGAGAGAGAGATACAGAAATAGACAGGTAGAGAGAGAGAGAATGGGCATGCCAGGGCCTCCAGCCACTGCAAATGAACTCCAGATGCATGTGCCCCCTTTTGCTTCTGGCTAACGTGGGTCCTGGAGAATCGAGCCTCGAACCGGGATCCTTAGGCTTCACAGGCAAGCGCTTAACTGCTAAGCCATCTCTCCAGCCCTTAACACTACTCTTACTTCTGGTTAGAGAAGCTTCTCTTTTCAGATGGTGATGACCATCTTTTGGGATGACCCAAAAGGCAACATAGTGCTATGAAGGGATGGAGGAGTGCCCAGCACTGAAACACCTCTGTCACACCCTCCAAGGCTCAGGGACCACTGTGGAAGAGGGGTGGATAGAATGGAAGAGCCAAAGGAAGGGTATGACTCCTTACAATGCAACTGCCCAGACAGAAATTGGCCTCGATATCCATGACCTTGCAGTGCCTAGCAATACCATCGCAGGATCCTCAAAATAGAAGAAAAAGATGATGACATCAAATTAAAAGAGAGTCTAATGGAGAGAGGGAGGGGATAGGATGGAGACTGGAGTTCTAAAGGGGAATGGGGGGGAGGGGAGAGAAATATCATGCATTTTTTGTATGTAAGTATAGAAGTTGTCAATAAAAAAGAAAAAAAAAAAAAAAACAAACAAACAAAAAGACTGGGGAATATTGTCTGGGCGACTTTGCACTCTGCTGATCTGGGGCTCTGGCTCCTCTCTGAGACCTGCTCACTAGCAGAACTTTTGCCCTAGATGCTATAGCATGAAGGCCTGGTCCTAAATACCACCTGCCCAGTATGTAGTTCTCTGATAGTTTGCTTCCTCCAGGCCAGCAGGAGGCATCTTGCCTGTGTCTGTTGCTGAGCTCTAGACCTCTGAAAAAGCCAGGCCACTCAGTAACATCCTTCTGCCTTTCTTTATCTCCTTCCCTTCCCTTCCCTCTCCCCCTCCCTCCCCTCCCCTTTCTTCCCCTCCCCTTACTCCTCCGCTCCCTTCCTCCCTTCCCTCCTTTCTTCCCTTTCACTCCTCTCCCCGACTTTCTCTTCACTTCCTTCCTTTCTTATTAATTTAATGTCAACTGATTAGGGACCTTAATTACATTGGTAAAACCCCTTTATATTTGGCAGAAAATACCATTTTATCCCTGGTGTGTCATCCCATCAGAGTTATATGTCCCTCTCATATTTACTAAGAGGAGATTCTATAGGATGGTGTGCACATTGGGGGTCTGGAATCCTCCAGACTGTCTTAGATTTCTCCACATAGTGATATACCTTGGTCCACAAATCACAGTTGTATGATCAGGATGGATTAAGTTTAAATAAAAGATTGATCAAAGGAAGCTACACATCCAATTTTAGATATGCCAAAGCAGATTTAAACCACGCTCAGGGAATTTTGTGAAAGAGGGGCGGAAAGATTGTGAGAGCCACAGAATGGATGGGAATGTCCAGGGGCATTGCTCCCCCACAACGACTGGCTGCTGCTCTCACAACTCATAATCCACAACCCCATGGTGAATACCAGCAACCCCACTGAGGCACGCCCACAGTGGAATGGGGGCAGAAAGGAGGGAAGTGATGGCACCAACACATGATGTGTCCATACAAAGTGTCCACTTAATAAAAATGTTGAGACATGTGTCAATTATAATTTTGGTGATGTTAAGGATCAAATCTCCACTATGTATGTATGTATGTATGTATGTATGTATGTATGTATGTGTATGTGTAATTTTAAAGCAGGCAAGATGGAGTATATAGTTAGTGATGTAGTTAGGATATGTAAAACTGTTCTGAAGGGTTAGGCCACAGTTCCCATGAGGGTTCTCATCGGTGGAACCACCTCTTCTGGGCAGGGATATTGCTACAGCAGCGGGGCAGGGACATTGCTGGAACAGTAGAGCAGGGTCATCCTTGAATTGCAGGCCTAGAGTGACCATGAAACTGGCTTCAGCTGCCTCCTAAGCTCCAAGTCTGGCTACAGACAGTGTTTGCGGAATAGGGGATCTTACTGTGAGATACAGAGTGGCTGCACGAGGTCTTTGCACTCTCAGAAGTCTACTTACATGTTTTGTGCATGCCCCTTGTTGGAGGTGATTATTCAGTTTCCACGGCTTTTTAAGGCTTTGGTTCAGAAGTAGAGCTCTGTCTTTGGTCCATACCAGCTGGAGAGTGAGAGGTCATTTTTACTCCTTACTCTCCTATTTCCAACTCTGAGGACTAAGTCACTTGTCCAGGTTGCCACACTGGAGAGCGAGATCCCTTTCTCACAGGCTGGCCCTTGAGGGTTCGAGCCTGGAGTGGGGAAGACTTAATGGGTAGAAGAGTCCCCATGCATGATCTGAAGGAAGGGCTGATGCCTCTCGTGGCTCAGAGATAGCACATGGTGGGAGCAGATGGCTGCCCACAGGTTAGGTAGGAATCCTTTGGGCATGGAATTCTCTTTAACTACCCAAAAGAGCAAGCAGAGAGGGTGCTGAGAGAAAGGGCACAGAATCTCCCATCTCCCAGGACGACAGTGGGAGGAGGAAGATCCACCATGTGCACCCCCTTCTCTGGCTCTTCTGGGCTGATCTTGTGCCTCTTTAGCATGTAAGTTGGGAGTTGTGCCCAGAGGCTGGGAGGGGTGACAGGAGCATAGAGAAAAGTCAGGGCATGTGTGGGCTCAGACCAAAGGAATGAGCATAAGGTGTGTCCTGAGGGCAGCTGGCAGCGTGAATACACAGGGTGGGAGAACTGCTGGGGATACAGGTTTGAGGAAAGGGCCTGAGGCTCAGGGGTGGGTCCAAGCAGCAGTAGAAGTGCTGTGGGGCAGGGCTGATGACAGGGCGTGGGGGACTGAGGGCCAGGAAATGATTTCCCCAGCTTTCAGCATCACCTGCCCTGGAGGTCCTTGCTCTTCCCTGTCCTCAGGACTCACTCACAGATCCAAGCTCTGACTTTGACCAGTTATCTCCTAGGCTCACAAAGTGGGTGCTACTCTTCACAGAAAATGTTGATGGTGCTTAGTGGAGTGTGAGGAAAATGTCTCTTTCAATGCTGGTGGACTCATGACTATAGTTTCTCATACTTCTGTGGAGCCGGGGAGGAGGGCTGCTGTGTGGAGTGGGGAGGGTGGGTGTACTTTCAGCAGCATCCAGAGAATGCATTCTGTTAGTCACCACACATACCCCGCAATACCATGGCTCCTGATGGGTAGGTTAGGGACAGAAAAACTTCTGCAATAGACATCCTTGAGGTGGCCAATGTGGTCTGGGGGTGCAGGACATGGCAAGACATGATCTATCTATGAGAGGGGTCGCCCAGTGCAGCCTCTCTGCGTGTTAAGACAGGGAGGGGCAAGGGCTGGGGCAACTAGTCATCCACAATGAGTCAGGCCTCTGGCAGGCAGCCCCCAGCCTGGGGCATCTGTGACTCAGCAGCTGACTGACAAGCAGGGGACCCACACACAGTGAAAGTGCTGGGAAAGGGTGACACCCAGGATGGCTGTTTACTTCCTCCCTCAGAGGTCAGCCCTAGGTGACCATGAGCCCAGCAAATCTTCCTCTTCCTCTTCCTCTTCCTCCTCCTGAACCTCCCACCCTCTGAGAGGAGGGTAAGCCTTGCCACATGTCAATACTTCCTGGTCACCAGCTGGACAGGGCCAGATCTGGAATACCTTCCAGCAGCTAGCTGGGCTCTCCCATCTTCCCACCCTCCTTCCTGCTTCCAGGGAGCCCCTCCTCTCCTTCCAGGAACTATCTTTGCCCTCAGTGCCCCTCTGAGCAGCTAGTGGCTTCACTAGCCAAACACATAGCCCAGTCCCTTTCCACACTCAACGAGTCTTCTCCAGGACTGCTGCTACCATGAGAGGAGAAGCTCTGCCTGCAGGGAGCCTGCAGAAGGCAGGGGTCTGGGACTTATAAGGAGGTAGAAGCCCTGGGCCAAGTAACTAGCTAAGACTAGCTGAATGAGCAAGCTCTGAGTTCAAGTGAGAGACACACTCAGTAAATGAAGAGGAACACCCTCAAGGAAGACATCTGGTGCTGACCTCTGGCCTCCACATGCACGCATGTACACCCACATGCACACAAGCATGTGTCCATACACACCACACATACAAACACATACACACACACAAAAAAAGCTTCACTACAGTGCAGAGCAGGCAACTGTCCCTCTTTGTGTGGACAGAACAAATGACCAGACTGACGGTAGCTGGGTCTTTGGGGAATGTTTGATTACAAGAAGCCATGCAGCAGGGGCAGACAGCACGGGGGAGGGGGGGTTAGGTGTCAGTGTGGGAAGAGCGAGGGCCATGGGCTCTGGAGAGAAGGAGAATTCCCAACTCCGTTGCTGCTCTCATCATGACAGATGCCCCGCCCTCCTACCAGAATTGGCTACTCTGGGAACTGAGCTGGTTTTGTGGGGCGGGGGCAGAGGAGGCTGCATCAGGGATTTCACTTTGGACACGTCAACCCTTAGCTCCCGTCTCCCTCTTTTTGCCTAGTCACAAACCATACATCTTGCACCCATATCCCTGCACCTGCAAAGATGGCATGAGGTAGAAGGGACAGAGCAATGTTTTTCAGGGTTTGTTCTTCCTGGGTGGCAGGCACTCCTGATGCTATGTAAATCTCTAGTTAAGAACATAAATTAGGGGAGATAACTCAGTCAGTAAGGTGTTTGCTTTGAACCTCAGTCCAATGTCTAGAACCCACACAAAATGCCACATGTGGTAGCATGTGCCTATAAACCCAGCCAGTATAACCTAATTTCTGAGGTCTAGGCAAAGGAAGGGTGGTTGACACCTGTGGAATGACAGCTGAGGTTGCTGTCTGGCCTCCACATGCACACACACATATGTGCACCCGCACGCACATGAACCCACACACAAACATAAACTAAACTCTGTGGTTTGGAGAGCTCATTTGAGTAGCCAGATGGGTTTCAGTGGAGGAAAGAGGTGGTTGGCTCTTGAATGCTAGACAACATGAGGACTCTTGGGAGGCTCAGTGCAGGGCCAGATGAGGGAGTGATGCAGGCAAGCCAGGTGATGGTCATGGTGGCCCCAAGGCTTTCAGAGGAAGAGTGGAGAAGGAGCTGAGCCTCCTGCTGCCTCTGATAGTGTCAACCCGAGTTAGTCAGACTCCTGCTTCTGCTGGTGTTCAGCCATTCCCCTAGGCAACCCCCTCCATTGTGATGGGACACGAGCTCCAGGCTTTCTAGACCACAGATAATTTCTGCTTACCCTGATCCCCAGCCTCCAGACAAAGGCAATAAGCCATGGTGCCACTCCACTTTTTTTCTCTTCTCCCTTCCCCAGGGATGGAAGATGTGGAGCATATCCCATCACCGAGAGAACCTGTGAAAACTCCTCAGAATGGCAAAACAGAGGAAAAGTGACTTTGATGCAAATGGCCAATTCATTTGAAAGGAGATTGTCTCAATTATCTATTGCTGAAGTCGAATGTCTTTTGTAATTTGATGGGCCAGGAATTTGGGAGCCCCCTAGGAGGGTGGTTCTGGCTTGGCAGCTTGTGGTGATTCTTGTTCTTTTACAGGCCACTGGGGCTGCTGTTACAGGCAGGCTGGATAGAAGGAACCACCTCCAAGGTTGCCAGCCATACCACAGGCTGTTGGCAGAGAGTTTATCCCCTCAGCAGGTGGGTCTTCTTACGGTATTAAGTGTCCTTAGGCTTCGAGGTAGAGGCTGCAATGCTTTTCAACATCCTGGCCTAGCCTCAAAAGTCACATGCATCCCTCTGCATCTTGAGGCATCAAGTTTCAGCAGATGAGGGCCACACAAAAGGCAGAGAAAGCAGGAGGGATCCCTAGGGGTCATCTTGGGGGATGGCTGGCACAGAGCTCACCCAAGGAGTTGTACAGATAGTCCCCTGGGAAACATTTAGTGCAGAAAATAAGAGAAAAATAAAGCTGAAGGAAACAAAGTAAAAACCTTACAGTTTCTCCTAGACTCATTGCACTTATTTAGAAACACATAAATGAGAAAAATTTCCTTTGTATGAAAATTCACTGTTGGTAAATTTAAACAATGAAAGCCTTGCATAGCATGAAACCACATGAAGTTGGAAAAAGAAGGAAGCATTCAAGGGAAAACACATGCACAGAACCGTTGGTGGTACAACATATGTAGAACAGGGAAAGGAAGAGAACAAAAGAAATGGAGAAGGACTCAGTAATCCAGTTATTTGATTGCTTCTTCATTCAAAATCTATTTCTTGATGTTGGAAGTGAGCTCAGTAGTAGAGCCATTGCCTCACTTGCACAAGATCCTGGGTTTGACTTCCAGCAATTCAAAGAAGAAGGAAGAAATTTTATGTATTTTACATGTTTATTTAAAGTTTTTACCTAAAATTTTGTTTAAATATTATGATCAATTATAATTAAAAAAAATAGAAGATAATTTATCTGGAATGAAGAAAAGCATTTTCTTCAAAATTGACAGAAAGGGACTCATACCATACATTCTTTTCCCCCCTTCTTTCTTCTTAATTTTTTTTAAAATTAATTTACTTATTTGAGAGAAAGAGAAAGCAGTGCACACAGACACACACACACACACACACACACACACACAGAGAGAGAGAGAGAGAGAGAGAGAGAGAGAGAGAGAGAGAGAGAGAATGCCAACAACTACAGACACATAAACCACTTGGTGCATCTGGCTTTACATGAGCATTGGGAAATTGAACCAGGGTCATCAGAATTTCCAAGCAAGTACCCTTAACCCTGAGCAATCACTCCAGCCCTCTTTTTTTTTTTTTTTTTAAATTGAGAACTTTAATATATAAACACATAGTAATTTGATCAAGTTCCCCTCTTTTTATTGTTTTTTGTCCCCTCTCTCCTACCCTTATCCCCAGGACCCTCCTCTGTCCTTTTGTCTCATTGGTTTTTTTTTTTTTTTTTTTTTTTTTTTTTTTTTTTTTTGAGGTACAGTTTCACTCTAGCCCAGGCTGACCTGGAATTCACTGTGTAGTCTCAGGGTGGCCTCAAACTCATGGTGATCCTCCTACCTCTGCCTCCACGCCCGGCTGTCTCATTCTTTTTGTTCTCCTCCATATTCAATGTCAAAATGTTATTGGGCTCAGAACCATGCTGATCTTGTGTGGGTGATGGTAACCAATATAAGGCTATGAATGTAACAATTAGTTCATGTCAGGAGGATAGTGCCCCCCATTATGCCTATGCACCTGTTGGGTCTTAAATTACTTCTGCTCTTCTTCCTCAATGTACCCTGGGCCTTGGAGGGCATGGCAGAAGTATCCTCTAGGATTGAGCTTTCAACAGTCTCTTATTTTCTACTTTGATGAGCCTTTGAGTCTCTTCAGTGTCTACTGCCATCTCCCTGGAGGTGGTTGTCTGTCTAGCAGTGAGAACAGCACTCACATCTTTCTGCAACTACCTGTGTATTATTCCCTGAGCCCTGAGGGGTGTGATGGAGAGGGCTCATCCAGTGCTAAGCCCTGAGCTTTCTCTTCTTGTCACTTTGATAAGTCTTGGGTCTCCCTAGTATTTGGTGCCATCTGTAAAAAGAAGGACTTTCTTTGGGCTGAGAAGATGGCTCAGGGGTTAAGGGTGCTTGCTTGCAAAGCCTGATAGTCTGGATTCAATCCTCAGTACTTGTGTAAAACCAGATGCACCAAGGCACATGTGTCTGGAGTTTGTTTACAGTGATAAGAGGCCCTAATATCCCCATACTCTCTCCCTCTTCCCCACATCTTCTTGCTTATTTGCAAATAAAAATAAATAAAGAGTAATAATAATAAATAAGTAAACAAAATGTTAAAAATTTAGGTTTTTTTCTTTAATTTTTTTATTTTTAATTTTATTTCTTATTTGAGAGGGAGAGATAGGCAGATAGAGAGAGAGAGAATGGGCACAAGGGCCTCCAGCCACTGCAAATGAACTCTAGATGCAAGTGCCACCTTGTACATCTGGCTTACATGGGTCCTGGGAAATCAAACCTAGGTCCTTTGGCTTTATAGGCAAACACCTTAACAGCTAAGCCATCTCTCCAGCCCTTTAGTTTAATATATATTTTATATTATTCTGATTTTACATTCATAGTATTGGTTCCATTATTTTCCTCCCTGTCCTCCCTCTTCCAAAGGGACCCTCATCAATGGGGAATGTGGGTCATGCATTGTGGGGGTAGTCAAGAGTTCTGGGGGGTAGGTCCCAGTCTCTGTGCATAATGCCCCAACTTGTGACTCTAACAATCTTTCTGCCCCCTCTTCTGAGAGTTTCCCTGAGCCAAATAGGGATCATTTTAGTTCTGCTTCAGTGATGAGGTTTTGGGAGCCTCTGTGTCTCTAGATATCTGGCTTAGTTGGAGTTGGATGTTCTCTGTGTTTATCCCCTTCAGCCTTTTTCTGGTGTTGTGATCACCATGAACGCTGTATTCTTGCCCTTCCCCTGTGTTGTTCTATGGTTTCAGCTGGGGCCCTGGTGAGGTGTGATTAGCTGATCCTCCCTTCAGGTTCCTTGTCCATCTGAGAAAAGATAAGCAAATTCTCCAATGGAGAGAGAAGTTAGTACTAGATAGAAGGGATGACCCTATATGTTTTGGAGGGGAATTTTATATGCATTGGCTCTCTTCTAGCCCACATTTGGTGGTATCTGGATCTTGGAGACTGAGCTAATTTTTTGTACCTGGTTTTGACTAATTTCCCAGTTCCAGCAATGAGTTCCATTCCACTGAGTGGATCTATTAGCCAAATCAAGAGCAGTTGGTTACCCACCATGGTTGTGTGCCACTACTGCACTTGTTTGAGCATTACGTCAGGTTTTTAAATATTTCTTTAAAATTTTTATTTATTTATTTGAGAGAGATAGAGAGGGAGAAAGAGACAGAGAGAGAAAGAGACAGAGAGAGAGAGAAATGGGCATACCAGAGCCTCCAACAGCAGCCAACGAGCTCCAGACACATGTGCCACCTTATGCATCTGGCTTATGTGGGTCAAAGGGAATCAAACATTGGTCCTTTGGCTTTGTAGGCAAGTGCCTTAACTGCTAAGCCATTTCTCCAGCCCAAAATGAAGGGTTATTTTTTTGTGGTTGTTGTTTTGTTTTGTTTCTCGAGGTAGGGTCTCAATCTAGCTCAGGCTGATCTGGAATGTACTATGTAGTCTCATGGTGGCCTTGAACTCACAGCGATTCTCCTACCTCTGCCTTCCAAGTGCTGGGATTAAAGGTGTGCACCACCATGCCTGGCAAAGTGAAGGTTTTTAAATCTAAGTGAGAACAAGATTAATCAAGGGCCTAAAACATATGCAGTGGAAGCTTCTCTCTGGGGTCTCTGAGCTTCCAAACCTTAGGTCTTTGACCCCATTCAGCACCAGATGTGAATTTCCTGCCACTTGAGTGAGGCCTCTTATCCAATCAGAGAGAAGTTAATTACCCCTATAACTTATGTGCCTTGATTACACCAGTGAGCCACATCTTGACTGGTTGGTTTATTTTGTAGCTTGCAGGATCCACTACTTGTTCACACTGTTGATGACACTCATCCTCCAGCAGCTCATAACGTGCTTCCCAGCATCATGACAGCCATCTAGCAAGGAGGTGGTGTCCATCTTAGTTTCAACTTGATTTCTCAGTGTTCTGTGACTGCAGCCTGTGGCATCTTCAGTAATAAAGTCTTACCATCTTCTTCTGGTGCGTAACCAAGTGCTTTGGCAATGGCCTGCATTGTTTTGGCGGCCTTATAGGCCTCCCTGAACAACAGCTCACTGGGTGGGGTGAGCTGTCTCTGGCATTGGGGTTCACCTGCAGCAATCCATGGCTTCAAGTAAAGCTTTCTCCACCAGATGGATACTTCTGCTCAAGCTATCTCTGTCTCTTCTTTTTTTCCAAACTTGTGGGACATATACATTTTTATAACTTTATAAAATTTCATGTTTCAAAGATAAAGAAAAAATGTTTTCAGTATTTAGGCAAGGAAGGGACAGGCAAGAGAGAGAAAGAGTTCTCTTTTCTAAGACTTTACTTATTTCAGAAGACCACGAAGCCATGTCTGCTGAAGTCCAGGATGAGCCTCATTCTGCACAGAGCTATGATGTCACTCATATAGGCCAAGAATGAGACATTATTAGACATGTAAGGACTTATGTACACTGCCTGAAAAAATCATGCCCCCAAAGGGCCACCAGTGAACCAAGAAATGAGTCAGACCAAGGATCCAAGAATGAAAGATGAGGTACAAAAGAAACAAGCGTGAGCAATTAGGCTAGAAAAGAGTAGTTCAGGTCTAACTCACTGAAACATGATTATGAAACAAAATGCAAACACCAAGAATAACTCTTGAAGGAAAAGAAATGTAAATTCCAAACATATAATAATTCTGACAAGAATTTAAGATCTGGGAAAGGCAAAGAAAGAATTCTAAGTGTCCTAAACTTCTTATCTCATATTATCTGCTTATTATTTAATTCTTGGGATTTTTTGCCTGTGTGTATATAGTACATATGTATGTGGTGTGTATTCACATGAGTGTGTCTGTGTGTACACAAGTTCAGAGACCAGAGAAGAACATCAGATGCCTTCCCTTACTGCTCTTCCACTTGCTTCTTTGAGAAGGAGTTTCTTAAGGCACCTGGAGCTGCTGTTTTTGGTCAGACTGGCTGGCCAGCAAGTCCCAGGGATTCTCTAATCTTGCCCCACCTACAGCATGAGGCTTACAGGCATGTGTTTTTCTTTATGAGTGCCGAGGATTGAACATAGATGGTCTCAGGTCCTCTTCAGCCCTCATGCTTATGCAGCAAGCTCTCACCAACAGAGCCATTTCCTCAGCCAATTCTTTCTTAGAATTTGTAGAATATTTTTGGCTTTAGACATTTTGTCTTATTCCACAGGTACATAAACTTTAAATTATTACAGACAAAAAATAGTCAAAAAGAAACAATTGAATAAATTAGTAAAAAGAAACAAGAAAATAAAAGATATGAAATATTTCAGAAAAATACCAAGGTTGCTAATTTCATAACACATACAAACATCTAAAATTTAACTTTGAATAAATAAAAAATTTTAGATTGCATAAGAATACATACTATTTTTCAGAAATATATAGTGATATGCAAATGTCAAAATAAACGAGAAAATAGTTTCAGAAAACAAACTAAAGAAAACAGGCATAAGATATTAGTAGTAGAAGAGGTGGAGTTCAAGGAAAAAGAAGTTATTTTAATCACTTAAAATGACAATCTGTAATGAAGATACATCATAAACAATATGAACCAAATAACATCTCACTAAAAACAGAGAGCAAAAACTATTTCACATACAAGAAGCTCACAAAACTGGAGCTTTAAGTGAGGATTTTAACACGTGGATCCCTGCACTTGAAGATGAAGGTGGTTTGGAAAAACAGAAAAACTGAATTATATGAACATGACCATGAAGTCAGGAAGTGGAAGACCCTAGGATTCCATCTAAACAGGGCAGAATCACCTTCTTAGCCTGCACTGCTTTTCAGTCTGTTGGAGAGGGGACAGCCCTTCATCCTTGGCCCAGCCTTCAGTTCTGGTCTTCATTAAAGCCCATTTCCACCACAGGACCTTTGTACCAGCTTTCTCTTGGCTCTCAACAACCTGCCCTCACGATGGTCACCTGACTCACACACCAACATTTCATTCTCCTGATCAAAAATCACCTTCCCAAAGAAGCCTTCCCTGACCCCGCAGAGGGATTGTCCCTGCCGGCTCACCACCTCCAAGCCACCTCCACCCCTTATTCTTATTTATTTATTTATTTTTATACACAGTAAGTACTACTTGATGTTATATTATAAAAATGCTCTGTTTGCTCACCTCTGTACCCACTGATAGAATTCTGCTTGTCACGTGATAGGTGCTCAATAGTATGATTCTTAAATATGAACAATTTAAAATGTCCCTGTGTTCCTTGTGGCTCTGGACCAGTAGTTCTTGGCTGGGGAGTGATTATGCCCAGAGGACACACTGGGGTTGCTGTAGTAGCTAGTGGATGAAGCTTGGGGATGCTGCTGGTCACCTAGACCCCACAGGGTGGCTCCAGGATGGGGAACTATGTGCTACAAATGTTCATAAAGAGGGAAATTACGGAAGCACATAGCATGTTCTTTACTCAGGGAATTTAGAGATTGCAGCTAAGTAACATGAGTCTAAAAATCAAAGTTTTGTGTGGTTGCCAGAGGCTACAGGAGGATAGGTGAATAAACAAACCCCAGAGGAAGTGGGTGGCTGTGAGCTCTTCATTCCTCCTTCTCTCCTCTCAGTAAGCCTCCAGCCCTGGAGGATCAGGGGAAGGAGCACCAAAGACCTTGCCCTACTGTCTCTCATACACTAAGTGGTCACTGTAGTCCCAGATCCTTATGGAGACAAAGAATAAAATCAAGTTTGAAGACTTTAATATCACAGAGGCCTGGAGAGTTGAGTTGGTATTTAGGGCTTCAAGTCACTTTCATTATCTAAAAGTAAGAAAGCTAAAAATAACATTTCAAGGGCTGGTAGTGGGTGATGTTGTTTAGATGTTTATGTGCCTCCAATACTTGTTTGCATTTACTCTCCAGAGCAATAGTAGTAAGACATGGGGTCTCGGTCAGTGGGTGGGGCTGGTGGGCTCTGACTTATGAGTGGGGTTAGTACCCTACAAGAGGGCTGAGGGAGTCGAGTGGTCCTTTGCCTTTCTGCCACATGATGACTAGAGCAAGTCACCATCCATAAAGCAGAAAAGGGGCTTCACTTTACCAGACTCTGCATCTGACCGTGCCTTGAACTTGGACTTGCTGCCCTTCAGAACTGTGCTCCTGATATTTATAAGTCACTCTTCTAAGATGTTTTTGCCAGCTACTGGTATGGACAGGGATAGTGGGAAAAGTAAAAGCAAAGAGGCATTCTGATGGTATCCTTCAAGTCTTTCTCATTCAATGAAGGAGGCATGAGGAAAGCCTGGGGCTTACTATACAAATGTGTAACCTTATGGAAGACAGCTCATTTCCTCTGCAGAATCAAGTCCTTCCTGTTTCTCTAGGTAAGAAAGTTTATTAGTTACTTTTTTCTTACTACTGTGACAAAATTCCTGACAAAAAGTAACTTAAGGGAAGAAGAGTTTATTTTGGCTCATAGTCTGAGGGTCCAGCCCACCCTGATGGGAAGCACAGTGGTAGGAGCACGAAACAACTGGTCACAGACTGTCACAGTCAGTGTTGCAGTCAGCCTCATGTTGCTGGCAGAAAACACCCAACCAAGAGCAGCCTGTGGAAGGACAGGGCTCATTTTGGCTTACAAACTCAAGGGGAAGCTCCATGATGGCAGAGGAAAATGATGGCATGAGTAGAGGGTGGACATCACCTCCTGGACAACATTAGGTGGACGATAGCAGCAGGAGAGTGTGCCAAACTCTGGCAAGGGGAAGCTGGCTATAACACCCATATGCCTGCCCCCAGCAATCCATCACCTACAGGAGGATCCAATTACCCAATTGCCACCAGCTGGGGACCTGGTATTCTGAACATCTAAGTTTATGGGGGACACTTGAATCAAAGCACCACAGTCAGGGATCACAGAGCTACGAATGCTGGCACGCTGCTTGCTTTCTCCTTTAGATGTAGCCTGGGATCCTAGCTCATGGAATGATACTTCCTACAGCTAGATTGGGTCTTCCCACCTCAGTTAAACCTCTCTGCAAACACCCTCATAGACACAGCCAGAGGGGTATCTCCTAGGTCCTTCCAAATCCAGTCAAGTGGACGATAAAGATCAACTTCCACAGAGGGGGCTAGGATGAGAGAAACAGAGAGAGAACAGGGACACAGAGGGCAGCACAAGGTCAGAAGGCTGGGCTCCAAAGCAGGGGACTGGGGTTCCTATAGTGGTGTGTGGTTATGGTTTGGAAGAATCTGTGATATGTGATTAATTAAGAAGAGCACAGCTTGTACTGCCACACAGCTTGTTTGCACACATAATACAGTCACATACACTCATGCACATAGATACATGTATACACACACACACACACACACACACACACACACACACACACACAATAATACACACTCATGCCATTTCTAAGTAAAACAAAGCCATTTTTTCAGCAGAAATTAGGCTCCCTTTTCTCTGAGGGTGTCAGTATTAAATCCCTCCCTCATGAGCCAATGAATGACAGATGTGTTTTCATAAAGAGACGGAGCCAGGGGCTAAGGTGAGTAGCTGGTTCTGGGGACACTACTGGGCCCACTGGGACAATTTACCTTTTCTTGTTTAAATTCAAAATTGGGATATTAAACAGTTGGATGATGCCATGAGAGGGGTCCACACATTCCACCTACTTCCTGCCACGAACATCTCAAAGGAGAACTTCCAGGTCAACTTTGGGTCCCATTTTGAGTCAGGTCAGATGACAGTATAGAGTGGCATATTGTTGCTACTCTGTAAACATCTTTGCTACCCAGGAGACCCATCAGTTGGTCCAGTTCATTGTTTGAAAATCCTCTCTGCTGTTAACCAGAGAGTGGGAGAATGTCAAAGACACAGTTTTCCATGCAGTTTGTGCTGAGGCAGCAAAAGAAACACATTTGCCTGTCACTGCTGAGGACATTAGAAATTGTGCTTGCACCAGACCACAAAGTTGCCAGTGACTTCTGTGATATATAGATGCTACAGGGCACCTTCTCCAGAATGTAAGAAATCCAGAAATTAAAAACCAAAGGATAAGCAGAGAACAAGACTTTGAGACACATAAGAAAAGAACATCCCTTCTCTAATAACTCTGTGGATGAGGAGGGAGTGAAGACCCCAGAAATATTGTAGAGAACTTAATGATAATGATGGTGACACAGAAAAATAAATGAGCCCATCGAGACAGAGAGAGAATGAGTGAGAGAGAGGGAGATATTAGCAAACAGTCACCACCACTACACAAGGAAACAAGAATCAAGTAATGAAACCTCCCAGAAATTAATGGATTAGAAAATAGAAAACATAACTTGATAAATAAAATGAGGGTCTGGCTTCTTAAAAAGATCAATTCATTATAGAAACTATTGGCAAGCGTAATCAAGAGAAAGAAAAATATGAGCAAGTAGAAATGAGAAATGGTAGTGAGTTAAATGACAAATTCAGAGAAATAGGTTTTATAACTATATGCTCATAAACTTGAAAGTCATAATGAAGCGGGTAGTTTTCTAGGAAAATAGAAGTCACTAACTTTCATGGAAGTGGTGGTAAGCCTGGCTGTACTAATACTCATAAAGAAGGCTGACAGAGGCTATCAAAATACTCACCCCAGATTGTCCCAGAGGTGATGTCTTTTCAAGCCCACGGAACAGATTGTCTTTGTGCTATTTACAAAGGTAAGTCAATGGGCAAAGGTGGGCAGCACCCTGCAGCACCTTACTAAGCCAGTAATGCCCAATGCCAAAGCGAGCCAGATGGACAGAAGAAGTTGCTGCCCACATTTCATAAGCACAGACTCAAAATATTAGAAAATTGAACACTGCCATATGCGTTTTGTTTTTTTTTTCATGTGTATGTGATATGAGTGCATGTGTGTGTTGTGTTCTTATGCATGTAGAGATCAGAGGCTAACACATGTAGCGATCAGAGGCTAATGCATATAGAGGTCAGAGGCTAACATTGGGTTTCTTCCTTGATTGGCTTTAACCTTATTTTTGGAGACAGGGTTTCTCATTTGAACCCAAAGCTCCTTGATTTGGCTAGTCTATCTAGCCAGCTTGCTCCAGAGATCCCCTGTCCCTGCCTCCTGTGCATTTGAATTAGTGGTGGGTTGCCACCCCCACCAGTGTTTACTTGGGTACTAAAGATATGAACTCAAGCCCTCACGCTTGCACGGTGAGCACTTTACCCATAAAGCCATCCCTCCTGCTCTCAGCTGTGGGCTTGGAACTGTGATACACCATAGCCAGCAGGGTTGATTCTAGCAAGTGTTCAGTATTAAAACATCTTGCTGGGTGTGTTGGCAGGATACCTGTAATCTCAGCACTTGGAAAGAAGAAGCAAGAAGATCAGAGGTTCAAGTCCAGTCTGGTCTGCATGAGACGATCTCAAACAACAACAATAACAACAAAAACCTCACACATACCAAAAAAGTATGAAAGGCCATCTCTTACTATGACTGACTGTGTTCGTGGATCATTAGCCCTTTCAGGGTATTCAGAAATTAGGCTCTGCCCCCCCCCTTGGGTCCCCAATTCCTGAATCCCCTGCTCCAGAGGGTGAGTGTACAGAGTGAGTGAGTAGGCCAGACCTCCAGTTCCTTCCCCACCTCCCAGTTCCCTAGTCCCAGTTCCCCTGCTGCTGGCCTGGAGCTGCCTGATCCCTGCGAGCTTGCTCTGCCTTCCTGATTGAATGGACTCTGGGTCCCCAACTCCTGGATCCCCTGCTCTGGAGGATATGCATGCAGAGTAAGTAGGCCAAAACTCCCAGCTCTTTACCATCTCCCATTTCCCTGGCCCCAGTTCCCTTGCTTGGGTGGCCTGGTCTCTGCCTGTTTGCCGTGGAAGCAGGTCTTTTGCTCTGGTTTCTTGATTGACCCACCTCTGGTCTCCAAACCCCTATTCCCCTGCTCTGGACCCTGGGTCCCCAACTCCCAGATCCCCTTCTCTGGAGGATGTGCATGCAGGATGAGTAGGCCAGAACTCCCAGTTCATTCCCCACCTTCCAGTTCCCTGGTCCCAGTACCCCTGCTGCTGGCTTGGGATGGTCTGATTCCTGTGTGTGTGCTGCCAAAGCAGACCTTTTGCTTCGGTTTCCTGATTGACCATCCCCTTGGTTCTCAAATCCCTATTGCCCCGAGATAGAAGGTACATGGGCCACTGTTGGACCTGGCCTCTTGGCCCTGGCTCCCCAAATTCCTGGCTCCTGAGTCCCCAACCCCTGGTCCCCTTGTGCTTAAGACTGTACAAAGTGGAGTCAGTAGGCCAGAACTCCCAGTTCTTCACCTCCCAGTTCCCCAGGTACCTTTTGAAGTACTTGTAATCTCCACTATCTGCGCATCTGCAATTATAACCCCATCATACACCAAACCGGTTCACCTTTAAAACAGAACACTCAGTGAAGATCATACAAAGACAAATACTTGCTTCCCCCTCAATATAATAAAAAATTTCCCCAAGATGGGCAGCCTCAATGAAAAAAAAAAAAGAAAGTGAGAAAACTGAGCGATCTCCACCAAGGATGCCTAATCCTACAATGGAACCCTCCAGTGAAATCACAGAGAAAACAACAGAAATTTAATCCCAAAATGAAAACACAACAAACTATGTGACCCTGATCAAAAGAATTGCTGAACTGGAAGTAAAGCATTGAAAAACTAACAATCACTAAATGAAATTGAGCAGATTCATCTCTTAGAGCACTCAGCTTTTGTCACTAGTCTAAACATAATTGAAGAAAACCAGAGAAGCCTCAAAAGAGATATAAATTAATTGAAGGTTAGTCAACAAATCTCAATATACAGCTGATTAAGCTTAATGAAGACTTGATTAAATGCAAGAATGAATACCAGGAAGCATCAAGAAAATCAGACTTTGAACTGAAATTGTATTTCAAAAGAGAAGGACATAGCCAGGCATGGTGGTACATGCCTTTTAATCCCAGCACTTGGGAGGCAGAGGTAGGAGGATCACTGTGAGTTCAAGGCCATCCTGAGATTACAGAGTAAATTCCAGGTCAGCCTGAGCTAATGAGACCCTACCTCAAAAAAAAAAAAAAAAAAAAAAAAAAAAAGTGACATGATGCAACATAACATAAAAGAAAAGAAAAATAAAATAGAGCTTTTAAAAACCTCTCTAGAACCCCTCACTAATAGAGTCACTCATATGGAAGGCAGAACTTCTGAGCTGGAAGACAAGACAGAAGAAATTATTGGGAAGCCAAAAATTTTGCTAAGTTCAAAAAATCATGTGAACAGAATATAAGGGAACTGAGGGATACCAAAAATGAGCAAACATCCAGATAATGGGTATAGCAGAAGGGAAAGAAATCCAGGCTAGAGGCATAGTGAATATATTCAACAAAATTATTACAGAAAATTTTATCAATCTCACAAAAGAGAGGCCCATCAGATACAAGAAGCTGACAGAACACCAATCAGGCAGAACCAAAGAAGAAATTCTTTATTAATAGTTAAAACTATTAATAATGAAAACAAAGAGAGAGTGTTAAAAGTAGCAAGAGAGAAACAATTCACTACATACAAAGGCAACGCCATCAGAATTACCTCAGATTTCTCAGTGGAAACCCTGAAAGCCAGAAGGGCCTGGAATGGAAGACTTCAAAGTCTAAAAACTATGGCCTCCAACCCAACTACTGTATCCAGTGAAAGCATCCCTCACAATAGATGGTGAAAGGAAAATTTTCCATGACAAAAGCCAGCTCTATGATTATATGAACACCAATCCAAACCTACAAAGAATACTTCAGGAAACTCTCAAAAATAAGAGTCAAACAACCAATCTCAAGAGCCTATAAGAAGAAGATCACAATAACTAAAACTAAAGCAGGCTCAAAAAAAATACAAAGCATAAGAAAACCCCATAAAACACCCAAACATGGCAGGGATTAATTCAAACCTCACAGTTATAACCTTAAATATTAATGGTCTTAACTCACCCATCAAAAGACACAAGTTAACAGGGTGGATAAGAAAAATGGATCCTTCTGTCTGCTTTCTTCAAAAACCCTCCTAACCACTAAAAACAGACACCTCCTCAGGGTAAAAGGATGGAAAATGATATACTGAACAAATGGAAATAAGAAAAATAGCTGGTGTTGCTATATTAATATCTGATAAAAATGGTCCAAAAGTAATCAAAAAGGACAAAGAAAGCCACTTCTTACTCATCAAGGGATTGATGCAACATGAGCACATCAAAATCATTAATCTATATGCATTAAACACAGGTTTATAAAACAGTTTATAAAAAAAAAACTACTTGACAACAGAAATAAACACCATCACCATCATGAATGGATTGTGGAAGAAATCAAAAAAGAAATTGTAAAATTCTAGAATTGAATGATAATGAAAACACAACTTACCAAAACTTATGGGAACACAATGAAGGCCAGCTTAAGTGGAAAATTCTTAGTGCTAAATGCCTTAATAACAAAGATGGAGAGATCATAAATTAATAACCTAACTATCCACCTAAAAGCATTGGAAAAACAAAATGAATCCAACCCTACGAGCTCCAGATGGAAAGAAATAATCAAGATCACAGCAGAAATCAATGACCTGGAAACTAAGAAAACAATTAAGAAAATCAATGAAACAAAGAGCTGGTTCTTTGAAAAAACAAACAAGATTGATAAACCTCTGGCCAATTTGATCAAGTGCAAAAAAAGAGAAGTCCCAAATTAAGAAAATCAGAAATGAAAAAGGAAAGATCACAACAGACATCAATAAAATTGGAAGACTCATCAGGACGTATTTCCAAAACCCTTACTCCACAAAATTGGATAATCTGGAAGAAATGGATGAATTTCTAGTCACATACCACCTACCTTAAACTCAGAGCAGATTCATCTTCTAAACAAACCTATCACATTCATGGAGATTGAAAAGGTAATCAAAAACCTCCCCCAAAAGAAAAATCCAGGACTGGATGGCTTCTTAGCCAAATTCTATCAAACCTTCATTGAAGAACTGAAACCAATTTTTCTGAAAGTATTTCACATAATTGGACAGCAGGGAATGCTCCCCAACTCCTTCTGTGAAGTTAGCATCACCCTAAAACCAAAACCAGAGATACAACAAGTTATAGGCCTGTATCCCCGATGAACTTAGATGCAAAGATCCTGAACAAAATCCTCACAAACCAAATTCAACAACACACCAAAAGCATTAACCACCTTGATGAAATAGGCTTCATCCCAGGGATGCAGGGATGATTCAACATATGGAAATTGGTCAACATAATACACCACATAAATGAACTTGATCTCCGGAACCCCATGATCATCTCCATTGACGCAGAGAAGACCTTTGATAAAAATACAACACTTCATGATCAAAACACTGGAGAGAATAGTCATGGAGGGTTTATATTTCAACACAAAAAGGCTATATATAAAGCATTTGAGCCCAAATAATACATAATAGGAAGGAATTCCTATTGAGATTGGGAACAAGACGGGGTTCCCACTATCACCATTGTTCTTCAACATAGTACTACAAGTCCTAGCCCAAGCAATGAGACAGGAGAAAGAAATAAAAAGGATTTAAATTGGAAAGGAAGAATTCAAGTGAGCCCTATTTGCAGTTGACATGACCCTATACATAAGTGACCCAAAAGTCTCCATCTCAAAACTTCTAAAGGTGATTAATTCTTTCAGTAAAGTGGCAGTATACAAAATCAATGCACAAAAAGCAGTAGCTTTTCTATATGCAAAGGACAAATATACAGAGAAAGAATTCAATGAGGCTATCCCATTTTCAATAGCAACAAAAAAATTAAATGCCTTGGAATAACACTAACAAGGATATGAAAGACCTATATAACAAAAACATTTTAAAAAATCAAGAAAGACATCAAAGAAGATGGAAAAACCTTCCATACTCCTGGATAGATAGAATTAATATTGTGAAAATGGCAATTTGGCCAAAAGAAATATATAGATTTAATGCAATATCAATAATAATTCCAGCATCATTCCTCACAGAGATAGAAAAAAATCTCAAAATTCTTATGGAATGGCAGCAGGCCTCGGATATCCAAACATATCCACAGGGGGAAAAAAAAGAAAGGAAAACTCAAAAAACACCTCTAGAGGTATCACCATACCCAAAGACATAGTAACAAAAACACCATCATACTGGCATAAAAACAGAAATATAGACTAATGGAATAGAATTGAATACCCAGACCTTATGTCAAATAACTACGGATATTTTATTTTTGACAAAGGTGCCAATAATATAGAGAGGAGAAAAGACAGTATCTTCAACAAATGGTGCTGAAGAAATTGGATAACCATATGTAAAAAAAAAATGAAATTAGACCTACTCATTTCACCATACACAAAAATCAAGTCCAAATGGATTAAAGACCTCACTATAAGACCTGAAATTCTTCTCCTACTGGCAAAAACAAAATAGGAGGAACTCTCTATGAGATAGGAGTGGGGAAACAGTTTCTGAACAAAACGCCAGTAGCCCAGGAAATTAAACATTCTTTCAACCAATGAGATCTCATGAAGCTAAAAAGCTGTTGCACAAACATACCATAATCAGAGTCAATAGATTACCCACAGAACAGGAGAAAATTTTTGCCAGCTATACAACTGACTGAGGCCTGATATCTAGAATCTACAAAAAACAGAGAACCTAAGCAATAAAAACCCAAACAACCAACTGCAAAAATGGGTCAGAGAACTAAATAGAGAGTTTTCAGAGGAAGAAATACAAATGGCTTACACACACTTAAGAAAATGTTCAACATCTCTAACCATTAGAGAAAAGCAAATTTAAACAACTATGAGGACTGGAGAGATGGCTTAGCAGTTAAGGCACCTGCCTGTGAAGCCTAAGAACACTTGTTTGATTCTCTAGGTCCAATGTTTAGCCAGACACAAAAGTGACACAAGCATGCAATGTCACACATGCGCACAAGGGGGCACAGAGTTCATTCACAACAGCTGAGAGGCCACTGGTGCACCCATTCTCTCTTTGTCTCTCTCAAATAAAAATAAAATAAAATGAGCCGGGCGTGGTGGTGCACGCCTTTAATCCCAGCACTTGGGAGGCAGAGGTAGGAGGATCGCTGAGAGTTTGAGGCCACCCTGAGACTACATAGTGAATTCCAGGTCAGCCTGGACCAGAGTGAGACCCTACCTCGCAAAACCAAAAAAAATAAAAAATAAAAAAATAAATAAAATAAAATAAAACAAAACAAAATAAAATAAAATAAACCAACTATGAGATTCCACTTTACTCCAGTAAGGATGACAATCATTTAAAAAACGACAACAAATGTTGGTGATGATGTGGGGAAAGAGGAACTCTCATTCACTGCTGGTTGTAATGCAAATTTGTACAACCACTCTGGAAATCAATATGGAGATTCCTAAAAAGATGATATAGAGCTACCAACAGACCCAGTTATTCACTCACTGGGCATTTACCCTAAATGCTCCATGCTTCACTACAGATATTTGCTCAACCAGGTTTATAGCTGCTCATTTCATAATAGCTAAGACCTGGAATCAACCCAAGTGCCCATCATTGGATGAATCAATAATGAAGTTGTTGCACATTTACATAATGAGATACTATTCAGCAGTAAGAAAAATATGATACAATGAAATTTGTAGAAAAATGGAAAGACTTGAAACAGATCATACCCAGCAAACTCACACAATCACAGAAAGACAAACAGCACATGGTCTCACTTATCTGTGGTTCCTAACCTAGACCAGCTGGAGCTGCTGACATATCTGATAGGCAACTCAAGGCTCAGACAATAGGTATGGAATGCTTTGAGGGGGAGGAGGAAGGGAAGGAGAAGGGGAAAAACAAACACAAAACGAAATTCAAAATGAACTGGTGCCATAGAAACCTTAATCTATGAAGATAGACTAAAAGATTGAACCCTCAATGGGAGTAAATGGGGAGCACCTGAAAAGAAGGGCCCTGGAGAGTATGGGATGAAGCCCAACCTTAAACTTTTGTTTGTTTGTTTGTTTCTGACCTATAACTCCCAGTACCAGAAATCGGTTGCTCTGATCAATGAGCTATTGATTGGAGAGAATTATGAGGTCTGCAAAACAAGACAGGCTTCTGTCAAAGCACTTGATTACCAGTCTGAGGCAAAAGGTAAGACCCTGTTGCTGAAGACATCATATGCTGCCCACACAGAGCATGGAGAGACCTGGCTGGAACCTGGAATAGAGCCAGTCCCCAGACAGTTAGCCCATCTAGTGTTGGAAAGAGCTACATAAGCTACTGGGGGAAAGTGTCCAACAAAGATCTGAGAAATCAGGGGTCTAAGCTACTAGAAGCAAACACCCTGACAGGATGTACATGCCAGCGCAATAGTGGCACACAGCCCTGGTGGGTAACCAATAGCTTTATGATTATCTAGAGTTCCACTCAGTGTAAAGGAACCCATATCTGGAACTGGGAACCAGATCAGAATCTTATGGACACAAAGATTATACTCTCCAGTGTCAAGCTCTCACTAGACATTGGATAGAAGAGTGGCAACATACATCAAATTCTGCCTACATTAATAATGCTTATCCCATGTAAACTGCTGATTTCACCCTCTGTTGGAGAATCTGTTTTTCTTTTTCAGAAGGTGGTGAGATCTGACTCAACCCTCACCCTTCAGCTAGGCCACAGCTGAAACCACAGAAGAACTGGGGAGACAAGCAAGAGTACTGCTTCCATTGTGAACCTGACAATCAGCACCAGGGTGACACAGACCCTGAGGAGACTCAACACCTACCAAAATAGAGATCCAGAGGCTCCTAAGAGCTAGTCACTGAAGTAGACTTACAACTCACCCACTATGGCTCAGGGAATTTTGTGAAAGAGGGGTGGAAAGATTGAAGAGCCACAGGTTGAGACATCATACCCAGAGACATTGCCACCCTCTCCATAATTGACTGCTGCTCCAACAATGCATAACCCACAATCCCATGGGGAATACCTGCAAACCCAATGAGGAGGATCCCCAGTGGAATGGGGGTATGCATAAGGGAAAAGAAGATACCAACTCAAGATGTATCTATACAAAATATGTTGTTAATAATAACAAATAAAGTAATAAATAAAAATACAAAAAAATAAATTGGGTTCTGAAATCAAAAGCTCAAGTTCTTATCCTATTCTTTTCTATATCCTATTAGTTTGTTGTTTGTATCTGCATCCACCTGGCTGGAGGCAATGTCACTGGGTGGATCTTAAGGTGTGGTGGTGGGTTTAGGATTTCAAACTACAGATATGCAAGGTGTGCCTAGCTGAGTTCCTGAGGTGTGCTATGCCTTTTGGCTTTTGGTTTTTCTCTCTGTGTTTGGTCCTGTGAAAGCAGGTCAGCTTCTTCAGCCATTATGGAACTTCCCCTGGATCTGTAAGCTTCAATAAATCCATCCCTTCCTCCATAACTGTGCCTGGTCTGGAAGTTCATCTCAGCGAACCTAAAGCTGTCTGCTACACTTAGTATGTAAACCATACATGTTGGTACCATCCTTTCTCTCTTCCCTTCCCCCCTTTCCAAATCTTTGTCTCTCTCCTCATTGGGGATCAGGTCATTTCCATGGGGATTGTGGGTCTTGAAATGTGGGGGCAGCAGTCAGTTATGGGGGAGAGGAAATGTCTCTATGCATAATGTCCAAACTTGTGGCTCTAACAATCTTTCCACCCCCTCTTTTACAAATTCCCTGAGCCATGTTGGGTATGTTTTAAGTCTATGTCAGTGATGGGCTCTTAGGAGCCTCTGGATATCTGCTTTGGTAGGTGTTGAGTGTCTTCAATGTATATCTCCTTCACCCTTGTGCTGATATCAGGTTCACTGAGAAAGCAGCACTCTTGCTCCTTTCCCCAATTCCTCTGTGGTTTCAGTGGGGACTGGGGTGTGACAGGTAGTTTATCTCCTCAGGTCCTGCTCCCATCTGAAAAAGAGAAGCAGATTCTCCTATGGGGAGTGAAGTCAGCACAGGTTAAATGGGATAATCATTATTAATTTAGAGAGAATTTCATGGGTGTAGACCCTCTTATAGCTCAAGATTAGTGGGAGTTTGATATTGGAAAGAAAATCATTATCTGGATATGATTCTGATTTGTTTCCCAGTTCCAGATATGGGTTCCTTTCCACTGAGTGGATCTGATATCCAATCCAAGAGCAGTTGGTTACCCACCATGGCTGTTTGCCACTTATTACACTTGTGTGAGCATCATGTTTGATTGTTTGCTTCTGAGTAGGTTAGACCTTGAGTTGCATGGACAGATGTTGGCCACTTTCCCCCAGCAGCTCATGTAGTGCCTTTGAGCCCTAGACAGGCTATCTAGGAACTGGCTCTCTTCTGAATTCCAGTCAGGTCTCTGCATGCACCGAGCCAACAACATATGGTATATCCAGCAATAGGGTCTTACCGTTAACCTCTGGTGGGGAATCAAGTGCTTTAACAGAAATCTGTCTTGTTTTGGGAGACCTTGTAGTTCTCTTTGATCAACAGCTCATTGTGAATGTTAACAGAATTCTGGTACTGGGAGTTACAGGCCAGCATCAAGGGAAAAGGAAAAAGAAAAAGAAAGGCAGAGAGAGAAACAGGAGAAATTTAAGGTTAGGCTTCATTGCACCATCTCCAGGGTCCTTTGAATTAGGTGCTCCCCCTAAGGTCCTGTTGATGGTTTAAACTTTTAGTCTATTTTCTAGGATATAGGATTCTATGGTACCAGTGCAATTTGGGTTCAGTTTTGTGCCCCACCCACAATTCCTCCCCCCCCCCCAAGCCCTACCCTCCCAATTGTCCAGGCCTTGAGGTGTCTATCAGGTATGTCAGCAACTTGAGCTGATCCAGGTTAGGAGCCACAGATGAGTGATACTGTGTAATGATTGTCTTTCTGTGATTGTGTGAGTTTGCTGGGTATGATCTGTTCATTTGACCATTTTTCTACAAATTTCACTGTGTCATTTTTTCTTATGGCTGTGTAGAATTCCATCATGTAGATATACCACATCTTTGTTATCCATTCATACAATGATGGGCACCTGGGTTGATTCCAGTTCTTAGCTATCATGAATTGAGGAGCTATAAACATGGTTGAGCAAATATCTCTGAACTGAGATGTGGAGCTTTTAGGGTAAGTGCCAATAGGGAATAACAGGGTCTATTGGTAACTCTATATTCATCCTTTTCAGTAGTCTCCATATTGATTTCCATAGTGGTTGTACCAGCTTACATTCCCACCAACAGTGAATGAGGTTCCTTATTTCTCCAAATCCTCCCCAACATTTGTTTTCATTTGATTTTCTAATGTTTGCTATCCTACCTGGAGTAAGGTAGAATCTCATAGTTGTTTTAATTTGCATTTCCCTAATAGTTAGGGATGTTGAACATTTTCTTAAGTGTGTGTTAGCCATTTGCAATTCTTCCTCCCTATTCAGTAGTCTGCCCCACTTTTTTTTTTCATGGTAGGGTCTCACACTAGCCCAGGCAGACCTGAAATTCATTATGTATTCTCAAGGTGGCCTCGAACTCACTGCAATCCTCCTACCTCTGCCTCCCAAGTGCTGGGATTAATGGTGTGCACCACCACGCCCAGCCTGCCCCACTTTTAAAAAAAATTTAATTTATTTATTTGCAAGCAGAGAGAGAGAGAGAGAGAGAGAGAGAGAGAGAGAGAGAGAGAGAGAGAAACAGAAGAGAGGCAGAAAGATAGAGAATGGGCATGCCAGGGCCTCTAGCTACTGCAAACGAACTCCAGATGCATGTGCCCTTTGTGCATCTGGCTTACGTGGGTCCTGGAGAATCGAACCAGGATCCTTTGGCTTTGCAGGCAAACACCTTAACCGCTAAGCCATTTCTCCAGCCCCCACTTTTTTTTTTTTTTGAGAGAGAGAGAGAGAGAGGGAGAAACAGATAGAGAATGGGCATGTCAGCTGCCTCTCAGATACTGTGAATGAACTCCAGATGTGTGCACCCCCTTGTGGGAAAGTGCGGCACTGCACCCTTCCATGACTCGTCTGGCTAACAGAGGGACCTGGAGAATGGAAGGGGCATTCTTAGGCTTGGCAGGCAGGTGCCTTAACCACTAAGCCATCTCTCCAGCCTATCTGCCCCCCACTTTTGAAGTGGGTTGTTTGACCTTTTTTTTTTTTTATGGAGAGAGACAAAGAGAGAGATTGAGAGAGAGAGAGGGAGAGGGAGAGGGAGAAGAAGACAGATAGAGAATGGGTGCTCCAGCAGCCTCTCAGCTGCTGTGAATGAACTCCAATGCTTGTGCCCCCTTGTGGGCAAGTGTGGCATTGTGCCCTTGTGTCACTTTGCATCTGGCTAAACGTGGGACCTGGAGATTGGAACTGGCATTCTTAGGCTTAGAAGGAAGGCACCTAAACCACTAAGCCATCTCTCCCAGCCAGTTGTTTGATTTTTTTATTGTTTAGTTTTTGGAGTTCTTTGTAGATTCTGGATATTAGGCTTCTGTCAGTGGTACAACTGGCAAAGATTTTCTCCCAATCAGTGGGTAATCTATTGGCTCTGTTTGTGGTCTGTTTGTGCAAAAGTTTTTTAGTTTCATGAGATCCCATTGGTAGAGTGCTTGTTTAATTTCCTGGGTCTCCTGATCCGTTTCTTCTGTCTTGTCTTCCAGGTCAGAGGTTCTGTCTTCCACATGAGTAACTCTGTAAGGGGTTCTAGAGAGGTTTTTATAATTTCTATTTGATTTTTTGTTTTCTGTTGTGTAATTTTGCATCGTGTCTATCTCTTTTTTGAGGTACAATTTCAGTTCGAGTTCTGATTTTCTTGATCCTGCCTGGAATTCATTCTTACATTTGATCAAGTCTTCATTTAGCTTAATCCATTGGTTGTTGAGATCTTCCACTTCTTGACTCACCTTCAATTCACTCATGTCTCTTATGGGGGTTCTAATGTTTTCTTCAATCAAGTTAAGCCTACTGTCAAAAGCTGAATGCTCTAGGAGATGATTCTGTTCAATTTCATTGATATGGTTGTTGGTTCTTTGATAGTTTGCTTCCAGTTCAGCAATTCTTTTGATCAGGGTCTCATTGGTTGTTCTGTTTTAATTTTGGGATTGAATTTCTATTGATTTCTCTTTGATTTTATTTTTATTTATTTATTTTTAATTTTTTAAATCATTTTATTTAGTTTTTTGGAGAGAGACACAGAGAGAGACAGAGAGGGAGAGGAAGACAGATAGAGATGGGCGTGCCATCAGTCTCTCAGCTGCTGTGAACGAAATCCAGATGTGTGCGCCCCCTTGTGGGCAAGTGCAGCATTGCACCCTTGTGTCAGTTTGCATCTGGCTAAACGTGGGACCTGGAGATTGGAACCGCTGGAGATTGGAACCAGCGTTCTTAGGCTTAGCAGGCAGGTGCCTTAAAGGCTAAGCCATCTCTCCAGCCCTCTTTGATTTTATTTGCTGCTTCCATTGTAGAACTAGGCATCCTTGGTGAAGATTGCTCAGTTTTCTGAATTTCATTGGCTTTTTTGCATTGTGGTCTATCTTGAGGAGATGTTTTATTCTATTGAGGAGGAATCAAGTATTTGTTCTTATAGGATCTTCAGCGGGTGTTCTGTTTTAAATATGAACGGGATTGGTATATTGGTGTATGCTGGGGTTATAACCACAGATGTATATAGTTTGTGGAGATTGGGGTGCATCAAAGGTACCTGGTGAACTGGGAGCTCTGGCCTACTCACTCCACTTGCACATACTCTGTAGCACACGAGGATCATGGGTTGGGGAACCAGGCACCAGGAAGTTGGAGAACAAGAGGCAAGAGGCCCGCTTCTACAGTGGCCCATGCACCCTCTGATTCAGGTGGATAGGGATGTTGGTACCCAGTGGGCAGTCAGGGTACCAGAGCAAAAGGCCCACTTCCACAGACTTCCTCTCCCCTCCACAGGGACCGTGGCCTCCCAAACCAGGCACACTGAGACCTACCAGGACCAGGGAACTGGGATAAGGCAGGAAACAGGGATCTGGCCTACTCACTTCATGCTGCTGCACCTGCACACCCTCCAGCACAGGGTATCGGGACCAGGCGACAGGGAGGAGCTGGGAAACAGGGATCTGGCCTACTCATTCTGTACTGTGCACACACACCCTCCAGTGCAGGGTACTGGGACCAAGGAACTGGAAGGGGCTAGGGAACCGGATGCTTCCTCTTTTAAAATTTGGAAAAGGAAGTCTAAAGAAAAATGAACCCAAACAAAAACTATTGGCACAGAGCCTGGCATGAAACTCAGCTTAGTAAATCAGAGTTCTAGAAAATTCCAAGACATTGCCATTCAACCATCCCTGGTGTTGTTTTTGTAAACAGAAGTAAAGAACATTTCTTTAGCAATGCAAAGATAAACTCGCAAACCACAACAGTGGCATCATTAACCATGAAAGCATTAGTGACATCCCACTCAAGTTTAGGATAAAGATAAGGACGCCTCTGTCTTTATTATTACTTGCTAATGCCCTGGAAGTTTTAGCAATGAAATTAAATAAGAAGATAAAAATAAGGGTCATAAATATTTCCAAAGAGAAAATATTATCATCATAATTTTCAGGGAATATGGTTTTGTAGTTTGACTATTTCAAAAAGAATCATCTGAAAATGTCTTATCACTCACAAATGAGCAGGTAGCAGCCTCAGAGTATGACACATAATGTGAGTTGTGGTTTCCTAAGACAGATTTTTAGAGCACACCATGGAAATATATTTCACATATCAAAGCAACAAAATTCATGGGAATAAACTTAAGAAATATTCAAGATTGATACAAAGAAAAGTAAAAAAGTTTTATAGAGGAGCCCCACATGAGACTTAAACACTTAAAGACACGAGACTTCTTAGGAAGAATCTGTAACATAAGATTTCAATTGTTCCAGCCAATCTATAAATGGCAGAATTCTAACAAACTCAATGACCTTTATTTTCTTAAGCAAATCTTGACAAAGTTATTAATAATTTTCCTTGGAAGACTTTATGTAGAAATTTCTGGAGAAGAGTAAGTACTTCCCCATCAGATAAAGGCCATAGTTAATATTAGTTAAAAGTCTAATAATTAAAACAAACTTTCCAGGGAAGAAAATTTCCAAGGCCTGAGAAGGCATGAATGAATACCAACATGTGTGAGGGTTTATTATTGATCACAGAGGCTGCTCAGACAATTGGAAAAGAACTAATGAATAAATTACATCTAAGTTACATTCTTTTGACAAGATACATATAACAACAAATCTCAGCTTTTAATTTTGTATATTTTGAATTATGATTTTGATTTATTATTATTAACATATTTTGTATGGATACATCATGTGTTGGTACCTCTTTTCCCTCATCCCTGCCCCCATTCCATGGGAGACCCTCCTCAGTGGGGTTGCAGGTATTCCCTATGGGGTTTTGGGTTGTATATTTTATTCTCAATCTCATTGACTAACCTTACACACTACACACACACACACACACACACACACACACACACACACACACACACAATTTCCTGTAGCATTTGAAAGTAAGCTGCAGGCAATGCAAAGTATTTATCCTTAAAAATACTTCAGTGGGGCTGGAGAGATGGCTTAGTGGTTAAGGTGCCTGCCTCCTAAGCCTAAGAACGCTGGTTCCAGTCTCCAGCAGTTCCAATCTCCATGTCCCACATTTAGCCAGATGCAAAGTGACACAAGGGCGCAATGCCGCACTTGACCACAAGGGGCCACACTCATCTGGATTTCATTCACAGCAGCTGAGAGGCTGCTGGCACACCCATCTCTATCTGTCTTCCTCTCCCTCTCTCTCTGTCTCTCTCTGTGTCTCTCTCACAAAAAAATTCTTCAGTGACATTTTTCCAAAAAGTAAGGGCTTAATTCATAATTCATATTCTAATATTGTGAAAATTCCCTAAGATAGTTGTTATATAGCCATTTCCTCCCCTCCATCAAATCTGGACCCACTCATAGCTTTTAGTCATCAGGCTTTTAACATCTTCCATCTGGACTAACCCTTCAGCCTTTCATTGTCTTGCTTAGCACTAATATGTGTGTTTATGTTTTAATATACAGGGCAATTGTTTTTGAAGGATCTCCTTTAACGTGTGTGCCTGATGTTTCTTCATAACTGGAGACAGATAGCATGTTTTATGGACAGTATAAGGCCTGTTGTGTTCTTGCTGCATCACCTTCAGCAGGCATCCACAGAGGAGGTCACCTTCCATCACTAATGATGGTTTTGTTTGCTTTGTTTTGGTTTTGGTTTTAGGGACAGGGTCTCCTTCTACAACCCTGGATGACTTAGAATCTCGTTACATGGACCAGGCTGACCTCACACTTGTGGAAATCCTCCTACATTGCTCCCGAGTCCTGGTATTACAGGTGTGTGTCACTACACTCAGCTGATGATCTTAACTTTGATTATTTGACTAAGAAGTGTTTGACTTGTTTCTCTAGTGTGAAATTATGCTACTTCCTTTTGGGATTAATACAAAATCTGTGTGGTAGATATTTGAAGGCTGTGTGAATATCCTATTGTCTATTTTCATCTAACCTAATTATTCCTAGGACTGTAACAAGGTGATGCTTTTCTAACTCTTAATAGTCCTTTCATATTTGCTAGTTGGCATTTTACTATAAGAAGGAACTTTGCCGCTTGGGTTGTGGTATAATCCTGTCATCCCAGTACTTGGAATGGTGAGACAGGAGTACAAATTTGAGGGTAGCCTGGGCTACAGAGTGAGTTCAAGGCCAGTCTGAAGTACACAGTATGAGCCTGTCTTGCAAAGCAAAGCAAAACATAAAAAGAAAGTCCTTTCTTCCTTCCTTCCTACTTCTTTTTTTCCTTTCCTGTCAGTAATTCTGGATTCTTATGTTATCAAAAGCCATTCTCCATTACCATCTTTAATCATTTTGATGCTCAAATTGTCTTAGGTTGGGCGAGTAGTTCCTCTGCCTTTTTGCCATGTTCCCATCATTTTCTGAGCACTTCTTTGCTCTCTAGCACAAGATGTATTGGCTTTAATTTGTACTTTCCCTGCCCCATATTTGGAATCAGCCATTTTCCTACGGGACACTAGTTCATTTGTCTGGGAAATGATGTTGAGAAATAAAGATCTTAACACAATTAAATATTCAAAATTTCACAATAAAGATCCATTAATGAATAGTTATATATCTGTGGGTTAAAAGGACTTTTAAAGATACTATGAAAGGCCAACTGCATAGTTTTAACTATACAGATATTGAGGAATTTCTTTAGGCCACCTTCATAAACAATGTTGAGAGCTCCTACGATTCACTCTTCAGATTTCTTTTCTTTTCTGCCCCTCCCTTAGAGGCACCATCTGATATTTTAGCTTTAAGGACTGTCTATGTTCTGAGGATTAACACGTTTGCACTTCCAGTGTCCTCTTGTTTGGACCCAGACATGTTTAACATCCCAATTCACATGTCTACTCAATTGCCCCTGTGCTTTTCAAGCAGCTATCCTTTTCCTGGCATGTTTCTCTCATGCTATCATGCAGGTCAAAAGGTTTGGATTCATTCTTGAATATCTTCTTTTCTTTATATCCTGCCAATTCTATCAATTTATTTTTGCTTTTGTGAATGTGTGTGTGGCTGAATGTGTGTATACATATTTGTATGTGAGTGTGTGTGTATATGTCATTCCTTGGGTACATCATCTACCTCTTTGGCTTGGAGCTCACTGAGAGACTGACTAGGCAGCAAGCCCCAGAGTTCTGCCTGTCTCCAACTCAGAGAAGAGCCCAGAGAAGAGACTGAAGGGTCACTTTTCTTCCCAAGAGTGTCTGCAGTACACTGTACATATAGCCAGTGCCCTTGTGTCAGCTACTGGGGAGAGGAGACCGGAGTGAAAGTTTGCTCTCTTGTTATCTCAGATTTGCTTATTGGCCTCAAATATTTATTATCTGCTTCTTTCATGGAATATATTTATGGTTTTTGTTATTTTGTTCCCCAATATTTTTTCTCCATCTAATAGAGTATCAAGCACACAGTAGGTGCTCAATGTCTACTAATAGATACATGACATGTGATAAAGTAGAACAATGTAAGAGGGCGGATGATGAAAGTTTGTAGGAAATAAACAAGAGAAAATCGTTGTAGTTTGGGCTTACATAAATTTTTTTTTTTTTTTTTTTTTTTGGTTTTTCGAGGTAGGGTCTCACTCTGGTCCAGGCTGACCTGGAATTAACTATGTAGTCTCAGGGTGGCCTTGAACTCTCGGCGATCCTCCTACCTGTGCCTCCCGAGTGTTGGGATTAAAGGCGTGTGCCACCACGCCCGGCCATAAAGTTTTTTTTTTTTTTTGAAACAACATGCAGTAAATGAACATAGGAAAAGAAAGTTGATAGAATAATTCTCACTAAAATTAAAGAGCTTTCCTCTTCAAAAGACATTGTTACAAAAATAAGGGGTTATAGGTATAGCTTAATGGTAGAGCACATACTAACATGTACAGGCCTGGGTTTAATTTCTAGCACGAGGGAGAGGGAGAGAAGGAAAGAGAGAAGAGTGATGAGAGGAGAGGAGAAGAGCAGAAAAAGTAAGTCATGGAATGAGAGATTATATTTACTAAACATGTATCTGGCCAAGGACTTGTATCCAGAATATTCAAAGAACTCCTGCAACCAATAATAAGACAAAAAGCCTTTTAAAAATGAGCAAAATTTGAAGAGATAATTCTTCAAAAAACATATGAGGGCTGGAGGGATGGCTTAGGAGTTAAGGTGCTTGCCTGCAAAGCCAAAGGACCCAGGTTTAATTCCCCAGTACCCACGTAAGCCAGATGCACAAGATGGTGCATGCATCTGGAGTTCATTTGCAGTTGCTGGAGGCCCCAGCACACCCATTCTCTCTCTCTCTCATCTCTCAAATAAATAAATAAATATTTAATAAAACATATGAATGGTGAATAAACATACAAAAAGATGTTTGATCTCAGTATTTTTAGTGAAATACAAATTAAAATCACAATAAGATCCCACTTCATACTCATTAGAACTAAACTTAAAAGATTGATAGCCGGATGTGGTGGTGCATGCCGGTAGGATATTGCTGAAGAGGCAGAGGCAGGAGGATCAGGAGTTCAAGGCCAGCCTGGGCTACACATTTTCCAGGTATAGTGGTGCATGCTTTTAGTCCCAGCACTTGGGAGGCAGAGGTAGGAGGATTGCTGTGAGTTTGAGGCCACCCTGAGACTACATAGTGAATTCCAGGTCAACCTGGGCTAAGGCAAGACCCTACCTTGAAAATCAAAAACAAAAACAACAACAACAAAAATATTGATAATGCCAAATGCTGTCAAGTACAATCAGCTACAAAGCTGGTCCATTACTTGGGAATGTAAGACAAAGATAATGGCCGACATCTGTCCAAACAATGTGTGGTATAAGATACCCAGCAGGAAAAAACCTGACGTAATACTCAAACAAGTGCAGTAGTGGCACACAGCCATGGTGGGTAACCAACTGCTCTTGATTTGGCTAATAGATCCACTCAGTGAAATGAAACTCATTGCTGGAACTGGGAAATAAGTCAAAACCATGTATAAAAAATGAGCTCAGTCTCCAAGATCAAGATACCACCAAATGTGGGCTAGAAGAGGGCCTACACATATAAAATTACCTCCAAAACATCTATGGCCATCCCTTCTATCTAGTACTAACTTCTCTCTCCGTTGGAGAATTTGCTTATCTTTTTCAGATGGACGACGAACTTGAAGGGAGGATCAGCTAACCACACTTCACCAGGGCCCCAGCTGAAACCATAGAGTATTGCAGGGGAAGGGCAAGAATACAGCGTTCTTGGGGATTACGACACCAGAAAAAGGCTGAAGGAGATAAACACAGAGAACATCCAACTCCAACTAAGCCAGATATCCAGAGACACAGAGGCTCCCAAAACCTTATCACTGAAGTAGAACTAAAATGACCCCAATGTGGCTCAGGGAAATTCACAGAAGAGGGGGCGGAAAGAATGTTAGAGCCACAAGTTGGGGCATTATGCAGAGACTGGGGCCTACCCCCCAGAACTCTTGACTACCCCCACAATCCATGACCCACATTCCCCATTGATGAGGGTCCCTTTGGAAGAGGGAGGACAGGGAGGAGGATAACGGAGCCAACACTATGAATGTAAAATCAGAATAATATAAATAAAAAATAAATTATAAAAAAGCATGATTGTAAAGGTACAGCTCCCCTTTAACTTGAAGCACAGAAATCCGGTGCGACCCCCCACGATGTATTTACCAAAGAGGAAAACACACATTCACTCAGATACTTGTAGGTGAATGTCCATAGAGTTTTTTTCATGAATGACCCCAAAATGGAGGGGCACAGGATGTAGCACAGTGGTAGAACATTTCCCTAACATATTTAAGACTGAATTTCTTTTTCTTATGTGTGAGAGAGAGGGAGGGGGGAGAGAACCGGCACACAAGGGCCTCCAGCTATTGCAATCGAATTCCCCTTGTGCATATGTGCGACCTTGTGTGCTTGCATCACTGTGTGTCTGGCTCACATGGGACCTGGAGAGTCAAACATGAGTCCTTAGGCTTCGCAGGTGAGCGCCTTAACCACTAAGCCATCTCTCCAGCTGAAGGCCCTGGGTTTGGTCCTCAGTACTGCCATAAAAACAATCCCAATCTGGAAAGAATCCAAGTGCCTGTAAACAGGACAAGGGCTGACAGGGTGGAGAATTTCCATGTACTATTACTCCACAGCAAGAGTGCAAAACATGGATGCATCATGCCACATAAGTGAAGCGAATGCAAAGCCCACATGTTTTATGATTCCTCCATTTGAAATTCTAGAACTGGTAAAGTTATCATGACAGAAAGAATGTCAGAGGTTGTCTGGGACTGAAGGCCTCTAGAGGAGGGGACTGTACAAAAAACACAGGGAGACATTTTAGGTCATGGAAATGCTTTATATCTTGGTGATTATAATGGACTGATGACTGTGTGGTGGTTTGATTCAGGTGTCCCCCATAAACTTAGGTGTTCTGAATGCTAGGTTCCCAGCTGATGGAGATTTGGGAATTAAAGCCTCCTGGAGGCAGTGTGTTGTTGGGGGCGGGCCTATTGGTATTATAGCCAGTTTCCCCTTGCCAGTGGTTGGCACACTCTCCTATTGCTGTTGTCTACCTGTTATTGGTGAGGGGGTGATATCCACCCTCTGCTCATGTCATCATTTTCCCTTACCATCATGGAGCGTCCCCTTTAATCTGTAAGCCAAAATAAACCCCTTTTCCCCCCAAAGCTGCTCTTGGTCAGGTGATTTTTGCCAGCAAAACTGACTTCAACAGATTGTATATAAATACCAAATCATTTCCAAAACTAAATTTACAATATTTTATGTGCATAAATTATACCTCAATAAATATGATTATTTAAATGAAGGGAGGAAAGTATAAAATGATAGAACAACAATCAAAGGAGAAAGGACTGTAAGAAAAATTTTCTGCTCATCCTTATGGATCAAGATGGGAACTTGAGGGGATCTGACCCCCCAGACAGGGCTTTGAGTGAGAAAGTAGCTTCAAAGGGATGCCTCAGTTGACACTATCAGAGCCTCTTTCAGGGCTCCATGAGTCTTGGGAAAAGAACTGCCCAGGGCAAATCTTTCCCATTAAAAGCTGTAAAATAGTAAAAATAGGGATCCAGGAGCATCACCAGAGAAAGGAGAAAAGAACCTAACAAGTAAAACCAACACAGAAACTATCTCAGGAAAAAAGTTACTTTATTTTATTTTTTTAATTTTAAATATTGTATTTATTTATTTGTGAGAGAGAGAAAGAGAGAGAGAGAGAGAGAGAGAGAGAGAGAGAGAGAGAGAATGGGTGTGCCAGGGCCTCCAGCCACTACAAACGAACTCCAGATGTGTATGTCCCCTTGTGCATCTGGCTTACGTGGGTCCTGGAGAATTGAGCCTTGAACTGGGGTCCTTAGGCTTCACAGGCAAGTGTTTAACCACTAAGCAATCTCTCCAGCCCTATTTTTTTTAATTTGTAAATTTTTTTGTTTTATTTTTATTTATTTATTAGCAACAGACACAGAGAGAAAAAGAGTTACTTTAGGAAACATAGGAACATTTCAGATAAAATACCCTGTGCATTATTTCAAAGGAATGCACAAGAAACATAAACTGCTAAGAAGAAAAAGGAAGATCTCTGAGAAGCTATGGGAAGAGACTGCAGAGCCAGCCATGGTGGTCCACACCAGTAATCCCAGAACTTGGGAGGTAGAGGCAGAAAGATCAGGAATTCAGGGCCACTTTTGACTATTTTGCAAGCTGAAGACCAGCATGGACTACATGAGACCTTGTCTCAAAAAATAAAGAAAGAAATAGGCTGGAGAGATGTGAAAGGTAATATGACAAATTGGAGAAATGTAAGACAATAAGAAATCTGTTGAAAAGACCTTGTTGGCAATTACAAGAATAGAATGGATTTTTGAAAGTTGGAATCAGATGCATAATAGATGCCAGATAAAAATATGCTAAAATAAAATGGAGAATAAAAGCAGAAAAATTAAGCCGGGCATGGTGGCGCACGCCTTTAATCCCAGCACTCGGGAGGCAGAGGTAGGAGGATCATCGAGAGTTCGAGGCCACCCTGAGACTACATAGTGAATTCCAGGTCAGCCTGGACCAGAGTGAAATCCTACCGCGAAAAACCAAAAAAAAAAAAAAAAAAAAAAAAAAAGTAGAAAAATTGGTAGTCAAGATAGATAGTCCAGTATAAGCTCAATTGTTATCTCAACAGTAGACAGAATAAGCACAATAAAGTTCAAGAACAGGAAAACTGTTCTATTAAAGACGACTGAGGTAGATGTGGAATTTGAAAGGGTGTATTATGTTACAGAAAGGGCCACATCCCTGTGAAGTAATGAAGTAATGGAATGGAGAGACTCACATGGCCATCCAAGCAGAAAACAAGTTCACTCACAGGAACACACAGTTTGCCTCAGGCAGATCGCCAGTGACACTCAGTTGTAACAAGTGGTGAGTTATTGTCTGCAGAGCTCTGAAAGATAGATGAACCAACAAGTTTTCATTTAGTCAAGCTGTCACTCGAGTATAAAGACAGTAGTCATTCACAAACATGATATGAAAATATGCCAGGACTGTTGCACCCATAAATATTTCTTGAAAAACTACCTTGTGATGGCATCCAGTTAATCAAGAAATGACTCTAAATAAAGAACTCTTGTATGATGAAACCCTTTACACTCAAGGGTTGATGATGAACCTTGAGTAAATTAACATATAGGACCTTTATGTTATTATAATATTGACAGTGCAAAGTTGCAAGCCATTAAGGTTTTGGTTTTGGGGACTGCTTGTTACTGCAGCCTAAACTAGCACAAACTCACCGATACACCAACGCTAGTCTATAAACCAGGGTCTATTTGAGTGAGGGACCATTTTTACCTTCTTTTTGCATGTTAATGTATATATGGTATGCAGGGTGTGTGTGTGTGTGTGTGTGTGTGTGTGTATGCCAGAGGTATGTGGACATATTAGGTGTCTTCCTTTATCACTTTACATTATTTATGGAGACAGGTTTTCTTACTTTATCCTAGAGCTTGTGATTTGACTAGTCTAGATAGCTAGCTTTTCCTAGAGATCTTTTCTATGTCTTGAGCATTATAATTACAGGTGGGCTTCCATGTAACCTAGCATGTATTGTGGAGTTATGAACTGGTCCTCACACTTATTCAGCAAGTGCTTTATCCACTAAGCCATCTCTCCAGCCCCCAGATTAGAAAATTAAAAAGATCCACATGTGGCTTGGTTGCCTTGGAGAGGCTAAATGAATCGAACACTGAATGGCATAGTATACTTAAACACATGCTTGGTCATGTTCCAAGAATTCATATCTTGTCTTTGGGGAAGAAAGTACTATAAGTAAATCCTAAATATCTGTTTCACTAAAACTCAGAATGATAAAACAGTGAGTATTGACTGCCCATCCCAAAGAGTAATACAAAAGGATGGGAGATATTCTATGCTACTTTGTCCTGGGCCCTATGTTACTTTTGCATCTTGAACATTCCAGAATGTTGGCTGCCTACTAGAAATGTCAGAAGCAGATGCCATACTTTGGGTGGAGCTCAGAGCCTAGTCATACCAAGTGGTTGTGCAGAGCTCTAGGTCAGATTGGGGATCTTTCCAGACGCAGGATGTAGGATGACTATAAACATTCTCAACAATGAAGGGCATTTGCAGGCATGGTATGTGGAAATGTTTAGCAATGTACAGCCAAGGCAGCTCTATCTAGAAGTCCTCGTATGTCATTCAGGACTTTATTGCATCTCTATATTTTGTTTCCACAGTATTTACCTCTTTCTACAGCTGGCAGGTCTTGTGTTTGCAAAAGGGCTGTTTCTAGAACAGGTGAGAAAGAAAACCATGCAACACAGTTCTTGAACTTCATCCAAATTATGCCAAGCTAGGCCAATATCTGTGGAAGATAATGATGTTATAAAAATGGGCAAGACTAATTGTGCTCAGCCAGGGGACACTGGCCATGTATGGAACATACAGTCAAAATGTAGGCATATGTGTGACTAGCATTTAGTAGATAAGGGCTGGCAATTGTGCTAAATGTCCGACATTGCACAGGACAGCCCCACCCTCCCCCTGACTGGCCCAGAATGTCAATAGTGCTGTAATTGAGAAACCCTGCCTTAGATTTAGGACCCCCTTAGGGTTGAGGTTGGGTCAGAGCTATTCAGATAGTTTGGTTGGTTACACAGCTAGAAGGGGTGAGGAAGATATGCATGCTAGGATGGTCATATGCTCTTATAAAGGTGCCCAGCACCTAGGTGGCAATTAGAATTGTGTGGACATGAATGAGACACTCTTGGGGACTCTTAGAAATGGCTGGAGTAGAGATTATTATTATTATTATTATTATTATTATTATTACTATTGAGATTTTAAGATGTTAAAATCCTTTTTTTGAGAGAGAGACAGAGACAGAGAGAATGGGCGCACCAGGGCTTCTCAGCCACTGTGAATGAACTCCAGAGCGTGCGCCCTCTTGTGTGCATGTGCGACATTGTGCGCTTGTGTCACTTTTGTGTTTGGCTAAATGTGGGACCTGGAGATTCGAATGGGCATTCTTAGGCTTCACAGGCAGACACCTTAACTGCTACGCCATCTCTCCAGCCCAAGATGTAAAACTCTTATGCTGGGCGTGGTGGCACACACCTTTAATCCCAGCACTTGGGAGGCAGAGGTAGGAGGATCGCTGAGAGAGTTCAGGCCACCCTGAGACTACATAGTTAATTCCAGGTCAGCCTGGACCACAGTGAGACCCTGCCTTGCAAAACCAAAAAAAAAAAACCTCTTATGTGACGGGCCACAGAAATCTAGGTTATGATCAAGACAATGACCTCATTTGCTCCCAGAGCCTGATGAGGCCCTGGAAAACCAGATTACAGCTGTAAGATCTTGGAACATGGTCTGGAGGTTTGGGGTACCATTTCCTATTTGAGGAGTTAAAGGTGACTCAGTATGATGAGGGCTAAGTTCTGGTGCAGGGCCTCAAATGTGAGATCTGGCCAGGGATAGTTTGCCTCCGGGATCTTACAAAAGGGAGTGGTATCATCAGATTTGCATTTTATACAAACCTCTCCTGTGTGGAGGTTGTATTGTAGTGAGGGTGGAGATGCGGGATGATCTGAAAAACCAGTTATGAGACTACACAGGACCCTGGTGAGGTGAGAAGACACCGTTTCCCAGGAGGAACTGGAGAGAAGAAGCTGGTCTGAGCATTTCTAGGAAGAGATGGCTACAGAATATTGAGACGGGTTGCATGAGGAAGATAAAGGAAGAAACACTTTCTACCTCATAGGTGGGCTGGGTGTTGGAATACCTAGCAGAGGAACAACAGAGCACAAGAGACAGGAGAGGTGGCACAGAGGGAGAAGACAATGCCTTGCTTTGAACCTGTTGGCTTGGAGGTACTGGTGGGATTTGGATCCTGAGATAGTCCATGACACTGTGCCCGTGGAAACGGATCTGTGAGAAAGAGCCCTGCTAGAGGGCAGAATGCTGACTCTTGAGACAGACTAGGGACAGGGACTCTGAAGGAGGGCTGTGAGGGAAATGTACAAGAGGAGACAGGAATTAATGTGAGAGGAATTTTGGAGAAACAGGGAGTTGCCAAGTATGAAATACCATGGAGAAATCACACCTGGAGATTGCTAGTGAGTTGAACAGTCTTCCTGCAGTGATAGAGACAGAAGTCCTAGCGCCCAGCACTGGGAAGAGGGTGGAGTTGGAGATGGAGAGGTAGTAAACTGAACTCCTCTATGAGATGAGGGTTAGGAAAGGAATCAGAAAGAGATGGTGACAGAGGGGAAGGGAAAACTGGACTGACCAGAGATTCATAGAGTTCTGGAAGCTACTTCCACTAAATAAACACCAAATCCTCAGAAAAACTGATGGTGAGCTAGACAATGAAACTAATAAAGAGTTTCTACTGAGTGAAAATGACTATAGTGTTCACATAAACTTAAAAAGTAAATGCCTTTAGGGGCTGAAGAGATGGCTTAGTGGTTAAGGCATTTGCCTGCAAAGCCAAATGATCCTGGTTCGACTCTCCAGGACCCACGTTAGCCAGATGCACAAGGGGGTGCATGCATCTGGAGTTCATTTGCCATGGTTGGAGGCCCTGGTGCACCCACCCTCTCTCTCTCTCTCTCTGCCTCTTTCTCTCTCATAAATAAAATAAAATAAAATAAATAAAATAAAATAAATAAAATAAAATAAATAAATAAATATAAAAAACACTTAAAAAAGTAAATGCAAAAAATGAGTAAATGCCTTCAATCCTACATTTTTGGCTTTGGTTTAGTAATGCTTTTTCTTGTTATAAAAGCAATATAATACTACTTTAAATTTAAATAGTAATAGCAGGATACTATTATACCACAGTATATTAAATGTTTATTGATATAGTAAAAACATATAAATATATGTGAAATAATTTTTATAATTTTTTAAACCCTCTTCCATCCAGTAAGGCTATTTGTTGTTTATTGAAACTTTCAGATTGGGAGAGAATGAATGGGGGGAGATGCTGAAGGACAGGGGAAGAATGACAACCTTGGTTCCAATTCATGGCCCTTCTAGAACATTTCAATTTCTGTTTAAAGAGGTCTAGGGACACCTCTGATTTCCAGGACATTTGGACAGGAGAGATGACCAAGACCAAGGGATGAGCCAGCTTTTTCCAGTTGCATTCACCAGCTTTCTCCAGACAGACAGAGAGAGAAAGAGGCAGATAGACAGAGAGAGAATGGGTGCACCAAGGCCTCCAGCCACTGCAAACTAACTCCAGATGCATGCGCCACCGTGTACATCTGGCTTTCGTGAGTCCTGGGGAATCAAGCCTCGAATCGGGGTCCTTGGGCTTCACAGGCAAGTGCTCAACCCTGAAACCATCTCTCCAGGCCCTGATTTTTCCATATCTTATCAGTGCTGGTTTATGTTTATGTTTCAAAATCCATAGTGGTGATACACTGAAAAACAGTCTATAGTAGAGTCATTTCTCCATAGAGGCTGAGAAGTTTGGATTTGACCTTGTAAAATACATGACTAGCTCACTGAAACAGATCTTCTCTCCGGAAAATTGTGCAAGTGAGGTAACTCACAGAATTCAAGCCAAAGGAGAAGCAGGGCAAGAAAGGGGAAGAGGGGTGTCTGCTTCTGAAGTGGGGAAGATGAAGGTGAAACTCCCCAGCCATGCTGAGCCAGTCTTGGGTGTCTGAATGTCAGTTAGTATCAGCCTTCATCCCTCACAGGCCTGGCTGAATCCTTTCAGGGTCAGGCTTTTCTTCTGAGTTACCTGAGCAAGGCCTTGATCCTAGATAGCACTCTAGGGCAAAGGACTGTACACAAAAGGAATTGAAGGGAAAGACGGTGGTCACCTGAATAGAGATCTCTTCAGAATGTTTCACCCCATTTAATGATTCCAGTAGCTATGGAGACAAAGACATAGATGATATGTTTATCAAATGGGGTTATGACCCAGGACTGAGGAGGATTAATAATGGAGTATTTAGGTCAAAGATCAAGGAGATCTCATTAGTCTAGAAAGATGGGCCACATGACATGTGATGACTCTTGAGGTGGATGAATGGAGGGCGCTCCTTCTTCCCTGATTGCAGCATCCCACAGCACCACAGTTCTATTGAGAAATATTTGACATGTCTCTGGGCTGTGGGAAAATAGCCCATAGGGTGAAGGAGATACTCTAAAGGAATAAAAGCAAAACATACTCAAATCCTTCAATGATGAGCGTATGGTCTCTGTTCAGCCTCCACCAATGGTCCAGAACAAAGCTGTCCTCGGGGGCTATTAAATAAATAGCCAGTGGAGAGGAGAAAGGGGCCCATGGTGTTCAAACATCATCCTAATCTCTATTCCTTCCTTCACCAAACACTCACTGGTCTAGCACTATGGTAGAGAGTCAACCTAGTGGGGGATGGGAAAGCAGAAAAGTTTCACAGAAAGCTTATATCTTGAGGAAGAAGGAGTGTCCTTTTGTCACTCTGGATTAGGAACAAGATGCAGGAGGCATCCTGGTTTTCAGGAGTGGAAAGTTCGCACTGGCTGGCAGTGTGTGTAAAAAAGCCAAGAGCACAGGAGGGAAGGAGAGGTCATTGGTCAGTATTGCTGTGTGGGGCATCCTGGGGCACAGTAAAGGAGGCAGGAGGCTGGGGTGTCTGGGTCCATGTGTTTCCCTGAGGGCCTATTCAGGGTAGAGGGAGGCTGTGGTCAGGGGGCGAGTTGCAGAGCTGACAGTTTAGGTGGTACAGCTGCTGGACACAAACAAGGCCTTTCACCTCCTCCCCAGCTGAGCCTACCTTCTCTCTCCATTTCTTCCTGCCTCTGATAGAATAGGTTCTGGGCCTTGTAGGGGACCAAGTAGCTCAGGGCATCTTCTCAGGAGCCCAAGCCTCTGGAGATGAAACCCTAGCAGCACTCAGAAGGCTGTCTCCTTTAGATGTCCTTCTCAGGTTATGGGGAACTGGTGGATTGCCCACACCTTACCGCTTGCCAGGGAGCTATGTACCAGGGTTGCGGGTCTGCCTCCTAGTCTTTGTGTTAGCCTTGATGCTTGTGGATGGTTCTTGTTCCTATCTCTGACCTTGATGTTTCTGGACCATGTGTTACCTGTGATGAAGATGGTTTCCTCCCCCCAAACCTGGGGCCTTCCATGATTCATCACCTGAAGCACACTGAGCAAAAGTGGGGCTGGAGGCGATGTGGCTGAGTAGCTGTCTAGGGGTTGGACAGAGTCCTCACCTGGAGGTATCCCGAGGTGAGACCACTTCTGCCCCTGCAGCCTGAGATGGGTCTGGGTCCCATGCCTCTACAGTTGGCTTTTCTAGCCCCCTGGGTATCTGCTTGGGTGCAGGACGGATTACCCAATTTCATCCTACATTCTCTTTTAAAGGGAGCTACTGCTTATGTGGGAGGTAACAAAGATTGTTCAGGTAGACTCAGGAGTCCTATTGGTTGATCCCTGCGTTCAAGTTCTAGATTTTCATGTGCCCGCAGAGCAACCACAGGCCTGTTTTCAATCTCTTTGAATGTCCATTTCCATTTGCAGGATGGGGTTAATGACTATTCTGATGGAAGGGGGAGATTTAGGAGCTGGCACATGTGAAGTCTCCACAATGGTGTGGGGTAGAATTTTAGCCTTCACTGCTTCTAGCAGGTAGCCCCTGGCTCTTGTCTGCTCTAGGCACCCTCTGTCCTGGAGCTGTCTGCAGAGTAGGCAGACAGGAGTCAGCACATCTCTGGACTTCCCCCACAATGAGGGTGGAATGTGCATGTGTGTAAATGGAGCTGATCCACAAAGCTGATCCTGTAATGCACATCGTTCATCTGCCGAATCCCAAAAGGAAACAAATACAAACAAGCTTTATACACAAAGACAGTGTTAAAAAGGAATACAAACCCATGAGCCGGTCTGAACTGGAACTGATGATTTTCTTTCAATCTAAACAAGAACCTTGGCCCCACCCCACCCCCAATTCCTTCCAAGGTCTGGATGCTGGTGGCTGCCTGAACCTCCCTTCCTACCTTTCCCCCCCCTCCACATGCTTGCATTTACCAGCTGTGGGGTGCTCTTCCAGCTGCCAGATCTTCTCTTGAGATGCTGACTGACTGGGAGGACAGACAACATGTCTTTGCCCCTTGGGAGGGACAGAGTTTAACAGACACAGTTCCCCTCCAGATCCAGGAACTGTGAGCCTGTGGGTGGGTGTTGGGGCACAATAGGATGACACCTATGAAGACCCCAACAAAGGGACATTGCACAAATGTGCAACTTTTCAGTGAAGCCCAGAGTTCTCACACCCTCCCTCCTTCCCATTTTTCCTTCTTCCCTCCCTCCTTCCTGCTCCCCAATCCCTTTTGATTTTCAGGAGCTTGGGCAAAGGCCACCTCAGAGAAAGAGTCTTACTTTCTTCTGATCCAACTTTGGCTTGAAGTTGCCATTTCTAGTCTTGGCTCTTCCTTTCTTCCAGCACATGGGGCACCCAGTCCCCATCTCTATCCCAAGATAAGACTCCCCAGATCTCATCTCCTACCTTCTCACCATGTGTTGCTGCTTGAGTTTCTTTATCTTTGGTCTGCCCAGCTCAAGGCTGTGCCCTCTCATGTCATGCAGAAACCCTCTCTGGCAGCAAACCTATAAATATCATTGCCTGTTTCTAAGAGATGGACAGGAAGTGGCAATGCAAAGTCAGGGAGTCCTGAGCAGTGGTTCTGGCACTGTCTGTCTTTGGGGAGCCCTGATGTCTGTCTGCCAGGGATAACTGTATGGGGTGGGGTCTGCCTCTTTCCCTTCTGATTCCTCCAATACCTAGCTCTAATGAAAGAAAACCATGTTCCACCTCAGGCTGTCCCCACCTCAGAATGACCTGCTTAAAGATGGAGTGTTTAACTCCCCAGTGATGGTGGAGGACTAAAAGCAGATTAGAATGTCGAACCTTGTTTTTTTTTTCCTTAAATGAAGTCTGTGGGGTGGTAAAGTGGGCAGGAAGTCTCTGTGGGAGTCTGTGCTGAGGGTCCTACACTCCAGTGGAGAAGCCCACACAGTTCCCTTCCTGGGTTCTAGGAGTGTGTGTATGTGATCCAGTTTTTCTAAGAAAGTAACATACATATGGCCTCAGGGGGTGGGGGACCTGTTGCATAGTAATCCTGGGGTAACCATGACCATGGGAGATTTGTCCTCCCAGCCAAGCATCATTTCTTGTGAACATGGAACTTTGCACGTCCATACTACATGCAGCAGACATGCTGAGGGAGGCTGTGAGTCATAGGCAGGTAGGAGAGGCAGCAGGGGAGGCACCTCATGCTGCCTTAGGCCTCTATGCCCATCAGAACCTTCTGCATTTATAAGGTCCAGAAGCCCAGGCTTTCTGGGCTGTCCCTGTATAGCCCCTCTGCCTGAGGCCCAGCTGGCTCTAGTCCCAATGCCAGCACTAGTCAGGCCAGCCTGAGAAGCAGCAGCAGAACAATGCATGACTCAGAGTTCTGTGCTTCTGTTGTGGGTTCTAATTTTAGGACATTCCTTCCTGCTTTTCCCAGAATTCTAAGGGGTATGGGGACCAGCTGGCCAAGATGGAGACCAAGAAAGGCTGGGCCAGGGTGGGGGAGGGAGGCAGGACTGAGCTGTTTGCTCTGGGGCTTGGGATGGGATTAGGGTCATAGCAGACCAAGGGTTTTAATAAGAGATGACCCTGACACCAAAACTCTGCTGGCCTCCAAAAGAGCGCAAGGGTTGGGAAATGGGTACTTTGATGTCTTAGCCATGTCATCTGAGCTACAAAGGGAGGAAGATCTGGGAGCCTCATCGTTCTGAGTCACTTGGGTTTACAGAAGGGTGAAAAGCAGAAAGGCAGGGACCCATAAACTCTGGGGTATGTGTGTCCCTCTGCCTGTGGGTCCTGGGCTCAGTGGCTAAGTGAAGAGTGAAGAGCTGCTCAAAGGCCACAGGTGAATTCATAGTTTCTTCCAAGTAACCTGGAACTGCCCTACTCTGTGTGCGACCAAAGCATGAGGGTGGACACTAAAGGGCAAAGGTGGGCGAGTCAGCAGTCCAAAAATCCATCCAAGTTCTTTTTCCTTCCCGAGATGCTCTTTGAGTCATCCTTATGGACCTCAAATGATGAGGGCGCTGAGTGTGGAATCCTGCTGCCTGGGTCTTCAGGATTCACATGGTTTTAGAAGGTTCCTCAGAGCCTATTATTGTTTGTGAATCATAAATCCTTCCACATTAACATGCACACACTTATGCAGGACATACACTAATAACTGGGTGAAGTTCACACACTGTATTACGAGGGACAGTTACATAGCCATAGTCCTGCCTGAAACCAGCTTTGAGCTGGGATGTGAACCACTTTTCTCCTTTCACCTCCTTTCCCTTCATCTCCCTCCTCATCCCTTCTCCCCTCCCCAGAGGTTGTTACTCCAGTATGGCCTGGTGGTGAGAACAAGAGTGAAGACCAAGAGCCCCAGAGCCCCAGCTCCATCCCAGACTGGTTGTATCTCTCCAGCCACGTTCTGGTTTGCTGTCTCCTGATTTTCCCAGAAGTCTACCCTTCCTTTTCCACTCAGAGCTCACATAAGGTAGAAAGGAGCATGGCCCCATGACTGCCACACTTGGCCATGGTTAAGTTTTTTTTGCAAATGAAGATACCCCCTCTTCTCTTTGCCTGACCCAAGCAGACACTCACAGAGTGCTGAAGTGCCAGAGTCCCACGAGGACTCATGGAACTCAGCCATGCTTCTCCCCTGGGCTCCTTTCTTGAGCCCCCACTTCTTGAGCCCCTCTTTCAGAAACCCTGTTGATCACCAGGGCCTTCCTCATATATATATATATTTTATCAACTTTAGGACTCATTTTCTCCCAGTTCTCTTACTCTTCCACTCAAGTGTCTCTTCCCATGACATTTCTTCATCCCTCACTATGTCAATGTTGGGCATTGCTAAATACAGGCTGGGACTGTCAGGAAGCTGGCCTGGGTTGTTGGACATGGCTGGGGACCTTGGGCTGTGGGGATTGCAGCTGGCCTTAAGGTCAGGAACCCACTCTGGCCATGGAGCTGGCCCTCCCTTTTCATAAGATCATAGTGTGCTCCATCTTCGTCCAGAGGAGGCAGAACTGGCAGGCCCTCACCCCTATCCCAAACCACCTGAGCATTCCATAGTCTAAGATTTTTTTCCCCCCCAAAGTTCCTGACCTTGTGGCCAGCTGCCTAAGGGACCCTTATATGGTAGTAAACAGTCTCCCTGCAGCTGTAGCCATCTAATATGTGGCTGAAGTCACATAGCTTTTCCCAACACTTCTGTTATCCCCCTTCCAACACCAGCCAATGAGATAGCAACCCATAAACCTATGTATCCAATCACCTTATAGTCTGTATGTGCCTTCTCAACCTCTCTCAAGTGTTTATAAACCCACTCCCCTTTTAAATAAACAAGAGCACTATCCATCGGACCAACTCCTGGGTGGTTCATTGCCTGCCACACTCACCCACTCCAAGACCCTGCTCTCCTCAACTCCACCTGTGCCCGGGATGTCAGTGGCCAACGACCCCCAGGAACAGCAAGGACCCACGTGTCAACACAAAAATCTCTATTCTCTGGTTCATGAGCACTTTGTGCATGCACCCTGGCCCAAGTGGCCTGGCACAACCTCTTATTACAGTGTAACAAACTACTTCAAAACTTCAGAGACTTGGAGCTGGAGAGATGGCTTAGTGGTTAAGCGCTTGCCTGTGAAGCCAAAGAATCCCAGTTCAAGGCTTGATTCCCCAGTACCCATGTAAGCCAGATGCACATGGTGGCACATATACCTGGAGTTCTTTTTTCAGTGGCTAGAGACTCTGGTGCACCCTTTCTCTCTCTCCCCCCTTTCTCTGTCTTCAATAAGTAAATAAATAAAAATAAATTTTAAAAAACTCCAGAGACTTAAAAGTGTACTATTTTATTATATCTTGGAATTCCATGGGTCAGGTACAGGGCTTAGCTAGACAATTTCACTCTTGTGTTGTATGCCATCTGGAAATAGGGTGTTCTGGAAGATTATGTGGCCTCATTCATATGTTAGTTGCTTTTGGCTTTCTTCAAAGGAGTTCTCTAGGCTTAGATAGAAGCTGCCACAGCAGACTCAGCTGGGGCTTTGTCAAACCAAACACTTTCAGGTGGCCACTGTAGCAAGGCAGTCTCGGGGCCAGTATCTGGTCCACAGCCTGAGAAAGCCCAAGCCACATTTAAGAGAGGAGAATTGGATCCCACCTCAGTGGGAAGACTATAGTGAAGACTTTAATTCACTTTACAACGATCTGCTATGCACCATTCAAGGTTTTGGGCTGAAGTCTCTCGTACTTTCCTCTTGAAGAGGTGATGCTCAATCCCTTGGTTGGCAACTTGAACAGATCTAAAGTCGCCATGAAAACAAATCTTTAGGTATATCTGAGAGGGAGTTTCTAGATTAGGTTAACTAAGGTGGGAAACCCTGCCCTAACTGTGGGTAGTATCACTCCATGGCCTGGGCTTCTGGACTGAATCAAAAGGAGAAAGCTAGATGGGCATCAACATTCATCTCTGTCTGCTTCCTGACTGCAGATTCCATGTGACCAGCTTGCTTCTAGCTTCTGGCATGGTAACCTCCCTGCCATGATACATTGCTACCTCAAGCTCTGAGCCAAAACAAACTCCTCTTTCTTTCTTTAAGTTGCTTTTGTCAGATATTTTGTCACAGTAAGGAGCTGTACTAAAAATCCATCGGGAATCTGTGTCGTATGTATGGACGAAACTTTTTGATTGTAGGTGTCACTCTAGGGCTACCTAGCTGAGCTGATCCTTTAGGTACTACTGAATGTCAGTGTCTGCAGATCTTCTCTGCTGTGTGGTTGCTTAATCAGAGGCATCCACAGTTGCCTTACCAGGGTGAAGTGGCACACAGATCCTGCTACAGGAATGTGGACCTGGGTAGGGGACGGGCATTCCCCTTTATCTCAATTTCCCTCTTTACAGTTTGGGGACCTGTGAGGAACATCCTCAATGTTGCTGAATTCAACCTTTTCAGTTTCATCCTCTCTAGAGAAACAAACTCCAGTCTTTTGTAGGGTAGCAGAGAGCATCAAAGTTCTAAGTTAGTACTTAAATCTGTAATTAAACTTGCCTAGCATTTCTAATTCTTCGATCTTCAGGGGCTCCAAAGTCTAATTAACCTCTTTGGTCTTTTTTTAGCTTTTCTGGGTATTTTGTTAGATACATTTTGTTTGGCTGTCTATTTATCACTCACCAATATTTTGTGACTGTTTGCTCCTATTTTATATTTTAAAAACTTTTTTGCATATGTATATGTGCATGTGTATGTGTGGAGGGCAGAGCTCAAGTTAACATCAAGTATCTTCCTAGATCATTCCCCACCATATGATTTTTAATTGAGAACTTTATTTATTTTCTAATTTATTGAGTTTTTAATAAAAAGGTTGTACACATAGACCCTCTCTCCCCTGCCCCAATTCTTCTGAGGATCTTTGGTAGTGTTACTGGTATTTATTGTGGGGACTAAGAGGGCTCAGTTACTCTCTGCAAGGATGGGGGAAACATGGTATGTCAGGCCATTCCCCCTCCCCCTGAGTCTCTTACAATCTTCCTGCCCCCTCTTCCACCATACTCCCTGAGCCTTGGTGGGAACAACAGAGATCTGATTTAATGCTGCTTTCTTGGTAGATTCTGGATCTCTGTTTTTATGAGGTTTGAGTGACCATAGTGCCTGTAGCTATTTCCTTGGAACTGGTTTTTACACTAGATGTGAGCAGTATTCATATCACGGCTTCCCCTATAATGACTTCTGGGCCTGGGCCAATGAGGTAGAGATGATCCATCTCCTGTTAGACAGTCAGCTCTCTCTTCTTGATGCATTGATATATCCTTGTTCTTGCCTGTATTCTCCTCCATTTGTAAAATAGAACAGATTCTCCAACAAAAGGAATAACAGTTTGAATAACCCTAGTCACTAGAGAGATATATTGATGTGTGTATCCATTCTTCTTAGTTAGAGAGCAGTGGAGGTTCTCTCTGAAGCCTATTGGATTCCTTTTCTAGGGACTCTGGCTTGGTTCCCAGAGCCAGACATGGGTTCACCCCCACTGAGTGGGTCTCGTGTCCAATCCATAAGCATTTGCTTACCTACCTAGGCTGTGTGCCACTATTGCACAAGTTTTTAATTCTTGCATGGCTGGTTGATTTTGTTACTGGCAGAATCCCCTGCTTAATCAATCAGTTGGCAACAGTTATTCTCTAGCTGCTTTCATAGAGCACTGTCCAGCATTGTGAGGGCTAGCAGGGAGGGGACTGGATTCCCTCTCACTTCCAGACTGATCACTTGATGTCTTGTGGCTGCAGGCTGTGGTATCTTCAGCAATAGGGACTTACTGCTTAGCTCTTGCAGGTTACCAAGTGTTTTGACAATAGCCTGTACTATTTTGGGGACCTCATGTCTCCATGACCACCAGCTCACTGTGGGGGGAACCTAATTCTGGCTCTGGAAATTACCAGCCGGCACCCATGGTTGTAGGGTAATGTTTTCTCCATGTTTTATAGAGCTCTTCTGTTTGGATCTTCCTCCCCCCTTACTGAGGGTAATGACTTGTAGAGTGGTATCCCAAAGGTTTCTATGGGATTGATTCATATTGCCATTAGTTTTGTGTATCCCTTCTATCCCCCCATTCCACTACCCCCTCAGCCTTTCCATGCCTTTCTTTTTGCTGACCATTGACTTGCCCAGTAGTCCTTCTTCCCTCCCCTTAATATTTCCCCTTTTCCTTAACTTCATTCCAATGTCACATCAATATTGTAGATGCTGGACCACCTTAGGAAGTGCACATGACAGAAGTCATGCAGTGTTTGTCTTTTTGAGCCAGTGTGACCCCACTCAGCATGATATTTTCTAAGTCCCTCCATTTTGATGTATATTTGATTGTTTCATTTTTTCTTTACCACTGAGTAGAACTCCATTTTGTATATGTTCCACATCTTCATTAACCATTCATTTGTTGATGAGCACCTGGGCTGCTTCCAGTTCCTGGATATTGTGAATGGAGCAACAATAAAAATGGTTGTGCAAGTGTCTCTTTGGTATATAGTAGATTCTTTGGGATATATGTTAAAAGAGTCTATACATTTGTAGCTAGGATTCACATATGAGAGAGAACATGTGATGTTTGGCTTTCTGGGCCTAGGTTACCTCACTTATTATAATCCTTTCCAGATCCACCCATTTCCCTGCAAATTTTATAATTTCATTTTTCTTTACTGTAGAATAGAATTCCATTGTGTTGATGTACCACATCTTTATTATCCATTCATCTGTGGAGGGACATCTAGGCTGGTTCCATTTCCTAGCTATTGTGAATAGAGCAGCAATAAACATGGTTGTGCAAATATCTCTAAGGCAGTGAAAAAAGTCATTAGGATATATGCCTAGGAGTGCTATAGCTGGATCATATGGTAAATCTATTTTTAGCTGTCTCAAGAATCTCCACACTGATTTCCACAATGACTGTACCCGACTACATTCCCACCAGCAGTGTAGAAGGGTTCCCCCTTTATCTACATCCTCACCAACATTTATTGTTATTTGTTTTCTTCATGGTAGCCATTCTGACAGGAGTGAGATAAAATCTCAAAGTAGTTTTAATTTAATTTTCCTGTTGCCTAAGGATGTAGAACACATTTTTAGATGTTTATATGCCATCTGTATTTCTTCTTTTGAGAACTCTCTATTTAGTTCCATAGCCCATTTTTTAAATTGGTTTGTTTGATTTCTTATTTTTTTGTTTTTTGAGTTCTTTGTATATTCTGGATATTAATCCTCTGTCAGATGTGTAGCTGGCAAAGATTTTATTCCATTTTGTAGGTTGCCTCTTTGCTCTATTCACAGTGTCCTCTGCTGTACAAAAGCTTTGTAATTTCATGAGATCCCAGTGGTTGATTAGTGATTTTATTTCCTGAGCAATTGGGGTTATATTCAGAAAGTCATTGGCTATGCCAATATGTTGAAGAGTTTCCCCTACCTTTTTATCTAGCAATTTCAGAGTTTCAGGTTTGATGTTAAGGTCCACTTGGATTTCATTCTTTTTTTTTTTTTTTTTTTAAGAGAGAGAGAGAGAGTGAGACAGAAAGAGGGAGAGGAAGACAGATAGAGATGGGCACACCAGCAGCCTCTCAGCAGCTGTGAACAAAATCCAGATGTGTGCGCCCCCTTGTGGTCAAGTGCAGCATTGTGCCCTTGCGTCACTTTGCATCTGGCTAAACGTGCGACCTGGATATTGGAACCAGCGTTCTTAGGCTTAGGAGGCAGGCACCTTAACCGCTAAGCCATCTCTCCAGCCCTTCATTGTTTTTTTTTTTTTAATTTTTATTGACAACTTCTGTACTTACAGACAATAAAGCATGATATTTCTCTCCCCTCATTCCCCTTCAAAACTCCATTCTCAAAAAAAAAAAAAAACTCCATTCTCCATCATATCCCCTCCCTCTCTCCATTAGTCTCTCTGTTAATTTGATGTCATCATCTTTTTCACCTATTATGAAGGTCTTGCAAAGGTATTGCTAGGCACTGCAAGGTCTGGATTTTATTCTTGTGCATGGAGAGAGACAAGGATCTATTTTCATCCTTCTACATATAGATATCCAGTTTTCCCAGCACCACTTGTTGAAGAGGCTGTCTTTTCTCCAATGAATGTTTTGGGCATTTTTGTCAAAAATCAGATGGCTATAGCTGCCTGGATTAACATTTGGGTCTTCTATTCTGTTCCATTGATTTACATGTCTGTCCTTGTGCCAGTACCATGCAGTTTTTGTTACTATGGCTTTGTAATATAGCTTAAAATTGTGTATGGTGATACCACCAGCCTTATTTTTGTTGCTCAAAATTGTTTTGACTATTCGAGACTTTTTGTGCTTTCAAATGAATTTTAGGATTGTTTTTTTCTGTTTCTGTGAATAATGCCATTGGGGTTTTAATGGGGATTGTATTAAATGTGTAGATTGCTTTTGATAAGATTGATATTTTCACAATTTTGATTCTTCCAATCCAAGAACATGGGATGTCTTTGCATTTCCTAGTGTCTTCTGCAATTTCTTGCTTGAGTGTTTTAAAGTTCTTATTGTAGAGATCCTTCACTTCCTTAGTTAATTTTGTCCCAAAGTTTTTTTTTTTTTTTTTTTTTTTGAGGCAATTGTGAATGGGAGCAATTCCCTGATTTCATCCTCAGTATGTTTGTTGTTAGTATGTAGGAAAGCTACTAATTTCTGTGTGTTTATTTTGTTTCCTGCTACATTGCTAAAAGTGTTTATCAGCTCTAACAGTTTTCTGGTAAAGTCTTTAGGGTCCTTTATGTCTATAATAATATTATCCACAAATTACATAATAATTTGATCTCTTCCTCTTCAATTTGTATCCCTTTATGAGTGTCTCTTGCCTTATTGTTATAGCTAAGACTTCCAATACTATATTAAATAAAAGTGGGACAGTGGACACCCTTGTCTTGTTACTGAATTTAGTGGAAAGGCTTCAAGTTTTTACCCATTTAGTATTATGTTGGTTGCAGATTTGTCATAAATAGCTTTTATTATGTTGAGATATGTTCCTTCTATTCCCACTTCTGTAGGACTTTTTTACATCAAAGGGATGTTGGATTTTGTCAAATGCCTGTTATGCATCTATTAAGATCATTGTGTGACTTTTGTGGCTCAATCCACTTAAATAGTGCAGTGCATTTAATAATTTGCATATGTTGAACCATCCCTGCATCTCTAAGATAAAGCCTACTTGGTCGGGGTAAATGATCTTTCTCATATATTCTTGTATTCTGTTTGTCAATATTTTGTTCAGAATTTTTGCATATATGTTCATGAGGGAAATTGAACTTTCTTTTTCTTGTTTTCTTCTGTCTTTGTCTGGTTTTGGTATCAGGGTGATGCTGGATTCATAGAAGGAGTTCGGTAGAATTCCTTCCTTTTCCAATTTATGAAATGTTTGAGAAGCAGTGGTGTTAGTTCTTCCATGTAGATCTGGTAAAATTCACCAGTGAATCCATCTGGGACTGGACTTTTTTAGTTGGGAGGCTATTTATTTATTTGGGAGAGAGATACAGAAATAGGCAGACAGAGAGAGAGAAAGAATGGGCACACCAGGGTCTCCAGTCACTGCAGTTGAAAGTCTGATACTAAGTCCCTGCAAGGTCTGGATTTTATTCTTGTGCATGGAGAGAGACAAGGAACTATTTTCATCCTTCTACATATAGATATCCAGTTTTCCCAGCACCACTTGTTGAAGAGGCTGTCTTTTCTCCAATGAATGTTTTGGGCATTTTGGTCAAAAATCAGATGGGTATAGCTGCCTGGATTAACATTTGGGTCTTCTATTCTGTTCCATTGATTTACATGTCTGTCCTTGTGCCAGTACCATGTAGTTTTTGTTACTATGGCTTTGTAATATAGCTTAAAATTGTGTATGGTGATACCACCAGCCTTATTTTTGTTGCTCAAAATTGTTTTGACTATTCGAGACTTTTTGTGCTTTCAAATGAATTTTAGGATTGTTTTTTTCTGTTTCTGTGAATAATGCCATTGGGGTTTTAATGGGGATTGTATTAAATTTGTAGATTGCTTTTGATAAGATTGATATTTTCACAATTTTGATTCTTCCAATCCAAAAACATGGGATGTCTTTGCATTTCCTAGTGTCTTCTGCAATTTCTTGCTTGAGTGTTTTAAAGTTCTTATTGTAGAGATCCTTCACTTCCTTAGTTAATTTTGTCCCAAGTTTTTTTTTTTTTTTTTTTTTTTTTTTGAGGCAATTGTGAATGGGAGCAATTCCCTGATTTCATCCTCAGTATGTTTGTTGTTAGTATGTAGAAAAGCTACTAATTTCTGTGTGTTTATTTTGTTTCCTGCTACATTGCTAAAAGTGTTTATCAGCTCTAACAGTTTTCTGGTAAAGTCTTTAGGGTCCTTTATGTCTATAATAATATTATCCACAAATTACATAATAATTTGATCTCTTCCTCTCCAATTTGTATCCCTTTATGAGTGTCTCTTGCCTTATTGTTATAGCTAAGACTTCCAGTACTATATTAAATAAAAGTGGGACAGTGGACACCCTTGTCTTGTTACTGAATTTAGTGGAAAGGCTTCAAGTTTTTACCCATTTAGTATTATGTTGGTTGCAGATTTGTCATAAATAGCTTTTATTATGTTGAGATATGTTCCTTCTATTCCCACTTCTGTAGGACTTTTACCATTAAGGGATGTTGGATTTTGTCAAATGCCTGTTATGCATCTATTAAGATCATTGTGTGACTTTTGTGGCTCAATCCACTTAAATCGTGCAGTGCATTTAATAATTTGCATATGTTGAACCATCCCTGCATCTCTAAGATAAAGCCTACTTGGTCGGGGTAAATGATCTTTCTCATATATTCTTGTATTCTGTTTGTCAATATTTTGTTCAGAATTTTTGCATATATGTTCATGAGGGAAATTGAACTTTCTTTTTCTTGTTTTCTTCTGTCTTTGTCTGGTTTTGGTATCAGGGTGATGCTGGATTCATAGAAGGAGTTCGGTAGAATTCCTTCCTTTTCCAATTTATGAAACGTTTGAGAAGCAGTGGTGTTAGTTCTTCCATGTAGATCTGGTAAAATTCACCAGTGAATCCATCTGGGACTGGACTTTTTTAGTTGGGAGACTATTTATTTATTTGGGAGAGAGATACAGAAATAGGCAGACAGAGAGAGAGAAAGAATGGGCACACCAGGGTCTCCAGTCACTGCAAACAAACTCCAGATGCAGGCACCTCCTTGTGCATCTGGCTTACATGGGTCCTGGGAAATTGAGCCTCGAACCAGGGTCCTTAGGACTCACAGGCAAGCGCTTAACCACTAAGCCATCTCTCCAGCCCCGGAAGACTTTTTATAACTGCTTGGCTCTCCATGCATGTTATAGGTCTATTTAAATGGCTTATCTCATCTTGACTCAATGTTGGTAAGTCATATGATTCAAGGAAATCATCCATTTCTTTCAAACTTAGAGGCATATATATTCTTAACATATGTCCTTATGATTTTCTGAATTTCTGTGGTAGCTATTGTAATGGTACCTTTTTCATCTCCAATTTTATTAATTTTTGTCTCATGTCTCTTTCTTCTGGTAAGATTTCCTAAGGGTTTATCAGTCTTGTTTATCCTTTCAAAGAACCAAGTCTTTGTTCCATTGATTCTTTGGATTGCTTTTTTTGTTTCTATTTCATTAATTTCTGCCCTTTATTTCTTTATTATTTCTTCCCATCATACTATACCCTGATTTTTGGCTTGATTTGTTGTTCTTTTTCCAAGGCCTTAAGGTGAAGCATTAAACTGTTCACTTGTGAACTCTCTAATTTCTTAATATAGGCACTTAGAACTATAAATTTCCCTCTTAGGATGCCCTTCATTGTGTCCCAAAGGTTTTGTTATTTTGTATTCTCATCATAATTTGATTCTATGAATTTATTGATTTCCTTTTTGATTTCTTCAATGACCCATTCATTATTTAGTAGTGTACTGTTTAGTCTCCATGAATTTGTGTATGCTATTGCATTTTCCTTGTTGCTGATTTGTAGTTTAATCCCACTGTGGTCAGATAAGAGTACAAGGGATTATTTCAATTTTCCTGTATTTGTTAAGATTTGCTTTGTGTCCTAATATGTGGTGTATTTGAGGGAATATTCTATATGCTGCTAAGAAAAATGTATATTCTGCAGCATTTGGATGGGATGTTCTGTAGATATCTGTAAGGTCCATTTGTTCCATGACATCATTTAATCCAGATGTCTCTCTGTTTATTTTTTGCTGGGATGACCTTTCAATTGATGAGAGTGGGGTACTGAAGTCACCCATTACAATTGTGTTTGGTGTTATCTGTGACCTTAAGTCTAATAGTTTTTGTTTGATGAAATTGGGAGTCCCTATGTTAGGTGTACATGCATTTAGGATTGTAATGTGCTCCTGTTGGAGTGTTCCTTTAATCAGTATAAAGTGACCTTCTTTATCTTTCCTCACTAATGTTGGTTTGAAGTCTATCCTGTGAGCTATTAGGATAGCAACCCCTGCTGGTTTGTTTCCTAGGCCCATTTGCTTTAAATACCGTTTTCCATCCTTTCACCCTAAGACAGTGTCTATCTTTTATTGAGAGATGAGTTTCCTGGAGGCAACAAATGTCAGCATCCTGCCTTTTAATCCAGTCTGCAAGCCTGTGTCTTAAAAAAATTTTTTTTTTTGAGGTAGGGTCTCACTCTAGCTCAGGCTGACCTGGAATTCACTATGTATTCTCAGGGTGGCTTTGAACTCATGGCAATCCTCCTACCTCTGCCTCCCAAGTGCTGGGATTAAAGGCGTGCACCACCATGCTTGTCAGCCTGTATCTTTTGGTTGGAATGTTGAGGCCATTGATATTAAGAGTTATTATTGAAAGGTATGTATTTACTGTCACCATTTTTCTTGTTTTGTAGTGCTTCCTGATTTCCTTTCACTCACTTGTTTTAATTGTTATTTGAGTATCGTTTATTTTTTCCTATTTCCTCCTGTGTGTGTTTTGCTTTCTTTTCATTTTGAAGGATTTCTTCAAGTATTTTCTCTAGAGCTGCTTTAGTTGTCATAAATACCTTTAGCCTGTTTTTGTTGTGGAATGTTGTTATTTCTCCATCAATTTAGATATATAGCTTTGCAGGATAAAGTATTCTTGGTTGACAGTTGTTATTTTTCAGAACTCAGAATACATCATTCCAAGCCCTTCTGGCTTTTAAAGTTTGTGTTGAGTAACCTGCTGTGATTCTGATGGGCTTGTCTTTATATGTGACTTGGTTTTTCTCTCATAATTGCTTTTAATGTATTTTCTTTGGTTTGCATGTTTAGTAGTTTAATTTTAACATGGTGAGGAGAAATTCTTTCCAGGTTTTGCCTGTTTGGTGTTCTAAAAGCTTCTTGTATCTGCATTTCTTTCCCACGTTGGGGAAATTTTTCTTCTAAGATTTTGTTGAAAATGCCTGGATTGAAATTCCTCTCCTTTTACTATATCTTGAACTCTTATGTTTGATCTTTTCATAGTGTGCCAGATATCTTGAAATTCCCATTCATACCTTCCTATTAGCTTGTCTTTCTCTTTGTTGGACTGTTTTAGGTCTGCCACCTAGTCTTCTAGTTTAGATATTCATTCTCTCTTTCATCCATTCTACTGGTGAGACTTTGCACAGACTTTTTTTATTTGGTTGACTGTATTTTTCAGAGCTAGAATTTCAGCCTGGATTTTCCTCAGTATTTTTATTTCCTTACTCATGTCTTGTAATGACCTCCTCATTTCATTTTGCTGGTTTCCTGTGTTCTCTTTCAGGACTTTGTTTTCTTCTTTGATTCCTTTGATTTCTTTGAGTATAGATAAAATATTGTTTTTTAAATCTTTGTCAGGCATTTCAACTAAAAAAGACTCATTGGGGGTCATTTCTGATGGATTTATAATTTTTGGTGGGATTGTATTGTCTTTATTTTTTGTGTTTCTTGTATTATAATTAGCAACTTTTGCATCCTGAATTGATTTGATGCTTGGGTTTTCTACTTATCTTCAGTGTTATTAGAGGTGGTGATCCTCCTTTATATACCTTCAGTATATGATTTTAAGGTGGTATGTGTAGCTCTTGTACTCCAGTCCAACTGCAGAAGTAATCCTAGGTGTTGAGTTTGCCTGCTAAGCAAGTATTCTAGTGGACTGGGTGGAACAATTTACTGGCAAAATCTAAATTTCAACTGAGCTATATACAAATTCAATACAAACCAGCACAGAGTATCAAGTGTATGTATTAAAACAAATAGATAATCTTGTAAAGTCAAAATCCCTAAGGGTGTGTGTTGTTTTAACCCTTAATCCTGTCAGCTGGGAAGTAGAGAATTATGTTCTGAATTGGGTTCCAGGTCATACCCTGCCCCAATAATGACAGAAGCAAAAGACAAAGACCCTATAAATCTGAAAGCATCAAAGGCAACAATATTCAACCCAGAAACACAGCTTAATTGAAAATGGTAAAGCCAACCAAGAATATGTAACCCATAACCTGCCCCTGGGAAAGAGAGATTAGCACTTTCAATACAGGCCTATGTACCTGTTCTTTTCTTGTCAGTGGGCCTCGTTATCTTTTGGGGTGGCTTCCAATCTCACCAATGCTGAATGCCCACCTCGATCCCTCCATGTTGTGCTGTGGTGTTCTGATCAGCTGTGCTGGATATCCTGCCACTGGGTTGCTGAATACATTTTCTAGAGGTTCGCTATTCTGATGGTTGGGGGATGGGAGAGTGCAGGAAGCCTGGAGTTGTACTGGAGTTGCTCATGCAGTCTTCCCTGTATCCTTTTCAGTATCTCTGTAGCTGATATCTGCTGTTTTTCCTTCAGGTTTCTTGATTTTGTGAGGAGGCTGATGAGGTTGGAAAATCCCCTTATTTGGTCTCTGCTACTGCCACTAGGCACCAGCAGCAGGTGGGTGGCACTGGGTGGGTGCAGAGATAGTGTGGATCAGTGCCCACAAGTGCCTCAGTGGGATTCTGGCTATTTTCCTCCTTCCTGGTGGATCTTGGTCTCTCCTGCTTCTCTACTGTGTCTAAGAAAAACTTATACTCCTTCACTTTTCAGAGGAAGTGTGTATTTTGCTGTGGTTTTGCTTAAATACTCACTAGGCTGGCTTGACATGGCTCCTATGCCAACATCTTACCTGGAAGTCTGATTTTTTTAATGGTTACTATTCTGATTGGAGTGAGATGGAATGTCATAGTAGTTTTAATTTGCATTTCTCTAATGAGCAGAGATGTTGAACATCTCTCTAGGTGTTCCATGGCCATTTGTATTTCGTCCTTTGAGAACTGTCTTTTCAATGCCCTGCCCCATCTTTTGAGTGGGGAGCTTGATTTTTTTATTCTTTAGGTTTTTTGAGTTCTTTGTAGATTCTAGATATTAAACCTTTGTTGTAGCTATTGCCAATGAAGATTTTCTCCCATTCATTATGTTGTCTATTGACTTTGTTGATGGTCTGCTTGTCTGTACTATAGCTTTTTATTTTCATGAGGTCCCAGTTGTTGAGTCTTTTCCTAATTCCCCGGGCCACTGGAGTCTTTTACAGAAAGTCTTTCCCTAGGCCTATATTGGAGTGTTCTCCCTACCTTCTTTTCTGGTTGATTTAGAGTCTCAGGCCTTATATTAAGGTCCTTGATCCATTTGGAGCTGATTTTAGTTCAAGGTTACAGAAGTGGTCCAAATTCAATCTTCTTCATGTGACTACCCAGTTTCTCCAGCACCATTTGTTAAAGATGCTGTCTTGGCTCCAGTGAGTGCTTTTGGCAGCTTGGTCAAAGATCAGGTAGCTGTAGTTACTTGAACTCATACCTGGATCTTCAATTCTATTCTTTTGACCTATGTGGCTGTTTCTATGCCAGTTCCATGCTGTTTTTATTATTATTACTATAGTGTAGCTTGAAATCAGGTATGGTGATAACAACAGAGGTGTTCCTTGTGCTGAGTACATTTTTGGCTGAGGCCTTTTGTGCTTGCATATGAATTTTGAGAATGTTTTCCTAAGTATATGAAGAATGTTGCTTGGGTTTTGATTGAAATTACATTGAATCTGTATATTACTTTTGGTAGGATGGCCATTTTAACAGCACTGATTCTTCCTATCCATCAGCATGGAAGGTTGTTCCATCTTCTCATGTCTTCCTCCAGTTCTTCAAGTTTTTATGTTTTCATTGTACAAGTTTTTAATTCCTTGATTAGAGAGATTGCTTTTTTTGTTTTATTTTTATTTATTCATTTGAAAGAGGGAGAGGGAAAGAGAGAGAGAGAGAGAAAGAGAATGAAAATGGGCGTGCCAGAGCCTCTAGCCATAGGAAAGGAACTCCAGATGCATGCGCTACCTTGTGCATCTGGCTTATATAGGTCCTGGGGAATTGAACCTGGGTTCTTTGGCTTTGCAGGCAAGAGCCTTAAGTGCTAATCCATCTCTATAGCCCTGTTTCTTATTTCTATTTGCCTGGAATATCTTTTTCCATCATTTCACTCTAAGGAGGTGTCTATCTTTATTGGTAAGATGGGTTTACTATAGATAACATATGGATAGGTCCATTTTTGTGACCCAGCTTTAAAAAATATATAATAGCCTGGATTTAATTTTGCTTTATTTCATCTAACTCCAAGAAGGTGGAAAACTTAAGCTTTGGATGCTAGGCATTCTTCTGTTTTTCTTTTCTTTTCTTTAAAAAAATGTTTAATTGACAATTTCTATACTTATACACAATAAACCATGATATTTCCCTTTCCTCCTCCCATTACCCTTCACAACTCCACTCTTCATCATATCCCCTCCCTCTATCCATTAGTCTCTCTTTGAATTTAATGTCATTATCTTTTTCTCCTATTATGAGGGTCTTGTGAAGGTATTGCTAGGCACTGCAAGGTCATGAATGTCGAGGTCAATTTCTGTCTGGACAGTTGCATTTTAAGGAGTCATACCCTTCCTTTGGCTCTTCCATTCTATCCACCCCCTCTTCTGCAATGGTCCCTGAGCCTTGGAGGGTGTGACAGAGGGGATTCAGTGCTGGGCATTCCTCCATCCCTTCTTCTCAGCACTATGTTGCCTTTTGGGTGATCCCAGTGGTCATCACCATCTGGAAAGAGAAGCTTCTCTAACCAGAAATTACAGTAGCATTAATACATGAATATGAACATTAAGTGTAGCTCTTTCAGGGCAGTTTGGGGGAATAATATATACATATATATAAGAGCAGGCTTTATACCCCTAAGGCTCATGACCTCCCTTGCCATAGGCTTTTGATTAGGTTTTTCAGTACCAGGCATGTATTCCCTCCCATAGAGCAGGCCTTCAGTCCAATTACAGAGAAGTTGGTTTCCTCCAGAGCAGACATGCCACTATTGCACTCATTTGGTCATTTGGCCTGTCTGGCCAAACTTGAGGCTTCCAGTGTCCACTGTTTTCACCACTGATAACTTTGGTCTCCCATAGGGCTGCATACAATGCAGCTTTTTCCAGCTTTCAGTTGACTGGTCTACAGGGAGAAGGTTTTCTGCTTAGCACCAGCTTGATTTCTCAGTGGCCTTGCCCCTCAGGCAAGTGAAGTCTTCAACAATAAGGTCTTACCATATGTTTCTCAAGGGAAACCAAGGGCCTTGGCAAAAGTCTGTAATGTTTTGGAGGCAACAGGGACCTCCCTGGCCAACAACTCACTGGAAGATATCCCATCCCAAGCACTGAAAATTTTCTAGTAACAATCTATGGCTTTTGGATATGCCATTATTCAAAAAAGTAAGTTTTCATATGTTTTATTCAGAATATATTGAATTTTGATTTACCCTCCCACCCTGCCCTTCTTTACACACAGTCTCTTCCCCTGGCCATGCTTAGGCCTTTTAACTCCCTGTAATCTGTTCTTCTACTTACATATATACAATACCATCCCTTTAAGTTCTTCCCTCTCCTCCTTCCCTTATAGCTTTTTTTATAGCTTACTGGCCTCTGCTACCAAATTTTTTGTTCCAGCTCACACACAAGTCTATACATTTGTAGCTAGGATTCACATATGAGATAGAACATGTGATGTTTGGTTTTCTGGGCCTGGGTTACCTCACTTGGTATAATCCTTTTCAAATCCATCCATTTCCCTACAAATTTCATAATTTCACTCTTCTTTACTGCTGAATCGAACTCCATTGTGTAAATGTACATCTTTATTATCCACTCATCTATGGAGGGACATCTAGGCTGGTTCCATTTCTAAGCTATTGTAAACAGAGCAGCATTAAACATGGTTGTGCAAGTATCTTTAAGGTAGTGAGAAGAGTCATTAGGATACATGCCTAAGAGTGCTATAGCTGGATCACATGGTAAATCTATTTTTAGCTGTCTCAAGAACCTCCACACATTTCCACAATGGCTGTAACAGATTACATTCCCACCAACAGCATAGAAGAGTTCCCCTTTTTCTGTATCCTCACCAATACTTATTGTCATCTGTTTTCTTGATAGTAGCCATTCTGACAGGAGTGAGATGAAATCTCAAAGTAGTTTTAATTTGCATATCTCTGATGGCTAAGGATGCAGAACACTTTTTTTAGATGTTTATATGTTACCTGTATTTCTTCCAATGAGAACTCTCTATTTAGTTCCATAGCCCATTTTTTTTTGGGGGGGGGTTTCCAGGTAGGGTCTCACTCTAGCTCAGGCTGTCCTGAAATTCACTAAGTAGTCTCAGGGTGGCCTTGAACTCATGGCAATCCTCCTAACTCTGCCTGCTGAGTGCTGGGATTAAAGGCATGTGCCATCATGTCCGGCCAATAGCCCATCTTTTAAATTGCTTTTAAAAAATTTCTTGTTGTTCTGTTTTCTGAGTTTTTTGTATATTCTGGATATTAATCCTCTGTCAGATGTGTAGCTGGCAAAGATTTTCTCCCATTTGGTAGGTTGTCTCTTTGCTCTATTATCACAGTGTCCTTGGCTGTACAAAAGCTTTGTAATTTCATGAGATCCCAGTGGTTGGTCAGTGGTTTTATTTCTTGAGCAATTGGGGTTATATTCAGAAAGTCATTGCCTATGCCAATATGTTGAAGGGGTTTTCCCTACCTTTTCCTCTAGCAATTTCAGAGTTTCAGGTCTGATATTAAGGTCCCAGCTACACTTGGACTTGATTCTTGTTCATGGAGAAAGACAAGGATCTATTTTCATCCTTATACACATAGATAACCAGTTTTCACAGCACCACTTCTTGAAGAGTCTAGTTTTTCTCCAATGATTACTTTTGGCATTTTTGTCAAAAATTAGATGGCTGTAGCTGCCTGGATTAACATCTGCATCCTCTATTCTGTTCCGTTGATCTACATGTCTGTCTTTGTGCCAGTACCATGTTGTTTTTGTTACTATGGCTTTGTAATATAGCTTAAAATCAGGTATGGTGATACTACCAGCTTTATTTTTGTTGCTCAAAATTGCTTTGGCTATTAGAGGTTTTTTGTGCTTCCAAATGAATTTTAGGCTTGTTTTTTTCTATTTCTGTGAAGAATGCCATTGGAATTTTAATGGGGATTGCACTCAATGTGTAGATTGCTTTTGGTAAGATTGACATTTTACAATATTGATTCTTCCAATCCAAGAACATGGGATGTCTTTACATTTCCTAGTGTCTTCTGCAATTTCTCGCTTGAATTTTAAAGTTCTAAAGTTCTCATTGTAGGGATCCCTCACTTCTTTTGGTTAAGTTTATTCCAAGGTACTTTATTTATTTATTTTTGAGGCAATTGTGAATGGGAGAGATTCCCTGATTTCATCCTTCACATGTTTGTTGTTAGTATGTAGGAAAGCTACTTATTTTTGTATGTTAATTTTGTATCCTGCTACATTGTTAAAAGTGTTTATTAGCTCTAACAGTTTGCTGGTAGAGTCTTTAGGGTCCTTTATGTATAGAATCATATCTTTTGCAAATAACAATAATTTGATCTCTGCCTTTCCAATTTGTATCCCTTTTATGAGTCTCTCTTGCCTTACTGCTATAGCTATGACTTCCAGTACTATATTAAATAAAAGTGGGGACAGTGGACACCCTTGTCTTGTTCCTGAATTTATGGAAAAGCTTCAAGTTTTTCCCCATTTAGCATTATGTTGTTTAGTATTTATGTTGTCATAAATAGCTTTTTATTATGTGGAGATATGTTCTTTCTATTCCCAGTTCTGTAATACGTTGGATTTTGTTGAATGCCTTTTCTGCTTATATTGAGATGATCATGTGATTTTTGTCCTTCAAACCTCTGGGATAAAGCCTACTTGGTCAGGGTGAATAATCTTTATGATATATTCTTGTATTCTGGTTGGTAATATTTTGGTGAGAATTTTTGCATCTATGTTCATAAGGGAGATTGTTCTGTAATTTTCGTTTGTTGTTCTGTCTTTCTCTGGTTTTGGTATCAGGTGATGCTGGCTTTATAGAAGGAATTCAGTAGAATTTCTTCCTTTTCTATTTCATGGAAAAGTTTGGAAAGCAGTGGTGTTAGTTTTTCCATGTATGTCTGGTAAAATTCATGAGTGAATCCATCTGGGCCTGGATCCAGCTTTCAGGCCTGTGTTTTCTGATTGGGACACTGAGTTATAACTGTGAGGTGTGAGTTAATCTCTATCAAATTGGAGACTTTGTGGAGTTTGGTGTTTTCTTGGACTTTATAAGTTTTCATGTCTCTTGTACTCCTGGTTGTTATTTTACCCTCTTGTAGACTCTTGAGTGTGATTGACCATCTCTTCAGTTTGGGTTATTCTATGTAATCTCTGTAGAATTGTCTTAGTGCTCATATAATCATAAAGCTGGATTTTATTATGGAAAGTTCTCTTTCACCTTTGATTATGAAGGATTATTTTGGTGGGTGTAGTATTTTGGGCTGATAACAATGAGGTTTTTATTTTTATTGACAACTTCCATAATTATAGACAATAAACCATGCTAATTCCCTCCTCCCCCACCACTTTCCCCCTTGCAACTCCACTCTCCATCATACCACTTCCCCCTCTCAATCATTCTTTCTTTTATTTTGATGTCATAATCTTTTCCTCCTATTATGATGGTCTTGTGTAGGTAGTATCAGACACTGTGAGGTCATGGATATCCAGGCATATTTTGTGTCTGGAGGAGCATGCTGTAAGGAGTCCTACTCTTCCTTTGGCTCTTACATTCTTTCCACCACCTCTTCCTCAATGAACCCTGAGCCTTGGAAAGTGTGATAGAGATGTTTCAGTGTTGAACACTCCTCTGTCTCTTCTTCTCAGCATTATGGTGCCTTCTCAATCATCCCAAGGTCACTGTCATCTGAAAAGAGAAGCTTCTCTAACCAAAAGTGAGAGTAGCATTAATATATGGGTATGAGCATTAAGAGAAGTGCTTACTGGGCAGTTTGGTGAGCATAGTATATACATTTAGCCAGACACTAGCAGAAGTTACACACCTAGGGCTCTGACAGACTTCTCCAGTTGTAGGTTTTCAGTATCAGACATGTATTCTCTCCTATGGAGCAGGCCTCCATTCCAATTTGAGAGTGGTTGGTTTGCCCTATAACAGACATGCCACTATTGCACCTGTTGTCTCATTTGGCTTGACTGGCCAAATTTAAGGCTTGCAGTGTCCAGTGTTGTTTATCTCCACTGGTGATTTCTCTCTCTCCCATTGAATTGCATGCAGTGTAACTTTTTCCAGTTTTCTGTCAGCTGTTCTACGTGGAAGAGGTTTTCAGCTCAACTCCAGAAGGATTTCTCAGTGACCTTGCAGCCCAAGTCTGTGGAGTCTTCAGCAACAGGGTCTTACAATATATTTCTGGTGGAAAACCAAGAGCTTCAGCAATGGCCTTTAATGTTTTAGGGGACATTAGGGACCTCCTTGGCCAACAACTCACTGAAAGGTATCCCATCACTGGCACTGAAAATTTCTAGTAATAATCTATGGTTTTTGAGTGTGCCAATGTCCAAAAAAGTAGGTTTTCATATGACTTATTCATACCTTCTTAGATTTTTATTAGCCCTACCCCCACCTTTCCTTTACTGAATTTCTTCCCCTGACCTCACTTAGACCTTTTGTGGTAGTTTGAATATATGTCCCCCAATATATTCAGTGTTTTATTAGTTATAGTTTGCATCTGCAATCACCTTGCTAGAGGCAATGTCACTGGGAGCCAGTCTTAAGGTGTGGGTTTGAGATTCCATTGTAAAGATATGCAAATGTGCCTAGCAGGAGTTCCTGAAGTGTGCTGTGTGACCTTTTGGCTTTAGTTTTGCTCTGTGTGCTGTGGTGGCTGGTTGGTTTCGTTCTCTCTCTGCTTGGCCCTGTGGAGAGCAGGCCACTTCTCTTGTCATTATGGAACTTCCCCTGGATCTGTAAGCTTCAATAAATAATATCCCTTCCTCCATAACTGTGCCTGGTCTGGAAGTTCATCTCAGTGAACCTGAAGCTGTCTGCTACACCTTTCTACCCCTACTAATCTGTTCTTCTACTTACATATGTACAATCCCATCCTCTTAAGTATCCCCTCCCTCCCTTTCTAGTCCCTTTATATTCCCTTTCCAGCTTACTGACCTCTGCTACTGAGTTTTATTCCAACTCACACAGAAGTCCAAACATTTGTAGCTAGGACCCATATATGAAAGAGAACATCCAATGTTTTGCTTTCTGGGCCTGGGTTGCCTCACTAAGTATAATCCTTTCCAGATCCATCCATTTCCCTGCAAATTTCATAATTTCATCTTTCTTTACCACGGAATAGAACTCCATTGTATAAATATACCACATCTTCATTATCCACTTATCAGTTGAGGGACATCTAGGCTGGTTCTACTTCCCGGCTATTGTGAATACAGCAGCAATAAACATGATTGAGCAAGTATCTCTAAGGTATTGAGATGAGTCCTTAGGATATGTGCCTAGGAGTGTTATAGTTGGGTCATATGGTAAGTCTATTTTTAGTTGTCTGAAGAACTTCCACACTGTTTTCCACAGTGGATGTACCAGATTGCATTCCCACCAACAGTGTGGAAGGGTTCCTCTTTTCTGCATCATTGCCAGCATTTATTGTCATTTGTTTTCTTGATGGTAACCATTCTGACAGGAGTGAGATGGAATCTCAAAATAGTTTTAATTTTAATTTCCCTGATGGCTAGGGATGTAGATCATTTTTTTAGATGTTTATATGCCATCTGTATTTCTTATTCTGAGAACTCTCTATTTAGTTCTATAGCCCATTTTTAATTGGGTTGTTTAATTTCTTATTTAATTTTTTTTTTTTTTTTTTTTTGTATATCCTGGATATAAATCCTAGTATACCTGGCAAAGATTTTCTCCCATTCTGTAGGTTGCCTCTTTGTTCTATTCAGTGTCCTATGCTGTACAAAAGCTTTGTAATTTCATGAGGGCCCAGTGATTGATTAGTGATTTTATTTCCTGAGCAAATGGGGTTATATTCAGATAGTCGTTGCCAATGCCAATATGTTGAAGGGTTTCCCCTACACTTTCTTCTAGCAGTTTCAGAGTTTCAGGTCTGGTATTAAGGTCTTTGATCCATTTGGACATAATTCTTGTGCATGGAGTGAGATAAGGATCTATTTTTACCTTTCTACAAATACATATCCAGTTTTCATAGCACCATTTGTTGAAGAGGCTGTCTTTTCTCCAATGAGTATTTTTGGCATTTTTGTCAAAAATCAGGTGGATGTAGCTGCCCGGACTTATGTCTGGGTCCTCTATTCTGTTACACTGACCTACATGTCTAGTTTTATGCCAATACCAAGCTGTTTTTGTTCCCATAGCTCTATAATACAGGTTAAAATGAGGTATGGTGATACAGCCAGCCTTGTTGTTGATCAAAATTGTTTTTACTATTTGAGGTTTTTTTTGTGTTTCCACATGCATTTTTAGGTTTTTTTTTTTCTATTTCTGTGAAGAATGCCATTGGAATTTTGATGAGGATTGCATTAAATGTGTAGATTGCATTTGGTAAATTTACATTTTCACAATTACTGTTCCAATCAAGGAACATGGGATGTCTTTCCATTTCTAGTGTCTTTTGCAATTTCTGTGTTGGATGTTTGAATGTTTTCATTGCAGAGATCCTTGACTTCCTTCTTTAGGTTTATTTAAAGGTACTTTATTATTATTATTATTTTTTGAGGCAATTGTGAATGGCAGTGATTCTCTGATTTCATCCTCAGTGTGTTTGTTGTTAGCTTCTAGGAAGGCTACTGACTTCTGTGTGTTTATTTTGTATCCTGCTATATTGCTGTAAGTATTTATCAGCTCTAACAGTTCACTGGTAGAGTTTTTACAGTCCTTTATGTATAGAATCATATTATCTGCAAATAATGATAGTTTGATCTTTTCCTTTACAATTTGTATCCCTTTTATGTGTGTCTCTTGCCTCATTGTTATGGCTAAGACTTCCGATACTTTATTAAACAAGAGTGTGGACAGTGGACACTCTTGTCTTTTCTCTCATTTTAGTGGAAAAGCTTCAAACTTTTCTCACTGAGTATTATGTTGGCTGCAAGTTTGTCATAAATAGCCTTTATTATGTTGAGATATGTTCCTATCCCTCTCTAGGCTGCTTTGGTATGGGTAGTATGCTGCCATCTTACTCACACAATGAGCTTTTAGCATTTAAAATGCTCAATTTCAATCCCTCTGGCTTTTAGAATGTCTATTGAAAATCAGAGGTAATTCTCATGGGTTTACCATTGTATGTAAAAAGTTGTTTTTCTCTTGCAGCTTTTAGAACCCCCTTTTTGTTTTCAGTGTTGAGAGTTTTAACTATAATATGATGTGAGGATTTTCTTCTGTAGTTCTGCCTGTTGGTGTTCTGTGCACCTCTTGTATTTTAATAGGGCTGTCTTTTGTGAGGTTAGGAAAATTTTCTTCGATATTTTGTTGAAGATGTTATCTATGCTTTTGGTCTGTATTTTTTCCCCTTCTTGTATGCCAATAATATGAATATTTGGTCTTTTGAAGGTCTCCCAAGTTTCCTTCATAGTCTGTGTACATATTTTTTGGAATTTATCATTGTTTTTGGACTGCTGGACTATTTCCTGTATCTTGTCCTCATGTTCTGAGAGTCTATCTTCCATATGGTCTACTCTGTTGGTGAGGCTTTCTTGGGAGCCTTTTAAAAGTGTTATTTCAGTGTTATTGTCTATTATTTTTTCAGCATCTCTATTTCTTTGTGAAATTCCAATTTTATTTCTTGAGTAGATTTGCTAGTTGTTTGTTGGAGTTCATTCCTGCATTTGATTATATCTTCATTGAGTTTATTCCACTGCATATTGAGATCATTTATTTGTTTTCTTCATTTCCTTCTTCCTTCTATCAAGTTATTTGTAACTATCTTCAATTTCTTTGAGATGTGTATGGAGTTCTTTTCGCTGATTTGTTTCTGTTTCCTTCAGCTATGCTTTGAGTTCATTCTTGAATTCTTTTTGTTGATTTTCTTCATTCAACCATGCTTTAAAATCTTTTGTGAGTTGTTTATTTTGGTTCTCAACTCATCCTTGTATTCATGGCCTCAATATGTTTGTTGAATATAAGTGTCATAGCTTCATTTTGGTGTGCCAAGGCTGGAGTTTCCTTTATGTTTGCAATGGAGGCTTCCATGATGGGGCTGGGTGACCTACGTGGGGATATTTTGGCTTGGTGTCTTGCGTTCTTTGTTTTGTAGTGGGGTTTGCCCATCTTGAGTTTATTGTCTTTTTTTGCTGGAACTGTGGCAATTAGTATCTTTTGTGGAATGTGTGATGATTTCTTAATTCAGGTTTTATCAAGGTGGGAGTGAGAAGATGGTGTATTCATGGGTTTTGACTGGGTGCTCTTGAGCCTGAGCAGGACTTACTTGTATATTCACTCTCCTGGGAATTCTGGGTTGATCTCTGGAGTTCCTGGCCAACTCAATGACAAGGGAGGGTCCTATTGACTCTTTGGTACTTGCCTCGTGGTCCTTAGTAGTGGGCTTGGCTGTGGCAACTGGTGGGAGGCAAGGCGAGGGATAGGAGAGATCCCATTGGGGTTTGAATCTCAGTCATGTTTATGGGCCCTGCCTGGGTCACCAGTTTGGGGTTGAGATGGTTCTAGGTGGATTCCTGCTTGTGAGCCTGCTTCAACATGTCTTGGGGGCCTATTCTCACTGCACACACATACACAGGGTCCCAGCTTACCCATGCCAACTGTAGAGGAACCAGGAACCAGGGAACTTGGAGGTAGATACCTAGGGGTTCAGGCCTAACTGCACTGCATACAAGTCTCAAGCCATTACACCCCAGCCACTGGAACTAGGGAGCCAGGAAATTGGAGCCAAGGCCTACTCACACCTCATGCACACAGTGTCCCAGCCCCACCCCCAGCCTCAGAGGAACCTAGATCCCGGGAATTGCGATCCGAGGAACCAGGAGCCCAGGCCTACTCATGCTACCATGCACAGCATCCCAGCTGCCCACACCTGAAAACTTTATTTTATTTATTTATATTTATTTATTTGAGAAAGAGGAAGATAAAGTGAGAAAAGTAGATAAGGGGGAGAGAGAATGGGCACACCAGAGCCTCTAGCCACTACAAACAAACTCTATATGCATGCTCCACTTTGTGCATCTGGTTGAACCTGGGTATGCAAACTTTGCAGGCAAGCACTTTAACTGCTGAGCCATCTCTCTAGCTTAAGTACTTTAATATATGAACATATTTCACTTTGGTGAGATTCTCATCAGGCTGTATAGTCTTATGTTCCCTCTCCTCCACCTCCACTACACTGAGGGCTCTCTCCTCAGTGGGGTGATCAGTGTTCACTGTGGGGTCATGAATGCAGTCACTTTCTGTCAGGGTGACAGTACCTCAGAGTATATCTTCCTGCCCTGCGGTAATTACATTCTTTCCACCTCAACTTCTGCAATATTACTTGAGCCTTGTTCTAAGTCTCTGTTAGTGATGAGCTCCCAGTAGCCTCTGATTTTCTGTTTTTATGAATTTTGAGTGTCCTCAGTGCCTAGTGTCATCTCTCTGGAGGAGGTTCTCAGCTACCAGTGAGAGAAGCACTCATATTTATATCACCACTTTCTCTGTAATACTTCATGGGACCTGGCATATGTGAGGGAGCTGACCTGTCTCATACTAGGCAGTTGGCTTTCTTTTTCTGTCATTCTGACAGGAATTAAGTCTCCTGGTATTTGCTGCCATTCGTATAAAGCAGATTCTCCAACCAGGAGTGAGAACAACATGGATGAAAGGGGATAAGCATAGTCATGTAAGAGCCTTTTTGATGGGAATACCTTCTTTTCTTAGCAAAAGAACAATGGGAGCTTCTCTATAGAGTTTATGATCTTCCTGTCCATAATATTCTGACTTCTCAGTACTAGGCATGAATTCCTTGCCACTGATCTGGTCTCATATCCAATCAGAGAGCAGTTAGATTACCCCAATAGCATATATGCCACTATTGCACTGGTGGGTACATCTTGCATGTCTGGTTGATTTTGTAGCTTGCAGGATCATCTGCTTGTTGATGCTGTTGGTGACCATTATCCCCCAGTGACTTGCAATGGCTTGTGTTGTTTTAGGGGCTTCATGGGACTCCCTCTTTAGAATCTTCCAGCCTGTGTATTTGTCCCACCAATTGCTTGTCAAGTATCCCCTCTGCTGATCCTCCCATGCTTCCCCTCTTTCTAAACCTCATTCTAGCTTCATTACTAATATTACTTGTGGTGGTTTGATTCAGGTGTCCCCCATAAACTTAGATGTTCTAAATGCTAGGTCCCCAGCTGATGGCAATTTGGGAATTAAAACCTCCTGGAGGCAGTATATTGTTGGAGGTGGGCTTATGGGTATTATAGCCAGCTTCCTCTTGACAGTGTTTGGCACACTGTCCTGTTGCTGTTGTCCATCTGATCTTGGCCAGGAGGTGATGTCTACTTCTGCTCATGTCATTGTTTTCCTCTGCCATCATGGAGCCTCCCCTGGAGTCTATAAACCTTTTTTCCCCCACAAGCTATTCTTGGTCTGGAGTTTACTGGCAGCAATGCCAAACTGACTGCAACAATAATATTGGTACCAGGAGTGGGGTTTTGCTGCTAGAAACCTGACTGTGGCTTTTGGCCTTTTGGAACTGATTTTTGAGAGGAATATGGAAAGATTTGAAACCTTGGCCTAAGAGATGCCTTGCAGTGCTGTAAGTGCATCTTCATTGACTATTCTGGTCAGAGTTGAAAGATATGAATGCAGTAAGAACAATAGACTTTAAGGTTTGGTTTATGAGGGTGAGAAAGAGCTTTTTCTACAGTGGGATAAAAGCAGTTTGTGTGAAAGGCTTGCTGTTATGCCTGTGTTCTGAGAACTTGTGCAGGGTTGCATTATTTAGAAATGAACTGGTGTGAGCAGCCCTCTCTGACACAGAAGGAAATTGTTGGGCTGAGAGATTAGAACCTTTGAGACTGGGTCAGCTGATCTGCATTGGACAGCAGGAGGAATGCAGATTCTCTTGAAGGAAACTTAATGCTGAAGGAGTGTCTTGTGCTTCAAAGACAGATTTATTCCTTCCTGGATTAAGAAGGTATTATGGAGTATAACAAATGCAGGAAAGAGAGAGTCATTGAATTTGCAACATGGTTTGTGTTTTGGAAATGGCCATGGGCAGTGTGAAGCAGGCTTGTTGGATTACCTTCATGCAGACCCAATGGAGCCATGAGGATGAATCATGGGTTGCAGTGGAGACCCAGTGGAGATGCCAGGACTTTGAGATGGTTGCCAAGGAGAGCTGCTGGCACCAGGTGAAGTGTTCCAGAACAGTGAGTAGCCTAGCTGGAGGGGTAGAATTGGAACTCCAGAGACTCATCATTGGTTAGAATTATCAGACTTGAAGGCTTTCAGTGACTAGAGTTCTTGGACTTGGAGCTATAGATTTGGTATTTGCCCTGTTTAAATCTTATATTAGTTGAATATTTCTTTGCTATGCCCAATGCCATCTTTTGCAGTGTGACTATTTAGGGTGCCATCATGTTTTTTGTTTTTTTTTTAATTACAGCTCAGTTAAACAACCTTGGACTATGGGGATGTTTCAACATCATTGGGATTGTTAAAACTATGGGGACTTTTAAAGTTGGACTGAATGCATTGTTTTAAAATTCATGGATGTTTATGGGGGCCAAGGATGGAATGTAGTGGTTTGATTCAGGTGTCCCCCATAAACATAGGTGTTCTGAATGCTAGGTTCCCAGCTAATGGCAATTTGTGAATTAAAGCCTCCTGGAGACAGTGTATTGTTGGGGGGCAGTCTTATGGGTGTTATAGCCAGCTTCCTCTTGCCAGTGTTTGGTGCACTCTTCTGTTGCTGTCGTCCATCTAATGTTGGCCAGGAGGTGATGTCCACCCTATGCTCATGCCATCATTTCCCCCCTGCCATCATGAAGCTGCCCCTTGAGTCTATAAACCAAAATAAACCCTTTGTTCCCACAAGCTGCTCTTGGTCTGGTGTTTTCTGGCAGCAATGCAAAGCTGACTGCAACACGACTGATACGTACTGTGACATAAACAAATCAAATGATTCCATGTTAAGAGTTGCATATGAGGGCTGGAGAGATGTCTTAGCGGTTAAGCACTTGCCTATGAAGCCTAAGGACCCGTGTTCGAGGCTCAATTCCCCAGGACCCACATAAGCCAGATGCACAAGGGGGCACATGCATCTGGAATTCATTTGCAGTGACTGGAAATCAAATGATCTCTCCATCTCTGTCTGTTGCTAATAAATAAAAATAAACAAAAATTTTAAAAAAAAGAGTTGCATATGAAAGAGAACATGCAGAATTTTTCTTATTGGGCCTGGTTTACCTCACTTGGTACAATTTATTACAGGTCTATCCATTTTCCTGAAAATTTTATAATTTTATTTTTCCTTACCTGTGAATAGAATTCCACTGTACATATGTACCACATCTTTATTATTCTTTCATCAATTAAACAGGATCTGGGCTGACTCCATTTCCTAGATATTGTGAGAGCAGCAACAAACTATAGATATTTATTTCTATAGTAAAGACTAGAGTTATTAAGGTAGGTTTCTAAGGGTTGTATAGCTAGGTTCAGTGGTAGATCTATTTTCAGATTTCCATAGTGGCTGTAAAAACTTTGCACTCCCACCAATAGTGGATGAGTGTTCCTCTTTCCTGACACCCTCTTTAGCTTTTGTTGCATTTGATTTGTTTTATTTTATTTATTTATTTATTTATTTGCAATGAGGGGAGAGAGAGAGAGGAGGGAAATGGGCAATCCAGGGCCTTCAGCTGCTGCAAATGAACTCCAAATGCATTCACCACTTTGTGCATCTGGATGTATGTGGATACTGGGTAATCAAACCTGGGTCATTAGGTTTTGCATTCAAGCCCCTTAATTGCTGATCTATCTCTCCAGCCCCATCATTTGATTTTTTGATGATAGGCGTTCTGACTTGAGTGATATGGAATCTCAAAGCAGTTTTAATTTGCATTTTTCCAATGGCTAGAGATGCTGAACATCTTTTTAAATGTTTATTGGCCATTTGTTTTTCTTCTTGTATACCCATGAGTCGAATGTTTGGTCTTTTTAAGGCGTTCCTACATTTCCCTCATGCTCTGTAGATTTTTTAAACTTGTCATTGATTTGGGTTTCTATTTCCTCTGTTGTCCTCAATCCCTAGTAGTATGTCCTCCACATGATCTGTTTTGTTGGTGAAGCTTTTTTTGAGAGCCGCCTTTTAATCGATTATTTCATTTCTGATTTCAATTATGGTTTTCTTCAGCATCTCTATTTCTTTATTGAATTCCATTTTCATTTCTCAGTTTGACTCACTCATTTTCTCTTGGAATTCACTCCTGCATCTGATCATGTCCTCTTTGAGTTCATTCTACTATCTATTGGTTTATTTTGTAGATTCTCTTCCATTACATTCAGATGTTTGTTTAGTCTCATGGTTGAATATGATTATCATAATTGCATTTTGGAATTCTTTGTCTGGATTTTCCTTTAATAGTTCTCACTGGAGGCATCCACTATGGGACTAGGCATTCTTGGTGGGGATATCTTGCCTTGGTTTCTTTTTTTTAAAACATATTGAAAAATTGTTTTATTTATTTATCTGCAGGCAGAGAGATTTGGGGGGGGGAGAGACAGAGAGTGGGTATGGGCACAGCAGGGCCTCCAGCCACTGCAAACAAACTCCAGATGCATGAGCAGCTCTGTGCATCTGGCTTATGTGGGTACTGGGGAATTGAACTCTGGTCATTTAGGCTTGGCAGGCAAGCGCCATCTGTAACTGCTGAACCATCTCTCCAGCCCTTGTTTCTTTCTTTTTTTTTTTTTCTCAAGGTAGGGTGTTGCTCTAGTCCAGGATGACCTGGAAACTATGTAGTCTCAGGCTGGTTGCAACCTCACAGTTATCTTCCTACTTCAGCCTCCCAAGTGCTGGGATTAATGGCATAAGCCACCATGCCTGGCAGAGAAAAAGAGAGAATGTGTGCATCACGGCCTCCAGCCCCTGCAAACAATCTCCAGATGCATGCCTTACCTTGTGCATTTGGCTTTTATATAAGTAGTGGGAAACAGAACTCTGTTTGTTAGGCTTTACAGGCAAGTGTCTTAACTGCCAAGCCATCTCTCCAGCCCTCTTGCCTTGGTATCATTGTTATTTATTTTGTGTTGTAGTCTGCCCATTTGGAGAAAACCCTTCCATCTTGCAAGAATGCAGCAACAGCAGAAGAACATGGGCAGGTGGTGTATCCATTGGTCTGAGAGTCTGCAGTGTTTCAGGCAGGTGCACAATGATAGTCGGGCAGGGCATAGGTGTGAATCTATGGCATACTATTGGAAGGTGGCTTGAGCACTAGTCTGAATTGCTCAGGCTTAGAATGTGTTCCATTTTATTTTTAAAATTATTTTTATTTCTTTGACAGAGAGAGAGGGAAAGAGAGAGAGAGAGAGAGAGAGAGTATGGGCACAACATGGTCTCCCACTGCTGTAAACAAATTCCAGACACATGTACTACTTTGTGAATCTGACTTTACATGGGTGCTGGGGATTCTATCCTGGGCCAGCAGGCTTCGCAAGAAGTTCTTCTAACCACTGAGCCATCTTCCCAGCCATTTACCTTCTTATTTATTTATTTTTTTTTTTTGAAGTATGGTCTCATTCTAGCTCTAGCTGGCTTAGAACTCACAGAGAACCTCCTACCTTTGCCTCCCAAGTGCTAGGATTAAAGGCTGGTACAACCATACCCAGCTACCTTATTTTTTGAGACAGGGTTTGTCACCAAATCCAGACTTCACTAATTTACCAACTTACTGTGGGGATCTCTGTCTCTGCTTCACTAGAACTAGGGTTATAGGCATGTGCCAGATGCTGGGAATCTTAACTTAGGTTTTCATGTGGCAATCCCTTTACCCATTGAGCCATAGTTCTAGCCCAGTTTACTCCTTCTGTTCTTTCTGATTATGGATTTGTTCTTAAGATCATCATTTTATTTTAGTTTTAGGTGGAATTCTGGGGAGTGTGGCTTAATCTACCATATTTAACTGGAAGACTGGGGGTAATTATTCATTGACTTATTAATGATGAAACAAACTCACAGAATGTGAACTGTGCAAACATGTAAGTGAAAAGACTTATGTGCCTGGTTCTATATCTTGTGCTACTTTTCTGCTAACATTCTGCTTGGTGCACACAGCAGTCATTTGTTTAATGAATATTTAACACAGTTTTGTGTAACAATTTTATGAAGATACAAGGGGCTGATGGATCTGGACTATATCACATTGAGTACTGAATGTTTCAATACTGTTTTTCTCATCATTGAAAACTTATCACTCAGGACCCCTTACTTCTTTAGGATAATCTTCCAGGTAACTGATTTCTCCCTATTCTAAGATGCTGATAGAAATTAAAGGCTTTAAAATTTCTACAGATCAAGTTGATTATTATGTTATTTTTGCACACCTTATAAGTAGCAGGAAGTGGGGAAGAAGTGACTGACTCATGGTCAAATTCATTTTTATTTAAGGTAAAGCAATAAGCTTCCCAAGAAGGAGTTCAAAGCCATGTGAATAAAGGTGATACTTGTATTACACCAAAGTTCTTTGCTCTAGCCAGTCATGTGGGGACTCAAGCTGACAAAAGCTGCACCAACCTGAGCATCACCTGAAGGATGCTCCAGCATGGCCACCTCATTTCACAGAAGGGACAGAAGGGGATGTGAGCATTGGTCAGGCTGGGCAGCCATGTTGCCTCGCTTTGGGAAAGGGGACTAAGAAATGTGGTGTTAGGCTGACAGCCTCTTCCTTGAGAGCATTCTCAACCATCCAGGAAAGAGAGATGGCATTTTGGTATACAGTCAACCCTTGCAGCTTCAACTGTCAAGACACTAATAGACCCAAATAAAAGTTATCTTTCTAAATGGAATCCTGCCTTTTGTAAGGCAAGCTGACTCAAAATATATTGTACTTTTGAAATGCCTTTTTTTTCCCCTTCATGGGATCTATAAATAGATCTGGGATCTGAAGTTAGCTGTGCATTGCTGGCAGAAAACATCCAACCAAGAGCAGATTGTGGGAGGGAATGTTTTATTTGGGCTTATAGACTTGAGAGGAAGCTCCATGATGGCAGGTATAAGTGATGGAATGAGCATAAGTGGACATCACCTCCTGGCCAACATCAGGTGGTCAATAGCAGCAGGTGAGTATGCCCAACCTGTACTGGCAAGGGGTGGTTGGCTATAACACCCCATAAGCCCACCCTAACAATATATCACCAAGAGGCTCCAATTCCCAAATTGCTACTAGCTGGGGACCTAGCATTCAGGACATATAAGTTTATGGGGGATACATGACTCAAACCACCACACCATCCATCCATCTGACTACCTACTCTTTGTGTATCTGCACTAAAAAACATAGGAAGGAATCCCTTAGGAAGTTACTGGATGGAATTGGATGTTGTGTTTATCACTCTCTTTGCCCTTGGAAAGTTTTCTCATCTTGTCTTCTGCATACATCTCCTTTCAACAACATCTGTTGTGCTTTACATTTAGTTTGATATAAATTTTTAAATATTGAATTTTCCTCTTTTCACTGTATGTGTCTTCCTCAGAACTTCTCTATGCGCATGTGTTCTGGTGGGCCTCCTTAGGAGGAAGCCTCTGTGAGGTTGAGAATTACTGGGCTGAGGGAGGCATTGCAAGTCTGTGTTTTACATGTGAAATCAGTAGACATGTTACCTTACTACCTACGAAATACCTGAGCTTAGAGTAGAGAGGCATATTTGAGGACTAGTTAGAAAGAGCTGGCACGCTGCTGTGGATGGAGGGAGACATAAAGGAAGCAAGCATTCCAACCACATTGTAGACTTTAAAATATGATGGGGTACATGCCAGTGGAGATAAAGATTGGGCAGGGAGAGAGGCTGCAGCCTGAAATTCCTTCAGGGGAATATCATTGATGGCATTTCAAGTAGGTAAGATGTGCAATGACTCAGCAGGTGGGGTGCTGCAGTTAGGGTATTGCAGTCATAGGAACAGAAATATCCCTTCAAGGATCCCCTGGCCTTCATCTAACCCATACCATAGGAATCTAGAAGCCAAATATAGAGAAGAAAGTACAGAAAATGTCTACTTTATCTGGGACTATGCAACTTAACTAAGAGCCAATACATTGATAATTGTTTACAGCTCTGTCATAAATCTTAGTCCTGGGTCAATATATAAACCCTCTGCAATTCAAAGTCAGCAGACACACAAATTAATGCAGTGACTTTAAACAAGGTCTCCACTCAGAGAAATAAGAAAATATTCTCTCATGAAACAAATGTACTTCACTATACCCAATTAAAAATACTTTATATGCATATTCTCAGCAACATCAAGGAGGAATAACCTAAAATCAGATTCCAGCAAAGGTGGGACTTAACCTTTGGAGTGTTAGTTGTGCATGAGCAGGTTTTTTATTTTGCTAACAGGAGCCAAGAGCTCCTGGTCTTTGCCCCTTTCAGATTGCTTTACTCTGTGTGATCTGTCCAGCTGTGGCCTTGTATGTTATTAGCAACTCCAGGACTTCTCTTGTTTATTCCTTCAGCAAAACTGACTCTCTTAGGGCTGGGGAGATGGCTCAACATTTAAAGACAATTTCTTGCAAAGCCTGCCAGTCCAGGTTCAATTCCCAGCCATTCGTGTAAAGACAGATTTTTAAAAAAATGGTGCAAGCATCTGATGTTGATTTTCCCCAGCATGAGATCCTAGCATGTGCCCACCCATGCCACACACACATATACAAATGAGTTAGTAAATTAAAAAAAAAAATACCATACTCTCATTGACCTGCCATAGCCAATGCCATCAGCAAATCAAACTGAGGTGGGAAGATCACCACCATCTCATCTTCACATGTCTGCTTGCCTTGGGAGTCCCTCAGCAAAAGAAAGTAATGGGGGCTAGATCCACACAGAGATGAAAACAACAAAACAAAATAAATCGACAAATGTTCATTTATTGGACCTGATTATTATTTATGTAGAAGACAACATAGGCATTCTTAGGTTTGCCTGTATTCACAAAGTAAAAGATTACTTGATGAAATAAAACTGACAAAGTAACAATAAAGCCCTAATATGCAAGATGTGCCACACACAAATGTCTATATATGAACTGTTTCTCTCATATTTTGATTAATTTTTCAAATAAAAATATCCTAAATGTTGGGAAAAGATAAGACCATAGAACTTGCCTGTAACATAACTAAAAAGTCAATAAAACAAGAAAACAAGCTCTTTAGAAAAACTAAAAAATGATTTGGGATTGACTGGGCCATATGGTTTGGAGATTAGTGGAACATGAAGCTGGACCTTGAAAACTAGTGGATGAGGGCAGATAGAATTTTATGATCTCTCACTGTGATCACAAGCAGTAGACTTCTTCCTCTCTCTTCCCACACGTCATGCCTTTTGGAGCAGTTATAGTTCCTTTTTAAAAAGATTATTATCTATGAAGTAGTGCCACTACTAGCAATAACAACACCTAAAAGTTTTAAGTAGGTGTTAAGTGCTAGGCAGTGGGATATTTTGGATTGAATTTCAGTTTTGTTATCTGCGTAGTGGCAACACACGTGCAAAAAAATAATCAATGGGGCCTCTGGTGTTATAACTCAGTGATACTTATCTCACATGTACATGGCCCTGGATCAATCTCTAGCACCATAAAAAAAAAAAAAAAAAGAAAGAAAAAAACTAACAAAGGCAAAATTGCATAGTCCCAGATAAAGCAGACATTTTCTGTTAAGATGGCAGAATAGGAATCTCACCAAACAAACTTGGGGGAAGAAAGACAAGATAACACAACACACTCACTTACCAAAAGTTAAGGAGTGTAAGGAATTACCAATCCAAGTGAGAGCCCAGCAGAGAAGCAGGAGGGAGCTGGAGCTTCCAGTAATTACATAATCCATCTTGCTCCAGCCAGCCACTGCTGGCAATGCTTCTACTTGCAGGGGCCCTACCTGAGCCAGTAAGAGCAACACTATTAGGAATGGATTCTCCCATCCACACTGGCCTGGCAAAATCAAAAAGCTGAAGACTAAACAGGGACCAGTAGAGCAGTTCCAGAACAACTTAAGGCAACTCTCCACATCGTCTCCTCCATGCACCAGCACCAGACAACACTGGAGATCTCAGGACTACAAGGGATCTGAACCACTACCCCCACAGCATCCAGCACAGCTGATCTGAAGAGCAGCCAAGCCCAAAGTGTCCAGCTTCACACTCAGGAAACCAGCTTCACACTCAATGTAGGTGAAACAAAAAGTTACCCCCAAAGGTAACTGAGCTATTTTATGCTTGAGCAATATATACCCCAAAGCCAATGAATATAAATAAGCTTGCACTGGAAGTTCCAATTACACCTTCCACATTAGCACAGGTTGCTAAAGAAAAGAATTCCAGGGAGGGAAAGAATTCTAAACTTAACTCACTAAGACAAAAATACTGATGTGGGGCTGGAGAAATGGCTTAGCGGTTAAACTCTTGCCTATGAAGCCTAAGGACCCGGGTTTGAGGCTCGATTCTCTAGGACCCATGTAAGCCAGATGCACAAGGGGGGGCGCACACATCTGGAGTTCGTGTGCAGTGGCTGGAGGCCCTGGTACTCCCATTCTCTCTTTCTCTCTACCTGCCTATTTCTGTATTTCTCTCTCTCAAGTAAATAAATAAAAATAAAAAATATTTAAAAATACTGATGTGTTAGATTTGATGTATGATTAGTCTACTTTGTTTTCTTAAATAAATTGTTTTTAGGGTTAACTTTTCTCTTTTTTGATATATCTTAATTTATAGTGTTTTTCATCTTTTTTTCTTTCACGGGGGCAGGGTCTCACTCTGGCCCAGGATGATCTGGAACCCACTGCATCCCAGGTATCTCAGCCTCCCAGCTGACAGGATTAAGGGTGTGAACCAACATGCCCAGTTTGGGGCTTTTAGTCTTCTCAGTTTGTCTGTTTTAATCTCCACTCATGCATAAATATTCCATCTAGTTTTATTTGTGTTTGCATATTGTTCAGTTGAATTTTAGGATTGTTCTATATTTTTCTACACCCAGCCTACTATTGAAATCTTTCTACTACTCTTCCCACCCACAACTTGTTTACTGTCCCACTTTTCAATCCATTTTCCAGTCTCTTTTTTTTTTGTGAACATCTTTTTTTATTAGATATGGACGTATTTTGTATATAAACAATACATGTTGGTACCATCATTTCCCTCGTCTCTGCCCCTTTTCTGATAAGGCATTCCTTGTTGGGGATGCAGGTCAACTGCATGGGGACTGTGGGTCATGCATAATGGGGAGGGGGGAAGCAATGTCTCTGTGCAAAATGTTCCAACTTGTGGTTCTAACAATCTTTCTGCCCCTCTTCTGCAGAATTCCCTGAGCCATGCTGGGAGCATTTTAAGTCTACTTCAGTGATGGGTACTTAGGAGCCTCTGGATCTCTGGGTTGGTGAGTATTGATTGTCCTCAGTGTCTATATCTTTCACCCTTGTGCTGATATCGGATTCACTAAGAAAGCAGGACACTTACTTGTTCATTTCCCCAGTTCCTCTGTGGTTTCATCTGGGGCAGGGGTAGAGTGCACTGGGTCCTTTATCTCCTCGGTTCCAGCTCCCATCTGAAAAAGAGAAGCAGATTCTCCAATGGAGAATGAAGTCAGCACTGGTTAAGTGATACATCCATTATTAATTTAGAGAGAATTAAAAGGGTGTAGACTCTCTTATAGTCTAAGGTTAGTGGGAGCGTGACAATGGAAAGCAGAATCATTATCTGGCTATGATTCTGACTTATTTCCCAGTTCCAGATATGGTCTCCTTTCTACTCAGTGGATCTGTTAGCCAATCCAAGAGTGGTTGGTTACCTACCATGGCTGTTTGATACTATTACACTTGTGTGAGCATCACTTCAAGTTATTTGCTTTTGAGTCACTTAGACTTTGAGTTGCTTGGACGGATGGTGGCCACTTTACCCTATTAGCTAATGTAGTGCTTTCCAGCACTAGATGAGTGAATTGTCTGGGGACTGGCTCTTTTCTGGATTCCAACCATGTCTCTCCATGGTCTGTGCCAAGATCATTTGGTGTTTTCAGCAGTAGGGTCTTACCATTAACCTCTGGTGGGTAATCAAGTGCTCTGACAGAAGTCTGTCTTATCTGTTTGGGGAGATCTAGAAGGTCTGTCTGATCAACATCTCATAGTGGATGTAGTCCACATCCTGGTACAGGGAATTACAGGGCAGCACCAAGGGAAAAGAAAAGAGAAAAAGACAGAGAAGAAAGAGAAGCAGGAGAAATTTAAGGTTAGGTTTCATCTCACCATTACCAGGGCCCTTTGATTCAGGTGCTCCTCCTATCTCTTGAGGGTTCCACCTTTTAATCTGACTCCCAGAATATAAGATTCTATTGTACCAGTTCAATTTGGGTTCAGTTTTGTGTCCACCACCCTTTCCCTTCCCCCTAGTCCTACCCTTCATATTGTCCAAGCCTCGAGATGCTATTCAGTTTTGTCAGCAACTTGGGCTGATCCAGGTTCAGAACTGTAGATGAGTAAGATCAAGCAATGGTTGTCTTTCTATGATTGTGCAAGTTCATTTAGAATTATCTTTTCAAAATTTGACCATTTTTCTTCAAATTTCAATGTGTCATTTTTTCTTACTGCTGAGTAGAATTCCATCATGTAGATATACCACATCTTGGTTATCCATTCATTCAATGATGGGCACCTGGGTTGATTCCAGTTTTTAGCCATTATGAATTGAGCAGCTATAAACATGGTTGAGTAAATATCTCTGACCTGAGATGTGGAGCTTTTAGGATAAATTTCCAGTAGGGGACTAACAGGGTCTGTTGGTAACTCTATATTCGTCCTTTTTAGGAGTGTCCATATTAATTTTCACAGTGGTTATACCAGCTTACATTCCTACCAACAGTGAATGATTGTTCCTATTTCCCCACATCCTCGCCAACATTTGTTTTCATTTGATTTTTAAAATTTTTTCTATCCTTACTGGGGTAAATTGGAATCTCATAGTTGTTTTAATTTACATTTTCCTAATGGCTAGGGATGTTGAACATTTTCTTAAGTGTGTGTTAGCCATTTGCAATTCTTTCTCTGTGAACTCCCTATTTGGTTCTCTGCCCCACCTTTGGAATGGATTGTTTGATTTTTTTTTTTTAATTGCTTAGTCTTTTGAGTTCTTTGTAGATTCTAGATAGTAGGTTTCTGTCAGTGATATAGCTGGCAAAGATTTTCCCCCAATCAGTGGGTAATCTATTGGTCTTGCTTATTTGTTTGTCTGTGCAAAAGCTTTTTAGCTTCATGAGATCCCATTGGTTGAGTGCTTTTTTAATTTCTTGGGCTACTGGGGTTTTGTTCAGGAAGTCTTTTCCCAGTCCTATATCATGGAGAGTGCCTCCTAATTTCCTTCCAGTAGTTGAAGACTTGCAAGTCTTATACTGAGGTCTTTTAATCCATTTGGACTTGATTTTTGTGTATGGTGAAATGAGTGGGTTTAATTTCATTTTTCTACATATGGTCATCCAATTTGTCCAACCCCATTTGTTGAAGATGATGTCTTTTCTCCAATCAACATTACTGGCACCTTTGTCAAAGATCAAGCAGCTGTAGTTGCTTGTCCTAAGGTCTGGGTCTTTAATTCTATTCCATTGGTCTATGTTTCTTTTTTTATTCCTGTACCATGCTGTTTTTGTCACTTTGACTTTATGATATAGCTTTAGATCAGGTATGGTGATACCTTATTCTCCATAACAACAACCTTCCATAGCCCCAACAACCTCTAAAATATGTGGAAATTAACAATATTCCAAAATCCCTCTTCCAGATTCCTGTGCCACCTCAAACTTTTTCAAAGTTAATACTAGCCCTCACACTAATTCACGCTACCCTGCTCCAATTTCTAAGTAAACACCACCCTAGCATACTTCTACCAATCTTATTATTTTACTAACTAGCAATTACTGAAATCAAAAGGAACAATGTTCTAATTTTGATACTAGGGCATTTGTATAGCAGTCATATACAACAGTTTGGATTATTCTTGCTGTTACTCTGGGAATATAGAAGCCACATATGGCAACTTGAGCTCCTACCCTGATGATGTAACTTCTGATATATGTGTCTAAGAATATAACAGATAGCTTGAGAACCCAAACATTGAAATAACTCAAAAGGCAAAAATCTATGTAATAATGAAAGAAACATAAAAAAATCACAGCAACAAAATTCCTCCAAAAATTATAAATCCAATGGAAATGACTTTCAATGAGACCAAATTAGATGAAATGCCAGACAGAGAATTGAAAATTATGATTATAAGTATATTCAAAGGAATAAAAGACAAAAACAAACTCCCAAAGTTGAACACAGTAAATTATCAACTTAACAAAATAAGGAAGTTGATAAAAGATATGAGTAAGGAAATAGAAATATTGAAGAAATACCCATCTAAATACTAGCGATGAAAACACAGTATGTCAAATGAAACTGTAGAAAATCTCACCAACAGAATGGATCAAGGAGAGTACATAATATCTATGTTAGAATATCTAGAACATTCTAGCAAAGAGAAAGACAAACTAATAGAAGGTATGAGTTGGAATTTCAAGACATTCTGGACACTATGAAAAAAATCAAGCTTACGAATTCTGGATATAGAAGAAGAATAATTTCAACCTAAAGGCATAAGTAAGTATTTTCAACAAAATCATAGAAGAAAATTTCTGCAAGGTAGAGAATGAGAACCCATTACAGAAACTGGATATACTTAGGATACCAGACAATACCAGGAAAGAACCTCTCCTCACCATGTTATAATTATAAGCTACTAAACACAAAGACCAAGGAAAATATATTGAAATCAGTAAGAGAGAAGCCCCTCGTCACATATAAAGGCAAGTCCAACAAGGTAACAGCAGATTACTAAAAGCAAGACTTAAAATCCAGAAGACCTTGGAACAATGAATTCAAGTTTTGAAAGACCACACCGGACAACCCAGACTATTGTACCCAGCAAAGCTATCCATCATAATTGAAGGAGAAATAAGAACTTTCCATGTCCACGAATTAGAGAACTTAAGATTTCAAATGTCCACCAAATGATCTATTTATTCAACATAGCACAAATCAGAATCTCAGTAGATACTTTTGGGTGGGGACAGAGGCTAGAAATTGACAAGCTGAGTTTAAAGTTTATCTGAAAAAATTTAAAGACCTACAATAACCAGAAAAATGTTATTAAAAGGGATAAGTTTAGAGAACTTAAGATATAGTAGTTAATCTCATTTGTCAGCTTGACAGAATTTTAGAATTGCCAAGCATTTCTGTGAGGGAGTGCTAGAAATGGTTAACTGAGGTAGGAAGACCCACCCTAACTATGGGCAGCACCATTCCGCAGGCTGGGGTCCTGGACTGAATAACAAGAGGAAAGCAAGCTGAACACCACCATTCATTTCTCTTTGCTCTTGATGTCAGATACAATGTGGCCAATCATGCTCCTGCCAGCCATGCCTTCCCTGCTATGATGGACTGTAGCCTTGAAGTGTAACTCTAAGTAAACTCTTCTGCCTTAAGTTGCTTCTGTTAGGTATTTTGTCACTGCAACAAGAAAAGTAACTAATACAAGACTCTGATTTCATGACCACAACACTATAGCAATCAAGACAGTGTGGAACTGCTACAAATACAGACAACTGGGTAGTGGAAGTCAGTTGACTTTCCCCAAAGGCATCAGAGTAATCCAACAGGATATACTTCTCCTCAGATGGAACAATTGGATATCCACAAGCAAAAGAGTGAACTTGAACCCTGAATACATATTGCAAAAATTAATATGAAGTCGATCATGATTTACATGTGAGTGCTCAGATAGTTAAACTTCTAAAAGAAAACATAAAATCCTCATGGTAGAGGTTAGGCAGATTTCTTAGGATGCAAAAAGCATAATATATAAAAAGAAAAATTGGAATAATTAAAATTAAACATCTTGCTATTTGAAAGACATTATCAAATTGAAAGACAGATTGCATATTGCTATCTGTTATATAAGGATTTATTTTCATAATAAAGTAAATAACTGAGTGAAAATGGGTAAAAGATTTGAGTAAACATTTCATCAAAGATATATGAATGATAAAAAAAGGCCTTGCAGTTGCTCAAATAACTACTCACCAGGTACATGTAAGTTAAAACCATAAAACTATATACATCAAGAATAGCTAAGATTAAAAAAGACTAATCCTGCTGAATGTGGTACCAATGGAGAAACTGTAGCTATCACATGGATTATGGGATATACAATGTTATAGCCATTTTGAACAAGTCAGTTTCTTATAAATTTAAACATATGCACCATGAATTGCATCCCTGCTTGCCAAATTGCTCAAAGTAAGGCAAATAAGCAACATGCCCACGCAAAGACATGTGTAACAGGGTTGCAATAGTTTTATTTGTAATCCTTTCAAACTTGTTTCCTGAGGCTGTTATAACAAATTATCACAAACCTGGTGGCTTAAAAACAACATATTCTCTAGCCGGGCGTGGTGGCGCACGCCTTTAATTCCAGCACTTGGGAGGCAGAGGTAGGAGGATCACCGTGAGTTCAAGGCCACCCTGAGACTACATAGTGAATTCCAGGTCAGCCAAGGCTAGAGTGAGACCCTACCTCGAAAAACCGAAAAAAAAAAAAATATATTCTTTCACAGTTCTGGAGGTCTGAAGTTCCTCATTGAATTTCTGTGGGATGAAGTCAGGATGTGAGCTCCTTGTGGAAGATCTTGGGAAGGACTTTTTCCTTTCCTCTAGAGGCTGTTATCACTGTAAATCCTACGTCTTCTCTGCATGTATATCAACTCTCCCTCCGCCTTCCTCTTACAAGGCTACACATGAATGCATTTAGAGTCCACCCTGATAGTACAAGGTAATCTCTCCACCTCAAGATTTATAATTTATTCATATCTGCAAGGGCAGCTTTTCCATATGTATAATGTTTACAGGTTCTTGAGATTAGTTTGTGACTATCTTTGGGGGGAGTAATTTTTTTTTTATTTCAGACAGAGACAGAGCAAGAGAGAGACAGAGAGAGAGAGAGAGAGAGAGCAGAGAATGGGTGCACCAGTACCTCTCAGCCACGGTGAACAAACTCCAGAAGCGTGCACCCCCTGAATGCATGTGCGACATTGCATGCTTGTATCACTTTTGTGTCTGGCTAAATGTGGGACCTGGAAATTTGAACAGTATTCTTAGGCTTTGCAGGCAGGTGCCTTTATAGCTAAGCCATCTCTCCAGCCCAGGTTGCGGGGGGGAGTAATTTTTGTTTAACCTGCTGTGGCAGTCAGCTTCACATTGCTGTCAGAAAATACCCAACCAAGAGCAGCTTGTGGGATGACGGTGTTTATTTTGGCTTACAGATTCAAGGGGAAGCTCCATGATGACAGGGAAAATGATAGTAGGATCATAGGGTGGACATCACCTCCTGGCCAACATGAGGTGGACAACAGCAACAGGAAAGAGTGTCAAACATTGGCAAGGGGAAGCTGGATATAACACCCATAAGCCAGCCCCCAACAATACACTGTCTCCAGGAGGCTTTAATTCCCAAATAGCCATCAGCTGGTAACCTAGCATTCAGAATATATGCTTATGAGGGACACCTGAATCAAACCACCACACCTTCCAAGGCTTCAAACTGAAATATCCATTCACTGATAAATGAAAAACTATTTTGCATATCCCATTCAACATACTCACTCAATAGTGAAAGTGCAAGCATGCACAGAAAGAAGCAGGTGCCAAAGACAAATGTGTCTGTTTTGGTTACTTGTATCATTGTTGTAATGAAAACACCTAACAGGATGCAAATTAAGAAAAGGAGGTTTGTTTTGGCTCTTGGTTTGAAGGGTTATAGTCCATTATGGCAAGGAAGGCATGACTGTTGGGAACATGAAGGAGTTGGTCACATTGTCTCCAACACAATGAAGCAGCTTGATTTCTTCTTTTTATTCAGTCTGGGGTCCCATCTCATGGGATGACATTACTACAGTTAGGGCAGGTCTTCCCTCCTCAGCTTAAGCTCTCTGGAAGCACCTTCACCACAGTACTCACAAGTGTATCTTCTTAATAATGCCCTAGGTGTCTCTTAATTCAGGGAAGTTTACAATCAACATTAACTATCTGATTCTACTGATATGAAATTTTAGAGAAGCACAATTCCAGAAATGGAAGGCAAAGCAGTATTTGGCTGTGGCAGAGTTTAGAAAGGTATTGCATGCAAAAGAGAGAGAGAGAGAGAGAGAGAGAGAGAGAGAGAGAGAGAGAGAGGGAGAGATGAAAGGATATTTTGGCTTGATGTTAAGTATTTAAAAATATTATGTTTTGGTAGAGATGAAAGGAATGTACTAATTCATTACCACCCATTGAACTATTCCCCAAATTTATGAATTTTAAAATGCAAATTGTACTTCAGTGAAGCTTTTTTGTTTTGAAAGTTTTTTTTTTTTTTTTTTGAGGTAGGGTCTCACTCTAGCTCAGGCTGACCTGGAATTCACTATGTAGTCCCAGGGTGGCCTTGAACTCACAGCATTCCTCATACCTTTGCCTCCCAAGTGCTGGGATTAAAGGTGTGTGCCACCACATCTGGCTCGAGCTGGTTTTAAGAAGGAAAGACTATACATCCAATAAATATGAAAAACAAGATAGTTTGGTGCTTTTTGAGGAAAATATACTGAGACAGGGTCATAAGAAATAGAAAGTCTGGGGCTGGGGAAATGGCTTAGTGCTAAGGCGTTTGCCTGTGAAGCCTAAGGACCCCAGTTTGATTCCCCAGGACCCACATAAACCACATGCACAAGGGGGCACATGCGTCTGGAGTTTGTTTCCAGTGGCTAGAGGCCCTGGTGTGTCCATTCTCTCTGCCTCTTCCTCTCTCTCAAATAAATAAATAAATAAAATATTTTGAAAAAAAAAGAAATGAAAAGGCTGAATACATCATCATTCTGGAATAAATTGAGATGTTTGTGAAATCTCCCTTCTTCCCTATCTCTTCCAAACTATATCAAAGAGACAGAAAGTGGATCTGTTCATCGCTAACTCATTTAAAACCTGGAACAATTTCTATGCAACTAATGTATTTTAGTGTATAGGTAAAGTAAAACAAGTTTTCAAACATTTGATAAAGCAGCACAAGAATGCAAGCCACTGAATATGTGCTCATGAATAAACCATCAAGAAAACATCAGCCCATCAAATACATTCATATAGAAAAAGAACAACACACTTTGCTGAACAGTACTCTTTCCAGAAATGCAAATTAAGTATGAGGAACAACAACAACAACAAAAACAGGTAGAGGGTGGAAGATAGAGATGGCTCAGAGGCAGAGCACTTGCCTAGCATGCATGAGGTCCTAGGTTCAATCTCCAGCAATACATAAAAAAAAATGAGGTTCTGAAGAGATGGTTTAGTAGTTAAGGCATTTTCCTGTGAAGCCTAAAGACCCAGGTTCAATTCTCAAGGACCCATCTAAGCCAGATGTATATCTAAGGCACATGTGTCTGGAGTTTGTTTGTAGTGGTTGAAGGCCTTGGTGTGCCCATTTTCTCTCTCTCTCTCTCTGCCTCTTTCTATCTCTCTCTCATAAATAAATAAATAAATAAATAAATAAATAAATAAATAAATAACATAAATCTTTAAAAAATCTTTTAAAAATGAGGGGGAAAGAGGAAGAAAGAAGGAAGTTCACTTGATAGAAAGCTGTGTTTAAACCTGTGACCCAGGTATTTGGGAGGCTGAAGCAAGAGAATCGTGTGAGCCCCAGAATTTAAAGCCAGCCAAAGCAACATGGTGGACTCTATTTTAAAAACAAAACAAAGCCGGGCATGGTGGCGCACGCCTTTAATCCCAGCATTCGGGAGGCACAGGTAGGAGGATTGCCATGAATTCGAGGCCACCCTGAGATTACATAGTGAATTCCAGGTCAGCCTGGGCTAGAGTGAGACCCTACCTTGAAAAGCTGAAAAATGAAAACAACAACAACAAAAAAAAACCCAAATACCCCCACCCCTCAATGAACCATCAATGAACAGGGAGCAATTAATTAACTTTGGAAAATTGCTTCTGGGATCCTCCATTTCTAATTCGCCAGGGCGGTGCAAAGGGTAGCCAGGTCCAGTACCAAGTACTTTGTTGTCTTCAGGAGCAAGTAGTGATACAGCATTTCTAGTCTAGGTCTTTCCTCACTATGAATTTGTTTAACTCATAAACAATGAAAGGTTTGACAGATTAAGTTTAAAGTCCAGATGTATATATGAAACCTCATAGATCTATGTAGGCACAGGGTAAAAAGAAATATATGCCAATGAATTCTAATCTAAACAGAAATGATATAACTATATTGATATCGAATGATATTGACATTAAGGAAACAGCATAGGCAGCACTACATATGTAAGGATAAAAGCATAAGGGCCTGCGTTCAGATCTCCAGTACCCACATACATGCTGACTAGGTATGGCAGCCCACCAGTGCTGGCTGGGAAAGTGATGATGAAGTCTCTTGGGCACACTGTCTAGTTTAATGTAGCCAAATAGTGAGCTGTATCTTTAGCAAAAAGCCCTGTTTCAAAGCATGAGAGATCTGTTGATCTCTTCTGGCTTCCACAGACCTATGCACACACCTGCACGTGCACCTGCACACTCATATGAACATACATATATACACACCGTACACACATTTTTAAGGGTCTAAATATACAAGTTACAAGCTTGACTTAGTAGGCATCTATAAATTCTATGTTAAAGAATCAACAGTATGCATTTTTGTTAACTTTTAAAATATTATTTATTTACTTGAGAGAGATAGATAGAAAGAGGCAGATAGATGGATGATAGCTAGATAGATGATAGATAGATTATAGAGAATGGGTTGTGGTGGCCGGGACCTGTAGCCATTGCAAATGAACTGCAGATGCATGTGCCACCTTGTGCATCTGGCTTATGTAGGTCCTGGGGAATTGAACCTGGGTCTTTGGGCCTCACAGGCAAGTACCTTCACCACTAAGCCATCTCTTCAGCCCCAAAGTATGCATTTTTTTAAAAAAGCAAACCAGAGTAGTTATAATTTCAAATCATAGATGTGATTCAGACTGACCAATTTCACACTTACTAATAACAAAAAGAGCCATAAGGAATCTCATGTATTTTGAAAATACACTATTAATTAGATCATGGATAGAAAAGAAATTATAGTATAAACTAAAATTCTTTATATGCAAATGATTACAAAACACTAAATATCAGAGCATGCAGAATTTACAAAAAGTAAAATTTTCAATATATGTATGAGAGAATAATGCAATCAAGACAAGCTATATATTTAGCTTAAGAAGGTAGTAAAAAACAATAGAATAAAAAACAAAGGGCTGGAGAGATGGCTTAGCGGTTAAGACATTTGCTTGCAAAGCCAAAAGATCCTGATTTGACTCTCCAGGACCCACATAAGCCAGATTCACAAGGTGGTGCATGCATCTGGAGTTCGTTTGCAGTGGCTGTAGGCCCTAGCTTGCTCTCTCTCTCTCTCTTTCTCTCTCTCAAATAAATAAATACAATATAAAAATGTTTTAAACAAAAACAGAAATTAAAATCATGAAATAGGAAAAAAAAGACATAATAAAGAATGTAAAAAACAAAACCCAGACACAGTGGCACACACCTGTAATCCCAGCACTCAGGAGGCAGAAGCAAGGGGATTACTGCAAGTTCCAGGTCAGCCTAGTCTACAAAGAAACTCCAGGGCTTCCAAGTCTACGTAGTAAGAATCTACCTTAAAAAAATGCTGTTTCAGCCGGGCGTGGTGGTGCACGCCTTTAATCCCAGCAGTCGGGAGGCAGAGGTAGGAGGATCGCCGAGAGTTTGAGGCCACCCTGAGACTACATAGTTAATTCCAGGTCAGCCTGGACCAAAGTGAGACCCTACCTTGCAAAAACAAAACAAAACAAAACAAAAAATGCTATTTCAAATAACAATTGTACACTGAAGGCTTTTATAACAGTTATAAAAGTCAGGTGATATTAACCATGGGAACAATTGCTATTGTCCTCACTCTTTCTCCTTTTGCCTTTTAAGTTTGAAAGTGGGGTCTTTGTAGGTCATTTTCCTATAAAGATCCTCTTGGTGACAGACCTCCTGTGGATCTATAGTAACCGTTCATCAAGAGCAGGATTCTACACATAATTGGGGGTTTTGCACCCCATAGTTCAGAGGACCTAAGCAGAACCTCAAGGGATTCTTGAAATCACCCAGCCTTCTTGCTCTTGAAACCCAAATGCCCGGTGTGTTGGAGCCAGCCCCAGCCACTTGCAATCTGAGGAGCAAGTAGACTTTTAGAGGGGGAAGGGGCTTCGCAGCCTGTGTATTCTCCCTGAAGCCACAGGAAAGCACCCTAAGGTCCCTTGTATACCTCCCAAACTTTTGAAGTTCTTCTCTGTAGTCATGAAGAGCAAAAACTCTCTACAAGCTAAAGTATGTTTGAATGAACAATATTTTATTGCCACTTTTTTGTGAAGTTATTGCTCAGCAAATGTTCATTTTTCAAAACATTGACTTAAAAGGAAATATATATATATTGGTTTTGCAAGGCAGGGTCTCACTCTGGTCCAGGCTGACCTGGGATTAACTATGTAGTCTCAGGGTGGCCTCGAACTCTCCGCGATCCTCCTACTTCTGCCTCCTGAGTGCTGGGATTAAAGGCGTGTGCCACCACGCCTGGCTGGAAATATATATTTTACACCCAAAATAGTTGATAATGATCCTAGTTTTAAGGGATTTTTCCTATTTTGCAAGAATATGACTAAAATGTTAAATGCTAAACTATGGAGGAAAAAGCTTTACACTGAAACATAATTTTAAGCAAATAATTAAAATAAGTCAGCTTAATATCTGAGAGGATAGTCACAGTAAACCTGTATGAAAGGAAAGCACATCAAGGAAATACATGTTGAATAACATATCTGAAAAAATGTCTTAACAACTGTTTAATGAATACTTAAATTAAGCATTGTAGATATAAATTGATGTATGATAGTGTCTTCCCAAGTTTTGAGTGAGAAGCTAAACTCTGGTCCTTTAATTAGCATGGATGTAAATTAGAGTTATTGCATAGTGAAATTCCACTGAATACTCGAATGATTCGGGTTTGTGTTTAACACTGTTAAGCTCTCCATCAGAGTGCATAACTTGTTGTCTTCCACAGTTTGTAACTTGTGCATATCTAAAAACACTAACACTGAAACTTTTTGAAGTTATTTTGGGGGTTTGTTATTTTTTTACAGTAGTGCTCTAGAGAACTTGCATCTTAATATGAGGTTTACTAGAAAACTCAAGATACTGTTTCACATACTGTTGCTTTCTGTCATTCAGAATGTACTGTGTACCTCGGATCTCATAATCATGTAGTGATACTAACCTTTTCTTAGCAAATGCACTTGCATTCCTAGAGTTTACATTCCTAAAGAATAAACATGACTTTGCTACTCTCTGTTTTGTTCTTTTTTTTTTTTGGTCTTTCAAGATAGGATCTCACTCTGGCCCAGGCTGGCCTCGAACTCATGGTGATCCTCCTACCTCTGCCTCCCAAGTGCTGGGATTAAAGGCATGCGCCAGCACGCCCGGCTGACTTTTGGATATCTTATGTGTTTCCCAAGTTTTTAAGCTGTGGAAGTAAACTGGAGTTGAGGTTTTTGAAGCTTTTTACTTTTGTGTAAATGTTCATGCTCCACACTTTATACATCAAGTATTGCCTCTTGTTTTATTGAAATAAATATTGAAGGACTGGAGGGATGGCTTAGCGGTTAAGGCATTTGCCTACAAAGCCAAAGGACCCAGGTTTGATTCCCCAGGACCCACATCAGCCAGATGTACAAGGTGGTGCATGTGTCTGGAGTTCATTTGCAGTGATTGGAGGCCCTGGCATGCCCATTCTCTCTGTCTGTCTCTCTGTCTCTCTCTCTCAAATAAATAAATGAATAAAACTTTTTTAAAAAATTGAAAAAATTAAAAAATCAATACAACTGAAGCTGAGCCTTTGAATGAAGAAGATAAGCAAATCTCTGGCACTTCTAGCCACAAGAAAGAAAGACAGGTATCACCAACATAAGCAGGGAGGCAGCCTCACTAGACATTTAAGGTCAGAGGTTACTACCAGCAACTATATGCTAACAATTTATTTTTGCGTGTGTGTGTGTGTGTGTGTGTGTGTGTGTGTGACAGAGAGAGAAAGAGAGAGAAAATGCATGTGTATTTGCCATGTGAAGCTCTGCGTACTTGCCTGTGGTGGCCAAATTGGAATAGTGGCAGTCTCTCAACATTGTTCTTCTGCCAAGCTAGAGTCTTACTGAAACCAGGGCTTGCTGTTTTTTTTTTTTTTTTTTTTTTTTTTTTTTTTCCTGAGAGCTCCTGTGATTCAGGTCTCTGCTCCCCACAACGCTGGGGTAACAGATGTCCATGCTCAGCTGTTTATGTGGGTCCTGGGGACTGAATTTGAGTGGTCTCTCAGGCCTCTTCAGGCCTTTATACTTGCACAGACAGTTATAAAAGTCAGGTGATATTAACCATGGGAACAATTGCTATTGTCCTCACTCTTTCTCCTTTTGCCTTTTAAGTTTGAAAGTGGGGTCTTTGTAGGTCATTTTCCTATAAAGATCCTCTTGGTGACAGACCTCCTGTGGATCTATAGTAACCGTTCATCAAGAGCAGGATTCTACACACAATTGGGGGTTTGCACCCCATAGTTCAGAGGACCTAAGCAGAACCTCAAGGGATTCTTGAAATCACCCAGCCTTCTTGCTCTTGAAACCCAAATGCCCGGTGTGTTGAAGCCAGCCCCAGCCACTTGCAATCTGAGGAGCAAGTAGACTTTTAGAGGGGGAGGGGGCTTAGCAGCCTGTGTATTCTCCTGAAGCCACAGGAAAGCACCCTAAGGTCCCTTGTATACCTCCCAAACTTTTGAAGTTCTTCTCTGTAGTCATGAAGAGCAAAAACTCTCTACAAGCTAAAGTATGTTTGAATGAACAATATTTTATTGCCACTTTTTGTGAAGTTATTGCTCAGCAAATGTTCATTTTTCAAAACATTGACTTAAAAGGAAATATATATATATTGGTTTTGCAAGGCAGGGTCTCACTCTGGTCCAGGCTGACCTGGGATTAACTATGTAGTCTCAGGGTGGCCTCGAACTCTCCGCGATCCTCCTACTTCTGCCTCCTGAGTGCTGGGATTAAAGGCGTGCGCCACCACGCCTGGCTGGAAATATATATTTTACACCCAAAATAGTTGATAATGATCCTAGTTTTAAAGGGATTTTTCCTATTTTGCAAGAATATGACTAAAATGTTAAATGCTAAACTATGGAGGAAAAAGCTTTACACTGAAACATAATTTTAAGCAAATAATTAAAATAAGTCAGCTTAATATCTGAGAGGATAGTCACAGTAAACCTGTATGAAAGGAAAGCACATCAAGGAAATACATGTTGAATAACATATCTGAAAAAATGTCTTAACAACTGTTTAATGAATACTTAAATTAAGCATTGTAGATATAAATTGATGTATGATAGTGTCTTCCCAAGTTTTGAGTGAGAAGCTAAACTCTGGTCCTTTAATTAGCATGGATGTAAATTAGAGTTATTGCATAGTGAAATTCCACTGAATACTCCGAATGATTCGGGTTTGTGTTTAACACTGTTAAGCTCTCCATCAGAGTGCATAACTTGTTGTCTTCCACAGTTTGTAACTTGTGCATATCTAAAAACACTAACACTGAAACTTTTTGAAGTTATTTTGGGGGTTTGTTATTTTTTACAGTAGTGCTCTAGAGAACTTGCATCTTAATATGAGGTTTACTAGAAAACTCAAGATACTGTTTCACATACTGTTGCTTTCTGTCATTCAGAATGTACTGTGTACCTCGGATCTCATAATCATGTAGTGATACTAACCTTTTCTTAGCAAATGCACTTGCATTCCTAGAGTTTACATTCCTAAAGAATAAACATGACTTTGCTACTCTCTGTTTTGTTCTTTTTTTTTTTTGGTCTTTCAAGATAGGATCTCACTCTGGCCCAGGCTGGCCTCGAACTCATGGTGATCCTCCTACCTCTGCCTCCCAAGTGCTGGGATTAAAGGCATGCGCCAGCACGCCCGGCTGACTTTTGGATATCTTATGTGTTTCCCAAGTTTTTAAGCTGTGGAAGTAAACTGGAGTTGAGGTTTTTGAAGCTTTTTACTTTTGTGTAAATGTTCATGCTCCACACTTTATACATCAAGTATTGCCTCTTGTTTTATTGAAATAAATATTGAAGGACTGGAGGGATGGCTTAGCGGTTAAGGCATTTGCCTACAAAGCCAAAGGACCCAGGTTTGATTCCCCAGGACCCACATCAGCCAGATGTACAAGGTGGTGCATGTGTCTGGAGTTCATTTGCAGTGATTGGAGGCCCTGGCATGCCCATTCTCTCTGTCTGTCTCTCTGTCTCTCTCTCTCAAATAAATAAATGAATAAAACTTTTTAAAAAATTGAAAAATTAAAAATCAATACAACTGAAGCTGAGCCTTTGAATGAAGAAGATAAGCAAATCTCTGGCACTTCTAGCCACAAGAAAGAAAGACAGGTATCACCAACATAAGCAGGGAGGCAGCCTCACTAGACATTTAAGGTCAGAGGTTACTACCAGCAACTATATGCTAACAATTTATTTTTGCGTGTGTGTGTGTGTGTGTGTGTGTGTGTGTGAGAGAGAGAAAGAGAGAGAGAAAATGCATGTGTATTTGCCATGTGAAGCTCTGCGTACTTGCCTGTGGTGGCCAAATTGGAATAGTGGCAGTCTCTCAACATTGTTCTTCTGCCAAGCTAGAGTCTTACTGAAACCAGGGCTTGCTGTTTTTTTTTTTTTTTTTTTTTTTTTTTTTTTTTTTTTTTTTTTTTTTTTTTTCCTGAGAGCTCCTGTGATTCAGGTCTCTGCTCCCCACAACGCTGGGGTAACAGATGTCCATGCTCAGCTGTTTATGTGGGTCCTGGGGACTGAATTTGAGTGGTCTCTCAGGCCTCTTCAGGCCTTTATACTTGCACAGAAGTGCTCTTAACCACTTAGCCAGCTCTCCAGTCCCTATGCCAACAATTTTGAAAATATAGACAAAATAGGCAAAAATCCTAGAAAGTTGCAACTGTAAGACCTGCCTGTAAAAAGAAGTACAGCAGTGACTCAAATCTTCCCACAGAAAGCAGCAGCTGCAGACAGTTTAGCTAGTATTTTTATAACACTTTCCAAGGACTCATCATTCCATCTTACACAACTGCAGCAAAAGAGGGCAATGTAGTTTATTCTTTACTCCTCTGACACCAACTTAAGAAAGATATATGAAGGAATGAATGGAGGTAGGGAGGAAGGGATGTAGGAAAGAAGGCTATCTATATGGAAAAAAAAGATGAAATTGGAATCCATTTATCACATGGAAAATAAATTCATGATAGATTAAATCAGTATTCCAAATTTAAAAACTAAAGATATTTCTCTCTTTTTAAAAGATTTTATTTTGAGCTGGGCGTGGTGGCGCACGCCTTTAATCCCAGCACTTGGGAAGCAGAGGTAGGAGGATCGCCATGAGTTCCAGGCCACCCTGAGACTACATAGTGAATTCCAGGTCAGCTTGGACTAGAGTGAAACCCTACCTCAAAAAAACAAAAAACAAAAAACAAACAAACAAAAAAAAGATTTTATTTTTATTTATTTATATATTAGAGAGAGAGAGAGAGAGAGAGAGAGAGAGATAATGGGTGCGCCAAGGACTCTAGCCACTGCAAATGAACTCCAGAGGCATGCGCCAACATGTGCATCTGGCTTATGTGGGACCTGGAGAATTGAACCTGGGTCCTCAGGCTTCACAGGCATGTGCCTTAACCGCTATGCTATCTCTCCAGCCCAAACTAAAGATATTTCTTAAGAATATTCAAAACCTTTTGGTTATAAGGAAAAAGATAAATAGATTTTTCTATATTAAACAATCTAAAAATTTAATTGCATAACATAAATGCAAAAGAAACTTCCAGGTAAGATGGAGGCATACTAGCTACACCAAAGCAGCCTAGGAAGGAAAATAAACAGAAACACAGCAAAATACACTCTTCTACAAAAAAATGAAGGTGTATAAGTTATTATCAACCATAACAGAGAAGCAGGAGAATACAAATGGGACCAGCTGAGCAGCTCCATTACAACTCCAGGTACCCTGCAAAGTCTCCCATCCCCCAACTGTCAGGGCCATGAACATCCAGAGAACTCATTCACCCTCAGCTGCCAGGCACCAAGAGAGATCAAGGTGGGCACTCAGCAGTGGTGAAATTGGAAACCGTCCCAAAAGGTAACAGGGCCCACTTACACAAAGCCAGATACATAGGCCTGCACTGGAAGTGCTAATCTCTCTTTCCATGTCCGGAAAGTTATGTATTACATTTGAATGATGTAATCTTGGTTGGCTTTAACCTTCTCAAGCTGTATTTTGGTGTTGACTATTGTTGCCTTTGACGTTTCCTGATTTTTTAGGGCCTTTGGCTCTTTCTTCTGTCATTATTGGGGCCAGGGACTGACTGGCCCCAGGCTGATATGGAATCTGTTTCAGACTAGAAATCTCAACCTCCTACTTGACAGGATTAAGGACACACACCCTTAGGGACTTTGGAATTTACTAGATTATCTGTTTAGTTTAATCCCCACTCTTTTCTGTGCTGGTTTTGATTGAATGTTTGTATTGCTCAGTTGAATTTTAAAATTTTCCAGAAATTTGCTTCACCCAGTCTACTACAATACTTGAATAGCTGACAAATTCAACACCTAGGGTCACTTCTGCTGTTTCTCTTGGAGTTTAAGAGCTACACAGCTGGCACCTTAAACTCCTACACTGAAGATATATACAGTTAGGTTTACATGGCTAAGTACACTGCAGATAATTAGAAATCCCAAGCATCAAATGAACTCAAGATGCAAAAATCTCTACATTATAATACAAGAATGCAAAAAAAATTAAGACAATACAATCCCACCAAAAATTATAAATCCATCAGAAATGACCTCCAGTGAGACTGCTTTAGATGAAATGCCTAAGAAAGACTTCAAAAAATGATTATATTTATGTTCAAAGAAATCAAAGGAGAAATCAAAGGAATGAAAGAAGAAAACAAACTCCTGAAGGAGACACAGGAAAACAACTTAATGAAATAAGGAGGTCATTATACTACATGAATATGGAAATAGAAATAATGAAAAAATACCATTCAAAACTACTAGAAATGAAAAACAGAGTAAGTCAAATAGAAAACTCTATAGAATGTCTCACCAGTAGACTGGATCAAGGAGAGGATAGAATATTTAAACTAGAAGGCCAAGTGGCAGATCTAATACACTACAACAAAGAGAAAGACAATCTAATAGGAAGGCATGAATGGGAATTTTAAGACATTTGGGACACTATGAAGAGATCAAACACAAGAATTCAGGGCATAGAAGGAGAAGAATTTCACTCCAAAGTCATAAAAGGTATATTATATTAGAAGAAAACATCCCTCAGTTAGGGAAATTGAGGCCAATACAGATACAGGAAGCCTATCGAATGCCAAACAGACAAAATCAGGAAAAAGCCTCTCATGATCATACTATAATTAAACTACAAAACACACAAACCAAAGAAAATATATTGGAAGCATTTAGAGAGAAAAATCAAGTCACATACAAAGGCAAGCTAATCAGGATAACAGCAAATTATTCAACACAAACTTTAAAAGCCAGAAGGGCTTGGAGTGATGTATTCCAAGTTCTGAAAGATAACAACTGTCAACCAAGGTTGCTTTATCACACAGCTCTCCATTCAAATAGACAGAGAAATAAGGACATTCCATATCAAAAGCAGGCTAAAGGAATATATGAAGACCAAACCAGCTCTACAGAAAACACTTGAAAGGATCTTCCATGGTGAAGAAAAAGAAAATCTCACACATAAAGAACCTGGAAAAAACAAACCATATTCAAATAGTAGTTAATACAAGATACCAAAAGAAAAACTGGAAGGACTACAAAACAAGAAAAATGGCAAAAATAGGGGCTGGAGAGATGGCTTAGTGGTTCAGGCACTTGCCTGCAAAGCCAAAGGACCTAGGTTCAATTCCCCAGGATGACGTAAGCCAGATGCACAAGGTGGCGCATGCATCTAGAGTTTGTTTGCAGTGGCTGGATGCTCTGACATGCCCATTCTCCCTCTCTCTCTCTCTCTGTCTGTCTCTCTCTCAATCTCTCTTTTCCCCCTCTTTTACCCTCTGTCTGACTCTGTCTCTCTCAAATAAATAAATTAAAATAAAATAAAAAATGGCAAAAATAAATACACACCCAACGATAATAACTCTTAATATCAATGGTCTCAATACCCCAACCAAAAGACACAGGTTTGGAGATTGGGTTAATTTGTTGTCTCCAAGAAATTCACCTTTCCATAAAAGATGGACATTATCTTAGGGTGAAAGGTTGGAAAATGGTGTTTCAAGCAAATAGGCATAGAAAACAAGCAGGTGTTGCGATCCTAATATCTGATGCGTTAGACTTCAGACCAACATTAGTTGGGAAAGACAGGGAAGGTCAATTTATATTGATTAAAGCAGTACTCCAACAGGAAGACATTACAATCCTAAACATATATGCACCTAATATGAGGGCTCTCAATTTCATCAAACAAACACTATTAGAACTAAGGTCACAGATAACACCAAACACAGTTATAGTAGGTGACTTCAACACCCACTCTTATCAGTTGACAGGTCATCCTGGCAAAAAATAAATGCATCTGAATTAAATGAGGTCATAAAACAAATGGACCTAACAGATATCTATATTCTTTTCAGCAGCACATGAAATATTCTCTAAAATAGACCATATACTAGTATGCAAAGCAAATCTTAACAAAAACAGGAAAATTGAAATAATTCTTGCACTCTATCTGATCACAAGGGCATTAAACTACAAAGCAATAGCAAGAAAAGCTAGAGAGCATATACAAAGTCATGTAAACTAAACCATACACTACTAAATGATGAATAGGTCAATAAAGAAGGAAATAAAAAAACTCCTAGACTCAAAAGATAATGAGAACACAACATACCAAAACCTTTGGGACACAATGAAGGCAGTCCTCAGGGAAACTTATAGCTTTAACTGCCTATATTAAGAAATTAGAAAGTTTGCAAGTAAACAACTTAATGCTTAACTTTAAGGCCTTGGAGATAGAAGAACAAGGCAAACCAAAAATCAACAGATGGGAAGAAATAATAAAGGTTAGGGCAGAAATTAATGAAATAGAAACAACAAAAAAAAATCTAAAGAATCAATGAAACAAAGAGTTTCTTTGAAAAGATAAACAAGATTGATAAACCCTTAGCAAATCTGACCAAAAGAAAGAGAGAAGAGACAAAAATTGATAAAATTAGAGATAAAAAAGCCACCATTACAGCAAATACCAGAGAAATTTTAAAAAATCATAGGAACATGCTATAAGAACATATACTCCAGTAAGTTTGAAAATCTGAAAGAAATGGATGATTTACTTGATTTATATGACCTACCAAAGTTAAATCAAGATGAGATTAACCACTTAAATGGACCTATAATAAGTGTGGAGATCCAAGCAGTTATCAAAAATCTGCCAACTAACAAAAGTCCAGGCCCAGATGGATTCACTGGTGAATTTTACCAGACCTTCATGGAAGAGGTAACACCAATGTGTCTCAAACTTTTAAAAAATATTTTATTTTATTTTTTATTAGATATGGACATATATAGTATGTAAACAACACATGCTGGTGTCTTCCTTTCCCTCCTCCCTGCCCTTCCCCTTTTCCTTAAGACACCTTCCTCATTTAGGATGCAGGTCAACCTCATGGGGATTGTGGGTCATGCATTATGGGAAGGGGAGAGAGACAATGTCTCTGTGCAAAATGTCCCAATTTGTGGCTCTAACAATCTTTCCACCCCCTCTTCCATAAAATACTCTGGGTCATGTTGGATGCATTTTAAGTCTACTTCAGTGATGCACACTCAGGAGCCTCTGGATCTCTGGTTTGGTAAGTGTTAAGTGTCTTCAGTGTCTATCGCCATCACCTTGTGCTGATATCAGATTCACTAAGAAAGCAGAACTCTTGCTCATTTCCCCAATTCCTCTATGGTTTCAGCTGTGGCCAGGGTGGAGTACACTGGGTCCATTTATCTCCTCAGGTCCTGCTCCCATGTGAAAAAGAGAAGCAGATTATCCAATGGAGAATGAAGTCAGCACTGGTTAAATGGGGTAACCATTATTAATTTAGAGAGAATTAAAAGGATGTAGACCATCTTATAGTGTAAGGTTAGTGGGAGCTTGACAATGCAAAGCAGAATTATCTGGATATCATTCTGACTTGTTTCCCAGTTCTAGACATGGTTTCCTTTCCACTGAGCAGATCTGTTAGCCAATCCAAGAGCAGTTGGTTATCCACCATGGCTGTGTGCCACTATTGCACTTGTGTGAGCATCACGTCAATGTTTTTGCATCTGTGTAGCTTAAATTTTGAGTTGCTTGAACAGACGTTGGCCACTTTCCCCCCGGTAGCTCATGTAGTGCCTTCCAACACTAAACAGACTAATTGTCTGGGGACTGGCTCTCCTCTGGATTCCAACCAGGTCTCTCCATGGTCCGTGCTGATAGCATATGATGACTTCAGCAGTAGGGTCTTACCATTGACCTCTGGTGGGTAATCAAGTGCTCTGACAGAAGTCTGTCTTATTTGTTTTGGGATATCTAGTAGGTCTCTCTGATCAACAGCTCATTGTGGATGTAGATCATATCCTGGTACAGGAAATTACAGACTAGCACCAAGGGAAAAGAAAAAGAAAAAGAAAAAGAGAAGAAAGAGAAACAGGAGAAATTTGAGGTTAGGTTTTGTCTCACCTTCTCTAGTGCCCTTTGATTTAGGTGCTCCCCCTAAGGTCCTCTTGAGGATTCTAACTTTTAGTCTGACTTTCAGGATACAGGATTCTATGGTACCAGTTCAATTTGTCAAACAGTACAATAACATATCAGAAAGATCATTCATCTTGACCAAGTAGGCCTTATCCTAGAGATGCAGGGATGGTTTAACATGCCCAAATCAATAAATACATTATATAAATGGACCAAAGGACAAAAATCACATGATCATGATATTAGATGCTGAAAAAGCATTTGACAAAATCCAACATCCCTTCATGATAAAAGTCCTACAGAGACTGGGAATAGAAAGAACATATATTGACATGATAAAGGCTATTTATGTCAAACCTACAGCCAACATAATACATAATGGAGAAAACTTGAAGCTTTTCCACTAAAATCAGGAAAAAACAAGGGTGTCCACTGTTCCCACTTTTATTTTATTGTTTGGTTTTTGAGGTAGGGTCTCACTCTAGCCCAGGCTAACCTGGAATTCACTATGTAGTCTCAAGGTGGGCTTGAACTCATGGTGATCCTCCGACTTCTACCTCCCAAATGCTGGGATTAAAGGTGTGCTACACCATGCCTGGCCTCCCACTTTTATTTAATATAGTATTGGAAGTCTTAGCCATAGTAATAATGCAAGAGACACACATAAAAGGGATACAAATTGGAAAGGAAAAGATCAAATTATCATTATTTGCAGATGATATGATTCTATACATAAATGGCTCTTACCAGCAAACTGTTAGAGCTGATAAACACTACAGCAATATAGGGGGATACAAAATAAACACACAGAAATCAGTAGCCTTCTTATATGCTAACAACAAACATGCAGAGGATAAAAACAGTGAATCACTCCCATTCACAGTTGCATAAGCAAAGCACCTTGGAATAAACCTAACCAAGGCAGTGAGAGAGTTCTCCAATGAAAACTTTAAAACACTCAAGATAGAAATTGCAAAAGACAGTAGGAAATAGAAAGATACCCCTTGTTCTTGGATTGGAAAACTCTATATTGCGAAAATGGCAATCTTACCAAAAGCAATCTACACATTTAATGCAATCCTCATTAAAATTCCAATGGCATTCTTTACAGAAATAGAAAAAAAAAAACTAAAATTCATTTGGAAACACACAAAAAACCCCTCAAGTATCTAAAACAATTTTGAGCAACAAAAATAAGGCTGATTATATCACCATACCTGATTTTAACATATATTGCAGAGCCATACTAACAAACCAACATGGTACTGGCATAAAAACAGACATGTAGATCAATGGAACAGAATAGAGGACCCACATGTAAATCCAGGCTGTTATAGCCATTTGATCTTCAACAGAAATGCCAAAAAGATGCATTGGAGAAAAGACAGCTTCTTTAACGTATGGTTCTGGGGAAACTGGATATCTATATTTAGAAGGATGAAAATAGATCCTTATCTCTCTCTAAATATGGATCAAAGACCTTAATATCAGACCTGAAACTCTGAAACTGCTAGAGGAAAAAGTAGGGGAAACCCTTCAGCATAGGCAAAGACTTTCTGAATATAACCTCAATTGCTCAGAAATAAAACCACTGATCAACCACTGGGATATCATGAAATTACAAAGCTATTGTACAGCAGAGGACACTGTGAATAGAGCAAAGAGGCAACCTAGAGAATGGGAGAAAATCTTTGCCAGCTATACATCTAACAGAGGATTAATAACCAAGATACACAAAGAACTAACAAAAAAACTAAATAATAAGAAATCAAACAACCCAATTAAAAATAGGCTATGGAACTAAATAGAGAGTTCTCAAAAGAATAAATACAGATGGCATATAAACATCTAAAAAATGTTCTACATTCTTAGCCATCAAGGAAATGCAAATTAAAACTACTTTGAGATTCCATCTTTCTCCTGTCAGAATGGTACCACCATGAAAACAAATGACAATAAATGCTGGTGAGGATGCAGAAAAAGAGGAACCCTTCTACACTGCTGGTGGAAATGCAATCTGGAATATCCACTGTGGAAATCAGTGTGGAGTTTCCTGAGACAACTAAAAATAGTTCTACCATATGACCCAGCTATGACATGCCTAGGCATATATCCTAAGGACTCGTTCTACTACCTTAGAGATACTTGCTCAACCATGTTTATTGCTGCTCTCTTCACAATAGCTAGGAAGTGGAACTAGTCTAGATGTCCCTCCACTGATGAGTGGATAAGGAAGATGTGGTACATTTATACAATGGAGTTCTATTCAGTGGTAAAGAAAAATGAAAATTTCAGGAAAATGGATGGATTTGGAAAGGATTATACTTAGTGAGGTAACCAGACCCAGAAAGCCAAGCATCACATGTTCTCTCTCACATGTAGAGCCTAGCTACAAATGATTGTCACTCTAAGTGAGGTGGAATAAAACTCAGTAACAGAGACCAGTAAGCTAGAAAGGGGATATAAAGGGAATAGAAATGGAGGGAGGGGGACTTAATAGGATGATATTGTATATGCATAAGTAGAAGAACAGATTAATGGGAGTGGAAAGGCCTAAATGAGGTCAGGGGAAGAGATTGAGTAAAGGAAAGGTGGGGGAGGGCTAATCAAAATATAAGAGGATATGAATAAGTCATATTGGAAACCTACTTTTTTGCACAATGGAACACCCACAAGCCATAGATTGTTACCAGAAAATTTTCAGTGCCAAGGATGGGATACCTTCCAGTGAGTTGTTGTTGGACAAGGAGATCCTTGATGTCCCCCAAAACATTACAGGCCATTGCTGAGGCTCTTGGTTTCCCACCAGGAATAGATGATAAGTCCCTATTGCTGAAGACTCCACATATTTGGGTTACAAGGTCACCGAGAAATCCTTCTGGAGCTGAGCTGAAAACCTCTTCCGTGTAGAACAGCTGACAGAAAGCTGGATAAAGCTACACTGCATGCAGTTCCATTGGGGTGAGAGAAGTCACTAGTGGAGATATTGAACAATGGATACTGCAAGCCAAATGAGCCCACAGGTGCAATAGTTGCTTGTCTGTTGTGGAGGAAACCAACTGCTCTCTAATTGGACTGGAGGCCCACTCTGTGGGAGGGAATACATGCCTGATACTGAAAAACTATGACAGGTGTAGTCATGAGCCCTAGGGGTGTAATGTCTGCTGGTGTCTAGCTAAATGCATATACTATGCTCACCAAACTTCCCAGTAAACACTTCTCTTAATGTTCATATCCATATATTAATGCTACTCTCACTTTTGATTAGAGAAGCTTCTCTGTTCAGATGACAGTGACTCAGAAGGCACCATAGTGCTGAGAAGAAGTGACAGAGGAGTGCTTAGCACTGAAATATCTCTATCACACCTTCCAAGTCTCAGAGTCCATTGTGGAAGAGGTGGTGGAAAGAATGTAAGAGCAAAGGGAAGGATGGGACTCCTTTCAACATGCTCCTCCAGTGTCTGACACTACCCACCCAAGACCATTATAATAGGAAGGAAAGATGATGACATCAAAATAAAAGAGAGACTTATTGAGAAAGGGAAGGGATATGATGGAGAGTGGAGTTGCATAGGGGAAAGTGGGGTGAAGGGAAGGAATTACCATGGGTTATTGTCTATAATGGAACTTGTCAATAAAAAAAATAAATTTAAAAAAAAGAAATGCAAAATGAAATAAGAAGACAAAGTAAAAACCAAGAGAAGATATTAGCAATATTTGATGATGACAGTTGCAATCACATTGAGAATAGATAAGAAATTCCTGCAGATTATTAAGAAGAGCACCAATAGCCCAATATAAATTTGTCAAAGATATGAGCAGATACTTCATGGCAGAAACACATAACACTCATACGTGGAAGAAGAGATGTTCAACACTACTGGTGATCAGAACATGCATATTAAGATTAAGTAATCTTCAGTGAAGGAACAAAAGCCCCACTTAAGGGAGGGAAGTTTTATTTTTGCTCATAGTTTCAGAGGATTTTAGTCCATGTGAAAGAGAAGACATGGTGGAAACAGCTCAGTTCCTGGTGGTGGGAGAATGTGGTGGCAACTCTTCCCATGTGGCAGACTAGGAAATGACGAGAGCCAGCCAGAACCAGGGGAGTGCATAACCTTCAAAGGCCTACTCTAGTGATTTACTCATGCCAGACAGGCTTCACCCCCTAAAAGCACTAAGCCTTCAAAACAGCTCCGTCAGCTGCAGACGGAGGCATTAAAAATATGGACCTGTGGGTGATTGTTGAGATTCAAAGGATAACATATTACAACTGGCAAAAATGAAAAGTGTATGACAATATCATAGGCTCATGGCTATCTCATAATACACTATGGGATCAAGATGAAACCTTCTAAATTGAGGATGCCATGTGAAATTGACTGGTTCACCTTCCATGTTGGATGGCCACCAGATGGAACTTGGCCCTCATTAGCAGAGTCCAAGAAATTTGCATGGGAATGCCAGGCCATCCAGACCGTTTTCCATATATCAACTCATGGTATATGCTAGCCAGGAACCGCACCCCCTCCCATGGCTTGCTCCATTACTAGATTCCAGGCCCCTCACCTCAAGCTATCTTGGCTGCAAGAAACACTGAACCTGAGTCTACGAAATTGAAACTGGTACCATTCCAGGCTGTGACAGAAGAGAACACTGCCCTGCCAGCTCCCAGAGACCTGTACAATCAGTTGGATGGGGCCCCTCTTGTCCCTCTCCTTGGTGATCTGACACTGACTCTCTACCCAACAGTCCTGCCATAATTGGCTCTGGTGCTGCCACCACCACTGCCACTGGTGCCAGTAGGTGCATGGGGTTGCTGTCCTGCTTCTGGCTGACTAAAATCCAGAGAACATGTTCCCCTCTGCCTGCTGTGGGAGATGCCAGGCCCTCCCCCCCTGCAAGATGATGGCACATACATCACAGGTCCAGCAACTCTCATCTATTAGCCCTTTACTACCACTGACCTCTTGAGAAGCTCCAGGCCATGGTAGACTTGCTGTCCTCCATTATGGAAGCCCACAGGCCAACCTGGGATGACTGCCACCAGCTACTCACCACGCTTTTAAAAAAAAATTATATATTTAATGTAATTAATTAAATTTAAATTAATTTAATTTAATTATTTGGAAGAGAGATAGACAAAGAGGCAGATAGATAGAGAGAGAGAATGGATAAGTCAGGGCCTCTAGAAACTACCAACAAACTTCAGATGCATGCACCACCTTGTGCACCTGGCTTATGTGGGTACTGGGGAATAGAAACTCGGGTCTTTAGGTTTAGCAGGTAAGCGCCTTAACTGTTAAGCCATCTCTCCAGCTCTCACCATGCTTTTTGACTCTGACAAGTCCTCCAGGCAGTAAGAACATGGATGGCTGGACAGGCTCCAGCTGGGACAATGAATCCAGAGGTCTTTGCATATGATGCCCTGCCTAATGTCTGGCCAAACTGGGAGCCAAATACAGATATGGGGGCCCAGTCTCTCAACTGGATGAGACAAGCTATTCTTGAAGGGGCCAGAATAGGAGCACAGAGCACCACCAACATGATGCAAACGAGTGAAGTGATCCAGGCAGAACAAGATCCCCGTAGCCAGTTTTCTAAGAAACTTTGTGATGCAAACTGCAGGTACACCCTGTTTGATCCAGAAGTCCTCCCAAACTGTCAATGAAGACACAGCCTTTATAACTCAATCAGCCTATGATGTGAGATGTAAATTGCAGCCCCTGGAAGGCTTTGAGGGAAAGAACTCAAGTGTATTCCTTTAAATCGTTTTCCAGATAGTCACCAACAAAGAGGCCACTTCCAGGAAGGAAAAGGACAGACAAGATGAGAGGGGAGCTTAACTGTTCGTGGTTGCTATGAAAGAAGCCATAGACCCCCACCGATCCAGGGCAGAAATAAGGGGGAAAGGGCGATGTCCCCTCCTTAGGCAAAGATCAATATGCTCACTGTAAGAAGAGAGGCCAGTGAAAGAACAATTGCCCGGAACAGCAGAGCTATTGGCCCCTAGGAGCCCATAGTCAGAATTAATCTGGGGAAGCCAAACCATGGACTTCATTTAGGATACTGGTATAGCCATCTCCACTGTGACAACTCCCACTGGAAGACTCACCGAAACCTCCATCGCCATCATAGGAGCAATGGGGACCACCAAGAAATATTGGTTCTGCAAAATTCAAGAGTGCTCAGTAGGAGGCCACTGTGTCTGTCATCAAATCCTTTGTGTGCCCGAAGCCCTGGGGCCTCTACTAGGGAGAGACTTACTATCTAAACAGCACTACAGTGACCATGGACTTGGGTCCCACAACCAGCCCTGGCTCCCTGCCTGTACTGACACCGGAAGTCCACTCAGAAGAGGAATGGAGGCGTCACCGGGAGACAACAAGGGAAAAGACTCAGGATGCCACAAATATTAACTGATAACTGGAGCAGGTCTGGGACATACGAGGAGGAACTGACCTTGCTAGGGGCCTCCCACCAGTGATAGTGATACTAAAACCAGACACCACCCCAGTGAGGCAGAAAAAATATCTGATTTTCCTGGAAGCCTGGCTTGGGATAGCCCCCCAACTTCAAAAGACTCAAGGATAAGGGAGTCCTATAGAAAATCCAATCTCCATGGAACACCTATTTGGTCCCAATGAAGAAGCCAGGGACCAGTGATTGTTGACCAGTCCTCCACAGGGTCAATGACACTGCTGAGACCCTGCACTGCGTGCTCCCTCATCCATATACCTTGCTGAGTCTGATACCCCCAATGGCAGCTGTCTTCACATGCCTGTGCTTGAAGGATGCCTTCTTCTATCTGAGGTTATCAGAAATAAGCTAGTCTCTGTTTGCCTTTGAGTGGTGAGACCCAGAGACTGGTTCAAAAGGGCAATTGATGTGGACTTGCCTACTCCAAGGGTTTGAAAACTCCCCTACCATTTTCAGGGAAGCACTGGCAAAGGACTTAGAAAACTGCTGACCTGCTGGGTGCACCATCTTGCAGTACATTGATGATGTGTTGCTACTAGCTCCCATGAGAGAAGTCTGTGAGAAGGGCACTGAAGAGCTGCTGAGTTTCCTACAAGAGGCAGGATTTAAGGTCTCTAAGAAGAAGGCTCAGATCTGTCAGGAAGAGGTCACCTACTTGGGGGTATCACCTCAGTTGGGGACAGAGAAGACTAGGGGAAGGAAGGAAAATAATTGATTATCTGGTACCTCCACCCCAAAACTAAGAAACAACTCAGAGAGTCCCAGGGGCAGCCGGATTCTGTTGACTCTGGATCCTAGGATTCTCTGCTATCACTAAGCCTCTTCACAGTGCCCTTTGAGGGCCCATTACAGACCCACTGGAGTGGGAGAAGGAGGAAAAAGATGCCTTCGACCAACTTAAGGAAAGACTAGTGAGGCTCCTGCATTGGCACTCCCAGACGTCACCCCCCCCCTTTGCCCTCTACATACATGAAAAGGGGGAATTGAATTAGGGGTCCTAACCCACTGGCTAGGCCCATGGAATAGACCAGTGGCATACCTGTTCAAAAGACTGGACCCCATTACCTCTGGACACTGGTGGCCGTGGTAGTACTGGTACAAGAAGCAGACTTATTATCTTTGGAAAAGAGCATCACTATCAAGGCATCATACCAGATCACCACTTTGCTAAATGGGACAGCCAGCTGCTGAATGACTGGAGAATGAATGACTTCATATCAGGCCATGCTAGGAGAAAATCCTCAAGGGTGGGTGGAAGCCACTAGAGCCCTAAACCCAGCCACATACCTACCAGAAGAGGAGGGAGAGACCCTCCTCACTTGTGAAGAGGTCACAGAGGAAATATCTTCTCCCACCTGGATTTAAAGGATGAGCTGCTCCCCAACTCAGATATGGAACTCTACTGATGGGAGCTGAAGCTGACAGCAGGGGGCATACCGCACTGGGTATGCTGTGACCACTACTGATCAGGTCATGCAAGAGGGTCAACTGCCCAATCACCAGTCTTCCCAAAAGGCTGAGCTCCATGCACTAACATCACACAGGGAACATGAGCCACCATTTACACTGACACCCAGTATGCTTTCACTACCCTGAATATTCATGGAGCAATATATTGAGAAAGTGGACTGCTCACCTCAGGGGGCAAAGAAATCAGAAATGGATCCTCCAACTCTTAGAAGCTGTCTGGGCCCCTCAGGCCATAGCAGTGGACACACAGGAGGAAGGACCGAGTAAGTTGGAGAAACCAGCTGGCAGACCAGACAGCAAAACAAGCATCCCTCCATGAAGACATAGCCCTATGGTTCCCTCTTGCTACCTCTTGGAGGGTTTGCTTTATGCCCCCAGAGTGGCCCATATACAATACAGATGAAAGAAAAGAGGCAATGGACAATGGAGCAATCAAGAATCCTGAGGGCTGGCTACTCACCTCAGATGGGAAAATAATAGTGGTAAGGGGGGTCTACACCCAGCCTGGTATGGCAGGCTCATGAAGTGACTCTCCTGGGAAAGATGGTCTTGCAATGCCTGTTGCAAACATACCTGTAGTCCCAAGATTGGCAGTGTTATCCCAGCAGACTCTGCCTGCAGTGTGCACAGAATAACCCCAAGTAGGGGCCCTGGGCCCCATTGTTGCCACAAGATGCGGATCCTATCCCTTTGAGCATCTAGAAGTGGACCTCATGAACATCCAGCTCAGTAAAGGATATTGGCACTTGCTAGTTTTAGTCTGTACCTTTTCCCCACCCACACAGAAAAAGTCCAAGATATGTCCTGCGTTTTGATCAGAGAAATCATTTTGCACTTTGGGGTCCTAATGAGTGCTGGGTCATACAATAGCCCAGCTTTTGTCAAAAGGATTATTCAGCAGGTGTCCAAAGTGGTGGGCCAAACTTGGAATCTACACACGTGGTATAACCCCCCCCCCAACCCTTGGGCTAAACCAGGAGGGGTCCTGAGCAGTTGCTATTGAGTGACTTAGAGTAGGGGTTATTATATATTATTCTTGGGAATGTAAATTATGTATCAAGTTGAGGCAGATTGGATTGACCACTTGGGGTGTATGTTGGGGCTCCTGATAAGCTCATGAATTAAACAGATAATTGGTTACTTTGTATAGGCCAGCCAGTATTCTGGGGAGTCGTTTTTTTTTTTTTTTTTTTGTTTTAATTATTAATTTTTTTATTGACACCTTCTATACTTACATACAAAAACATATGATATTTCCCTCCCCTCCCCCCCCCATTCCACTTTAGAACACCAATCTCTATCATATCCCCTCCCTCTCTCCATTAGTCTTTCTTTTAATTTGATGTCATCATCTTTTTCTTCTATTTTTAGGGTCTTGCAATGAATGGTATTGCTAGGCACTGCAAGGTCATGGATATCGAGGCCAATTTCTGTCTGGGCAGTTGCATTGTAAGAGGTCATACCCTTCCTTTGGCTCTTCCATTCTACCCACCCCCTATTCCACAATGGGCCCTGAGCCTTGGAGGATATGAGAGAGGTGTTTCAGTGCTGGGCACTCCTCCATCCCTTCTTCTCAGCACTATGTTGCCTTTTGGTGATCCCAGTGGTCATCGCCATCTGAAAAGAGAAGCTTCTCTGACCAGAAGTGAGAGTAGCGTTAATATGTGAACGTGAACATTAAGTGTAGTGCCCCCAGAGCAGCTTGGTGGGAATAATATATACATTTAGTCAGACAGAGCAGGCTTTATACCCCTAAGGCTCATGGCCTCCCCTGCCATAGACTTTTGCTTAGGTTTTTCAGTACCAGGCATGTATTCCCTTCCCATAGAGAGGGCCTTCAGTCCAATTATGGAGCAGTTGGTTACCCCAAGAGTAGACATGTCACTATTGTACCCGTTCAGTCATTGGGCCTGTATGGCCAAACTTGAATATTCAGCATCCACTGTTTTCACTGCTGATGACTTCTGTCTCCCTTACGGCTGCATGCAGTGCAGCTTTTTCCAGCTTTCAGTTGTCTGGTCTACAGGGAGAAGGTTTTCTGCTCCACACCAGCTTACTTTCTCAGTGACCTTGCCTCTCAGGCAAGAGATGTCTTTAGCAATAGGGTCTTACTATCTGTTTCTCAAGGGAAACCAAGGGTTTTGGCAAAAGCCTTTAATGTTTTGGAGGCTACCAGGACCTCCTTGGCCAACAGCTCACTGGAAAGTATCCCATCCCAGTGTTTTTTTTTTTTTTTTCTTTCAGGCCTGCAGCCTGAAATGGGGCCTGCCTCACTTGTAATCCCTATCATTCTCCCTCCCAAGAAGTAACCCTAATTGCTGTTAAGGGTGATGACTGCTGTGACTGCTTCAAGCGGGATGGGGCATTGTTTTGGGAACAGCAGTGAACTCTTCTCCAAGGGAGGTCTATCTCAAGGCTCATGATAGAAGATCTCCTTGGTTTCAGCCTGGGAGCTGGTCTGATGTCTTATCAGCTATGTGTAGGCCTTTTTATTGAACCTAAGGTGACATTTAAAAGAGATAAACAGGAGACTTCTGGGTAAGATGGCAGCATTGGAGCCGCCAAACCAGCCTAGGGAAAGATTTAAGCAAAACCACAGCAAAATACACTCTTATTCTGAAAAGTGAAGGAGTATAGGTTATTTTTAGACACAGCAGAGAAGCAGGAGAGATCAAGATCCACCAGAAAGGAGGAAAATGGCCAGAATCCCACTGATGAGCTTGTAGCTCTGATCAGTGCCATCTGCATGCCTGGCACCACCTACCAGACATGCTGAGTGGGAACAGCAGAGGCCAAACAAGGGGATTTTCCAACCTCATCAGCCTCCTTGCAAAGTCAATAAATCTGAAGGAAAGAAGGCTGAGATCAACTAAGGAGCTACTGAAAGAGATACAGGTGGGACTGGGTGAGCAAATCCAGGCTTTCTGCACTCTACCATCCCCAACCATCAGAACTGCAAACCTCTGGCATTTAGCCCCCAGGTAGCACATGCAGCATAGCGAAACAGAACTCCAGCTCCACAGCACAACACAGAGGGATCGAGGTGGGCACTCAGCATTGGTGTGATTGGAAGCCACCCCAAAAGGTAACGAGGCCAACTGACAACAAAAAAAACAAAACAAAACAAAACAACAACAAAACAGGTACATAGACCTGCATTGGAAGTGCTAATCTCTTTTTCCATGTCAGTACAGATTATGGGTTACATATTTTTGGTTGCCTTTACCATTTTCATTTTTTAAAATTTTATTTATTTGAGAGTGACAGAGAGAGAGAGAAAAGAAGAAAAGAGAGAAAGAGAGAGAGAATGGGTGCATCAGAGCCTCCAGCCACTGCAAATGAACTCCAGATGGATGTGCCACCTTGTGCATCTGGCTTATGTAAGTACTGGGGAATCGAGCCTTGAACCGGGGTCCTTAGGCTTCACAGGCAAGAGCTTAACCACTAAGCCATCTCTCCAACCCCACCTTTACCATTTTCAATTAAGCTGTATTTGGGGGTTGAATATTGTTGCCTTTGATGCTTTCAGATTTATAGGGCCTTTGCCTTTTGCTTCTGTCATTATTGGGGGCAGGGTCTGATTCAGATTCAGGCTGACCTGGAACTCAATTCAGAACAGAATTCTCTACCTCCCAGCTGACAGGATTAAGGGTGTAGAGCAACACATACCCTTAGGGATTTTGGCTTTATAAGTCTATCTGTTTGTTTTAATCCCCACACTTGTATATTGTGCTGGTTTTTATTGAATGTGTATATTGCTCAGTTGAAGTTTAGAATTTGCCAGTAAATTGTTCCACCCAGTCCACTAGAATAATTGCTTAGCAAGCAAACTCAACACCTAGGATTACTTCTGTGGCTGGATTGAGGTACAAGAGCTACACATGGTGCCTTAAACTCATATCCTGAAAGTATATAAAGGTGGATCACCACATCTAAGAACACTGCAGATTAGTAGAAAACCCAAAGATCAAATCAAGTCAAGATGAAAAATTCACTACATTATAATACAAGAAATACAAAGAATCAAGGTAATACAGTCCCTCCAAAAAATTATAAATCCACCAGAAATGATCACCAATGAGATTGTTTTAGATGAAATTCCTGACAAAGATTTAAAAAAATTTTATCTATACTCAAAGAAATCAAAAAGGAAATGAAAGGAATGAAAAACAAAAACAAAGGAATTAAAGGAGAAAACAAACTCCTGAAAGAGAACACAGGAAACAAGCTTAATGAAATAAGATGGTCATTACAAGACATGAGTAAGGAAATAAAAATAATGAAGAAAAACCAGGCTGATTCTAGCTCTAAAAAACACAGTCAGTCAAATAAAAAACTCTGTGCAAAGTCTCACCAGGAAAATGGATGGAGAGGACAGAATATCTAAACTAGAAGACCAGGTGGCTGACCTAATACAGTCCAACAAAGAGAAAGACAAGCTAATAGAAAGGTATGAATGGGAAATCCAAGACATCCAGGACACTGTGAAAAGATCAAACATAAGAATTCAGGGTATAGTAGAAGGAGAAGAATTTCAATCCTGAGGCTTAGTAGGTATTTTCAACAAAATTATAGAAGAAAAATTTCCCCAAATTGGGAAAGAAATGCCAATGCAGATACAAGCAGATTTTAGAACACCAAACAGACAAAACCTAGAAAGAACCTCTCCTCGCCATGTTATAATTAAACTACTAAGCATGCAAACCAAAGAAAATATATTTAAAGCAGTTAGAGAGTAACAGCAAGTCACCTACAAAAGCAAGCCCATCAGGATCACAGCAGATTACTCAACACAAACTTTAAAAGCTAGAAGGGCTTGGAATGATGTATTCCAAGTTCTGAAAGATAACAACTGTTAACCAAGATTACTTTATCCTGCAAAACTATCTATCCAAATTGATGGAGAAATAAGGACATTCCACAACAAAAACAGGCTAAAGGAATTTATGACAACTAAACCAGCTCTACAGAAAATACTTGAAGGTATCCTTCATGCTGAAGAGAAAGCAAAACACACACAGGAGGAAATAGGAAAAAAATAAACCATACTCAAATAACAGTTAAAACAAGCGAGTAATATGGAACAAAAGGAAAAACTACAAAACAAGAATAATGGCAAGAATAAATATATACCTTTCAATAATAACTCTTAATGTCAATGGCCTCAATGCCCCAACCAAAAAACACAGACGTGCAGACTGGATTAAAAGGCAGAAACCTGTCATTTGTTGCCTCCAGGAAACTCATGTCTCAATAAAAGATAGACACAGTCATAGGGTGAAAGGATGGAAAATGGTATTTCAAGCAAATGGGCCTAGGAAACAAGAAGGGGTTGCTATCCTAATATCTGACAGGATAGGCTTCAAATCAACGTTAGTGAGGAAAGATAAAGAAGGTCACTTTATACTGATTAAAGGAACACTCCAACAGGAGGACATTACAATCCTAAGTGTATATACACCTAATATCTCCCAGTTTCATCAAACACTATTAGACTTAAGGTCACAGATAACACCAAAAACAATTGTAGTGGGTGACTTCAATACTCTACTCTCATCAATTGACAGGTCATCCCAGCAAAAAATAAACAGAGAGACATCTGGATTAAATGATATCATGGAACAAGTGGACCTAACAGATATCTATAGAACATTCCATTCAAAGGCTGCAGAATAAACAAGACCATGTGATGATTATCTTTTTGTGCTTGGGTGAGCTCACTGAGGATGATCTGTTCCATGTTTGACCATTTTTTTTTCAAATTTCCTTATTTCATCTTTCCTTACTGCTACGTAGAATTCCATAGTATAGATGTACCACATCTTTGTTATCCATTCATCTAGTGATGGACACCTGGGTTGATTCCAGCTCTTTGCTATTATGAATTGAGCAGCTATAAACATGGTTGAGCAAATGTCTCTGATCTGAGGCTTGGAGCCTTTAGGGTAAATGCCCAATAAGGGAATAACTGGATTCATTGGTAGGCCCATGGTCATCCTTTTCAGAAGTCTCCATATAGCAGAATATACATTTTTCTCAGTAGTAAATGGAACGTTCTCTAAAATAGACTATATATTAGGACACAAAGCAATTCTTAACAAATACAGGAAAATTAAAATCATCCCTTATACTCTATGTGACCACAATGGGGTTAAACTACAAATCAGCAACAAGAAAAAGTACAGATCATACACAAATTCATGGAAATTAAATAGTACACTATTGAATGATGAATGGGTCATTGAAGAAATCAAAAAGGATATCAATAAATTCATAGAATCAAATGATGTTGAGAATACAACATACCAAAACCTTTGGGACACAATGAAGGCAGTCCTAAGAGTGTAATTTATAGCTATAAGTGTCTATATTAAGAAATTAGAGGGCTGGAGACATGGCTTTGTGGTTATGGAGTATGCCTGTGAAGCCTAAGGACCCCGGTTTGATTCTCCAGGTCCCATGTAAGCCAGATGCACATGGTGGTGCATGCATCTGAAGTTTATTTGCAGTGGCTAGAGTCCCTGGCATGCCCATTCTCTCTCTCTCCCTCTCTCTGTCTCTAATAAATAAATAAAAATAAAATCTTTAAAAAATTAGACATTTCAGAAGTAAACAATTTAGTGCTTCAGCTTAATGCCTTGGAAAAAGAAGAACAAGGCAAACTAAAGTTCAGTTGACAGGAAGAAATAATAAAGATTAGGGCAGAAATTAATGAAATAGAAATAAAAAATATATATCCAAAGAATCAATGAAACAAAGAGTTGGTTCTTTGAAAGGATAAACAAGATTGATAAATCCTTAGCAAATCTGACCAGAAGAAAGAGAGAAGAGACAAAAATTAATAAAATCAGAGATGAAAAAGGAACCATTATCACAGACACCAAAGAAATTTGGAAAATCATAAGGACATGCTTTCGGAGTATATATACCTCTAAGTTTGAAAATCTGAAAGAAATGGATGATTTCCTTGATGTGTATAACCTACCAAAATTAAATCAAGATGAGATAAACCATTTAAATAGACCTATAACAAGTATGGAGATCCAAGCAGTTATAAAAAGTCTCCCAACTAAAAAAAGTCCAGGCCCAGATGGATTCACTGGTGAATTTTATCAGACCTTTATGGAAGAACTAACATTGCTGCTTCTCAAATGCAAACTTTTCCATAAAATAGGAAAGGAAAGAATTCTACTGAACTCCTTTTATAAAGCCAGAATCACCCTGGTAACAAAACCAGACAAAGACAGAACAAAAAAGAAAATTAGAGACCAATCTCCCTCATGAACATACATGCAAAAATTCTGAACAAAATATTGGCAGAAATATTAGTCACCCCCACCAAGTAGGCATTACCCAAGAGATGCAGGGATGGTTCAACATACACAAATCAATAAATATAATACACCATATAAATATAGTCTGAAGGACAAAAATCACATGATCATCTCAATAGATGCAGAAAATGCATTTGACAAAATCCAACATCCCTTCATGGTAAAAGTATTATAGAAAACTTGGAATAGAAGGAACATATCTCAACATAATAAAAAGTTATTTATGACAAACCTACAGCCAACATAATACTAAATTGGGGAAAACCTGAAGCTTTTCCACTAAAATCAGGAATAAGACAAGGGTGTCCACTGTCCACACTCTTATTTAATAAATGCTGGAAGTCTTATCTATAGCAGTAAAGCAAGAGACACTCATAAAAGGGATAGAAATTGGAAAGGAAGAGATCAAATCATCATTATTTGTGGAAGATATGATTCTATACATAAAGGACCCTAAACACTCTACCAGCAAACTGTTAGAGCTGACAAACACTTTTAGCAATGTAGCAGGATGCAAAATAAACACACAGAAATCAGTAGCTTTCCTATATACTAACAACAAACATGTGGAGGATGAAATTAGGGAATCTCTCCCATTCACAATTGCCTCAAAAAAAAAAAAAATAACCTTAAACTTAGCCAAGGAAGTGAAGGATCTCTACAATGAGAACTTTAAAACACTCAAGCAAGAAATTGCAGAAGACACTAGGAAATGGAAAGACATCCCATATTCTTGGATTGGAAGAATCAATATTGTGTAAAATATCAATCTTACCAAAAACAATTTACACATTTAATTTTTGCAATCCCCATTAATGACAGTCTTCACATAAATAAAAAAAAATCCTAAGATTCATTTGAAAGCATAAAAAACCTTGAATAATCAAAACAATTTTGAGCAACAAAAATCAGGCTGGTGGTATCACCTTACTCAATTTTAAGCTATATTACAAAGCCATAGTAACAAAAACATCATGGTACTGACACAAAGACAGACATGTAGATCAATGGAACAGAATAGAGGACCCAGATGTTAATTCAGGTAGCTACAGCCATCTGATTTTTGAAAAAAAAATGCCAAAAATATTCATTGGAGAAAAATACCCTCTTCAACAAGTGGTGCTGGGAAACTGGATATTTATATGTAGGAGGATGAAAATAGATCTTTGTCTCTTTCCATGCACAAGAATCAAGTTCAAGTGGATCAGGAACCTTAATATCAGACCTGAAACTCTGAAATTGCTAGAGAAAAGGTAGGGAAAACCCTTCAACATATTGGCATAGACAATGACTTTCTGAATATAACCCCAATTGCTCAGGAAATAAAACCACTGATCAACCACTGGGATCTCATGAAATTACAAAGCTTTTATACAGCCAAGGACACTGTGAATAGAGCAAAGAGACAACCTACTGAATGGGAGAAAATCTTTGCCAGCTACACATCTGACAGAAGATTAATATCCAGAATATACAAAGAACTCAAAAAACAGAACAATAAGAAATCAAAAAAACCAATTAAAAGTGGGCTATGGAACTAAATAGAGAGCTCTCATCAGAAGAAATAGAAATTGCGTATATATAAACATCTAAAAAATGTTCTCCAAATTACTTTGTGTCATTTTTCCTTAGAGTTGTGTAGAATTCCATTGTGTAGATATACCACATATTAGTTATGCATTCATCTAATCATGGACATCTGGGTTGGTTCTAGCTCTTAGCTATTATGAACTGAGCAACTATAAACATCATTGAGCAAATATCTCTGAACGCAGGCTTGGAGCTTTAGGGTAAATGTCCAGTAAGGGAATAACTGGGAAAAATGGTCAAACTTGGAACAGATCTTTCTTAGCAAACTCATCAAATCACAGAAAGATAAGTGTCGCATGGTCTCACTCATCTGTGGCTCCTAATTTGTATTTTCCTGAGATGCTGACACACCTACTAAACATCTCAAGGACTGGACAATCGGGATGGTTGGGTGGGAGGGCAGGGAAAAGGTGGGTGGGTGGGGACAAAAAACTGGACCCAAATGGAAATGGTACCATAAAATTCTATATCCTGAAAGACATACTAAAAGGTTGAACCTGCATCAGGTGCTTGGAGAGAACACCTGAATCACCAGGGCCTGGAGAGGGTATGATGAAGACTAACTTCAATCTTGTCTTGTTTCTCTCTGTATCACTCCCTCATCTCTCTCTCTTCTCTCTTTCTCTTTCATATTACTTATACCTTTTCTTCCTTCTTTTCCCTTGGCACTGACCTGTAACTCCCAATACCAGCATGTGGTTAACATCCACAATGAGCTGTTGATTAGTGAGACCTACAAGGTTTCCTAAAAGAAGACAGATTTCTGTCAGAGTACTTGATGACTCACCAAAGGTTATTGGTAAGACCCTATTGCTGAAGACACCATATGGTGTTCAGACAGAACATGGAGAGACCTGGCTGGAATCTGGAAGAGAGTCAGTTCCCAGACAGTTAGCATATCTAGTGCCAGAAGGTGCTACATAAGTGACTGGAGGAAAACGACCAACATCTGTCTAAGCAACTTGTGGTCTAAGGTACTCAGCAGCAAACAACATGATGTGATGCTCACACAAGTGCAGTAGCGGCACACAGCCATGGTGGGTTACCAACTGCTCTAGATTTGGCTAATGGATTCACTCAGTGGAATGGAACCCATACCTGGAAATGTGAAACAAGTCAGAATCATATCCAAAAATGAGCCCACTCAACAATATCAAGTTCTCACCAATAGTGGGATACAAGAAGGCCTACACCTATTAAATTCTCTCTAAAATAGTAATGGTCATCCATGTATCTTGCACTGACCTCACTCTCCATTGGAGAATCTGCTTCTGTCTGTCAGATGGGCACATATCCTGAGGAGAGAATCAGCCCATCACACCTCAACAGGGCACCGGATGAAGCCATTGAGTTATAGGGGAAATGAGCAAGAGTGCTGCTTTATCAGTGAACCTGGTACCAGCACAAGGGCGAAGGAGATAGACACAAAGAACTCTCAACTCCTACCAAATCAGATATCCAGAGACACAGAGACTCACAAAACCTCATCACTGAAATAGACCTAAAATGAAACCAACATGGCTCAGGGAAATTTGTGGAAGAGGGGGTGGAAAGATTGTTAGAGCCATGAGTTGGGTCATTATACAGAGTCATTGCCTCTCCCACATAACTGATGGCTACCCCCATAAGGCAAAACCTATATTACCCATGGGGGGAGGACAGAGAAAAGGCTAACAATGGTACCATCATGGCTGTATATATACTATGTACATAACTAATAAAAATATATTTAAAAAGAAAGAAATTAAATTAAATTAAAAATAAAAAAAAGTTCTGCATCCTTAGCCATTAGGGAAATGCAAATTAAAATTACTTTGAGAATCCATCCATTCCTGTCAGAATGGCTACTATCAAGAAAACAAATGACAATAAATGTTGACGAGGATGTGGAAAAAGGGGAAGGCTTTTACACTGTTGGTGGGAATGTTATCTGGTACATTCATTGTGGAAATCAGTGTGGAGGTTCTTAAGACAGCTAAAAATAGATTTACCATATGATCCAGCTATACCACTCCTAGGCATACATCCTAATGACTGTTCTCACTATCTTAGAAATACTGGCAAAACCATGTTTATTGCTGCTCTATTCACAATAGCTAGGAAATGGAACCAGCCTAGATGTCCTTCCACAGATGAATGGATAATACAGATGTGGTACATTTACACAATGGAGTTCTATTTAGCAGTAAAGAAAAATGAAATTATGAAATTTGCAGGGAGATGGATGGATCTGGAAAGGATTATACTAAATGAGGTAACCCAAGCCCAGAAAACCAAGCATTACATGTTGTCTCTCATATGTGCATCCTAGCTACAAATGTATAGACTTGTGTGTGAACTGGAACCAAAAATTGGTAGCAGAGGCCAGTAAGGTAGAAAAAGGCTATCAGCAAGTGATTATTATGTAGTTTGCCTTCTAAATTCCATGTTTCATGAAGGAACTACCATTTGTAAAGACAGTCTAGTCTAGGTTTCTTCTTTTTTTAAAGATTTTATTTTTAGTTATTTATTAGAAACAGAGAGATGGAAAAAGAGAGAGAGAGAGAGGGAGGATGGGCATGCCAGGGCCTCTAGCCACTGCACATGAACTCGAGACGCATGTGCCCCCTTGTGCATCTGGCTTATGTGGGACCTGGAGAATCAAACAGGGGTCCTTAGGCTTGGCAGGCATGTGCCTTAACTGCTAAGCCATCTCTCTATCCCGTAGGTTTATTTTTGAAGGAACTTCTTTTTTCTTTATTATTATTATTATTATTATTATGAACATATTTTGTATGGATATATCATGTGTTGGTACCCTCTTTTCCCTCATCCCTGGGGACCCTCCTCAGTGGGGTTGCAGGTATTCCCTATGGGGTTGTGGTATATGCATTGTTAGAGCAGAAGTCAGTTATTTTGTGGGGTGGGGAGAGAATGCCTCTAGGCATGGTCTCAACCTGTGGCTCTTACAATCTTTCTGCCTCTTCATCCACAAAATTCTCTGCACCACGATGGATGAGTTTTAAGTGTACTTCAGCCTCTGGATCTCTGCTTTGGTAGGTGTTGAGTATCCTCAGGGTCTGTCTCCATGAAAGAACTTCCTTAAGATCGTCCCTGGCTGCAGAAGTTTAAGCTAGTAGCTGTTCACATTGATCATTTACCTTGAAAGTCCCCTGGGGTAAGATAGTAGCAAGACTTAAGGTGGACCAAGTTTTAAGTTGTATAGCTATTCCTTCCAGCAAGGCTGCCTGATATCTTAAAAGGGGGTGTCAGTGAGCCAAACACATCATTAGAAGATAACAGTCCTCCCACATTGTAGAGAGTATATATTGTCAAGTCATTCCCCAGAGTTAAGTTTTATGGCCCTAGGAATTAGGGAGGCCATAGTAACACAGCTTTAAGACATGTTGGTCACCCTTTGGTGACCAAGTCTCTTTGCCCAGTTATCCCACTAGTTGCTAGGTAGGTCCCCCAGAAAAGAGACCTTGTCCCAATAATAGGGAAGGAAACTGGCATGATGGGAGAAAAGTGATTCTCTCCATGGGAGGCATGGAACTATGCCTACCACAGTCACAATTTGGAAGGACATCTAGCCAGGGCAAGAGATTAAGACCAACAGTGAGGCTGCACTGCTTAGGAGACTGACAGGTTCTGCTTCTATACTTAGAATTACCTGGGCCCTGCAGAGCAATGGAGGTTTGAGCCTTGGGAGCTGGAGGGGAAACCCTGGGCCCTTTCAGTCCCTTTGGAACATTCATGGAATGGCTTTTTGTCACGAAGTTCTCTCCTATGATGTTAGCTCTTCAGTGGTTCTATTGGCATAAAGGACAGGGCCCAGGTGGAGGCTCCCTCTGGGATAATCTTTCTGAAAATGTCCTGGCTGCATTGCAGAAGAGGGGGTGGAAAGATTGTAAGAGCCACAGAGTAAGTAGAAATAGCCTAAGGAGTGATCTCTCACTATCCCACAGGGACTGACTGAGGCCTTCATGACCCCACAGTGAGGGTACCATAACCCCACTGAGGAGGGCCTGTAAGGTAATAGGAACTGTGACAAGTGGATAAAAAAATATCACTTGTTACAGTACGCATAAAATAAAAATAAAAACATTTTAAAAAGAACTATATTTGGGCTTGAGAGATGGCTCAGCTGTTAAGGCACTTGCCTGCCAAGCCTAAGAACCCAGTTTGATTCCCCAATACCCATGTAAGCCAGATGCACAAGGTGACATATTTGTCTGGAGATAGTTTGCAATGACTGGAGGCTCTGACGTGCCCATTTTCTCTTTGTATCTGCCTCTTCCTCTCTCTCTCTCTTTCTCCCTTGCTCTCAAATAAATAAATGAAATAATAAAAATTAACAAAAAATTATGAATTGTGCTGGCTTGTCTTATGAGGGGAAGAAAGAACTTTGTGTGCACTGGGCTAGATGTCAGACTTGGAGCTATAGGTTTGATGTTTTCCCTGTTTGTTTTAGATCTTACATTGCTTCAATCTTTCCTTGTAATGCCATGTTTTGCAGTGTGAATGTTTATTCTGTGAAAATATGTATGTTTGGTTTTATAGTTCATAGTTAGGAGACCTTGGCCTATGGGGATGTTTGAACAATGCTGGTGCTGATCAAAACTATAGGGAATTTTAAGGTTGGACTGAATGTATTACATTTTACATCATAGATGGTCATTAGTTTATGGGACCCTGGGGCAGAATTTGGTGGTTTGAACCAGGTATACCCCATAAATTTATGTGTTCTGAATGCTTGCTTCCCAGCTGGTAGAAATTTGGGAGGTGGAGCCATGTTGGAGCCTCTGCTCTACCATCTTTTCCCTGCAATCATGAAGCTTCTCCATAAGACTGTAATCCAAAAATAAATTCTTTTTTCCCATCAGCTGCTTTTGGTCAAGTGCTTTGTCTCTGCACCTTGATATCATGAAACATGGCAACAGAAGAAAATGTAACAACTTATTAATGAGTTGAGTCGGAATCACATTTGTGGCATTGTGTAATAAATTAGGATTGCCTGCTCACATGTTGTTACATGGTCAAGTCCTTGTCTGTTGTCTTAGGCAGACCTGGTTGCCACTTGGACTTTAAAAAGACTCTTTTATGCTTTTCTTCTGTCACACAAAAGTCTGAGAATTATAGTCTAGCAGGAACTTGTAAAGATAAGAGGTATCAAAAACCTTGGGCAGTGAAATGGCTTATAAGCAATTAAAGGCGAGGAGACAAAATACAAAGCACCAAACTCTTCACAGGTTAACCCTTTTTTCATGGTAAATAAGGGCCTTTAACTTCACTTACATTTTGTTTTGTATTATAATTGTTATTATTTATTTTACAAAGGTTATAGTCTTATTTTGCCTCTAGCCTGGTCCTACTTTCTTTGAGAGCTCACCTCAGTGGGTGTATTGGTGTTCTGTGGGGAGATTAGGGCTTCAGTCAGTTTCTGCGGGGGCCGGGGGGGAAGCTATGTCTCAGGATATTTCTATCCACCCTGTAGCTCTTAAAATCTTCCTGCCCTTGTGCAATGGTCCCTGAGCCTAGGCAGGTCTGTTAGCAGTCTGCCATAGTATTGAGTTCCCTGTTGTTTCTGATTCAATGTGCTCACTGTTCCCTTGAAGCTAGTTGTTTGGATAGCAGTGGGGTCAGTACTCATGTCACCACTTCCTCTGCAAGTTCTCATGGGCCCTGGCAGATGTGGTAGAGGTGGCACATCTTATGGTAGGCAGTTGGCTCTTTTTTCGTATTATATTGATCTCCTCAGTTCTCTTTGCCATCTGTAAAATAAAACAGATTCTCCAACCAAGAGTGAGAACAGCTTGTATTAAAGGGGATATTCATGGCTATTTGAGAGAGTTGGTGTGTAAATCTATCCTTCTTATTTGCAGAGCAGTGACGGCTTCTTTCTAGAGTCTATGAGTTTCCTGTTCATGGGATATTGACTTGCTTTACATGACCAGATATGAGTTCTCCCCTGCTGAGCGGGCCTCATGTCCATGGGAGAACAGTTGGTTACCCGCAGAGGCTGCATGCCACTAATGCACAAATGTGTACTTTGCCCAGCTATTTGATTTCATAGCTTGCAGGGTCCGCTGCTTATTCATGCTGTTAGTGACCGTTGTTCCCCAGCAATGCCCATGGCACTTTCTAGCACTATGAGTGCTAGCTAGGAAGGAACTGGTTTCCCTCTCAGTACCAGTATGGTATTTTTATAACCTGTGACTACTCCTGTGTGGTGTCTTTAGCAAAAGGGTCTTACCTTTGAGCTCTAACAGGTTATCACGTATTATTAACCCTTTTTATCATAAGGAATTTTTTTAGCAATTTTATATCATGAGAAACCCATAGAGATGTCTTTTGTTAGACAATGTAGAGGAAAACGATATTTTATCTGTTTTTAAAGGATCAGTGGTTTTAACTCTTGAGCTGTTTGCTGTTCTCCATTCCCTTGTCACAAAGCTAGGGGGTCCAGCCTATCTCAGGACAAGGGTCTTGGAGGACATATGAGATAAACCTGCTTGTGTCTGAGCTAGGGGAGTGCTTACCCCATTCTGAGAGCCAGCTCTCAACAAGCTTAAATAGTGCATGTCCATTTATTAATATAATTTACAGCACAGTGGGCAGTAAAATGTGAGAGAAAATGTACAGAGTGCCAAAACCTTAGTCAGTTAATACTGTGCTCGCAGTTACAAAAGACAGTTGTCTTTCTGAAGAATTGGAGAGATGGTCAATGGCTACTTTTTTGTTTAATTTGTAGTCCTCCCACCTTCTAATTATAGGCCAGCCAAGTAGTATAAAGATTGGATGGTCTGTTTTTTCTTTTGTCTTTAGGCTTTGGGGATCAAAGGAGTCTTCATGCAACTATGGACTGTTACCCACATAGAAAGAGAGAGGAGGTGACAAGAGATGTCTCTTGTAAATCTCTGTCTTCTTTCATCTTTGGAGTATCACCCAAAGCCTGGTCAACTGGTACATTCCTGGCAATTACCAGAGACCTAGGAGGAAAAACCAATCAGAATATCCACACTCATTTGTGCCTGGCATTTGTCTTTCTTACCCTGAAACTTCCTTTGGCCTTTCCAAGGTCAATGCCCCATGATTAACCTGTTGATTCTGGGACTCCTGGCACAATATTTGGTCATAGGATAATTGTAGTGCCTAAAGAGGTGGTAATTAAACTCAGGGATTTCTCTTAAAATTATTTACCCAAAGGACAATAAAGGTCAGATTAGTAGGAATATCCCAGATTGCCTACACAAATACCTTTTCCTCTTCAATGAGACCCCAGATAAAGGAGAGAAGATCCTGGAAGGACAGCACTCGACTGTACCTGTGCTTTTGACCATGTGGTACCCCAGGTAGGAAGACTTACTTATGCCCAACATGGAATCCTCCTTTTCTTTAGATCTCCCCAGAAAAAAAAGCTGAATCCAATCTGTTTTGGCACTAATAGCATTTATTCAATTGATCTGTTCATTGAAAAATCTGTTTATTCCTTGTATTCTATTTATCTCTCTCATTTTTAAAAATTGGCTTGCCTATCAAACTGACCACCCACTTCTGGGCAGCCTTTAGTCCCTTTCTTTTCCCCTTTCCTTCCAGATATGATTTTTTCTTCCAGTCACAACTCCATATTCACATTTTCCCCTTAGAAGTCTGATATTGTCTCAACTCTTTCCTCTTCCCTATATCCCATACAATCTCCAAATTTCACAACATTTGTGCAACTTATTCAGACATTCTACAACATACTTAAACTTTCTAGTTCTGTCCTTATCTTTCTTTCTTTTTCCATGTTGGACAAATCCAACCATTTTCCCTTAGAGAAATCATACCATCAAAAAATTATTCCTTACCAGACATACCCACATGCTCATATCCTTCTTAACATTTCTCTTACTTACTGTTTCCTTTCCATTCTGTCAAAATTTTATAGTATATCTAGCATCTATCATTTTTATGTCATCAAGAAGCTCTCTTAAAGGAACATCCCTGCTTTTCAATCAATGAATGAGTTCTCCCGGGAAGTTGGCAAAAGAACCATGGTAAAGGTGCTTCTCACTGGCCTGCCCAGGAGAAAACATCTTTCCTTGCCAGAAATATTGTAAAAATTATTGATCTATTTTTAAAGGTACTCCAAGGAAGTAACAGCCAGACCCGACTCTAATGGTTTACACAATATACATACATGGATACTTTCACCCGCTGGCTTTTGAACATTGTTCCTCAATGGCACTTGTCTGAAACACAGTTTTAGAGAAAATGCCCTATCAAGAGTCATCAGAGCAAATTAAACCTGATTTCATATATAAATAACTTGGATATGAAGACTCTCCAGACTTTGTTGTTTCTCTGCTTCAGGTGGCAGAGTGAAACCTGAAGGTAGCCCCTTGGCCTGGAGGGAGAGGAAGAATGCCTCGGTCTGCAGCCAGAACTCTCCTCTTCTGACTTCATTTGTGGGGATTCTGGGTTTTCATGTCATTTGTATATGAAATTGGGTTTAATTTGCTCTAATGATTCTTGGTAGGGTATTTTCATCTTCACATGATGCCATACATATTAGTCCACGAGGCTATCACTGTTTTTGTCTGGTAAATGTCAGCAAGCTGTTAAAAAATGAGTTAACCCCTGATTTCAATAGCCTTATGTGGCACTTTTACCCAGTTAGAAAGGAAGTGCCGGGGGATCTTGTGATGGTAAACCCCCACCCCAGGTGTAAGCCATTTTGCTTAGGGGGTTTCTACAGCAGCTTGCTAAGAGCAATATGGAACAGGCTTTGTTCTCATTTCTCTTTAAATTTAGTTGAGGTTTTCCTGATTCTGAATGACAGTGACAAGGGAAAGAAAGTCCCAGTGCCCAGAGAGGGAAGAGAACTAAACAACCCAAGAACAACATTACATGTGAACTGTGGGAAAGAGCAGGAAAGCTTAGAATAAAGTGCAAGCGGACAGAAGGGTGGTGAGATGAATGAAAACATGGAAGCACTGTAAGTGAGCTGGGTGGGAGCAGCCATAGGTGTGTCCATAGAAGGGCTGAGGAAACATGCTATCCGTTCTAACACTCAACACAGCCTTCCTTCATGCTATGCAGAGGGAATTCCTTGAAATGGGATTACAAGCTGAAAAATAATTTCATTCCCTTGGGGGAAACTTATGTATTGGATAGGACTGGTGATACAAACACAGAAGGAATTGGCAGGAAGTTGGTGTAAGGAGGGGAACAGCAAGAGGGCAGGTCAAAAGGAGAGACCTGTGGATTGGAGAGCTGAGCCAGGATGGTGGGCTTGGCCTAGGAAACAAGGAAGGACCAGTCTAGCTTCTAACTTGGGTGGTCTGTGTTCTGAAGGAGCACCACTACTTAGTTGGCCATCAGGGGAAGAGGTTTGGGCCACAAAGAAAAGAGGAGGTGAGATTTCTTTCTTCATTCAGGTTGTGGGAGGTGAAGTTCAAAGAGCCTTCAAATTGCTGGAAATATCAGCTCTTTTGTGATAGTTTCTTTAAAGATTCCAGCTAGAAACTGTCAGATGCTCTGAGACTTTTATTTGACCTCATGTGACAAACAGATCACCTTGGAAGGATGGGAACAGAGCGAGATTCCTTGTCTGTCACCCAGTTGGGGACTTAGAAATGGATTCTAGTCAAAATGCCCTCGAGTTTCACCACAGAACAACCCTGGTCAAGAACTGTCCATTGCTTTAAGACTTCCCCCAACTTCATGCAACATATTGGTGTCAATAAGGGAAACTGAGTCAGTTCAGAACTAAACATTCCCAACACCAAAGGTAGATTGATTGACTTCTCAGCCAGGCTGACCTCTATGACTTTAAAACAATGACAACAACAACAACAAAAACCAAACAACAACAACAACAAAAAATAAACAGTAACTGCACTAATCACTCTTAATTGGCTGACTGAGTCCCTGTATTTTGTGATAAGAGTTTCGAGGACTATATAGTGTTACAGTAACTTTAAAAAAATGCAGACTGAAGGAGTAAGATTACTTACCCTTCTTCATATCTTGGTAGGACTCCAAAATTATCACGAGTGTTCTATTGCCCTCTCTCACTTCTTCAACACATCCTTTTCCCTTGTGGTGGTTGCCATTCTCATTTTAATATATACACACAACCCAACACACACACACACACACACAGAGATATTAAAAGCTGGGATCCACATATGACAGAGAACATGTCATATTTGTTTGGGTCTGGGTCACTTTTCAGATCCATTAATTTTCCTGAAAATGTCATTCCCTTTATAGCTCAATGCACCTCATCTTCATTATCCATTCATCTCTTGATGGACATCTGGAATATTTCTATTTCCTTGCTATTCTGAATAATGCAGCAATAAACTCTGAGTGCAAGTATCCCTGTGAGAGAATATGGAGTCCTTAGGACATTTGTCCAGGACTGGTGTAGCTGGGTCATATGGTAGTTATATTTTTAATTTTTTGAGAAACGTCCACATTGATATCCATAATGACTATTCTAGTTTATACTCCCACCAGCATTGAATAAGATTCCTCTTTCCCATCCTTGCCAGCATTTGTTGTTACCTGTTTTCTTGATGATGGCCATTCTTACTGGGTGAGATGAAATCTCAAAGTAGTTTTCATTTGCATTTCAATGCTCTTTTTAAAGGAAAGTTGTCCACATGTATTTTCACCTTTCTACACAGGAGCCATGGGAGGAGTCTCCAGGTCACGGCACCTTTGCTATTGTCCCAGAGAAGTGTATGGCTTCTCTTTAAAGAAAGTAATCTCTTAACAACTACAGCTACTTTGTAAGTTTAAATGTATTCATATTCTTTTCCTTGCCAAAATCATGTTTTTCAAATCTTTCTGCTCTATTGTTTTTCTCCCATTTTTCACTTTAACCCTAGCTGCAAAAAGTGAACAATAACCACATTACAACTTGAAAATTGGACTGTCAGGAAATTTCCTCTGACAAGTAAAGTAGTTCAGGACTTTTGAATTCAATCTGACTCAAGTTTCAAGGACAGAAAATAGCTAGAATTTGCCAGAATGTGACAAAAATAGCTTCTAATGCATTTCCCAACACAGTCCTATTCCCACCTGAAACCTCGTCAGCCTGGTTCTTACTGTCTGTATTTCTGTCTGCATTATGGTCTTCCAAACTGCCACCAGAGTCATCCATTTAAGAAGAGCTTGAAGTCTTCTAGAGCTTCTCTACCTACATCTCCATGCTCTTCCACACTCCAAACAAACCAGTTCCAGAGGCTTAAAAACTACATTGTCAGGTTTGTCAAAGCAAAGACCCACACTTTTCATACCATTTTTCTGAATTAGTTACTTTTGTATCACTGTGATAAAAATAGCAGATAAAAATGGAAAGGGCCAGTCCCAGCACTCGGGAAGAGGTAATGGAGTTCAAGGCCACCCTGAGACTACATAGTTAATTCCAGGTCAGCCTGGACCAGAGTGAGACCCTACCTCGAAAAACCAAAAAAAAAAAAAAAGAAAGAAATAATGGAAAGGGAAGGCTTATTGTGACTCATGGTTTCAGAGGGATTTCAGTCCATGGGGGCAGAAAGTGCATGGTAGGGAGAGCTCAGTGCATGGTGTTAGAATTGTATGTGGCTATTCACATGGTGGGGACAGGAAGTAGAATGAACCAGGGACATGCATAACTTTCAAAGGCCTACTCTTAGTGACTTACTCTTGACAGCAAGGCCCCAGCTCATAAAGCCTCCATAACTTTCAAAATAACACCACAGGCTGGGCACTAGGCATTTAAAATACCAACCTGTGAGGAACATTTCAAATTCAATCCATAACACCATGAACTTGACAAAAATGCAAAAACAACAACAAAAAAAATCTGACAACCCCAAAGCTGAAGAGAACAGAATAGAATCTTCTGGCATTTTTCAAAAGATATGTGCCTTGTATATTGCTGGTTAGAATGGAAAGGGGCACAACAAACATGGAAAACAGGCATGCCTTGTGAAGTTTTCCACTTTTTTTAGCTAACAATTCTAGTCTTAGATATATACCTGGAGAAACAAGTGCAGATACAACAAGAAACATGTAAAACTGTTCCTACAGCTATTGTTTACATCATCAAAAACCTGATGTCAATATCATAAATACAAGTGTCAAAGAGTACATCATGGTAGTACCAGGTAATAAAATATCCCATGAACAAATGAATTAAATTGATATCCAACTACATTGATAAATCCTAAACTATAATATTATTGTAATGTTGATGTTATTACCAATACACTGATTCTGTATACCATTTTAATAAAATTAAAATTAAAAGTACAATTTTAATAAATATAAATGAGCAATAAAACACTAAGAAAATAAAATATAAAGATAAATAGAAGATTATGGATGATAATTGACTTAGGAGACACAGGGAAATGGGATGAAAAGATCACAAATTTAAGTACAGGATATAGTAAAGGTTCAGGCTTTTGTTTGGGGTGATCTTTCATGGATGATATATAATTATTTTGGGGGGACAGAATCTTATTATGTAGCCCAGGCTGGCCTGAAATTTACTACATAGCCCAAGACAAATTTGAATATAAAAATCCTTTTGCCTCAGCCTATTGGAATTGTAGGCATGTACTACCATGTTCAAGTAATTATTAATACTAACTAAAATATCCATTTCAGCTGAGCATGTTGACATATGCTTATAAACCTGTTTTGGGAAGCAGAGGGAAAAGGATTGCCACAGGTTTGAGGCTAGCTTGGGCTACATAGTGATTTCAAGGCTAGGCTGGGCCATGGAGAAAGACCCTGTCTTAAAAACCTAAAATAAGATACATTAAGATATCCATTTCAATTATTTGTTACAATCCATCCAAACTTAATAGCTTAAAATGCCTTTTGTTATTACCATACTTCATGATGCCCTGGAATTTGGACAGGGTACAAAGAAGTACATCTTTGTTCCACAATGCAAAAATTTGGATCTCATGTGGGAGGGGTCCAGTTGCTAGGAGATGAAAGAGATGGTGGGTATCCAGGAATTTGTCCTTTGTTATTTGTGGGGCTAGATTAGGTTTCCTCACAACATGGCACCCTTGGGATAGTTGAGTATATCTTATATGTCCTGTGACCTAGGCTTAGATATTGAAGCAAGAGGAGGAACAGAGTCTCCATCTCGGAGGATGATATATATATGATACAAAGAAGGGAGGAACTGATAGCCAACATCACAGAGACAAGCTGCCACATGGCCTAGCTCACTCACACAATACATAAATACAGGTTATGCATGGAGCAGTGAGTAAATTATAAGCCAATGGCTATGATTAATTGATTTCTCCATAGCCGAGTTCCACTGAAAAGACAGAAAAACAAATCCAAAAAAATGTCCTGAGTATTATGTTAAAGTATGAGACTATAGTTTTATATATGTCAAAAGTGATCAAATATAAGAACTTTAACAGATTTCAATCCAATAGCAATAATATACAAATAAGGACCACAGATAATTTTTTAGAGGAAGTCTATATCATAAACATTAATCTGTCCAAAATTAGTTTATTATTGAATATATTTTCCACTGAAACTCAATAGTTCTTGTGACCTGAAAAAAAAAATGTTGTAAATCTTACACAAAGATTCAGTATGAAAGAAGAGTCACTCAAATTATGGAAAAGAGAAGTAAGTAGAAGACAGGTGTTCTACTAGATAATAAAACATATTTGAAAAGTATAATAAATAAAAGAATGTAATACAACATCAGAATGTACAAATTTAAAAGTAGAAATTAATAGGCCAAATCAAGACAAATGTTTATGAAGATTGACTATAAGGTAAAGGTGAGGTTTCATATCAACAAGGAAGGGTGGGCTACCTGGTAAATCGTGTTTGCATAATTGTCTTCTTTTGAAGAAACATTATGGCTGGGTTTTGCATAGTTATTCCTTACTAAAATAAATTTCATGTTGATTACATATTTAAATAAAAAATTATGTCACTAATACAACAAAAGAGAATAAAGGAAATTATTTTTATCTCCTCAGACATTTTTGGGGGGATGCTGGGGATGGAACCCAGGGCCTTGAGCATTAAGCAAGTGCTTGGCCACTAAGCGTCATCCCAGGCCTTTGTTTTCATCATCCGAGGATGAGAGATATTTTCTGCTCTTATCACCAAAGGGAAAACTGTGAGGTACTAATGGATCAGACTAATGTATTATCACTGCTCCATGCATAACTTGTATTTATGTATTGTGTGAGTGAGCTAGGCCATGTGGCAGGTTGTCTCTGTGATGTTGGCTATCAGTTCCTCCCTTCTTTGTATCATGTATCTATTATCCTTTGAGATGGAGAGTCTATGCCTCCTCTTGCTTCAATTTCTATGAAGTGTAATTTCATGCTAGAAAATTGTTATGAAGACAACAATAAAGAGAAGCATGCCAAAGTGGGTATTTTTTGGCAATAAATCTGTAGGGGTCAATAGTCTGTTTTATAAGGTGGTCTTTAAAACCAGTGAGAAAGAGAATAAAGCTTAATTATAAAAAATTGAAAAACCAGCAGCAGGAAGTTCACAAAACAAAATACCTATAAGCCTATTAAAATCATTGATACTCAGTAGTAAAAATTATGTGCAATGAGATCTTTTCCCCCTTAACAGACTGACAAAGATTTAAAGATGAATATTGCCCAATGCTTACTGGAATGTAGTAAAACTAGCACTTCCTAACTATTATTTTGAATATCCTTTAACAAAACCTTCCCATGAAGATTGTCCACTGTCTATTAAGTCCATATAGTGTGCAAGTCTCACTACTTCCACTTCTGGGATGGGATGTTTCCTATGCAAATACTTAGAGATACTTGAGTTAAATCGTGGGTTGAATACATGTCTTTCTCTCTGCCCCTCCCTGAACCCACTAGACCAACATCAAATTAAAACAGAAATATCAACTAAAAAGGAGATGACAAAGGAATAAAGTCAACACAGCCACAGAAGTTGAAAAGCAGATGCACAACCAAACAGTGGGAAATTGAACACATGTGTTTGATTTTCCTCCTTCTCCCAGGAAAGTTCACTAAAACTACAGTAAAAAAAATTGTTGTAAAAGGTATGAAACCACCTGGAATGATGGTACACACCTGTAATTCCAGCTGAGGTTAGAGGATTGAGAGTTTGAGGCCAGCCTGGGCTGTACTGCAAGACCTTATTATTTTACTCAGCTCACAAGAGTGGAGAGAATGGGACAAGAGAAATAGGGACCCAAATCTACAAGCTGAGAGCCCAATAGAAGAGAGCTAAGTTACCAGACAAAGCTGAGAAGCCTCAGACTTTTCCTGGATTACATACAGAATCTTTAAGACCCAAGAACCCAGGGTCTCAATACCTCTGGAAGGAAGTGAAGAAAGGAAGGTTTGTTTTAAAGGTGTATAGATAGCTATCAGGGCACTAGAGAGATGGCTCATCAGCTAAGCGTGTACATTGTTGTCTGAGCATGTTTGATTCTCAGCACTCATGTATAAAGCTGGGAATAACTGCACACACCTGAAACCACAGTAATGACTGGGGGCAGAGTCAAGTGGGATCACTGGGGCTCCCTGGTCATCCAGTCTAACCAGAGATTGGTGAGCCAACCAAACAATTCAGAAGAGTGATAGAAGACACCTAACGTCTTTCTCTGGCCTCCACATGCATGTGCATGGGTTGTTTCCTTATACACACAGACACAAACCCCAAAACAATAACAACAACAACAACAAAAACCCTAGAATTGATCAAATGTCCATATTTCTTCTCCAAAACTATGCTCCTGCGTGCCTGCCTCTCTTTTTCCAGCAGGCAAGGGGAGGTCTGGAGACAGCTCTTAGTACTCCCTGATTGGCAGCCATACCATATTAGCCTGGCCCTTGTGGCCACCTTGCCTCCCCTGCTCCTCTGTAATGGCTTTTAGGATCATCCCAAGTATTCCAGGCTAATTTCACCTCAAAATTCTTCATTTAATGTCACCTGCAAAGACCTATTTTCAAATAAATGTAAATTTATAGGTTCCAGGGAGTAGGCTATGAATATATTTTGGGGGGCATTTTTCAGCCTGTCATATATGCTAAATGAAGTTTATGGAGTACAGAATATTAAACCAACTTTATGTTCCTGAGATAAGCCCCATTTTGTTATTTTGAATCACCTTGTTTAGATTTATTTATTTATTTATTTATTTATTTATTTATAAAGAGAGAGAGAGAGAGAGAGAGAGAGAGAGAGAGAGAGAGAGAGAGAGAATTGGCACTCCAGGGCCTCAGCCACTAAAATCGACCTCCAGACTCTTGCACTACCTAGTGGGCATGTGCAACCTTGCGCTTGCCTCACCTTTGTGCATCTGGCTTACGTGGGATCTGGAGAGTTGAACATGGGTCCTTATCCTTCACAGGCAAGAGCCTTAACTGCTGAGCCATCTCTCCAGCCCTAGAGAGATATTTTGGTTTTGAATTTGCTACACATTTGAAAGGTTTTCTTTTAGCCTTCACCTCATGAGTGTCATGAAGGAAGTTGGTCTGATGAAGTTTCTCACAGTCTTTTTCAGGGTTGAGTATCATGGTTGTAGTGTCCTTCTCACATAAATATTGTGTGGGTGTAGGTTCATATTTGCACACACATGTGGAGACCATAGGACAACCTTTGGTGGTCTTCCTCAGGTGCCATCCACCTTTTGTTTTTTTGAAGACAGGGTCTCTCATTGGCCTAGAAGTCTCCAAGTATACTTACTGGCTCATAAGCAAGTCCCAAGGATGTACCTGTCTCTGCCTCTCTAGCACTGCGATTACAAGTGTGTGATACTATGCCATATTTTAATTTTTTTAACTTGGGTTTTGGGGCTTTAGCTCAGGTCCCTATGCTTGTAAGGACTGAGCCATCTCCCTAACACCACATATAAGTATCTTGGTTTCACTGATTTTTCTGTTGTTTTTGTTTACTTTTAAAAAATTGATTTCTTCTCTTTATTATTTTCCTTTAATTTTTTCCCCTCATTTTGAGGGTTTTTTTTGGGGGGGGGTTGTTGTTCTTAAGACAGGATTTTACACAGTAGCATACACTAGCCTGGAACTTTCTATGTACTCTAGGCTGGCCTCAAACATATGGCAATCCTGCTGCCTTAGTCTCAGCATCTTGAGTGCCAGAAATACAAATGTCAACCACTACTCCAATTTACTTTTTAACTTATTTTTTTCTTTTCTTTCTTTTTTTTTTTTTTTTCAAGGTAGGGACTTTCTCTAGCCCAAGCTGTCTTGGAATTCACTATGTAGCCTCAGACTGGTCTCAAATTCATGGAGATCCTCCTACCTCTGATTCCTGTGTGCTGGGATAAAAGACATGGGGCACCACACCCAGCTGCTTTTACCTTTTTGAAATTTTTATTTATTTATTTTTAGTTTCTTAAGATAGAACTTAAATTGTTAATTTACAATCAGTTCTTATCATCCCTTCTTAAATTTCTCTTTTTGATTTTTTGAGCTGTTAGTTAGGAATGTTTCCCTAATAATCACATTTTTGTTACTGTTTCTTACTTAATTGCTGGGAAAGATTGCAGTTTGAAGTGATGGCCATTCTGAATTGGGCTAGGCTCACTTCGTGTTCTGCTGGGGTCAATTCTGTATGCTTTGGAAGAATATGTGTCTTCCTACCGTGAGTGGTGAGCTCTAGAACTACCCATCATATCAAATCTTCAGGGTGTTTTTAAATCCTGGGTATCTTTATACTTTTCATTCTCCATTATCCATGAGAAGCTGAGATGTATTAGAAATGCTTATTAGCATGAGACACTTGTCTACTTCTCCCTGGACCAATCACCTGCTCGAACAGGTAAACCAGTTTGCAATGACTGTGTCTTCTCATCATGCACATGTGTCTCATTATGAGATGACTTCGTAGCCATGCTCTTTCTCATTGAACATTCCGTTATTCATATAGATCCATAGTCATGCTCTTTCTCATTGAACGTTCCATTATTCATATAGATCCCTACCCTAATTTCTTTTGTATTTGCTTTTGTCTTCCGTCTGCTTTCAACCTTCCTTTGTCATCATGTTTTATGTCTGGAATTTTTGACAACACGCAGAGAAGCTTGTAGTAAATCTAATCTGAGCTGGGTGTGTTAATGCATACCAGTACACTTGGCACTTTGAGGCTGACGTAGGAGGATTCCAAGTTAGAGGCCAGCTTGGGCTACATAATTAGTTCAAGGCTAGCTTGGGCTAAAAAGTGAGACCCAGCATTAAAAAAACTGAATAAGTAAATAAACAATATCCATCAATTAATGGGTGAATTAGTCATTTTGGTGAAAGTTGAAATTTTTAAATGCTGTACTTTCTTTTTTTAAAAGAGTTATTTATTTATTTAGATAGATAGATAGAGAGAGAGAGAGAGAGAGAGAGAGAGAGAGGGAGAGAATGGGCATGCCAGGGCCTCTAGCCACTACAAATGAACTCTAGATGCATGTGCTACCATGTGCATCTGGATTACATGGGGCCTGGAGAATTGAACCTGGGTCCTTAGGCTTCACAGGTATGCGCCTTACCCACTAAGTCATCTCTCCAGCCCATAAATCCTGTACTTTTTCTTTTCACTTGACTTATTTTATAACTTTCATTTAAAACAACAGTTTTGTGGTTTATTTGCCTGGTGTAATTGAAATATTGATACTTTTTCTTTTCACATTGGCTTCACCTCTTTGAGGTGTTGTTTCCTGCTACTTTTCTTTTTCAGTTTTTTCCCCTGTTTCTGTTTGCTCTTGGATTTTTAAAAATTTTTTATTGAAAACTTCTGTAAGTATGGATACTATACCATGATCTTAAACCCTTACTATGGCCACCATTTCCCATTCCCAAATACCCCCTTCACCAAAACCCTTTTCTTTCCAATTAGACTCTCTTCTATCTTGATATCTTGAAATTATTGTTATGCAGTTCTTGTGTAGGTAGCATCAGCCACTGTGAGGTCATGAATATCAAGGCCACTTTGTGTCTGGAAGACAGTATTGTAAGCACTCCTCCCCTTCCTTTGGCTCTGACATTCTTTCTGCCACGTCTTCAGCAATAGACCCTGAGACTTGGAGGGTGTGATAGAGATGTCTCAGTGCTAAACACTCCATTGTCCCTTCTCAGCACTATGGTGACTTTTAAATCTTTCTAGTGGACATCACCATCTGAAGGGAAGCTGATAGTACCATTAATATATGGGCATAGGCACAAGTGTTTAGAGGGCAGTTTGGTGGGTATAATACACTCATTTAACCAGACAACAGTGGTAGTTTCCCCCCTAGGGTTTATGACCTCCTCAGCCATAGGCTTGTGATTAGGTTTTCAGTATCAGGCATGAATTCCCTCCTGTGGAGAGGGCCTCCAATCCAATCAGAGCCATTGGTTTTCCCCCCAAACAGAATGCCACCATTGTACCACCTGGCACATTTGGCCTGGTTGGGCAGCTGTAAGGCTTGCAGAGCCCACTGCTGGGAAAGATCATTGATGACTTCTCTCCCCGAAAGGTTGCATGCTGCAAAGCTCTTTCTAGCATTGGATTTTTTCTTTTTAATCCAGAGGAAGACAATTTGATTCAGCCTATTTTAGAGAAGGGATGAGTAGGATTTTTTTTTTTTTTTAAATAAAGAAAAACCAAACGCTCTCAGGTAACTCTGACTCTTAACTACAGTTAAAAAGTCATTGGTTTGGAGGAAATGTATATTCCTCTTCTTTCCTTTTTGTTTGGCAGAGCTGGGACTGAACCTGGGTCTTGTGCAAGCAGGCACTTTACCAGTAGGCTAAATCTTCAACCTTGCAATGCATATTCTTCATTTATAAATAGCATAATGGAAGTGTTTATAATCCTCACTAACTTGCACATGAAACAAGTAATAAAGACAATTTGTGGTTAGAGTGGAATGACTTGGCAGACAAGATAAATTCAAAGGCAAAATGAAAGCACACGTCACCAATAGTCTATTATCCCGAGTTTAGGAGATGGATGCCTGGACCAGAAGACTTCATATTAATAAGATGTCATTACTACCTGTATCAATTACTTTTTTCTCATTGCTATGACAAAATACTTGACAAAATCAGTATAAGAAAAAAAAGGGGCTTATTGTGGTTCACAGTTTGACAGTACAGTCCATTGGGGAAGACATGGTGACAGAGCACATTGTAAGACAGATGATCATATTGTATCCAGTCAGGCAGAGAAATGGACACTGGTGCTCAGCTTGCTCTCTATGGTTTAATCAGCTTGGGCCCAGCCCAAGGGATGGTACCACCACAGTTAGGATGGGTCTTCATACCCCAGTTAACCCAATCTAAAAATTCTCTCGCAGCTGTGCCCAGAGGTTTGACTTGTAGGTGATTCTAAATCCCATCAAGTTGACAATATTCACCATTACAGAAATCTACAGAGCAACCTACAGAGATGATGCAATGCTTTTCAAAATCCCACTGACATTTTGGCAGATATAGACAAATCCATGCTGAAATTTATACAGACTCCTAAGGAACCTTGAGAAATCAAAATCTTAAGAAAATAGAACAAGTTGGAGATTTCAAAAACTTACCATCAAGATATAGCAAAAAAGAGAGCTATGCTGGCATGAAGATGGATGTAGGCAACAATGAGAAATACTGTCTCAAAAAATGAGGTGGATAATGACTGAAGAAGACACCTGACATCAACCTCTGGCCTCCACATGTATGTGCATGCACTTGAATGCTCATCCCTCTCTCCACGCACCTATATAATCCAAACACACATGCATGCATATGCAACACACACAGCAAAGGACTTAAACATTTCTGCATAGAAAATACAGAAATACTCAATAAGCAAATGAAATGATGATCAATACCACTAATATTCAGAGAAAGAAAAAAACTCTACAATGAGGTTCTACTTCACATCCATTAGCATGGCTGTGATCCCAAAGAAAAACCAAACTCTCCAAAGACCGGATGAACAAAACAGAAAATAAATAACATGGTCAAGGACATAGAGAGATGCTAACCCTTGTGCATTGTTGTGGGAATGTTAAATGGTGCAGCTGCTGTGCGAAACAGTGTTGTTATTCCTCAAAAAAATATACAGATATCTTGTGAGTGGGGCTGGGGAGATGGTTCAGTTGCCTCTCAAGCACCAGGACTGGTGTTTACTCCCCAGCACCCCTATAAAAATGACAGGAGTGCTCGTGCATGATTGCAATTCCAGCACCAGGGAGCTGGAGACAGGAAGATTCCTGGGGCTTGCTAGACAGTCAATATAGCTTAATTGATAAGCTCTAGGCCAGTGAGAAATCCTTTTTCACACACAAAAAAAGTGAACACCCTTCCTAAGGCATAACATCCTAGGGGTTCCTCTGATTTCTACACACACATACATGCACACTGCGTGCATGCACACACACACACACATTAAAAAAATCAACAACTGAGATTAACATATGAAATAATCAGTTGATGTAGTAATTCTATTTCTGAATAGAATTGAAAGCAAGAGCTCAAAGAGATATTTGTGTACACATGTTCTTAGCATTATTCACAATATATGGAAGCCACTTAACATTCATCACTGATGAACGGGTAAACTAAATGAAGTGTATAGTGCAGTAGAATATTATTCTACCTTAAAAAGAAAATAAATTCTGAAATACTCTTTGATGGATCTTGATGACATTATGCTAAGTGAAATATGCCCATCACAAAAGGACAAATACTGTGTGATTCCATTTATATGAAGTTCCTAGGGATCCCAACATAGAGCCCAATATAGAGACAAAAAAGATGTTAGAGGTCAGGGGTTGGGTGAGAAGAAATTGGCAGTTACTGCTTAATGAGAGCAGAGTTTCAGCTTTGAGGGATAGAAATTTTCTCGGAGTTGGAGTAGGTGATTGTTGTAAAACAATGTGAGTGTGTGTGTAGCTGGAATGGTAAACCTGATGCATTTGATGTGTGTATTTTGTCACAGCTTTCTTTTCTTTATGTTTTTTTCTTTGGTTTTTCAAGGTAGGGTCTCACTCTGGCCCAGGCTGACCTGGAATTAACTATGTAGTCTCAGGGTGGCCTTGAGCTCACGGCAATCCTCCTACCTCTGCCTCCCGAGTGCTGGGATTAAAGGCATGCGCCACCACGCCCAGCTCTATGTTTTTTTTTTTTTGCATTCTAATCTGGTACACACTTACAATCCCAGTACTTTGGGATGGTGAGTCATGAGGATTGCTTCAAGTTTGAAGCCAGTCTGAACTCGCGTAGTGAGTTCAAGGTCAGTTTAGGGTGCATAGCAAGACCCTGTCTTAAAAATAAAAGCATTTTACATGACCAGCAGATGTTTGTATCATATATCACAAAGTCAATGCCTACCTTCATTGCTGCCCAATTAAATCATATTCTGGTGCAGCAATGTTTTCTTTAAGCTCCACAGCTAATTCTATTGAAAAACCAGTTTTAAGAATACCTGACCTACGTTACACATCTGAATGATGAAAGAATGAATCCATGATTTTGCATTTTTATTCTTCTTTATGCGTCATGTATAGCTAACATAAATTTTTTAGAATCTGACTAATGTTTAGTGATAGGGTCCTTTAAAATTTGAACTTTGGGACTGGAGAGATGGCTTAGTGCTTAAGGTGCTTCCCTGTGAAGCTTAAGGACCCAGGTTTGATTCCCCAGTACCCATATATGCCGACACACATGGTGGTGTATGTGTCTAGAGCTCGTTTATAGTGGGTAGAGGCTCTAGTGTGCCCATTCTCTCTCTCTCTCACTCTATCTGTCTCTTTCTCTCTCTCTCTCTCTCAAAATAAATAAATAGACAAGAAAAACTTTGAATTGTATGCACAGTCAAGTAATGAAATTACATAAAATAGGAACATCTTTAGACATTTAATTTCTCAAATTCTTTCTCAATTCCAATATCCAATTCTTCCTCAAGAAATTACTATGAAGTTGCATGTCAATAACATATAGGAAGAAATGATGACTATGAAAATAGAGAAGTTAGGAAGCAAGAGCCAACATAAAACAGAACCAACATGAACTCACGAGACTTTAAAAGAACAGTGGTCCAACATGCCAAGCCCAAGGCCAAATGGAAACATCAGGAATGTAGCTGTTAAGACAGGTGCATATAGAATCCTGAAGAAAAGAACAGAGGTGCCTTGAGAGGTACCTGTGTTGAGGGGTTGGTGCTCCTGTCAGGAATTTTGGAAAGACTTAGTAATCCATAGTGGGAAAGCTAAGCAAATAAAAAATGAGAGCATTTAGTGACTGTAGAAAGACTAAAATTTGTCCAAAAAAAGAAATGCAATCCTAGTTTTTAACTGGGTCACATATGGATTGTTGTGACTCAACTCTGTTAGAAGATCAGGTAGGGCAATGTTTGAGCAGTGCACTTGCATCTCCCTTCCATTTTGCATAGCAGGAAGTCCAAAGATGATGCTTAAATTTAATAAATCCAGAAACCAAAGAAAATTATTGAAGTATATGCAGGTAAGTACCAGAAAAATCACCAAAGAAATGACAGTGTGTCAGGGTGAGGTGAGGTGAGGACAGGAGGAACAGTGAAGGGCAGTGCTAATTTTCATTGTGAGATTTCTTACTTGACTTTGGATGTGTGTGTCGGGGGTGGGGGGCTAGAGTAAAACTTTTGGGATGATACTCACCTTCCACCTGATTTTAAGGAAGGATTTCTGTTTAATGGCAAGCGTCTGGGATATTCTTCTGTCTCTACCTCCCTTTTTTCTATAGGCACACTGTGATTATAGAAGGCTGCCACAGTTTCTTGTTTTTACATAAGGTCTGGAGACCTGAACCCAGGTACTCAGAGTTGTGTAGCAAGCACTTTACCCACTGAGCTACCTCTCTAGCCCATGACTTGACTTTTAAAATTATAATTAGAAGGGCTGAGGATGTCACTCAGTGATAGAGTTTGCTAGCATGGGTAAAGACCTGGGTTCTATCCCCAGCACTTCTTAAGTTATATTTCAAATATTCCTTTGCCTGAGGAACTGTTTTTAATTAAAATAAAAATCTTATAATCTCTTCCCACTACCCTCATTTATGCCCCCTCATTCACCTTCGTCCACTGACTTCTCTCTTTAGAAATGCTTTTAAAGATATAATGTAAAGATGTTAATGGAAGTATTATTTATGATGAAAACATTGCTACTTGGAGAGATAATTTGAGTATATATCATAATGCAGTCACGCTGCAAGTGAAAATTACAGTTTAAGAAGACAGTAATAGAATGACAGTTGTTGTAGATAGGTGAACTCTTAACTCACGTCACTGCAGGAATTCTGGGGAAAGGTGGAGCCTTCTGGCTGGGATGAGTTAGGAAAAGGAAGTGAAGGTTGGTCTGGGCTGATAAGATTGGGTTCAGAGGGCTTGGAAGCTGGGATAATTTTGTGTTGCTATGATGGAATGCCTAATATTGGGCAATGTATGCAGAAATGAAGCTTCCTGGGCTCAAAATTCTGGTGCTTAAGTCCAAACAGCATGACACTACCACACTTCTGTGGCTGTCACAACATGAAGAAGCGGAGAGTGACCTGGCTACATGAGAAAGGAGCCACGATGTGGGTGGTGTTGCCCTTGTGAGAACGAATCTAGTCACAGGAGACCTGGCACACTTCTGTGAGATAGTGTTGGTCCATTTATAAAGGTACAGCCCCCTTAACCCAATTGCCTTCTTCTAGGCACTACCTTTTATAGGTGCCAGACCTCAACACAATCAGTGGAGCAAACGTGTTACAAATGATTAAAAAGGACCCTGCAATGGGGGGTGGGATTCCAGAGTCAGAGATGATGTTACCACAGCTCAACACCCCCATGAAGCATATGAATGTTTGGGAGAGAAGCCAGATCCAAATGGAACCAGAGGTTTGTAAAAAGGAGCCTGAGATGGGAAATCTCAGAGTCAGGATGGGTGGCAAACTTTTCAGCCACTTCCAACATGCATCTAAATGCCAAATCCAGATAGCCTGTCAGCTGTGTGCTTGCTGTTGGTGGCACATTCCAGAAACACCTACAGGGTCTTTTCTAGTATGTTTTCAGATAGAACTGGTTTTGAGATAGCCAGCAGCCAGGATTAGACTCAGTGTAGCTGGAGTGGTTGGGATTAGGGATGGGACTGAGGACAGGTTCATTGGCAAGCTTGTGGCCAGGGTTGAAGTTTGGTCTGAGGCCAGGTTTAGGGCTTAGTCTGTGATCAGGGTTTGGGTTTATCAGCATATGCTGGTTTCTGAATTGATCCCATTTTTTTTTCTGTGCCAATAAATGTTGCTTAAATGCACAAATCCACAACAAAGTTTGGTCAGCTTAGTCTTACAGTCTCCATCTTTCCTGGTCCCTATCTTCCTTCGTCCCTTCTTTCTTGTCCTTTCCCCTTTTTAGTCCACTTTACATATAGGAATCTTTTTATTTTTGCATGTATATGCACGGGCTATGAGTGTATGCATGTTTGTATGTATGTGGACACATGAGCATGTCTGTGTGTGTATGTGCAGGACAGAGGTTGAAGCTGGGGGTCTTCTTTGATTGCTCTCCATCTTATTTTTGTGAGACAAGATCTCTTGCTTACTGATTTAGCTAGACTAGCCAGTGACTCGCTCTAGGAGTCCCCTGACTCCATCTTGCCAGCACGGGGATCTCAGATGTACTCCACCTTGCTCAGCTTTCATGTAGATGGCTGGGGGCATGAAAAGAGGTTTGTGCTGAAAGCATTCTATCTGCTGAGCCATCTCCCAGTCCACACATCCAGGAATCTTTTCTAGACCATGCCTAAGTCTCAACCCACCTCTTCACTGCATTCTTTTACTTTAGTGTGGGTGGGGCAAGGTCTCTCCATGTAGCCCAGGCTAGCCTTGAACTCATCACCCTCCAGAGTGCTCTCACAGAATTCTGATTAGTTGGGGTTCTTTGCCTGAGCTGTGCAAAGGGGACAAACCAAAGTGTGGAATAGTGGTGAGACCATGGTCTCCTGCAAGATACAGCTGAGCTCTGTGCGCCTCTGCTTCCCGCACTCCATCAGTGGCCAGGACTCTCCTCCATTATCCATGCTGGGATAGCTACCTTACTCAGCACCCAGGAATCCTGACCCACACAATGCCTTGGCACTTTCAAGGCAGGTTACTGAAACTTTAATCCTAGCTTTCCTTTGGCTCTTGATCCCCCCGCCCCAGCTGCCATGGTCTCAGCTGGGCCACTCCCTTGTCCTGTCCCCAGCAGGCACCTGAGTCAAGCCATCCAGCCAAACACAGCCAGCCAGGAGAGGAACCATCCTCCAATTCAGAAGGGAGGGCATGTGATGGGGAGGGTAGAGGTCTGGCAAGGTGTCCTTGCCCATGCCACCTTCCTGAGTGTACACTTTCTTGGCAATGGTGCTGGCTGTTCTCTAGCTTGGCTGTGTTCCACCCAGCCTTCATTCATGCCCTGACATGTAGAAGTTTCAGGAGCAGCTCTGAGGATGTTGGTCTATCTCTGAGGCAACTAAGGAAGGAGAGACTCAACGACTCAGTGCCCTTTGGCCTCTCAACTAGTTTTCTCTCTCCCTCCCTCCCTCCATTTGTTTGCTCATCTCTCCAGGTCTCTACCTATCTCTGTGTACCTCTGTTCTCTTCTTTTCCAGACCCTGTTTCCATCTGTCCCCATCAGGGCCTTCTGATGTCTTCACACCTCTGGCTCCATCCTTGTCTGGTCTCTGTCCTACATCCATGTTTTTCTTGTTTGTTTTTGAAACAGGGAGCACCTCAAATTCAAAGTCCTCCTACTTCAGCTTCCCAAGGGCTGGGTTTACACATGTGCACCACCATACCCAGCTCTGTGTCTATGTTTATTGGTTCTGTTTTTCCAGTTTCATTTCTTGTTTGCAGAGTTCTTTCCATCATTATTCCAAGTGGAATAGTGACAAAGACAAATGACAACTATCCATTGATAATTTGAGCAAAGGACCCTTCCCGCAGGTTCCCACATCAGTTATCTACCTACAGGAAATTTTATCACTGAGTCATTTTTCAAAAACCACAGAATGTTCTTTGGGCCCCATCAGGCAGTGCCAGCACCACACTAGTTTCTGGGAATGTGTGAGTAAGACAGGTCTCCATCCTCCAAGAGTTGATGGTAGAGCTGAGGTGGATGGCAGAACCCCATACTAAAAGATGAGTAATAATATAAGATGAAAGTACCTATTCAAGGGAATACTGGAGTCCCAGTGAGAGTGCAGCCCCATCTCCCCTATCCTTTTAAAGGACTGGTGGAGTTTGTGAGAAGAGAAGTAGCTGGTGAGGACCCGTGGAGCTTACAGATGAAGACTGGGACTGTGTGGTTTGGGGTGACCATTCCAGGGAGGAGGAACAGCATGAACAATGGTGTTAAGGTGGGAACACTGAGAGTTGGGGTTTATGCACAAAGGGGAAAAGGTACAGAGGCCAGTTAATCCCAGATGGTGGACTTGGACTTGATTTCTAAGCCATTTAGGGAGCCATGACAGTTTGGGGAGTGTACAATACATTACAAAACCATGTATCAAGAAGCAATTGCAGAAAACAGTGGACGACTACTTTATTGCCCAGGGTCCAAGCATCAGAGGACTTATGCCAGAGGCATTGTCCTTGGCCATGAAGGAAGCCGCGTAGATTCTGGTTTCATACAAGACAAAACTGCATCTGGGTTCAATGGCAGTGAGAATTGTTTGGCATATGCCTGGGTGCTCAGGAATAGGCTGGTTCCAGGTGGCTGTGTCATCCTGTGCTCAAACTCTCCAGTGGCTCCTCATGTCCTGGGTGAAGCTCAGAATTTACCCTAGGGTCTTCACCTTGAGCAGATGTAGTCTACTTCCTTCTGGGCCTACTGGCTACATGTCTTCTCATCCACTTCCACCGTGACCCTTGCTCCCATCTCACCCTTTGGAGTTGAGCAGGGGCCCCCCAAGTAAGCATTCCATGCTTGGGGCAGGTGACACTTGGTCTTGCCTCTGTGTCATCTTCTGGAGGTGGGGTGCTTTGGCAGCTAATTAAGTGCATGTAAAGCACTTAACAGCATAAAAGATGACAGGAGTGAGGAATGTGGTGCTAATCCCCTTGAGTCAGAGGATGAGCTATAGAGGGGTCAGCTCCCAAGGTGCTCCTGGACTAGGCCCCTAACCATCCTAGGAGATATTCCCTTTCAGGGTCTGCACCTCAGTGTTCCAGAGACCCCCTTCCAGAATGCTCCCCTAAGTGACTGGCCTGCCACTTCCAATTTGCAGAGAGAGCACTTAAAGCCAGGAGCCCAGGCACTGCTTTCTGGAGCAGCTATGAGGTCTAGAGAAATCACTGCTTGGGGATATAAGAGCTCAGTGGTAGAGTCTTTGCCATGAATTCAATCAGTAGCATTGCAAAAACAACAACCACCAAAGGCCACTGTTTGTATTTGGGCACTCACAATGAAAACTAACCAAGGGCCCACCTCAGAGCAGCGGGTTTATCTTTTTCTACGATGCATAGTGACTCTACAGCTTATGGATCTAGCAGGTCACAGTCTCCTAACTTCCAAAGACTTGGACCTTCTGTTAAGGCAGCAGTTGATGGTATCTCCCTCAGGTTCAAGCAAAAAAATAGTATCTGCTGAATAGGAAGGGTGGTTCCCTCTCTCTCATGAGAAAATGTTCCCTCAGTCTCTTTCTGCAGGGCACACTGCGACCAGGGAAGGGAACCATGTCATCAGCCTACACCATTGGCTCTGAGGGGAACCCATGGTAGTGGAAATTATGGTGTGTGGCAGAAGCCTGGGGGAGGGGAATTTGCACACTGCATGTCACTGGATGGTTTGTTCTCTCCATAGCAGTCACAGCAGCCAACCTTGGAGATGAAAAACCTGCTTTTTATTATCCAAGCCCAGCACCTAATTCCATTTTATAGACATGTTCTTGCCCAAGATTAACCAGGTAAATTGGGGGAAAGTACTCTGTTGTTTTCATTGGAACTTGAATGAGAGCCGCCCACCACTTCTGAAGGTTTCCAAGCCTCAGCAGAGCAGCTGTTGGGGCAGAAGTGACCACAGACCTTTGGGTTGGTGGCATCTGTTGCCATCCTGGGTGTTGCCTGCTGACCACCTGCATGCTATAGCACAAACTTCAGGGGCAATAGTTTTCTTCTGTATGTCAGCTGTGTTGGTTTGTTCCCTTTTGCAAGTATATTACCTGAGTGTCATTTTGGGATAGTGGAGAGAAGGACTCACATACATTAGTAAAGCAGACTAGACCTGAAAGGGTCACAAGGAGTGCTTTCTTGGCCTTAAGGGCAAGGGTTCCCAGTAATATTGGGTTGCAAACCCAATGCAGTGGCTCTAGGGTACCACATTTGTTAACTGTCAGTTCTGCCCAGAGGAAATTGTGTCCTCCAGGTTAGACCCAGGTTCACATCTATCAAGTGGACATGCAGCTTCTCACCCATCCTCCCAGGAGGCCAGACAGCACAGCCTGTCAAGTCCAGGGAAGCTGTCTGGGCCCAGGGCCCAGGGAAAGCAAACAATGGAGACAGTGGACTTTCAGAGATCAAGGAAAGTAGTGTCGATTTTAATACTGCCTGGAGGCCACCCTATTCTAAGCACCCACTTCTATCACCCATTATTTCAGTCACAAATATTGACCTTCTGGTTTCAATTATCCTCAGGAGGAAAAGGAGCTGTGGGGACATGGGGTGACTTGCCATAGCCTGCGTAAGTGAGGAGGGCTTATCTTGGCCTTGCTCTGCCATAAAACAGTGGTTAAGAAGGAGACTGGCCACCTGGGTTGAAATCGCCCATATTTGAGTGCCAGAGCCATGTGTTTAATCATTCTTGGCTTCGGTTTTCCTTATCTATAAGGCAAGGGTAATACTACTGGATTCAAAGAAATACCTTATATAAATGGTGCTGCCACATGCTTGTGGCTCAATACGATCTGACCATGCACTGCCATGTGAGGTCTCGGGGCAGTGTGCTGGGGTTCCCCATTCTCTACTGGACCCAGTAGCTGTAGTTCCAGGGAGCATGACTCACAGGTACTATGGGGAAGCTGCCTCAGAACTTGTGCCTCCTCTCCCAAGCCTAGGGTGCCTGGGCCAATGGAATGACCTCAGCCAGGAAGAATGAGGGTCGAGGAGTTGCCAGGGCTGGTCTCAGGCCCCTGCCTACCCCTGGAGCCATCCAGCCCCACCTTGCCCTAGCAGGTGACCAACAGACAGCCAGTTCCTAGGGGTCACTCCAAGAATCACCCACTGACTCATTGTAGCTTCTTGATCCAGACCAGGGCACAGGACCTCCCAGCTGCTCCTTCTTGAAGTCCTTTGCTTAAAGCTTGACCCCAGTTCCATCTTTGGATGGTCCATTAACCCTGATTCCTAGCTGAGATCTTAAGCAGCCTCTTTCTGACATGTGCCTCTGACCTTTAACTGACCTCTCACCCTAGCCATGGATTGACTGGCTCAGAGTCCCAGTAGTTGAGTGTGGGCCTCAGCTGCTGATGGGCCCATCTCACAGATGTGGAAAGGGCTCAGGGATTTCTGGGCTGATGTGCCTCACTGCATGCATTAACCTCCCTCCTGCTCATCACGGACCTGCCTGTCCCCCTGCTGGCCAGGGTCTGCACGTGGGGATTGGGTGTTGCCTGAGTCTTAGAGGAGACCAGGCAGGTGGGCTCTGCAGGTCTTCTCCTTTGGCCTACTTTGTGATGATGCTCATACTGGAGCCACTTTTCACATGGCCCTTTTGGTGGCAGCTCCCAGATACTAGGGGTCCCCAACACTTGCCATTAGCCAAGGGCTCCCCGTGAGTCCTGTCATACTCCTTCACTTGGACCAGGTTTCTTTTTTGTTTGTTTGTTTTTTTAGAGATAGATACATAGAGAAAAGAGACAGAGAGAGAGAGAGAGAGGGAGGGAGGGAGTTGGCATGCCAGGGTCTCAGCCACTATAAAAGAACTCCAGACGCTTGCACCACCTAGTGGGCATGTGCAACCTTGCCTCACCTTTGTGCATCTGGCTAATGTGGAATCTGGAGATCAAACATGGCTTCTTAGGCTTTGCAGGCAAGCACCTTAACCTCTAAGTCATCTCTTCAGCCTGGACCAGGTTTCTTCAGGGCAGGCATGTCTCTTCCATCATACTGGGAGATACACACTGCAGGGGTGTCACTCACTGGAGTGGAGTCCCTAAGGATTGTCCCTAAGTTTGGATGCTGGAGTTGAATAAGCTTGGACTGAAATTCTGGCCTCACTGTGTACTAGCTGCATGCTCTTGGAACAGTTTCCACATTGAAAAATGGAGCCAGTGACATAATATCCTCACAGAGTTGTGAGGATTAAGTGGCATAAGCATCAAGGAGCTTGGAGCAGTGTCTGGCTACTTACCAGTGCTTGGAGAATGTCAGGAGTCATGAGTCAGATATGAGGGGCCTTCAATACCTCTCCCATCAGGCTTTCTCCAGGGTATGGAGACTCAACAAGATGAGGTCTTTGCTGCCCACCAGTGCTCCTCGTGGTTTCTCTGGAGCTCTGGGCCTCAGTGCTTGGCCAACTTCCCCAGAGGGCTGCACCATCATAAGGCCTCACCTCCCAGACCTCATCTCCCCACACCCTGCCCAGCCTGCCTGGGTTGTCTGACCCAGCCCTCCCCTATTGAGGAAGCTTCCAGGATTGGCATCTGCCTGGGCCTGGCTCTCTGGGACTAAGCCATCTAAGCCATAAAACCTCCACTGATCCTCCGCGGTGGCCTTGCTGTGATCTCTGCTGCCAGTTCTCCAAGACAATTATGATCCAGGTTAGCCTGTCCCTCCTCCATGGACCTGGGGCATGGGTGGGGAGTGAGTCCTTTATGGAGAGTCACATGTTATGGACATCCTACAGCACTCATGACCCAAGTGGTACTCAAACTGCCCTCAGAAGGGCTTGGCTTCCTTTCCTCTTTTCAATGAATTAAATCAATTAAGTCATTTTGAATCACTCTAGCCAGCTACTTGAGGCTTTCTCCTTACTGATCCCTGACTCATTATTAGGGCAACAGGGCAGGTGCCAAAGTCAGCCATGACATCCTGAGTTGGGGCACTTCCTGTGGATGGGTTGGAGAAGAGATCCTGCCCATGGATCATTACTTAGGGCAGGAAAAGGTCAAGTGTAGGCCTTGGCTTAGCCAAGGCTCATCCTAGATTGGCTTCAGAGACAGATTATAAGGCTTGGCATGTAGCTTCTTGCGGGATCCCTCATCCAAAGCAAGGTAAGGACTCAGACTACCTAGGAGACGAGGGTACCTATGTTTCTAGTAGCAATGAAAATTCTCAAAGGGTGTCCCAGGTATCAGGTGGGGGAGATAATTATAATAGTGTGTGTGTGTGTGTGTACACATGTGTTCACGCATGTGCATGCATGGAAGCCAAAGGACAGCTTCTGGTGTTGTTCCTTAGGCAATGTCCCCTTTTTTTTATTTTTTATTTTTTATTTTTTTGGAGAGAGACAGAGAGAGACAGACAGAGAGGCAGAGGGAGACAGATAGAGATGGGCGCACCAGCAGTCTCTCAGCTGCTGTGAACGAAATCCAGATGTGTGCGCCCCCTTGTGGGCAAGTGCGACATTGCGCCCTTGCGTCACTTTGCATCTGGCTAAACGTGGGACCTGAAGACTGGAACCCGGTTCTTAGGCTTAGCAGGCAGGCGCCTTAACCGCTAAGCCATCTCTCCAGCCCAATGTCCCTTTTTTTGAGACAGGATCTCTCACTGGTCTGGAACTTGCCTAAGTGGGTTAGACTGGCTGGCCAAGCAAGGCCCAATGATCCTCTTGTATCTGCCTCCCCAGGGCTGAGGTTATAAGAGTGTACCACCATGACTGGATGTTTTAGATGGATACTGGAGATCAAATGTAGTCCTGCAAGTGCTTCACTGACCGAGCTGTCTCCTCAGTCTCCTGAAAAGATATTTTCCTTCCTGGAGACTATTTTTGCCTTAGCCACTGAGAGCTCTGGTGTCATTAAATCCTCCATCACAGTGAATCATTCAGCTCCTACCTATGGCATCTTTGGGTCTTTCCCTTGTTTTTTCTTATTAACTATTTTGTTCATAGCAGTATGATGTGAATTTAAATTTTCATTTGTGTTTTATTGCAAACTGTGTCCAGTCATCTTTGGAAGCAGGTTGAGTAGAATCACATCAAATGGCAGGGCCTGGAGGTATTCACAGACTGTCAAGAGGGACTCATGATAATAGCCAGCATTGTTCCCTCTTGATTATGGAATCTAGGACTGCATGGTGTGATATAGCATGTTCTCAGGGCTAGAGACCCTGGGAAAAGACTCAACTGTAGCAACTTCAGGTAGGGTACAGGGCTAACCCAACCTTGGCTCACCCCGAGGCTCTCTGGAAGGATACTGGCCTGAGTTTGGGGTCACAAGCTGGCTGTTAGCTGCTGGCCCCAGCCTCACCTCTCTCTAGCATCAGAACACCAAGCAGATACTCTTGTTCTTACGGGTCCTTGTTGATTTGGTAAGGGTATGAGCTTGGCTCTCATGGGGGCTCCCTTGAGGCTTTCCTGAAAAAAAGGGGAGATTTTAGTGATTTCTCTGATCAGGTTGTTTTGCATGCTTCTTGCTGCTTGGAGCAGGAACTGCTCGGATTCCATGTCTGGAAAGACTCCTGGCTCCTAAAAGAGGGATCCATGTTTTACACAAAAGACAGTGACAGCTACCTCTAAAGTAATCCCACTGCTGTCTGCTCCCCCCACTGCTGGCCTCAGTTCCTACAAGTCACCTTCCCAGCATTAGAGCCAGCTCAAACTCCTTGAAGCAGGAGCCAGCTTTTCTGCCTGGGAGGGCTCTCCTCATGCCTTGAGTAGGAGAATCCAAAGGGAGTTCTCCAGGGGCATCTCCTGACCTGAATACATGCTTGATGGACTCTCACCAGGTCATCTGTCTTCTAGTAGTTATGCATATGATGTCATGGTAACAGTCAACATTTACTGAGTGCATGTCAACACATACAACAGCTCAGTGAGCTAATTATCATTATTAGATTAACTTTGTAAATAAGGAGACTGAGGCGATAAGAGATGATGTCACACAGTTAGGAAATGGCTGGTTACCAAGATTCTCTTAATCAATATAATATGCTGACTTTTCTTCATTCATTCATTCATTCATTCGTTCGTTCATTTATTTCACAAGTATGTACTGAGTGCATACTATAAGCTAGGATGCATGTGGATACTTGGCCTGCAAGGTCTCTGAGAAATCCTGCTGGAGCTGAGCTAAAAACCTCCTCCCTGTAGACCAGCTGACAGAAAGCCGGAAAAAGCTATGCTGCATGCAGCTCCATGGGAGAAAAAGAAGTCATTAGTGGAGATAAACAGTGGACACTGCAAACCTCAAGTTTGGCCAGCCAGACCAAATGATCTAACGGGTACCATAGTAGCGTGTCTGTTATGGGGGAAACCAACTGCTCTCTGATTATACTGGAGGCCTGCTCCATGGGAGGGAATACATGCCTGGTACTGAAAACCTATGACAGGGGAAGTCATGAAACCTAGGGGTGTAATGTCTGCTGGTGTGTGGCTAAATGCATGTATTATGCTCACCAAATTGCCTGGCAAGCACTTCTCTTAATGTTCATACCCATATTTTAATGCTACTCTCACTTTTGGTTAGAGAAACTTCTTTTCAGATGGTGGTGACCTCTGAATGACTCAGAAAGCACCATAGTGCTGAAAACAGGGGACAGAGGAGTGCTCAGCACTGAAATATCTCTAACACACCTTCCAAGGCTCAGGGTCCATTGTGGAAGAGGTGGCAGGAAGAATGTAAGAGCCAAAGGAAGGGTAGGACTCCTTACAACGTGCTCCTCCAGACATAAAATGGCCTGGATACCCATGACCTCATAGTTTCTGGTACTACCTACAGAAGACCCTCATAACAGGAGGAAAAGATGATGAATTAAGCATCCAAACTATGAGCCTGTTGGCAGCAGGGGGGTGGAGGAAGGATTTCAAATCAAATCATAACACAGCCAGACTGGAGAGGGAGGAGGAGGCACATAGATATCTGGGAGGAAGACATTCATAGGCACTGACATGTCTTAAGGGAAGCAGAGCAAAGAAAGACACAAGGGCATGACTTCCCTTAGTCACAGAGTAGACCTGGCTCCATAGGTTCCTACAGGGCCTTTTGGGTATTTCTTTACTGTCAGAACAGGAAGATGGTTTTGCTTTGATCAAGGGGTAGCTTCTGCAGAGTCCTGAGTGCCAGGAGGCCTGTATGACTCTGTGTTTATGAAAGATCTGACGATACTGAGTATGGTGACAGGACTTCCAGAAAGCCAAGACTTAAAGACCCATTAGAGAGTTTCCCATGTGGCTCAGGACACCACAGGGCTCCCAACAGCCAGGAAGGAAAGGTATGGTAAGAGATGAGGGAACCAGAGAGAACTACATGTTGGCTTGACCAACTGGAAGAAAGGAAATCCAGGATGGAGAAGGTTCTTTGGGGGCATTTGGAAGATGCTTGAAAGTCAGTATGGAGACGGAGTAGTTTGCACTGTTGGGCCAGCAGCTGGATGTACGGGTCTGGTGTAAAGAGAGAGGAATAGGTAGGGGAGCTGCCTCAGGGGTCCCACCAGGTAGCAGAGCCACGACAGGCCCTGAGAAGACAGTGAAAAGTGGATCTGCAGAGCTGGACAAAGGCAGAGCTGGGCTCCAACTCCATGTTGTTCCTCAGGTGCTCTTGTGTCCCATATCCTTTGGTTCCTGCTTTCCCACCAGAAAAGGAAGAGGCCAGGGCCATTAAAGTCCCCTGTACCTTACACCTGGGAAGGAATGGAGGCTCATGTGACTGCCTGGCCTCCCTGACTTGGGCTGCAAAAACTTTGCATGACATTCTAGTGCTGGGAAGGAGCCCAGACAGGTATGGAATGTAGGAGTGAGTGTGATTAGTAGGGTGCCCCATTGGTTGGCCAGGGGCATATTTCAGCAGAATTGCCTTCTCACTCAGCGAGTGCTGGGGTTGGCTCTTCCTGCTGGGAGAGGCCTAGGCCCCGGGTGGAGGCCCCACACTCAGTCCTGCCTTCCTGATTCATTCCAGATCTCCTGGAGGCCTGAGTCACTTTCTTTTCAGGCAAGGGCTGCCTGTTTGGCAAATCCTTGGATTTTGGGAGGAGGGTTATGGAACTTTTGGCCAAGGTTGACCTTGTTCATCCATGAGGCAGGCAGCCAACCACACCTGCTCCAAGTCCCTGCCTGGGCCTGGTATTCTAGCTAGCCATTTCCAAGGACATGCTCAGTATTTTGTAGCTTATAGACTTTAAAAAATTTTTTTGAGGCAAGCCCAATGGACTGGTCTTTTTTTTTTTATGAGAGAGATCGAGAGAGAGAGGGAGGGGGGAGAATTGGCGCACCAGGGACTTCTGCCATTGCAATAAAACTCCAGATGCATGTGCCCCCTTGTGTGTATGTGTGACCTGCTGTGCTTACATCACTGTGCGTCTGGCTTACATGGGGCCTGGAGAGTAGAACATGAGTCCTTAGATTTTGCAGGCAAGCGCCTTAACCACTAAGCCATTTCTCCCACCCTTGTTTTTATTTTTGTTTTTGAAGCATGGTCTCACTGTAGCCAGGGCTGACCTGGAACTTATGCCATAGCCCAGGATGTCCCTGAGCTCAAGGTGATCCTCCTATCTCAGCCTCCTGAGAGCTGGGATTATAGGCATGAACGCCTGGTTTCAAATCGTCATTTTTCAGATGAGAAAACTGAGGCTCAGAGAGGGAGGAAGGCTGGTTTAAGAGGGCCCGTATAAGCAATAGAGAAAGCCAAGGCTTTGGTAGCCAGCTTCTCTTCCATATATAGCCAATACTGTTCCTATGCTTGCTTGGCATTTTCCAACTCTGCTGTGGTTCCCTGTTCTAAGTGAGAAAGCTGTTGCTTTGAGGAGGAAATCTGTTGACTGTCCTTGAACTGTGGGTGATGGGCAGAGGAGTGATGGGAAAACAGCTGGGTGAATGACTCTTGGGTGGTCTGGGCACTTGGTGACCACTGCACCATGGAAGTAATCAGAAGAGTATCAGGGAACAAGTTAGATATAAGGTGCTCCAGAGAGGGAAATAGCCAGAGAAATGGAATGAATTTGCATTCAGAGTCCAGGAACATAGGGTGGGGAGGAGGGTAGGGTTGAAGAAGTTTCTGAATGCCTATGGAATGTTCTAGGCCATTATGGTGAGGGGCCCAGGGCTGCTACCTCTTCTCTAGAAAGCCTTCCTGCACTAACTCCTTTGGTTCCTCAGCCCTGGCCAGATCTTCCACAACACAGCTAGTACTTTCTGGGTCATTTCTACTGTCCCAGAGAATAGGGCATGGGGCAGACCAGAGCATGCCTATACCACTGATGGAGACCTCAGGACGTTGGGAAACCCGGAGACTGTCCCAAGAGGAGTGAGGGCTCAGGAAAGTTGGACCCTGGGTCAGTTGTACTGTGGCAAGGGCCCCAGAGTGTACATTACTGTCTGGAATCATATTAAAGACAATTTGTGCTTTTGGACTTGTACACAACCCCCAATTATTGGAAAATTCCCCTTGGAGGATATAGCTGTGCCCATCACTGTGAATACCATATCAAATGCTTTCTTCTGGGGGCATGACCAGAGCTGGGTGACCCCACGACCTTGAGGGAAGGAAAGTGTGGGAGTCCTTAGGCCATTTCACATCTATGTCCTATTGGAAACTTTATAATAACCTATCCTCACACTTGGCCACCGGCCTTCGCAGCTAAGAAAACTTGTTCTTTCAATCAAATTTCTTGTGGGACTTTGGCTCCCTTTCATATGGGGTGTAAAAATGGGTCTCTTTTATAAAATATAATTTTGTGTATGTTTGTGTGTAAAAGGTGCATGCATGTGTGCAGGTGTGTGTTGATATGTGTGCATGTGCATTGGAGGCTAGAGACAAACTCGGTGTCAGTCCTTAGGCACCATCTGCTTTTGACTCTCCAAGAAGGCTCGAGTGGCTGACCAGCAAGCACCCGGAGTCTCCCTGTCTCTGCTTTCCTGGTGCTTTTATTACAAGAGTGTGCCTCCATGTCTGGCTTGTAAAATGTGAGTTCTGGGGATCGATCTCATGTCCTCAAGCTCGCAAGGCTTGTAGAAAGCGGATCTTTGAGGCCAGTTCTTCTTTGTAGAGAAGATACGATTTAGGGAAAGCCAGTCTGGCATCAACAAGGTAGTACAGAACATTAGGACAGAAAATTCAAGCTATAAACACGATACCAACTCACTCAGGTTTCTACTCACTGCCCCATTCGTGACTGACAAGATACAGTTCAACTTCACTGAGACAGGTGGGACCCGTGAGTAAAGTTGAAAAGCCTAGTGCCAGTCTAGCTTACTTGTATATTTCTGTAATAAGGATGCACATGTCTCACTTGGGACCTCAAGTAAAAGCTGCCAACCAGGGCTGGAGAGATGGCTTAGCGGTTAAGGCGACTGCCTGCTAAGCCTAAGAATGCTGGTTCCAATCTCCAGTGGTTCCAATCTCCAGGTCCCACGTTTAGCCAGATGCAGTGACGCAAGGGCGCAATGCCGCACTTGCCCACAAGGGGGCGCACACATCTCGATTTCGTTCACAGCAGCTGAGAGACTGCTGGCGCGCCCATCTCTATCTGTCTTCCTCTCCCTCTCTATCTGTTTCTCTCTGTGTGTCTCTCCAAAAATAAATAAAATAAAAATTTTTTTTAAAAAAGCTGCCAACCACCAAAAATCCTACCATCAAATAATGCATTGGACACACAGAAGTGGTTGAGAAGGGTGACTTACATATAAAGTGTTATATTCATTATTTGCTTTGAGGTATGATCTCATGTAGCCCAGGCTGGCCTTGAAATCCTGATCCTCCTGTTTTTATCTCTGAGTTCTGGGATCACACACATGCACAATCACTCCTGGATTTATTTATTTATTTTTTTGAGACAGAGTTTCACTCTGTATCTCAGGCTGGCTTCCTAGTACTTTTATTACGAGAGTGTGCCTCCATGTCTGCCTTGTAAAATGTGAGTTCCAGTGAGCAAACTCATGTCTTCAAACTTGCAAGACATGTAGAAAGTGGATCTTTGAGACCAGTTCTGAATTATAGGACTGTATTGCCATACCTGGCTCTAAAGTTTAAAGACTTTGACATGACTCTCAGAAACAGGTGCAGATTAGGAAAACAAATACTAAGAACTTGAGAGGCATGATCAGTGAATGACCATAAATCAGAATAAAGTCATCTAAAAATATTATAAATAAGCCTTAGCAATGATGTCATATAGTTCACAGTGGCTAGTTATTAAAAGTAGAAAGATCGTGAAATGAAGACCATTTCAAGTACATTAAAAATGTTACATTTGCTGAAAATACCTCATACTAAATATAAAAATGTATGTAATTGATATTTGCTGAAATCTGATTCTATTTCTAGTAAATAAATTGAACAAAGTCAAGTTTTTAATAAAAAAATTTTTTTGAGAGAGAATCAGCACAGTAGGGCCTCCAGCCACTGCAACTGAATTCCAGACATGTGCACCATCTTGGTGTATGTGCGACCATGTCACCTTGCATATCTGGCTTATGTGGGATCTGGAGAGTCAAACAGGGGTCCTTAGACTTTGCAGGCAAGCACTTTAACTGTAAAGCCATCTCTCCAACCCAAGTGAAGTCAATTTTGATGGCTTATTGGAACCACCAAATTATTAGTCCCATGGGTTGAGAAGCTGCCCCATTCTCCTCTAACGAGTATAGCTGAGTGGATGTGGCAGGGGAATAAAGATGCTATTGGGTGATATACCACAGTTCTCAGTTTGGATATAGCCACATTGTGTTTCTTATAACATGTTAAATAACAAGAAGCAGTAGCACGTCTAGTAATTCTTATCATTTCAGGCAAAGGATAAGCATTTGTGATCATTCAGATATCTTCCCAGCTAACATGATATGAAAATATCTGCTTTCTTTTTATTTATTTATTTATTTGAGAGAGAGAGAGAGAGAGACAGAGAAAGAAAGAAAGAGGCAGAGAGAGCGAATGGGTGCTCCAGGGCCTCCAGCCACTGCAAACAAACTCCAGACGCATGTACTCCCTTGTGCATCTGGCTTATGTGGGTCCTGGGGAATCGAACCCAGGTCCTCAGGCTTTGCAGGCAAATGCCTTAGCTGTGAAGCCATTTTCCCAGCCCTGAAAATATCTGATTTCTATTGGGACAATGTCACAGGTATGTTTTAGACTTGTGGTTTGTTGCCTCCATGCATAATTGAAGGGAAAATACTTAAGGCTGGTGAAAAAAAGGTCAGTTTTTTTCCTGTTCAATTCTCAGAACCTCTGTATGCTCTCCGTGACTTCCCAGGTCATGGGGCCTCTGATATGCCACAGGATCAGCTGTGGAGCGGATGCTGGGTGGGAGGCTGTGCGGCTGAGCTCCTCATCGAGGTGTGTTTCTCTGGGACAGCTTCTTGGGTGCTCACATCTTCTCTACAGCTGTGTCCTACCTCCTATCCCTTTTCCTTGGTGGTTGCTTCTTTGTGGCTCTACACCTTATCCACTTCTGTCACCTCTTTGCCTTCCTCTAAGGCAGGACTTTCCCCTGGTCTCCCCACTGGTGACCAAGTGGACATAAGATGCAGAGTTCACCATGTCATCCTAGGCTTCAAGTCTTTTCATGTGTCCCACTACCTACAGAGTAAGAACAATAGGCAGATTTTAGCCCTCAAGGGCCAGCCCTGGCTGCCCTTCATGTCCCACCAGGCTCCTCTGGACCACCCCCAGTGTGTGTTTCGGCTTGTGCCTGCATGGGTGCCTGACTTTGGCACTGGTGTTCCCTCTGCATAGGGTGCTCCATGCCCAGCTCGGCACTCCGAACTCTTGCAATCTTTAGACCCCCATCCTGCTGTATGTGGAGCCTGTGTGTCACACTCTGCTCCATGTTAGTTCCAAGTGCATTTTATCTCACACTGGGGATGGCTGGAAGCCCTTTCATTTTACACAGGGCACGGGGGGAGAGGAGGTCACAGAGTAACTGCCTCTGGGAGAACCAGCAGACACAGAAAACTAGATTGAGGCTTGCACTGAAATCAGAAGCTGTGGAAGATGTGGAGAAAACCTGCCCCACAGGGTTATGGGGTGCATGGGGGGTGGTTAGGCTGCCATCTCCACGCAGAATAGCACTACACTATACTCTAGCTTTAAGCTCCTACTGCAGTTGCAGTGCTATTTTTCTTTGGTGAATGTATCTATCAGACTGTAGGTTCCAAGGGGCAAGAATAGTTAGTAGTGGTCCATTGATGAGTGTGCCTCTGTAGTAAATTGGAAGGTCCAAGGAGCAAGGATGGTAGCAGCTGGCCCAGCGTCTAGCTTGCACTTGGCCCAGCAGGGGTGAGGCAGTTACTTGCTAAAATATACTGGCGTGCAAGTTCTCCCTTCCTTACAGAAAAGGCCTGCAGCTCCTGTGTCCCCTCTGCTGGCTTTTGCCCAAGCTACCCCGCCTTTTGCAATCTGCCACTAGAGCAAGTGGCCATTTTTCTCATGAACTGGCCAAGTCATCCTTGTCTCTCAGGAGGGTTGACAGTGACTCAGATACCATTTGACAGGGCAAGGCTCTGAGGAAGCTTCTAGTGGCTGAGTAGGTGCTCAATAAAGTTTGCCAAGCTGAGCCTTAGCCAAGCTTGGAGGCAGAGGGATAGATAGGATGATCTGGTTGGAAGAGGGTGGGCCCTGGAAGGAGTAAAGAGACAGGCCAGGCACCTGGGGTCACTTCCTGGTCAGGTGGCTCTTGGAAGGTGCTAGGATGTCTGGGACATTTCAGCTTGGTGATATGGGCTGGGTGCTCCAGATAGGATCCTGGCACACCCCTGTGACCTGCCCCCACCTGTTTTTTGGGGCAGGGACAGCAGGTGGGGCCCACTTATCGCCAACCAGGCCAGTAGGCAGAGCCAGCCTGGCTCTTGGGAGATGACAATCACACAGGCTTTCATCAGTGGAAAATCACAGCGCCACACGGTCCCTTCCTGGGAGTTGGAACGGAGATGCCTGGGCCAGAAGGCTGCCACTATGCCTGTGGGCTTGGAAAAGGTGCTCAGGAAAGCTGGTGGGCTTTCTCTCTGATGCCCCCATGTGGTCAGTTCTTAGGCTGAATTGGGCTGAACTGAGGGTCAGTTCTCACCACGTGGATCTTAACCTTTCAGGGCCTCAGGAGTCAAGAGTACCCTTTTGCTAGCCCCTGAGTATTGCTTTTATTTGAGAAAGAGAAAGAGGCAGATAGAGAGTGAGAATGGATGCTCCAGGATCTCCAGCCACTGCAAAGGATCTATAGATACATGTGCCACTTTGTGCATCTGGTTTACTTGGGTCGTGGGGAATTGAATCTGAGTACTTTGGCTTTGTAGGCAAGCGCCTTAACCACTAAGCCATCTCTCCAGCCTTCCCCTCAGTATTTCTAATCACATTTTTATGCATGTGTATATGGTTTGCATGCATGTGTATATGCATGTTCATGTGTGTGTTGCACATATGTGTGAAGGATAGAGGACAACCTCAGGAATTATCATCAGAAAAGTAACCACTTTTTAATTTTTTAATTTTTTTTTTTTTGGAGAGAGACACAGAGAGAGACAGACAGAGAGAAAGGGAGAGGAAGACATATAGAGATGGGCGCGCCAGCAGTCTCTCAGCTGCTGTGAACGAAATCCAGATGCATGCGCCCCCTTGTGGGCAAGTGCGGCATTGCACCCTTGCGTCACTTTGCATCTGGCTAAACATGGGACCTGGAGATTGGAACCGGGTTCTTAGGCTTAGGAGGCAGGCACCTTAACCGCTAAGCCATCTCTCCAGCCCGAAAAGTCACTACTTTTTGAGACAAGGCCTCTTTCTGGCCTGTAGCTCACAAAATAGGCTGCACTGGTTGGAAAGCAAGCTCCAGAGACCCATCAGTCTCCACCTCCCTAGTGCTGGGATTATAGGCATGCACCACCCTGAGGGGCATGTATGTGACCACTGGGGATTGAAGTCAGATCCTCATGCTTGCAAGGCAAGCACTTCACAGTGTGAGCTACCTCTCTAAACTCTAATCAATTCTTTTAAAATGTAAATTTATTTTAACAAATACATGAAAAATTATACATATTTATAGAATGCCATGTGATGTTTCAACACATGTATTCGTTCATAATGATTCAATGTTGGGCAACATATCTCCTCAAAAGTCACTCATTTCTTGATAGTGAAAACATTTAAGATGCTTCTTTTTTGTGATTTTTCTTTTCCATTTTGATGTGGTATGTGTGTGTGCATGTGTGTATTTTTCTGGGTGCATGTATGTGCATGTGTGTTTGTATGCATGTGGGTACATGTGTGAGTGGGTACATGTGTGTGGAGGCAGAGGTAAATGTCATGTCCTCAGTAACTTTTCACCTTTTTCTTTGAGACAGAGTCTCTAGCTGAACCAAGAGCTCCCTAATTTGGCTAGATTAGCTAGCCATTGAACCCAAGGGATTCCCAGTCTCTGCCCCCCTCCACCCCTGCGTTTACAGGCGTGTTCCAGCATGCCTGGCATTTTGCATGGGTGTTGGGGATATGAGCTCAGGTCGTCATGCTTGCACAGCAAGCACCTTACCCCTGAGCCACCTCCCCAGACCAAGATCCTTTCTTCTAGCATGTAAAATACACAGTACATAATAGTTGTCTTTTGTCACCCAACTGTGCAGTAGCACCCCAGAGCTTCTTACTCCTCATGAGCTATGCCCATTGATCAGGCTTCCTCCATCTTTCCTTCCTCTGTGCTCTCCAGCCTCTAGTCACCACCATTCTTCTCTTAACTTCTATGAGATTGACTGTTTTGTGCTTCATTGTATGTGTGTGTGTGTGTGTGTGTGTGTGTGTGTGTATGCACGCACGCAGGTGTGAGTCACAGTTCATTACTCATCAGTTGATAATCACTTGGGATGTTTCCATTCTTTGGCTACTGGGAACAATGCAGCAACAATCATGGGGGACAGGGATTTCTAGTCACGTCTATTCGGGAGTGGCAGGCGTACACTTACTCCAAGTTTGGTCCCCAGGTGGTCCTGGACTTTAGTGTGCTCTTAACAAGGCTTTTAGAAAGAAATAGTCCAGAGGCCAAGTGTACATTTTGTGGAGGCCAGGTATCCTATGGGCCAGGTGTACTGGTATTATAATTGCATTGCTTAAACATAAAGTCTTCTGCGTAAGACATATGCACACTGTGTGTGCGATTTCACACTTGTATCTATGAATGAGGATATATTCCTCAAATGCACATCAATGAACAGAGACCTGCATACAAAATCAGCTGTCCCTGTCTCAGATGTGTGACAGTACCTACATGAGGTTCAGCTCCCTGAAACAAGCTGAAGGTGGGGGTCACACATAAATACCTCTGGGCTCTTGAAAACTATACTTGAAGCTGGTCATGGTGTGCAGGCCTATTAACCCAGCACTTAGGAAGATTCCAAGTTCTAGGGTAGCCTGGGCTACATAGTAAGACTGTTGTCAAGGATAAAAACAACATGCTTAATTTTAAAGTTGTTATGAATTATAAATAATAAATTAATAATTTGTTTCTAATGTCATGAAGTATTCTTTGTAAATATTGCTTTCATTCATGGCATAATATATTGTCATATGGGCAGAGCATAATTTGTGAAACCAATACCCCATGATTGGAGCTGTAATGTGTTTGTTTCTCACAACACCATGCACAAACCTTGATCCACTTATCTGATGAGTCCTTGGGTCAAATGGTAAAACTTTTAAAAGGCCTTGGATTCATTCATATCATCCCACTTATTGAAACAATTAGTCCACATGCCCAGCACTAGTTCTGCTTTTCTTGTTCCTTTGTTGGGTCTGGATATTATTATTTTTAAATTATTTATTAATTTTGTGTTTAAGTTTTTTGTCATTCTTTCTTATTTGCATGTGTGCATTATTAATTATGATAAACATTTTAATTCATCATTTATATTTTCACTTTTTTATTTGTTATTATGACATTTATATACTTTGGCCCAAGATTTTTTATATTGATTTTTTTAAAGTTTTGTTTTGTTGAGAGAGTCTTACTCTGTAGGACAGATTTGTCAGGAACTCACTATGTAGTCCAGGTTTACTTTGAACTCACAGCAATCCTCCTGCCTCAGCCTCCTGAGTGTTGAGATTACAAGTATGAGCCATCATATCCAGCTTCATGTTGATGAAGGACATTTGCTCTTTTTTACTGGCTATGTTTGTTTCAAATATTGTTTCATTTTATTTTATATTCTGCTTTTCTTTTATGTGGGAGACAAATCTTTTTATTTAGTTTTTATTTTGGAAGTAGGGTCTTGCTCTAGCCTAGGCTACCTGGAACGCACCCTGTAGTCTCAGGGTAGACTTGAACTAACTGTGATCCTCTTACCTCTGCCTCCCAAGTGCTGGAACAAGGGCATGAGCCACCACGCCTGGCCTTTTAAAAAAATTTTTGACTTGTTATTTATGACTTCCAAATATATAGACAATATAGCATGATCATAATACCCTCCCACTGCCTTCTTTTCTCCCTCCCCACCCCCTTCACTGAATCCCTTCTTTCCAACTCGTCTCTGGAGGAGAAAAATTTTAAGCAATTGAAAATACTTTTCTTTCCAACTGCTTCTTCTACTTTTCATTTAAGAAAGCTCTTCCCTCATCTAGTCGTTGAACATCCCCCGTTTTTCTTGTGTGTGTGTGTGTGTGTGTGTGTGTGTGTGTGTGTGTGTGTGTTTCATTTTACATTCAGCTTGGTAACTATCTTGGTGAAGACAGTACCCCTGCTCTTGAGGAGTCTGTAGAGAACAGAGTGGAGGATGCAGCATGAGAGCTGGTCTGCTTATGTGCTCCAGAGGTAAGGTCTGCACTGGAGGGGCAGTGAAAGCGGAGGGAAACAGTGGAGGAGATGGACTTCCAGGGATGCTCAGGGTCACACTGGGTGGGGAAGAATTTCCTTTGGCATCAAACACATGCAAAAGCTTATTATGCAAAAGGCATTGCTTTAAGTGTTTTGTAAATACTAATTCATTTAACCTCACAACAACTTTCTGACTTATTACCTTCATTTCCACAGGTCAATAAATTGAGGCCCAGATAGTATGTATAAATAACCCCACAGCATGGTAAACGGAAGGGTTAGGAAACAGGTCTGGTAGTGGTGTGGGGGAGGCAGGTATGTTTATAGCTATGGGACCTGAATGTCCCAACCACTGCAACACAGTAGTCTAGTCGGGTGTTACCATCTATGAAGTTCACACTCAAGAATTGTGCAATCAAGTTACAAAAAAAAAAAAAAAAAAAAAAAAAAGCAAAACTCATAAATTTTTAGATGAGTTTATGATTTTGTGCTTGGTGACATTCATAACCACCCTCAACCCTTGTGGCCTGTGGGCTGCAGTTAGATACACCTGGTACACTGATAGTCGACAAACTTTTCCTTTTCTAGACCAAATAATAAATGTTTCAGACTCTGAACGCCAAGGAGGGAAAACTGATGCTATTAGATGCAATTTTTTTTCTTTAGTGACAATTCATACTTATAAGTAAAGTGTTTTAATCACATTTATCCCCGTTACTCCTCTCTTATCCCTCACACTTCCCCTGAATCCTTCTTACCAACTATAGTCCCCCTGCTACTTACATGACTTTAACTATTTTGTAATGCTTTGAATTTAGTGTTGCTTGACTGCCTGGGGAGATCACAGGCCCTAGAGGGTAACCTATTGTTATTGTTCTGCTAATTTGACATGATGTCAAATTGCCTTCTAAATATTTATTCTTTTTTTTTTAATTCTTTTTTTTTAAGGTAGGGTCTCACTCTAGCTCAGGCTGACATGGAATTCACTATGTATTCTCAGGGTGGCCTCGAACTTATGGTGATCCTCCTACCTCTGCCTCCCAAGTGCTGGGATTAAAGGCATGCACCACCACACCCAGCTCCTAAATATTTATTCTTATACCCATAGATATATGCTGATCTTAAGAGTAGTCTAAAGAGCTTTTTGAGCTGGCGTGGTGGTGCATGCCTTTAAGGCCAGCCTAAGACTACATAGTGAATTCCAGGTCAGTCTGGGCTAGAGCAAGACCCTACCTCAACACACACACACACACACACACACACACACACACACACACACACACACACAGAACAACAACAACCAAAAACTTTTTGCAGTGGGCAATGGCTAATGCAGACACATAACTAGCCAGAGTTCTGAGAATACGTGACAGTTGAGAGCTCTGCACTAAATGAGCTATTTATATTACATGCAATTCTATGATAAGAGATAAGTCCTCCTCTAAATGTATATATTATTCCCACCAAGCTGCCCTGAAAGCACTACGCTTAATGTTCATATTCACATATTAACGCTACTCTCACTTCTGGTTAGAGAAGCTTCTCTTTTCAGATGGCGATGACCACTGGGATGACCCAAAAGGCAACGCAGTGCTGAGAAGAAGGGATGGAGGAGTGCCCAGCACTGAAACATCTCTGTCACACCCTCCAAGGCTCAGGGACCATTGTGGAAGAGGGAGCTGATAGAATGGAAGAGCCAAAGGAAGGGTATGACTTCTTACAATGCAACCGCCCAGACAGAAATTGGCCTCGATATCCATGACCTTGCAGTGCCTAGCAATACCTTCGCAAGACCCTCAAAAATAGAAGAAAAAGATGATGACATCAAATTAAAAGAGAGACTAATGGAGAGAGGGAGGGGATATGATGGAGATTGGAGTTCTAAAGTGGAATGGGGGGAGGGGAGGGAAATATCAAGTGTTTTTTGTATGTAAGTATAGAAGTTGTCAATAAAAAAATAATAAAAAAGAGATAAGTCATCCTTTCACAATTTTTTCAGTTACAAAGTTTAAAATATAATAATAATAGAATGCAAATTTAAAAAGGTGTATTCATGAAAAAGAAGAGTAGGACTTTCTGGGGGTATAGTGCTTCACTTAATTGAAGCTTAAAATGAGTATTCGCTGGGGCTGGAGAGTTTACTCAGTGGTTAAAAGTGCTTTCTAAGCTTGTTGGCCCAGGTTTGATTCTCTAGGACCCATGTAAAACCAGATGCACTAAGTGACATATGGGTCTGGCGTTCATTTGCATTGGCAAGAGGCCATGATGCACCCATACTCTCTCACACACTCGAATAAATGAATAAAAATCTTTTAAATAAATAGACACTATGGTTACAACTGATAACAAATTATTGTGTAAAACAATCACCTGCTGGGGTGTTGGGATAGCAGGCGGTGGGCAGGAGCTGGCCTTTGGGTCTCACATGGCACGGTTAGGGCCATGATGGCAGGTGCTTTGTTGAGAAATGACATCATTGAAGTGTCATATCACACAGTGGAGAAGAAGCTAACAGCTGTTGCCCAGGTACAGGAGAAAGTTGAAGAGGGTCTTTCTAGAGCCAGGGTAGGGAGGTGGGAGGCATTTGCTAGACTTTTCTCTGGCTAAGGATTAGATATAGGGGGAGAAGAGGTTCAGCTGTGGGGTGATGAACAGGCCATAGCACACTGGCCTTTCCCTCAGACAGCTCGAGGGAAGGAGACCCATATAAAGCTTTGGTGAGAGGCCAAGACACTAATGAAGAGAAATATACTGCTCCTGCTGGCGTTTGGAGGGGCCTGGCTTCTACCAAACACCAGAAGGCCCATGGTCCCACACAGTCTTTATGTTGCCTGCTACAGCCGCCCTCTTGTGGGCAGAGGCAACGTCCCCTCAGGTTCCTTCACAGAGTGGCAGGACATTTCAATTTCCTTTTTGGGTGAATGGAGGGCTGGGGTGACATGAGATGTGAGGCAGAGGAGCATAGAAAGCAGAGTACTGGCACCTGAGAACATCACAACATGGTCTCCCTGGCCACACATTTCCAACTGTGCTTGATTTCTCTTATCTTGTTGGTTCTGACTGGTGGAAGCACAAACTGGGCGGGCCCCCTCCCCTGTCCCACATGGGTGTAGAAGATAGCCACTTGCTATATCTGGGCACTGAAATTAAGTCTGAAGCAATGGGTGGGAGATTGGACAGATCTTGCCCCAAAGTTATTCCTGCTGTCAGTGGGCTGAAATCCAGGCAGCTGACTTGAGAAATGCTCCTGAGAAATGTTGCAGGTGAACCTGAGGTGCACCACATGCAAATGGACCTGAAAGACAAGTGCAGGGCCCCTCTGCTATAGATGTGTTCCAGAAGGGAAAGAGACCAGGCGAGAGGGCTGTGAGCACCAGAAGAGTGAAGTGGCTCAATGTGGACAGTACTGGGACCCCCAAACATCACTCTCCCGCACAGGCAGGTCCCTTAATCCTGACCCAAGTATGACCCTCTTCAAGCCTCAGATGAGCTCCAAGCTTTGTTCCCCTTGCTGGCCTTGAAAACCCTATTCATTAGCCTACAGAATGAATGCCCTTCTCTCCAACAGAGAGTGGCTGCAGTGGTGTGCTGGCTCCACGGGAGTCCCTGGCACCTACTCACAGCTCAGCCTTCTCTAGTGGGTTAGCATGGAAGGGTTGTGGGAGGTCTGGATGGAGAATCTGGCTCAGGACTGGGTAAATCTCTTCCTTGAAGTGCCGCTAAGGTGCTCAGAGTCTTACTCACCTGCCCAATGGGTATCATGAAACCCAAGCACCTGCTCTTCTGGGATCTGCAGCAGGCATGCGGGTTCAGTGTGGAAGAGCAGAAGTAATTTGGAAACATGTGGCCATGTTATCCGGACTGTGATATTCAAATGAGGAAAGCTGTGCGTGGCAGACAGCTCTGCTGAAGTCCGTGCTTCAGAAATGCCATTACACACTGTGGCTGCTCCCTCTGTTTTTTTTTTTTTTTTTTTTTTTTTTTTTTTGAAGTAGGATTTTGCTCTAGCTCATGATGACCTGGAATTCACTATGTAGTCTCAGGGTGGCCTTGAACTCACAGTGATCCTCCTACCTCCGCCTCCCAAGTGCTGGGATTAAAGGTGTGCGCCACCACGCCCGGCTTCCCTGTTGCTTTTTTCTTGTAATTTTCACTGAAAAAAATGTTAAACATACTCTAAAGTAGAGAGTTATCTCATGAACCTCCCTGTGGTGGCCCAGAGAGCATATTTCACTTAGCTCAAGGACACCCCCAAATCTTACCCACCTGTCCACCACATCCATGTTTTACCTCCTCCTCTTCTTCCTCCTCTTCCTTCTCTTCTCCCCTTCTTTGTCCTGTTCCTCTTTGTTCTCCTCCTCCTCTCCCTTGCTCCTTCTATTCCTCCTTTTATCTCCTTGTTTACTTTTTCCTGCTCCTCTCACCCCCTCACTTTCCTCTTTCTCCTCTTCCCTTCGTGTGTGGGTCCCACTTGTATCCCAGAATGGTGCAGGCGTCCCCAGCTTTGCAGGCCCTTCTCTGCTTCCTTGTCTTGGTGCCTGCTTCGTAGCGGACTTGGTCTAGCAGATCCCACAGACCCACTACCCGTAGGCAATGATTAGTGATATTTTCCAGCACTTTCTTCATTTATCCTTTCCTGGTTCTTTTTCTTTCCCCCAATGAAATAATTTAAAGCAAATCCCAGATACCATGCCTTTTAGTCTTAGATATAGCAGATCCTCATTAATCACATATCCTCCATTTGCATATTTATACAATTTTTTTAGAGTGACAAAGTCACTTGAGCATGTTCTTTGCTATTCATAGGCTTGTGCAGAGTGGTGAAGAGTGTGAGACACTGGATCTAAAAAGGTGACAGGCTGCCTTCACGTTATGGATCTCAGACTTCAGCAAGTGCTCTCTTGCGGTCTGTTTAGCATCACACACCTTTGTGGTTTTTGTTATCTGCTTTGTTGTTTAAAGCGGCTCCCAAGCACAGTGTGGAAGTGGCATTCTTAAGCACAAGAAAGCTATGAGGCTCTCATGATGGACATACAAGTGGTAGGTGAGTTTCATGCAGGCTTGAGCTGTGGTGGTATTGTTCATGAGTTCAAAGTCAATGTCACCACGCATGTCAACAGAAACACAGGGGAGACAAAGGGACATGCTGATCAGATGAAGATGCAAGCAAATGTACACAGGAAACTGACCCTATATTTCCCCTGCAAACAGTAAAAGAGTATTGGCTAAATTTGTGTTTTGGTAATTTTCTATGATACAACTATGGCAAATAATAAGAATTTATTCCACACCAGTGTTTGTAAATGCTTCTTTTCAACCCTGCAATGGCATTATTGCACTCAACAAAATCAACATTGATTCCTTGGGATCATCAATATGCAGCCAATTATGAAATGACCTCAAATGTCTCAAAATTGCCTCTTATAGTTTGTTTATCCCAACTGGATGTATGCAGACAAGAGCTCCAGTTGATATTAGGTTTATATGTTTCTGAAATTTCTGAGAAAAGAGAGTTAATCTCCTCCTTTTAATTTTTCATGCCATTGACTCTCTGTCAAAACCAGGTCAGTAGTCTTGTAGAATTTCTCCAAACCCAGATTTTTATTTACTTCTAGAGGTCTCTATTTCTGGCAGAGCCAGGGTGTAATGAGTGGACTGAGAGTTGGATAAGGAGTTAGGGTTGGGGACCTTAACGTTGGGTTGGTAAGTGTTTAAATTCAGGGCAGTAATGGTTGCATTGGGCATGATGATTTGGTAGCTAAGAGCAAGAAATGAGGATCCAGGATTTCAAGGTTCAAATCATGCTCCCACCACTAATTGACTGTTTCTCTTAAGCAACTGATGTAACATGGGTCTTAGTTTCCTCATTTGTAACATAATAACAATATCCATACACATTGTGTAGTAAAAGAATGTACAATATGTAGAGGTTGGTGTGACATTTCAATGAGTTAATCTATGTAAAGCATTTAGATCAATGCCTTGGTAATTGCTATCTAAGTGCCTGCTATTGTACTGTTTGGGGTTAGACTAGGGCTTGGGGCTGGGATTGTGGCAGAGTGAGGGTAACTATAGTTCATGATTCTACCCATTAGGCAAGGTTCTGCCTCATGGTCACAGGGGGCTGTGGTTAGGAAGCGCCAGTACCAGGATCCCTTAAAATGGACTTCTCCTGCTCTTGATTTGGCTAACAGATCCACTCAGTGGAATGCAACTCATTGCTGGAACTGGGAAATAAGTCAAAACCAGGTACAAAAATAAGCTCAGTCTCCAACAGCAAGATACCACCAAATGTGGGCTAGAAGAGAGCCAACGCATACAAAATTCCCTCCAAAACATAGATGGTCATCCCTTCTACCTAGTACTAACTTTTCTCTCCATTGGAGAATTTGCTTATCTTTTTTCAGGTGGACAATGAACCTGAAGGGACGATCAGCTAACCACACCTCACCAGGGCCCCAGCTGAAACCATAGAACAACGCAGGGGAAGGGCAAGAGTTCAATGTTCATGGCGATCACGACACCAGAAAAAGGCTGAAGGAGATAAACACAAAGAATATCCAACTCCAACTAAGCAGATATCCAGAGACACAGAGGCTCCCAAAACCTCATCACTGAAACAGAACTAAAATGACCCCAAAGTGGCTCAGGGAAACTTGCGGAAGAGGGGGCAGAAAGATTGTTGGAGTCATGAGTTGGGGCATTATGCACAGAGACTGGGGCCTACACCCCAGAACTTGACTAACCTCACAAAGCACAACCCACATTCCCCATTGATGAGGGTCCCTTTGAAAGTGGGAGGACAGGGAGGAGGACAATGGAACCAATACTATGAATGTAAAATCAGAATAATATAAATTAAAAAAAAATGGACTTCTCTTGCTCTCTCCCTGGAAGCATGTTGGGATTGAAATGGAGTGACAACTCTGTCTCTCTCTCTCCTTTGGAAGTCTCTCCATTCTTCTACCAGTTTGACCCTGACCTTTCTCCTGTGGAAGTTTTTGATATGGCCACATCCTGAGTGGCATTTATTTAGGGTGTGGAGACATAGACTGTGGCCTCTAAATCACTTCTGAGAATGAAATTTTGCAAGGCAATGACATAAGTGTAGGCATTTGAATCAATGGCATGGAGCTAGAGTGGAGAAAGGCTGATCCAACTCCAATCCAAGAAGGCAAACTCTGGGGGCAGCTAGGGGTGATAAGGGATGTGAATGAGGTGTTTATCTGCACATGTATATGCCTGCCATCTTCCCACTTTCCTGGTCACCTCCAGTACATATACCTCTATGCCATTGATGGATGTGAGTATAGTATTTACCCTTCATATGCCTGCTATCTACCCACTCTCCCTCTCACTGTCAATAATACATCCTTCTGCCATCTATTCATCCATCCATTCACATATCTGATGGGGGTGAGTGTGGTGTTCATCCACCCAATTACATGCCTGCCATCTACCTGCCTTACCGATCAACCTCAATATACACATCTCTGTGCTATCCATCCATCCCACGTGCCATTCACTCTCTCCATCCACTCATCTCTCTACCTCCCATCCATTGACTAATCCATCTATCTGCCATCCATTCACCATCTGTCCACTTTTCTGACATTCATCATCCATTATCCATCATTCATTCACAAATCACTCATCTCACTGTAAGCCATCTGTCCATCCATCCATTTCTCTGTGTATGAACATATGTCGCCCCTTCACCTACCATCCTTCTAGCCACCATCCATATCTCTGCCATCCATCCATCCATCCATCCATCCACCATCCATCTTTCTCTCTACAATCACCCATCCATTTGTTTACATTCCATTTACCATTTATCCATCTGCCCGCTTATTCATTTATTCATTCATCTATCTGTCCGTCATCACAACAAACACTGAGCACCCACTGTGAGTCAGGCATACCATCCCTGCACTGAAACAGCTCATTAGCTACTGAAGGAAGTGTACATATTTAATTAGTACATACTGTACTAGAAGAGGAATGTATAATATGTGATGAGAGTTCTGGACAGGGTGGAACCACGGATTGCTGGAGCCAAGAGCTGGAATAGAGGCCTCTCTTTTCCATCCTCGGAACTGACTCTTCTAAGCTGGTGGCAGTTTTTGTCTCAGTGCCAAGCCAACATTTAAGTTCCTGTTTCTGTATCATCAGGTTCACTTTGAGGAAAGAACTTGTCACTCTGGGAAGGAATTTTACAGTGGCCAGATTTCTGTCACACTTGGCCAGACACCTTGACAAACTCCCTGGAGATAGATTATCTTCCTTAAAAACACTTTTCCTGGGGACACATTGTGGCCTGGCACCTCTGTCTGTTGGATTAGTAAAGTTCATCCGTGTCTCCAGCTTGGAGCTATCTCCACTCCTCCTGACTTGGCACGGTAGTCTTTGGGCCAGAAGCTCTTCTTATATCTTCCTTCTTTGCTACTCCTTGCGCCCACCCCACCTCTCACCCTTGTTTTATATCTCTCTGAAATGACTCTCAGTCTCAGGTGTCCCAATGTAACTGATTGCAGGCTTCAAGAGCTGGAGTGCAAGAAGTGTATCCCCTAATACAGATCATATTGCTGAATGGTGGGGCCAAGCTTTTCCACCAGCCAGGGTCAGGACTTCATTGCATCTTCTCCACTGGCCCAGGGCAAGGGCTGGATCTGTCTGGAAAGGGTCCTTGGAGCCTCTCAGGCTGGCCTATTTGCCACAAGAAGCTGGCCAGGGCCTGAGGTGCTTTCAGCACCCTCTTCCCTCACTCCATCTGACTAATGTTGCCATTCTCCAGCCCCAGGTGAAAAATAACAATGTCACCTGAGTTGCTGTCCTGGCTAGCAGCTGTGTTTGCGGTGTACCTGTGATGGTATCTCAATGGTGATGTGGGTGAGCTTTCTCCTGGGATTGTCTGGCTATTGCTTGCCTCAGCCCCCACTTGGCCCCCACCCCAGCCATGGCCTGGGCTCAGTGCATTCTTCACAGATGTATAGGACTATGAGGAAGCCTGCCTGGCTGACACAGGAGCATGTGTGTACATGCATGTATGCAAATGTGTTTGTGTATATTTAAGGGAAGGAGTTCCTCTGTACCCACAAATGAACTAGCCATGAGATTTCTTCTAAGTGGAAACTTTTTGTAAACATTTTTTATTTTTATTTGAGAACGAGATAGATGCAAATAGAGAGAAAGAGAATGAGCACACCAGGGCCTCCAGCTGCTGCAAATGAACTCCAGATGCATGTGCATCTGGCTTATGTGGGTCCTGGGGAATAGAACCAGGGTCCTTTGGCTTTGCAGGCAAGTACCTTAACCCCTAAGCCATCTCTCCAGCCCCTAAGTGGAAACTTTTAGGACATCTTTGCTACTAGGGTATCACTGGAGATGGGATGCTCACAAAGAATCCCATTAGTGGGCCCTGAGGTCTGGCCCCCATTTCTGCCTGTATCCACCCATAACCTCTCGGCCTCCATGGACTTGACCTTCTCTACCAACTGAATGAGCCAGCCCTGCCCCAGCCTGCTCATCCCACTGGAAAGCACTAAGCTGTAAAGGAGGATTAACATCACAAATTATCCTCATGGGATTCAAGAACATTCCATAGACAAAAATGCTGGGACCAGGAAGCCTACTGTTTTAATTCTCTTCCATTCCTGCCCTGGCTTCCGTGTCTCTTTGATCTCTTGTTCCCCAAAGACTGAGTGCTGGGTAGCCACCATGTGAAGAATATATCAGAAGAGAGACAGAAACATAAGTAGCAGAAGGAGGGCCCCACCCCTTGGGATCCTGAGCAGATGGGAAAGATACATTCTCTGCCTCGGGGAGCTCCCAGAATGTTTGCATCTGTGTGTGTCCCTATGTGTGTAATGGAGGAGGGTGTTGCCCAAGCCTGGGAGGGTAGACCACATGTGTTATCCAGGCTAGATGACTATTGTAAGGGCTTTGAGCAGGCAAGAACAACCAACAAATTCATTAAGTTCCTGTTTATACATCTATTGTCAAAGTGAATAATTTGATATAACCAAGCTGGTTACCTTCATTAAAAACCATTAGTTCCCATAAGCAGATATTCCTGTGTTTGTATTTTCATAATGATGTTGCCATTTCACAACTTGCCTTGCAAGGGAGGCCAGTGTCCTGTCTGTACCTTGGCAACCTCAACCCACAGGGCTCCTATGTTGACCTCCCTCTCCTGCATGGATATCAGAAGAGAAGAGCGATCAGGACAGACCAAGTAAACCACTGCCTGCATCCTACACTTTGCAATGCCTCTTAGTGGCCTGCATGGACTGTGTTCTTGTGCCTGCATGTCTTGAGGAGCTGCCCGTGAGCAATGCTCAGGTCAGCCCCCACAGTGAGTCCCAGACCTTGCTGAGCCTCTTGCATACGGATGGCTCTTGGCATAGTCTCTCAAGGGTGTCACCAACTGACATGACCAGCATTAACTGAGAAAAAGAAAGACTCTGGGTCTGCCTGTGTTGTCACCTGCCCAGGTGCTGGTCCTGTGGCTCTCTCTTTCATTCCTCTAGGAATGTATCAGCATCTTCGTTTTACAGACACTGAGTCTGAGAGTCACAAGTGACTGACCTGCTCAGAGCAGTTGAAGCCTACCATCCAACCCCCCCCAGCCAGTGTTCCTGCTGGGTTTTTCTAGATCCCACTCTCCTGGCCTGGAGCCAGGGGCTGGGCCCAGGGATGTGTGGAGATGGCACACCCTGGGAGGGTTCCAAACAAGCTAGTGACCTGAGTTTGTAATGACAACCAGAGCTGACATTTATTAAGTGCTGACATGTGTTCTCAGCGCTCTGCCAGATAGAGAACTTGTGGCTTCAATCTCCCCATCTGTAGAATGGGAAGAAGAATCCAGAGTTCATTGACAGTGGTGACACCTATTGGAACATGTACAGGGAGAAGCTGTCACAGGGCACTTTTGTGGGGTTTCCTGATACTTTGGCCATATCTTTCTCCATGGATAGTGTGAGCAGAGAATATTGTGCCTGCCAGGGGCTCCCTCACTGGCAAGCTGGGAAGGGGGATCCGAGGCCTGATGAAGGGTGGGTCCTTTCCCAAAGGCAGAGCTAAGTCAAGGGCATGTGGAGCTCACTCATAGCAGCCTAGATTGGTCTGGAGACAGAATATTCCCTTTATCCCTTTCTTCCTCCCTCCTGTGCCCCTGGATTCCAAGGGAAGCCATGGCCCACTTGTGTCCTGCTTCCCTGTGGCAGTAGGCAGGACAATCCTGCTAATGACAAGCCAGGGCACAGGAAATCAGCCTCACCCTGACCCCTTCTTGTCTTCCCCTGTCCCTGTCTAGGGGCCTTTGGTCCTCTCTATCTGCTTTTCTTTCCCTTTTCTTTTCATTTGCCTCTTCTTCCTCTACCCCACTGTCTTCATATGTCCATCCATCTTCTGATAATGAATGCCTCCCCTCTTGTTTCTCCTGCCAGCCTGGATGAGCATCTCTCTGCCTCCCCTGCCAGGTTCTCTCCCTCTTTTCCTGTGTCCCATCGGACTTATCTCTCAGGCCTTGCTGACTCTTCCCTTCCAACCTTGGATCCTACTGCTCCATCACACCCCAGACCTTTACACCTCCAGGAGACAAAATGTGTAGAATCCACATGAGAGGAGGCTGCTGGTTTTGACTGTCCAAAGATGCCCATGAGAGTCGACAAAGGACAGAACTCCTTTCTTCACTTCGTGAAGACAGGAATTATCCTTTAAGGTGGCTAAAAGGTCCTGTGGTGGTGCAGATATAATCCCAGTGCTAAGGAGGCAGAGACAAGAGGGTCCTGGGGCTTACTGGTCAGCCAGTATAGCCTAATTGGCATGCTCCAGGCCAATGAGAGACCCGGTCTCTAAAAGAAAAGGTGGATGGAATTCATGAGGAATGCCTTGGAAGCTCTCCTCTGGCCTCCACACACATGTGCACATACATGTACCTGCACATTCTACACACACACACACACACACACACACACACACACACACACACACACAATTCAAAGTTTTCCTGACCCAGATAGTATAGTTTGAGTCAGGGAAAACACAGAGTGGGGACAGGTTCTTCTTTTGTGGGTGGGCCCTGTTAGCCCAGTTTAGCTCTGCAATAGGCACATTGAGAATCACTGTGCTTGCTCAGCTTGGGGAATGTGAAGTGCCACAGCCAGCTAGCCAGAGGTCCTATGAAAGTCCAGCAACAGTTCTCTGCAGGGTGACAGAGGGCTGAGATGAGGAAAGTCTTCTGGAAGAGTTTGTGTGCTACCCCATGGCCATGAAGAATTGGGAGCTTAGTGGCAAAATGCAAAGAGCAGGCCTGGGCATGCTGGGCTTGGATTCTCATGCCACCACTTTCTAGCTGTGCAACCCTGAATGTGTGACTCTCTGGGAAATGGTTTGTCCATTTGGAAAATGGAGGTAGCCTTCATGCCAATATCCTAGAGTTAGTGTGAGGCTTAAATGATGGGGTCCTAAAGGACATGGTATGCTTCAACCTTATAAAGAAAACATTCTATCCAGTGTACTTTTTCACAATAGCTAGGAAATGGAACCAGCCCAGATGTCCCTCCACAGATGAATGGATAATAAAGATGTGGTACATTTACACAATGGAGTTCTATTCAGCAGTAAAGAAAAATGAAATTATGAAAGTGTTCTTTTTCAAAAGCACTTATTTTAGCATACGTGTTTGATATCTGTGTATGCGCATAAATATAGCCATGTGAGAACAACTTGAAGTGTTTGTCTTGTTCTTCCACCTTCTTTTGAAACAAGATATTCCATGTTGTCTTGCCACTGTGTGCCCCAGTCTAGCTGGCCTAGGACCTTCCAGATTCTTCTGACCCTGCCTTCCATCACCATTTGTGCATTGGGATCTCAGGTGTATGTGACACTTTGCATTTGGCTTTACATGGGTTCTGGGAGGAATGAACGTGGACTGGCAGGCTTGCAAGCAAGTGCCTCTAACTGCTGAGCCATCTCCCCAGCCTGCAAAAGCATTTTGAAATATGAGCAGCCTTCTGTGCAACCACACAGACATCCAACTGTCCTTTGGCCTCCAAGAATGGGACATTGGTCTGCATTTTGTCTCAGTGGCTGGCCAGCCGTGTGCCTGTGGGTGAGGCATCTGCTTCCTTGAGCATCCATGTCCCCTCTATAAGATGAACAGACTTGTGGCTGCCATGAATACTTTCAAAGTTCCCCCAGGCTTCCTCAAGAATCCAGGGCCACTGACTATGACTATGACGGTGAGAACAGTCAAGATGTAGCTGGGGGGAGGGGGATGAATAGGGAGACTTTTTCAAGTAGCCTTGGATCTGAGGAAAAGAGATACAGGTGGGAAAATTCTGGTCTGCAGTCAACTTCTAGAAGGAAAGAGAGCCCATGCATGCCCTGCAGTTTCAGCCAAGTGTTCAGAGGCCTTCTGCAGCCGAGATGTGGCAGGCATGAGTCAGCCGGTAGTAGAAAATTTAAGAACACCTTCCCCTGATCCTCCTTTCCTCCTCCTCATGAGCAGGGAGGCTATATTCATGGCAGGGAGGTTGAGCAGGATCAAAGTCAGCTGCACCTCTTGATGATGCCATACAGGCGAAGGGGCAGCCTTTACACACCCCTGTATACACAGCCCCTCACAAAGCTACAGCCCTTTCAACAGGATCCCACCCATCCACGTGGGAAAAAAAGCATTCATAAGTTGCCCTGGGCATCTGATGATGACTGTGATCCAGGGGACAACAGGGCCCTGCAACTTGAAAGGGGACATTTCCCAAAGGGAGGTGATGGTCTTGATAATTGTTATAATAACAGTGCAGCAGGCCTGGGTTGGTTCCTTTCATCCCATGAGGTCATAAGTAGCTTTCTCCATCGGAGAAAGGATGAGGCCTCCACCCACCACTCACCCTCTGGCCCTCACACACCTGGCTGGGGAACTACCCAGTTGTGACTTCTGAGGTGGGGAAACTTCGGGATTGTTAAAACAGGTGAGCTAATTGCCCCATTCACCTAGGATGGGAGAGGAAATTCCACTTGTCAGGTTGGTTCTGGAATCTTCTGCAAGGAAACCCATCCCAGTGTGTTGTCCTAGTTTTCCCTCATTGTCCCACTATGGACATAGTGTACTGTCTGCAGCGTACGCAGTTAGTGCTTTTTGCTGCATGACTGATGGTCGAATACATGGCTGACTCACTTCTCTTTTCTCTTCTTCAAATGTGTTTTTTTTGGGAAGTTGATGGAAGTATCCTGGTGTCCTAAGGGTTGAAGAGTCCCTGATTTAGCTAATGAGGCCAGCAGACAAGTGTAGGTGGCGACTGGAACATCATCAGTGGTGTTTGCGCACGTTCAGTTCTAGCATTGGCCAAAGGCTTCTGGCCCTCACCTACTGTCTCTGAAGTTGGTCTGAGATCTTGTGGTCCCAAGAGCATATGGGGCTGTGGAACCCACCTGAAACCACGACATCCCGGTGTTCCTCCCACCCTTTGCCTGGCATGTTCTTCTGCAGAGGACGACACCATATTGAGGGTCACCAGGTTTGTTGGACAATAGCGTGCCTTTGCTCTTGCCACTGTTCCTGCTCGAAGCTGCCTTGACTATTCTTATACAACTGGGCATCCTCCTTAACCTCCACAGTGGTGCCCTGGGGTCTTCTCAGCTTCTCTATGAGTCTGATGGATCTCACACCCCTGGTTTCCTGCAAAGTTTAGTTCAACCCTTTGCCTGGTATTGGGTCTACATTTAGAGTTTGGAAAAATAGTCATTTGATTTTCTTCTGCGCCACACTTCAGCTAATACATAGGTGTCTTGCAGCACCTCAGACATTCAGGAGATCCCTGAGGTTGTTGATGAGCTAAATGCTGCTCTGTCTGGCTGCACATGAAGAGCTCTGGGAATGTAGAAGAGACCTGTGATGATATGCAAGGTGGCTGAGAGCTCAGGAGCAGGGCGCCAAACCCTAACCTCACCACTTCCTGACGAAGTGATGTGGAACTCTTTGTCTTTGCTTCCTAGTTACCTCAGCTATATAATGGGGGTGATAATGCTTCTCAGGATTGTATGAAGTATGTACAATTCCATGCAAAAGGACACTCAGAACAGTGCCCAGAACCCAGAGTGTCAGCTATAGTAATAATGGCTGTGACTTAAGGTAAAGATGGTGGAAGTCTCAACGCTGACCTTTCCCAGTCCCACCTTCCAGAACCTAAGGGTCTGTGATTTATAGAAGTAGAGGGGGTTACCACTGGCTAACAGACAATGGTCTTGTTAAAACCTTCAGGGTAAAAGATTCTAAGATCACCCTCAATTCTTATTAGAGCTTCACATTGTCCCTGTCAGGAAGTTCCTTCTTACATCAGACTTCTAGCCAGAACTGCAGCCTGACCAAATCTGTGCTTCCCTTTTGCTCAGTACAGAACAGGAGAATGGCTTGATTCCCAGGCTAGAGTTTCTTAGTGGCCAGAGCCATGAGAAGGGAATGGGATGAGGGTGGTGCCCGGTGTGTTATCATCCTAGCTCCATGACTGTGGCTCTGGACCCAGCCTTAGAACAGGCCTTCTTAAACTTACTCCACTCGTGACTCCTTTTGCTGGAGGAAATCTTTACACAACTCTGGATATATTGGTTTATAAAATATGTCTACAAATCAAACTTACTGATAATACATCATAAAGAAATATATTTACTTATATTCACATATATGTGTGAGCATGTGTCAGGGCCTCTTAACATTGCAAATGAATGCCAGTCACTTGCACCATTTTTTGTCCTTTACATGGGGTATTGAATTGAGATGGTCAGGCTTTGCATGCAAGTGCTTTTAACTGATGAGCAGTCTCCCCAGCTCCACAAAATTTATGCTTAAACAACTCTTTAGTATACATATAAACTTACCATATATTAAGGACAAAACCAAATTTTCATAGTGATGAGATAGATGTGCTTGCTTGTCTAAGCTAATACAATCCAAAAATGTACTAATGCCATACTTAAATGCTGAGAGATGATAGTAGGAAAAAATTAAATCTTTATTTTCTGTAACTAAGCCATTGTTTCTATAAGAGCAGACAAGTCTGTAAGAACATGAAAAACACTGCAATCATAACACACTAGTCTGGGATCTGGGAGTTTCAGGCAGTGTATGTTTGCACTGGCACTGCATGGCGTGGCAGCATGTGCAGTGCAAAGTGCTTCTGTGTGTGGTCAGAGCCAAGGCTGCAGTGACATCATCATAGACACGAGCAGATGCTGCTAGAAACACTGTGGAATCCTCACACATTAAATTTTTAACTGATTTTTGGCCACTGCACATTCAGAAACCTTTAACCCTACCTTCAGTGGCACAATTCCACAGGATTCATGCTCAACAGTTTAGTAAGCTTTGCCTGAACCAGAACAACTACTGAGAACTTTAAACAGAGTTCACATCAAGGCTTTGCATACCAGTTTTCATTATTTCTACCCACACCTCAGGGAGACACACTACAGCTTTCACTCTGTCACTATGGCCCAAGGAATATGTGTTCCAATCTTAGTTCTTTTCCCATTGCTCTAACAAAGTACCTGGGACTGTGATTTATAAAGAACAGAATGTTTATTTAGCCTATAGTTCTTCAGGCTGTAAAGCATCTGGTGAGGCCCTTCTCTGCAGAGTTGTGAGATGGCACAGGGGATCACATGGGGAGAAGGGAACATTTGAGAGACAGAACCAGACTGTCCCTTGTAGCAGATTCACTCTCAAGTAACTCATTAAACCATTAATCCATGAGTAGATTAATCCATTGATGAGGAGAGAGCTCATGACATCACCACTTCTTAAAAGCCTCACCTGATCCTGCCTCTTAATACTTCATAATGGAGATTAGATTTCGACATGAGTTTTGGTTGAGACATTCAAAGCCATGGCCCCCAATCCATGGCCAGCACAGTTGCCACTGCAAATGGTGTTCTCATTTCTGTGTCAGCTCCTGTCCACTCTTAAAGCTCAAATCACATGCCTTCTCTATCAGGAAGCCATCTCTGGCCCTCGATATAAATCTCAAGTGTGTCTCAGCTTGATTAGGGTCCATCCCACACTTCAACCCCACTCTGTTATGATAGCTGAGGCCTGGCCAAGGCAACATAACAGTGTGATGAAGTGTCTTTGGAGGCCAAGAAACAGACTTGCTCTGCTGCCCTCATGGCACTCGTGGTCTTTCTGTGCTAACAACTGCGATGGGCCTTGACCATGCTGGCTTCTGAAAGGATAAATTTTGAACTTGTTCTCAAGAGAGGGCAGGCTGGGCTCTGAGTTGGAGTTGGAAGTAAAGTGTAAACAGAAAGTACTCAGGAAACACCAGTGTTTCACCAAACCTTCTATGGCTGGTGGATCTTTGCCCAGGCTCTTTTGGATCTCCCCTTGCCCACTGCCTAGTTCCCGTTCCCGTTCCCATCTCTTAGTCTCTGTGCCATTATGTCAATGCTTTGGGCTCCATGCAGTGTTAGAACACAGATGCAGTCACTTTAAGTGTGCCTTCCTGTCTCTCTAACAACCCCCCTGCAAGAACAGAAGCATAACAGCCCCCCACCCATGTGGAGTCTTGAAGACCCAGAGGCCTTCTTTGTCTCCCACTGTTCTCCATTGCCTCAGGACTTGTAACTTTTTTTGTGTGTTGTCGAGCACAGACATACCCCTGTCCCTCAGAAACTCATAGAAACTCACCTTGCTTTTTTTCCTTGGATTTCAAGAGCTCCTCACTCCATCTCGGGTTTTGGGACCCTGCACAATCTATACCTCTCCTAACAAGTCTCCTGTTCTAAAAAAAGCATCTCATGTCCCCTTTAAAATGTCCATGAGGCAGGATCGCTGAAGGGCCTATCGGCAGGGGAGTGTGTAGATGGGGCCTTGGTCTCATGGCTCCCTGTTTTCCAGGTTTTCTCTAGCAAATTCCTGACCCTGTTGACCATGTTGAAAAGCCAACCCTCCATGTTTTCCCACATCCTTGATCGTGCTGTAATAAGACACAGCACTCAGAGGGCACTTTTCCCCCTGCAGTTATCTATATTACAGAATAAAAGGAGAAAAGACTCCTAGAAAACGGAAACCAGAGGTCCCAAAGCAGGAAGTAACTGCTCTTCCTCATGGGTGACAGAGCCCTTGTGGGAATGTCTTTGGACCCCTACTTTTATCTGTCTTCCCTGGTGGTCTCTGGAAACAAAAGAAACTTTTGAAAAATTGGTCAGGTGGTGTGATGGTGCATGGGGATCTCCGTCAATCCTCAGCCCTAGTCAACTGAGGGTCAAAGGTCAAGGAAAGCATGGTCAGTTCAAGTAGGCCACAGGCAGGGAAGACTGTCCCAGTTCCAGGCATCTGCCTCCGCTTCCTGATGGACACACCTCTCTCGCTCTGAGTCTCACCCCTCTGCCTGAGGAGTTTTCGCACACAATGGTTGGCAGACTTTAACATTTATTTTCATCACTGTTTTAAAGGTGAATGGCTTTTGTCACACATTCCTTCCTGGCTGGCTTTGATGTGGGGAGATTTCCCACTCCCTAATGACAGGTGAGGAGTCAGCTAACACCCAGCACCTCTGGGCAGCTGTGCGAGCCCTCCATCCCTCAGGTCTGGTTCCCACAGCTGCCAGTTGTTTTGAGTATCTATTTCAGGGACCTTAATTAAGATTCTCATTAATGACGGAGAGGAACTCCAGTGATTACCTCCTCACTCTACGGCTCTCTCAGGCTGGCACTCCCTCTCCACTACTCTCACAGGCTCCACTCCTTGCATCCACAGATCCCCATAGGGGACACAACTTCCAGGAGAACCTCAGGGTTCAAGCAGAATGCTTGCCCCCATGATGCTCAAGTATACCAGTGCAGTCTGTACCCAATACAAATCATAAAATTACAGTGCAGCATAGGCACCATCACAGACCAGTAAGTGTTTGATGAAAGGAAAAAAAAAAACTATTTAGGCGAGTTTGTTATTGAATGAGAAATGTTTTCACCTGGGAAAGGACACTTCAGATTCCATAAACGGAAGTTACGGGCTGGGGATATAGCTCAATGAAAGAGCACTTGCCTCTCATATAGGAGGTCTGTGTTGGCTCCTCAGTACAAGAAAGAAAGAAAGGGGGAGGGAGGGAGGGAAGGAAAAAGAAAGGAAAGAACAAAAGAAAGAAAAGGAAAAAAAAGCCCTGCAAATTAGAAAAGATAGCAAAAGTCCCGAGTAGCAGCTTTCAATGTCAAGGCCCTCCTTATGACCTAAGTCTGCCTGTGCATCTGATGCAGGAAGTAGGCATGAAGGGGTGTGCTGAGGCCGAGAGCGTCACACAGGAGAAAGTTCTGGTCTACACCCTACAATCCCTCCCTCTGCTACAGTTCTGCTCTGCCTTCACTTCTCTATTCTCAGGTTTTTTTTTTTTTTTATCTGCAAAATGGGGACGTTAATCCAATGGCAAATTAGGTGTGGAGCAGTGGTGGGATGGTGCATGTCAACTTGCCCAGCATGAACCATTCAGGATTGATTCATGCCACAGGTGGGCCTGGGATTTTTTGGTCTGAGGAAGGAGAGGCTGGACAATCAATGACACCAGTGCCTTGGGCTGGGCTACAGCCTCATGGATCCCCAGTCCTCTCCCCACATCCGGACCTCTGATCTTCCTCCTCAGTGCTTTTCTATCTTCTGCAAGGCCACCTTCTGGCCTCTAGTTTCAACCACAATCTAACACTCCCCATGCCCCCACCACCCCACCACCATCAACTCTGGCTCCCTGGGGTTCCACCTCACCCAGATCCAGTATATCTCTCTAAGGAGGACCTACTTCCTAAAAGAAGCCCTAGAATTTTAGAACGAACACTGAGACTAGAAAGACCTAGAAGCTCATGCTGGTCAACTCCTTCATGATAAAGAGTGAGAACAGGTCTTTTCAGCTTAAAGAAATGGCCTACCAGGCGATCAAGCTGGGGCAGAGGAATTGTGGCTAGTGCCCTGTCCTGTGCTCCTTCCAGGACAGCATAGATGTTCAGAAGGTGAAGGGTGAGAGGCAAGCATGGACATGTGTGGCTACATGAGACTCTGACTCCTCTAGCCATCACCTAGGGGTACTGGTAGCCAACTCTAGTCATGGAATACACAGCCTTCCTCCTCTCTAAGCCTCAGTTTCCCCGCCTCCAAAGTGGATGGAGAAACTTGGATTCCTTCTGGTCCCCTGGGAATATGAGATGCAAAGATAATGGGGTTCCAGAGTCTCATCCCGCCTTGCCTTGGGCTCCATTCATACACCTGCAGATAGCCTGCTTTGCTAGTCCTCTTTTAGTCAAGTTGACATCTCCTGGACCAGGGGGTCTCCTTTGAGGGTCAGGATAGGTGTGGTTTGAGCTGGGAGCCTGGAGTTTTGAGTTTTGCTTCCAACCGGGAAGCTCCCTGGGAAAACCATGAGGCGATTCTGAGCCTGTTTTCTTATTTGTAACACAGGGTAATTAGCCTCCCACCACCCACCTCCTTGTGCCTGTGAGACAGATATAAGGTGATCTCTTGCCCTGCTGACGTGAGGGGTTATTATGACTAATCCTAAAGGGCAAGAAGGATTGTGAAGGGGAGGGGGGATAGCCAGCGCAAAGCCTGGCGGGCCCAGGAGGTTGGGCATATGTGTGCAAGTGGATGCCTGGGTTTCTAGGGGCCAGGGATAGGGAGAGCTGGGGGAGGGGCTGAGAGGGGGTTCTGTAAAGCAGAGAAGCTGCTAAGAGCCAAGGGGAAGCAGGAACTTCTTTGGAATTTATATGCCCTGCACTTTGGTTACTGAAAATACTCAGTATTGGTGGATTTCCCCGTGTTTTAATCTGTCAAGAATTTACCGTGGGCATGTCTGTAATTCTAGCACTTGGGATTCTGAGACAGGAGGATTACTGTGAGTTCAAGCTAGCCTAGGTTTTAGAGTGAGACCCTGTCTCAGATAAACAAGGAGGAGGAGGGAAGGAGGCACAGGAGAAGGCAAGAAAGAGAGGAGGAGAAGGAAAGAGTGAGGAGGAAGAGGGGAGGAGGATGAAGGGAGAGGAACAGGGGAAGAAGAGCAGGGAAAGAGGAGGAACAGAGTGGGAGGAGGAGGGGAAGAGAAAGAAGGGAAGGAGGAGGAGGAAGGGCATGAAGAAGAGGGTTTCAGGAATAGGAGGAGGAGGAAGGGAAGAACTATTTTGAAACTATATGAAGAAAACCATTTCTGATCTGCTTTTGGATCAGAGACCTCAATTTCAAAAGCTCTGGGAGGGACGGAGGCTGGTGGACTGGGCCCGTGTGATTCCGTGTAGATGTGAGTCTGAGGGGCTCTTGGCTCAAGGCCTGGCTTTCTATTGCTTAGCTTTTCCTTCCCAGGGCCTTAGAAGAAGCTCATCTTGTTATCTTAGAGACTTTCAACACTCCAGGGAGGCAGAGGCGGTTGGATCCTTATCAGGGTGGAGAACCCTATTTGGGGAGGGGCCCCCTCTCTGTGTCCTACAGGTCTGCAATCTGGATTTTTTGGGGGGAGGCACAATTTCAATATTTAATCCCAAGACACAGTGGGCCCTGCCACTTACTTATCACCATCAAGGAGGACAGCAAAGTCCTTGTTTGGGGTAGCTGTTCCTCAGCTCTTAAGGACAGTATGTCATGACTAGTCTCTGCACAGTTAACTTGACAGGGTGGTTCATGAGCTGTTTGTCTTGGAAGGAACAGAAGGAAGGAGACTTTCCTGATGACACTTACGTTGGGTAGGTGTTTGAGTGTCTATTTCACTGTGTCAATCTTAATTTCTGGGAAGAATTCTAACCCTACTCGAGCATTTTCAGAGGGGAGCCTTGTTCTTGTAAGGTTTCACGCCAAGATGCCCAACTTTTCCTTAGCCTGAGCTGTGGCTCTCTGGGTCACACAAAGCTTTGTCACCTGTAATAGCTTTAACTGAGGTATTGCTCAGAGAACCCACTCCCCTGACAACTCCTGAAGCTTGGCCTGGTCACACTTGGGAGCATTGCTTTGGGGTTAGGAGACCATTGCGGCCATCACCTGCCTGGACATATGTGTCATGGGACAAATCTCCCTGTCACTAGCTCCCCAAAGAACAGACTCCCCCAAGCCTGGCTAGGAAATGAAAGAAACAAAGCTTGGGGGCCCAGCCACAGAGAAGCCTCAGAGCCCTCACTCACAGGCCCTGTTGTCCCCTGTGGGTGGGATGAAGGAGACACTGCCCTCTGTCCTCCCATAGTTAGGAATGCTCCCGTTTCTCCTGGGCCGGTGGTTTGCTTTAATCTCGAGGATCCAGGGAATTGTGCAGCTGATTATGTTTCATCCTGGCACTGGTTAGAAATATTAGAGCCAAATTTGTGGCCCACCCCTAGCAAATGGATCAAAGTTTATGGGATGTTTATTTTGTATTAGTTCTATCCTTGGCTCCATTTTATAGCTGTACTCTTTTGTGGACTTATTTTTTTATTTCTCACCTGCTTCTAATTTTTATCATCTTGCTGAATTCTATGTAGCTTTGTAAAGTGCTTTAAATCCTTTTGTGAAACAAAGAGATGCACACACAAATGAATATGCATTCCCATTACTAGTCATAAAATTTCTGGCTCAGGAAATAGGGTTCCCATAAATCCTTCTGTCCCTCAAGGCCACTGTTCTCCTACAAGACCAGCCAACCATTTCTTCCTCAAAGAGTGGGATGACAAAAAGCAAACAAATAATGGACACCTTAAGTAGGTGGTGTTAAGGCTATGAAGAGAAGAGAGCAGGGTCAGTGTGCAGACATGGTGGCCAGGGAGGACACTCTGAAAAGCGTTACATGAGCAAACTCCAAGCAAGAGAGGGAGTTAGAGCACCTATGATGAGAAAGCAGGCCACCAGAAGGCCGTTGGGGATGGTGCCAGTAATGATAGACAGGAGTTCAAGGCTACAAAGCAAGTGGAGTGGGGAATTGTAGGAGACAGAAGGCAGGTCTGGTCCTTTCAAGACAGCAAAAGCTTGTGCTTCTTACATAAGAATCCATTGGTGAGTTTGGGCAGAGGCATGATGTAATTGAACATCAGTCTCATCACAATGACTTTGACCATCGGGTCAAGGACTAAGTGGTAGTCAGGAGCATCCTGAGGGGGTCTGATTGCAGCTGATGAGGGTTGGAATGACAGTAGTGACAATGGTCAGAATCTGGAATTATCTCCATCCTGTTTCACTCTTATAGAAGTTTGTTTTGTCTACACTGTAAGGTCTTCATCTCTTCACTTCGAATGGTGTGGCCTGGCAGAGAGGCTGTGCACATTTCTTTCCAGGTCACTGACTTCTCTGTACATCATGGTGGTGCCTATGGGACCCTCACCTCTCTCACTCCCATGATTCCCTCAGCAGTACTTCTGCCCACCTGGCGCAGGACTCACCATGGCCAGACTCTTCTCTTGCATGGCAAGGCTCTCAGCTCGGTGCTTCAGGCTTGTCTTCATCCTCACTCTCAGAAATGGCTACATCATTCATAGCCCAGTGTGGAGTAAACATATGGATGTCTTATTCAAAAGTTGTTAAGGAATTAAAGATGGTGACAATAGCAGAGTGTGAAACCCAGCACAGGCTGTCTGTGTTTGGGAACCTTGCTATTCACAGGCGCACGAAGCCAGCTTGCTCTACATACTTCTGGGTAATTTCATCCAAGGTGGCATTACCAACCACACACATGATGGTGCCCAGATGCATCTTCTTTCTTGAGCCCCAGACCCAAACTGCTGGACCAACCTATTGACCTCAGCACTCTGTCATTTTTGCAGGCGAGTTCAGAGCAGTGAGTTCAAGCCTGAGCCTATTCTCTGCCTCCACACCTGCTCCTCCTCCCCATGCTCATCTTGATGAATAGCAGCATAATCCTCAGAGCTGCCCCAACCAGAAATCTCTGAGTCATCCCCAACTCTTCTTTGTATCCAATAGGTCTCCAGGTTCAAGTGAATATCATTTCTATTATCTTAGCGTTCCATCTCCTCCTCTCAGTCTTCTGGCCTTTGCCAAAGTTCAGGGGTTCAGTGGCTCTTACTTCCTGTGATGCAATGGTCTTTCCAGCTCTGTATTACTAGCACACTCCTCTTTCTTGCCTCCACAGCAATTTTTCTAAAACACAAAACTCACTTTCCTCGTTCTCATTTCTATGAGACTCCCAGAATAAAGTCTGTGGGGATAAACTGTGGGATTGAATTATAAGAACAAGCTGTGGGAATGAGCTCTGGGAAAGAACTGTGAAAATATTTCTTATGAACCTTATACTTAACTTTTCTGAGAGTACTGCTGTGAGATGCTAAATTCCTTACTTGCCACTTGCCCTAAAGTTAATCTTATAATCATGTAATCCACCTGCCTAAAGCAATGTAATTAAGTTTCCTCTGCCTTTGGTCTGAATAGCACAAGATGACCAATATTGACAAGTAATGTTTAGAGATGCTGACTAATCTTAAATTATATTTTTTGCCCAATTTCCTCAGAAATCTGGTTGGACTCTCGACTCATAGCAAATATACATTTATAAGAAGTGCTGACCATAATTTTGAAGATGAGATCAGTAACTAATGACCCACAGACCTGTTGAAGACAACAGGTGGGCTTAATGTGATTGCTCTTGTGATCAGAGTGTATGTGTGTTCTGGATCAGAAGATTCCAGCAGGTCATACCCCTAAATCCCTTCCTTTAATGAATGTTTAAGAATTATCCATAGTTGAAAGTCCCTTACCTTTTGCTCATACAATATACTACTTGTTCACGTGTTACAGGTTTTTCGCTGTTCCATGAAATTCCAATGTGTGTTTGCAGAAGCCACAGCAGCAGTAATGTTAGAACAGCAGTGACAACAGATGCAGGAAGTTTACTAATTGCTTAAACTAAACTTCTCTTTAGTTTCTTTTTTCTTCAGGCTTTTGCTACAGGCAGCTAGCCCACTTCTGGGATGGGTATACCAGGAGTTAGCTCTTCTATTTCTCAGGTTCTGCCTGGCAAGTGTCTCTTAAGACTGACCTAAGACACACCCCCTTGTCCAATCCAGCTGTCCTGCAGTTGCTCTGCAGAGCACGTTCATGCCAGTCCCCTCTGCCTGAGCACCTGCTCCTTCACTCCTAGACTGCTGCTCTTCTTCCACACTTGTGTACACATTCCAGGATGTGCAGGTACAGGGTGGAAAATTGCCTCCCAACAATGATGTCACCAACAAGAATAAATTAGACAAGGTCTACAGCACCATTTCCAAGAGGGAAGGACATAGTGATCAGAGCAGGCACTAAGGGATTTCTAGAAGGAATGAAGTAGAGAGGTCAGGTTGAAGGGACAGATGAGCAGACACAGGTGGCATGCAAGTGAGGAGGACATTTCCTAAAAAGAAGGCAGGCCTCAGAGGACCAGTGTTTGGTGTCACGAGGATGATGAATGAAGGTGTGTCATGGAACAGACCTGATTGGCAAACTAAAAGTACATGAACTAGAAACTGGGTCATTTACCCACGGTGAAAGCAATAGGTTCGTTTTGATATGGGTTCCTTACTAAGTCTCAATGAGGACTGAAGCATAAAGTGGAGTGAGGCAGCATACCTATGAACCCTGAGAAGTACCTCAAATATGAAGGATGGAAGGAATGGAATCTCAAGACTGGAAAAACTTCCGAGGCCCTCAGCTCTCCCAGCAGCCCCTCCCAACCTTCTTTTGTCCTGCTGAGGATAGTGACTTTGCTACAGGCACAAGTACACTGAAGGTGTCAGAGTGGGAGGCCAGAGAACCATCCACAGAGCACATCTGGAAACCCCTAGGCTTGCTCCAAGCTCCTCACTCCAGAAGCTAGACAAAGTGGTCTCCAACTTCTGGCCTCCCGCTAGGAACAGATCACATGGCAGCTGAAAACTGGGCTGCTGGTCTATACAGCCATGAGCGTTTCACTAGGTACTCTCGTGCTTTGTCCCAAAAGTGACTATTCTGAGAGGAAGGTCCCATCAGTGTGTTGCAACTCAGTGCTCACCTCAGGATGACAAGAACCTGGCAACCATAGCTCTTCTTCCTTTCCAAGGAGAAATGACAGTGGTTTAGAAATCTAACCCGGAGGCTAGAAGATGGTTCAGCTGTTAAAGGTGTTTGTATACAAAGCCTGCAGGCCCATGTTCTATTCCCCAGCACTCACATGAAGCCAGATGCAAAGTGGTCCATACATATATGATCCCAATGTGCTTACAACAATGAGAGGTGGGGCCAGAAGAATCTGGGCTCACAGGCCAGTTAGTCTGAAAGTCCTTTGCAATCTAGCAATTAATTTGCAATGCCAAGAAACCATGTCTCAAAGCTTAAGTACAGACACCTTGAAGTTGTTCTCTGACCTCTGCATGTATGCAGAGGCATGTGCATACACGTACGTACATATGTACATACATACCTACATACATACATAGAACTCTAACCCTGTCCCTCTGTGTTCATCTATGAGAGATGAAGAAAGACATTTCTAGAACACACAGCTATGGAACCGGTTCCCCCTTCCAAGAGGAGGAGAAGGAGAGACAAGCCAGGAAATGAACTACAAGAAAGAAATCTGGTGAGGGGATGATCTGGGGTGGAAGAGGCAATTCAGCTCAATATGTGTTAGCCAATGGGTTTTGACATGTAATGCAAGCATTATGGAAGGATATAGCGCAGAGCAAAAGCATAATGTAAAAATCTGAGAGGTTAAAAGTAAATGTGGCGGAGGGGGGGGAGAGACAATGACAACACATTGCAATGTTCCCCTTATTCTTTGAGATAGCATCTATTAATTAATGTACATATTTTCTTAAGGTTTGCATGCCAGAAATTAAAGATAATCAATACTTGAGTAGAAGTAGGATTTAGACTGAAGCTACTTGAGAACAAAAAGAATGAACAATTTATCCAGTGAAACTTCAAAAAGGGAAAACAGGAAATCTTAAAAGTAGAAGTTGAAATATCAAGGATGAGACAACAGTAAGTGGGACCAAGTTCAATTTTGAAGAAAAGAAAAGCATTTCAGCTTGGATATAAAAGTTAAACCCAGAAGTGTGCTTTTTATAACAGAAATAGCTAAACCAAACAGGCAAAAACTTGTAAAATAATATTAGAAAAGAGAGATTAAGAAGTGTCTGTGTATGTGTGTGTGTGTGTGTGTGTGTGTGTGTGTGTGAGAGAGAGAGAGAGAGGATTAGGAAAAAGTTTAATTAGGCATATCAGAATAAGTATAATTTAATTAGACGGCAAAAATTAATTTTAGAAAAAATGAATAATTTATAAAAACTATACACATCAAATAGGCAATATTAGTGAAACCTTATTATTGAAAAGTAGATAAAGATAAAAACTGTAAGATTTTTTTTACCGCTGAATAGAACTCCATTGTGTAAATGTACCACATCTTTATTATTCATTCATCTGTGGAGGGACATCTAGGCTGGTTCCATTTCCTAGCTATTGTGAATAGAGCGGCAATAAACATGGTTGTGCAAATATCTCTAAGGTAGTGAGAAGAGTCCTTCGGATATATGCCTAGGAGTGCTATAGCTGGATCATATGGTAAATCTATTTTTAGCTGTCTCAAGAACCTCCACACTGATTTCCACAATGGCTGGACCAAATTACATTCCCACCAACAGCGTGGAAGTGGTCCTCTTTTTCTGCATCCACGCCAAAACTTATTGTCATTTGTTTTCTTGATGGTAGCCAATCTGACAGGAGTGAGATGGAATCTCAAAGTAGTTTTAATTTGCATTTCCCTGATGGCTAAGGATGTAGAACACTTTTTTCGATGTTTAAATGCCATCTGTATTTCTTCTTCTGAGAACTCTCTATTTAGTTCCATAGCCCATTTTTTAACTGGGTTGTTTGATTTCTTATTGTTCTGTTTTTTGAGTTCTCTATATATTCTGGATATTAATCCTCTGTCTAATGTATAGATGGCAAAGATTTTCTCCCATTCTGTAGGTTGTCTCTTTGCTCTATTCACAGTGTCCTTTGCTGTACAAAAGCTTTGTAATTTCATGAGGTCCCAGTGGTTGATTAGTGGTTTTATTCCCTGAGCAACTGGGGTTATATTCAGAAAGTCATTGCCTATGCTGATATGTTGAAGGGTTTCCCCTACCTTTTCCTCTAGCAGTTTCAGAGTTTCAGGTCTGATATTAAGGTCCCTGATCCATTTGGACTTGACTCTTGTGCATGGAGAGAGACAAGGATCTATTTTTATCCTTTTACATAAAGATATTGAGTTTTCCCAGACCACTTGTTGAAGAGGCTATCTTTTCTCCAATGAAGATTTTTGGTATTTTTGTCAAAAATCAGGTGGCTGTAGCTGCCTGGATTACTATTTGGGTCTTCTATTCTGTTCCATTGGTCTACAGGTCTGTCCTTGTGCCAGTACCATGCTGTTTTTGTTACTATGGCTTTGTAATATAACTTAAAATCAGGTATGGTAATACCACCAGCCTGATTTTTGTTGCCCAAAATTGTTTTGGCTATTTGAGGTTTTTTGTGTTTCCAGATGAATTTTAGGATTGTTTTTTCTATTTCTGTGAAGAATGCTATTGGGATTTTAATGGGGATTGCATTAAATGTGTAGATTGCCTTTGGTAAGATTGACATTTTCATAATATTGATTCTTCCAATCCAAGAACATGGGATGTCTTTCCATTTCCTAGTGTCTTCTGCAATTTCTTGCTTGAGTGTTTTAAAGTTCTCATTGTAGAGATCCTTCACTTCCTTGATTAAGTTTATTCCAGGGATTTTTTTTTTTTTAGGTAATTGTGAATGGGAGAGATTCCCTGATTTCATCCTCTGCATGTTTGTTGTTAGTGTATAGGAAAAGCTACTGATTTCTGTGTGTTTATTTTGTATCCTGCTACATTGCTAAAAGTGTTTATCAGCTCTGACAGTTTTCTGGTAGAGTCTGTAGGATCTGTTATTTATAGAACATATCGTCTGCAAATAATGATAATTTTATCTCTTCCCTTCCAATTTTTATCCCTTTAATGAGTTTCTCTTGCCTTATTGCTATAGCTAAGACTTCCAGTACTATAAAAAAAATTTTTAATGAAGCAAGAAATTTTTTTTTTTTTTTTTTTTTTTTTGGTTTTTGCATGAAGCCCTGGACAGAAATAGTGGGTGCTGGGATTAGGTTTTTTAAGCACACTTTTCTCTCAATGGGGCAGACACTTGGAAAGAATTACAAAACATAATTATTGTTTGATTTAATGTATATGATATAACTTCATACCTGACATACAGAAAAAGTCTTTTCAAATACCTCTGATTTACTTCTAAAAGCTGACAATGTACAAGTACATAAATGAATTCTCCACAAATTCCAAAAACCTATCATAGAACAGTAAAGCCAGAAATAATAATAATAATAAAACAAAAAATTATATAAAGAGAAATAACTTGAAACATCTTTTTAAAAACATTTTAAATATTTTATTTATTTATTTATTTGAGAGAGAAAAAAAGGCAGAGAGAGAGAGAGAGAGAAAGAGAGAAAGAGAGAGAGAACGGGCACACCAGGGTCTCCAGCCACTGCAAACTAACTCCAGATGCATGCGTCCCATGTGCATGTGGCTTACGTGAGTTCTGGAGAGTCGAACCAGGATCCTTTGGCTTTGCAGGCAAATGCTTTAACTGCTAAGCCATCTCTCCAGCCCCAGAAACAACTTTTAAAAAATTGTTTTTCAAGATTTTATTTTTATTTATTTATTTGTTAGAGACAGAGAAAGACCGAGAGAGAGAGAATGGGCATGCCAGGGCCTCTAGCCACTGCAAACAAACTCCAGACACATGCACTACCATGTGCATCTGGCTTATGTGGGACCTGGAGAACTGAACCGGGGTCCTTAGGCTTCACAGGCAAACGCCTTAACTGCTAAGCCATTTCTCCAGTCCCCTGGAAACAACTCTTTAAAAAAATACTTTTATTGACAACTTCCATAATTACAGACAATAAACCATGCTAATTACCTCCCCTACCCCACTTTCCCTTCACAAATCCTCTCTTCATCATATTCCTCCCATCTCCATTAGTCTCTCATTTATTTTGATATCATCATCTTTTACTCCTATTATGAGGGTCTTGTGTAGGTAGTAATGGGCACTGTGAGGTCATGGGTATTGAGGACAAATTGTGACTAGAAGATTGCATTTTAAACAGTCCTACCCTTCCTTTGGCTCTTACATTCTTTCTGCCACCTCTTCTGCAACAGACCCTGAGCTTTGGAGGGTGTGATAGAAATGGGTAACAACTTTTAAAAATTATTTTCTGTGGGGCTGGAGAGGTGGCTCAGTAGTTAAAGGTGCTTGCTTGAAAAGCCTAACAGTCCAGGTTCAATTCCCCAGTATCCTCATAAAAAGCTACACTCACAAAGTGGTGCATGCATCTGGAGTTCATGTTTTCAGTGGCAGGAGGCCCTGGTGCACACACAATCTTTCTCTTTCTCCCTTCTTCTACCCCTTCTCTCTCAAATACATAAATAAACATTGAAATATTTTTAAAGTATTACCTGCTTGAAAATTAATAATGAAGGAGGTAGAATGTATCAGAGCTTACATGGAAAGTCCAAAGCTGTGCTCAGAATAAAATTTATTGTTTTAGTTGATTATTATTATAAATAAAAGTAGAAAATAACTGGCTGAGGGTTTTCCTCCAAAAACAATAAAACATCAAAAGACAGTAGGATGAAGAAATTGGAGTCTTGGGAGGAAAATAGACTCAATGAAGAAAAATGAAGACATAGCTTTATAGATGTTTGTCATCACACACATAGCACACAGCCATAAGGCCATGGAGACACAGATAAAGTGTAAAGAGAATAAATAAGAAAGTAGATATAACAAATATAGAGGGAAATATTTTAATTTATTTATGAGAGGGAGGGAGGGAAGGAGAGAGAAAGAGACAGATAGAAAAAGAGAATGGTCATGCCAGGGCCTTCAGCCACTGCAAATGAACACCAGATGCATCCACCACCTTGTAACCATCTGGCTTATGTGGGTCCTGGGGAATCAAACCTGGGTTCTTTGGCTTTGCAGGCAAGTGCCTTAACCACTAAGCAATCTCTCCAGCCCCAATTTTTTTAAGCATTTTATTTTTGTTTATTTATTTGTTTATTGAGAGAGAGACAGAGAGAGACAGAGAGAGAGAGAGATGGGCATGCCAGGGCCTCCAGCCACTGCAAACAAACTCCAAATGCATGCACCACCATGTTCATCTGGCTTATATGGGTTCTTGGGAATCAAACCTGAGTCCTTAGGCTTTGTAGGCAAGCACCCTAACTGCTAAGACATCTCTCTAGCCCTGGAGGGAAATTTTTAAAATGTGATATCATGACAGATTTATGTCAGCAAATTTGAAATTTTAGAGGAAATAAAAATTATTCATACTTAATATAAAATATATAATTAGTTCAGGAGAAGGCAGAAGTGCTAAAAAGATGACAGAACAAAGTGAAAAGTAACAAAATATTTAACACCTCAAAGACTTGAGACCTCATGATTTTAGCTAATCTCTCAAAGACAAACATGTTTTACCTATAGTTACAGATAAAGTGATTTTATCTGTTAACAATTTCATGAGACTCATGAGCCTTGATACCAATATCTAAAAGATAGCAGAAAATATAGAGCACTTTATGGAAATATAAAATATAAATTATTATCACAGCATAACAATGTGTTAAAGGATTTAAAAATACCATGACAGCTTGAGCTTGGTTCAGGATTAGAAATTCATTAATTTAGGGCTAGAGTGTAGCTCAGTAGCAGAGCACTTGGTTAACATGTGTAAGGCCCAGGGTGTACTCACCAGCATAGCAATAGGTAGGTAGGTAGGTAGGTAGGTAGATATATAAATGATAGATAATGGATGAAAGAGAAGAATCCACTAAGTTATATTAATAAGCTAAAGAAAAATTATGATAATCATGATAGATCCTAAAATGTTATTTGGTGCTTGAGAGAGTTGTCAAAGTACTCAATTTGTAAGCATGAAGACCTCAGTTTGATGCCCAGAGCCCACATAAAAATGCCAAGCATAAGGCTTGGGAGGCAACTCAGTGAGTGAGAAACTTACCATGCAAATGGGACTTGAGTTCACATCTGCAGCTCCCCTATAAAATGCCTGGTGTGGTGGCACACATGTGTAGTCCTGGCACTAAATAGGAAGAAGCAGGGTCCCTGGGGCTTGTGGCTAGCTTTTCTAGATAAATCAGAGAGCTCCACATTCAGCAAGTGACTGTCTCAAAGGAAAAGGTGGAGAGCAATCTGAGAAAGACTCAACATTGACTTCTGGTCTCCACAAGCATACATGTATGTGCCTAAACACATATGAACACACAATCACATGTGCATACCAGACATACGTACACATACAAACAAAGCCAGGTGTGGTGCCATGTGCTTGTAATTCTAGAGATGGAGAGGCAGAGGCAAGCAAATCCCTGGGGTCTGCTGGCCAGCCAGTCTTGCTGCCTTGGATTGCTCCAGACCAATGAAAGACCTTGCTTCTGAAAAGGAACAACACGTGACATTGCCTCCACAAGCACTTGGACACACACGTGCATCTGCACACCCATGCACCTGCACACAAACATGCACACACACATACACATCTATAAAAATGTAATTTGATAAACTTCTAGGAAGGCAGGAAAAGCAAGTTTATTAACTGGATAAGACTATCTTCAGTAAATTAACTGAATCACAGCCTTCATGGTGAGGCATTAGAAACATCATTACCGAGAGAGGGAGGGGATATGATGGAGATTGGAGTTCTAAAGTGTAATGGGGGGAGGGGAGGGAAATATCATATGTTTTTTGTATATAAGTACAGAAGGTGTCAATAAAAATAATAATTAAAAAAAAAGAAACATCATTACCACGGTGTGTGAGACCAAGACATGCACCATTGCATCTTTATCTTTGTCATTGTTCTGAAGAGTCCTCAGAATAATATGAGCACCAAGTGAGGAAGCACAGAGTAAATGATGAGAGACCAGGTTGTCATCACTGTGGATAACGGAGTAATGAACTATCCGGGAGAATCAGCAGGTTGGTATGTAACAGTATGAATTTCATGGTTAATTTTATGTAAAACTCCCAAAACAATAGGCTTCCTATACTGACAGTAACTTCTTAGGAAAAAATGTAAAGTCACCCAAAGGAAAGTTTAACTACAAAGAAACTCATAACACCTTTAACAAAGGATGTGGATGATATATAAAATTATACACTTTCATTGAAAGACATAGAAAGATATTTAAATATTTGAAAAAATAAAGGAACACAATGAGTGTGTGCAGATGTCAGTTCTTCCCAGATTGCTGGTTCATTTCATTCCCATGAGAAACACAATGGGAACTTAACATTTTCACATGGCAAATAACTTTCATTTTGTCAAAGAGAGGCTATTCAGAGAAAATGTACTCTTCATAGTGACAAAAGTACTCTAAAGCCACATCACTGAAGACTGTATGACAGAAGAACAACAACAACAAAATAACAGTTGACAAGTGGAAGAAAATGAATTTAAAAATAAATACACTGGAGCTGGCAAGATAACTCAGTAGGAAAAGTGCTCACAGCTTAAGCTGAGTACCCCAGTTCAAGTCCCTGTCCTAATGTAATAAGCTGGAAGCTGTGGAGGATGCCTGCCATTCGAGTATGCTGACCATGAAATGGTAGGCAGAAACAGAATTTTTGGAAGCTCCGGGTGAGCTCAGCAAAGAGCTGTCATAGAGTGGGATCCAGAGAGAGAGAGAAACCCTGCCTCAGTAAGGTGGAAAGGTGAACACTGCTCTGAAAGCTATTCTCTGACTTGCACATGCGTACTGTGGCATGTGTGCACTCACACATGCAAACACTTACATATACACACACAAAACAAGGAAAAGAAACACATGTGCATATGTGTACAGCTAAGCCTAAAAAGGTGACAGTCATGTTAATTGGGGTCAGAATATTTGGACACATACACAAAAAAGTATAGTGTGTAAGATTACTCGATATCACATTCAAGAACATTTTCAGACTAAGTAATTAATGTAAGACATCCTACTGTAGAGGTATTGGAGAATATTTCCACAATTTTTTCCATTTGAAACACCTTTCCAAGTGTAACTAATATCAAAATGTTATAAAATAAGCTGCGCGGGGTGGCACACGCCTTTAATCCCAGCACTAGGGAGGCAGAAGTAGGAGGATCGCTGTGAGTTCAAGGCCACCCTGAGACGACATAGTGAACTCCAGGTCAGCCTGGGCTAGAGTGAAATGGTACCTCGCAAAACAAAGACAAACAAAAGTTATAAAATGAAGTGAGAGAGATGGCTCAGCAGTTAAAGGTGCTTGCTTGCAAGTGTCATGGCCCAGGTTCAATTCTCCAGCACTCATGTATGCCAGATGCACAAAGTGCATGCATCTAGAGCTTGTTTATAGTGGCAAGAGGCCCTGGAATGCCCATTCTCTCTTTCCCTACTCTCCCTCTTTGCAAATGAATAAATAAAATATTTTATTTTTAAAAAGTTATAAAATATTGTTGCTGTTACATGTCCCTTCATATACAAAGAACATTTACATAATGTTGATAACTCATAAGATAGGTAAAGATTATGAAGGAAATTCACAGAAACCAATAAACAAAGAAAAAAAATCACTCAACTTCATTACTAATCAAAAAACTTTTCTTTCCCCTAAGGAATCTTAAATGGTGCACATTGCTTTGACAGAAATGATTGTTGGTATGGACATAGATACAGAAAGATAAATCATAAAGAGCATTATTTGTAGTGTTTATTCTTTTCCTTCTTTTCTTCTTTCCTTTCCTTTTCTTTTTACCTTTCTTCTCTTTTTTTGAGGTAGGATCTCACCCTCTCTAGCCCAGGCTGGCCTGGAACTCACTCTGTAGCCCAGGCTGGTCTTCAACTCAGGTGATCCTCCCACTCCACTTCCCTGCCTCCCTGTTGCTGGGATTAAAGGCGTGAGCTACTATGCCTGGTATTTTATTCCTTTCACTCAGCAATTCCATTACTGGGAACTTAACCTATAATAATATTTACATAAGTGTCCCAAAGGGGTATTTAAAGATATTTAGAGTAGTATGGTTTTAGTAATGAAAAACTGGAAACAGTATGAAGACTTGTGAGTTGGAGACGGGCTAAATTCATTATGGTGTTTTCAACCTCCTAGTGGGGAAAATGCGCACGGAGTGTGAAGAGGTGAAGGAACCCATTTTCTGCAGCTGGTGGGCACTCTCCTCTTCCGTATGAGGAAGCTCTTGGAATCATCAGCTTTCATTTCTTCTGTTTTATAGAGGAGAGACCTGACTCCCAGCTGATGGGTATCCATTTTCTGTATTAAGTCCAGGGTTGTGTGGGGGGGAATGCTGGCTACAAAGCTGTCTTCCCCATGGTTAAAAAAAAAATACGAATCTGACAAGGAGAGAAGGAATAGAGGAGACAGAGCACGTATACTTCAAGGGATGAAAGACACTTCAGGGTCATGTGGAGATGGGTGAGTTGCCCCTTCACCGAGAGTCTGATGACAGGGTATTTCATTGCTGGGGAACATGCCAAAGGAATGCTCAGTGAATGAAGGCTGGCTGACCACAGACCATGTGCAGCCCTCAAGTCTCAGGAGTCTGGAGTTGCACTCACTGGACCTAGTTTGGCTGTTTGGAGAACTGATTCAGTAGGATCCCTTACCTATCAACTCATCAGATATTTGGAGAGAAATTCCCAGCTCACTTCTAGTGTTTCTTTTTCACCATCCATACTGCCTGTTCCTTTTTTCAAACCACTATTTATGACTTCCTGATTCTTACTATTCCAGTCCAACTTCTTTGGTTACTTTCATTTCATTTCATTTTATTTTATATTTTATTTTATTTTAGTATGTGTGTACAGTGTATGTATATGTATGCAGATGTGCTCCATTCATATGTAAATGCATGTAGAGATCAGAGTAGAACGTCTGATATCCTCCTTTCATTCTTCTTCTTTGCTTCCTGGGAACTGGCTGACTAGCAAGTCCCAGGAATCCTCCTGTCTCTGTCCTCCTCATGACAGGCATGTGTGGCCATGCCCTCGTTTTGGCATGGGTTAGGGTTGAACTCTGCTCCTTATGTCTGTGCAGCAAGCACTCTTACCCATTGAGCCATCTCCTCAGTTCCCATTTAAAATTTTAATATCCAAAAGTAGAATGAAGTATTAGGGATGGACCAATTCCACACTGCCTCGAACAATGTCTACATAGAGATGAGACTTTTCTTACCTGGGGCATACAGTTCCTGCTTGCAAAGTCCTAATCTACTTGCTCAGCAGCCATTTTTTCCGTGGCTCATATTAGACTCCCAGAAGGAATAGTGTAAATTGTTGTGAACTTGGGTGCTGCACAACTCTAGGGGGCTCTATTTACAACATAGTGTAGATTTATAGGTTACCTTGGATGACTTCCAGCAGGTGGCAGCACAGAGTTTAAGGAAAGGGTGCCTTTTCTGCTTCATTCAAAGGCTCCTGGGCCATGAACTACTTTACAGTAGGCTCTGTACCATCCGCCCCCTATTCCTAACAACCTCCAACTTTGCTCCCATGTTTACCATGGGGGAAGCCCCATATGACTTTGGGAAAACAATTCCTGACCTCTTGAAGGGTGGGTCTGGATTACTATAAAATCGAGGATTTCTCAGTCTTGAATTATTGACGTTTGGGGCCAGAAAATTCTTTGTTGGTGTGGCTGTCCTGTACATTATAAGGTGTTTGGTAGTATCATTGGCTGTACACACTAAATGCCAGATTCTTTTACCACCTCACCAGTTGCTATAACCAAAAAAAGTTTCCAGATATTTCCTTGGGGCAAACAGCCCCATGAGAACCACTCACTAGAGTCCAGAGAAGCCAAGTATCCATGCCTGCTACTGCTTTTCATCACTCCCTTGTCTCAGGACACGAAACGTTGCCTTGTCTATCTTGAATCAGGTTACTTGCAGCCCCAAGTATCCTTGTAAGGTATCACTGGTAATGCTCACAGATGCTTCCTGTGTGCTTACGTTACTGCCTTCTGTGTATCTAAATGCATCTAAACTGAACTACTACCATTGGCTTTGTAACCGCTAGTCTCAGCCCAAATTCCAGTCTATCAAAAAACGTTTGGAATCCCATTTTTAGCCCTTCCAAAATCTGTTATCCCTTGTAATTTAGTATCATTTATAAATCTTCCAAGAACGTTATAAATATTTTTTGTTTGAGTTGCTGAATAAAAAGTGTTTTATCAGCATCCTTTAGGCATCATTGTATAGCCAGTAATAAATTCACTTATACTACAAGGAGCCAATTCAAACTTCTCCATTGTACCTTACTAAGATTTCAGGAGAAGCTTAACCAAATGGTTTGCAAAAGCCAGGAAAAGAGACACGCCCTCCATGCTCTCTGACCCAGAAGTCAAATGGCCAAGTGGAAATACAATATCATTGAGTTTGAGCTCTATCCTGAGAACTGATAATTATGCTGGGTGATTTAATGAAGAACTGTCAGTTCAGTAGCGCAGTCCCATGCCTGCCTGGCAAAAGACGTCCTCACCAGTTTGCAGTTTCCCCACAGGCCCTTCACCTGGCCAGTGAGAAATACTAAACACTTACTAGTTTCCTGTTTTGTTCTTTCTGACCTCTCAAACATGATCAATAATGTTTTAGTAATCACATTGACAATATTGTTGGCTGTTCTGTAGTTACTATGTCTGAGACTTGGTTGTGTTCATTTAAAGCCACCTCTTGGTTTTAAATAAAGACCACCTATATGCTTACTTAACTAAATATCACAGATTCAAAGGAGTGTCTACTAAACACAGTGCTGATGGAACTGGGTGAAGAAACTGTCAAAACTTGTCAGACTTCACTTCTGCATCCAAAACAAACAGATCAGATGTTTGGGAAACACATGGGAAAGAGAAGCAGTGTGTTTGGAGATCCCCGTGGGCATAAGAAGGGACTCTACTGAGAAAGAAAACCAGGGAGTGAAGTCAGCTAACAATCTCACTAGTTTAGAGTTTTGGAATTTAGTTCCCTTTCTTCTATTCTTACTCAGCAACCACTTCCTCCAACTTACTCCTCCAGCTGCCAGAGAGACAGGTGCTATGTTTTAAATAGGGTTTGTCCTGTCAAATTCATGTGGAAATTTAACCCCATTATGAGATATTAAGAGGTGCAGCCAAGTAGGCACTGCCCTCATCAGTGGGTTAATTCATTCATGTGATTAATGGATTAATGTATTAATAGCCTAATGTGTTTATCTGGAGAGTGGGTCTGCTATGAAAGCCAGTTTGACTAGATCTCTTGCATACTCCCTGTCTCTTGCCACATGAGTCCCTGCCCTGCCTCAGGACACTGCCAGCAAGAAGGCCATCACGAGATGTGGCCCCTTGACTTAGGATCAGAATAAGCCAAGATAAACTTCTTTGCTTTATAACTTAGTCTGTGGTGTTTTGTTATTAGCAAAGAGCAGGCCATTGCCTGCAGTGACAACAGGGCTTCCAGAAGTGATCATGTTGGTTGATGCCAGTGTCAACAGCAATAACAATGTAAGAAGAAGTCCTGAGGATGGAATCTGGGGCTCCCCTGGACAATGGTGAAGAAGGTCTGCACCCACAGCTGCTTTCTCCTCCAGGTTTAGGGCATAGGTGAGGGAGGGGGCCTGCAGGTTGAGGCTGAGTATGAGGTGTCAGCTAAGGGGCTTTCTGCATCATAGAGGCAAATGCCTGGCTGCCATGGACTGCAGCAGAAGGGAGAAGCACCCAGCACTTTCCTTCCAGAGTGGGCTCCAGATCCCCACATGAGAAGCTGTGTAAATCACAGCTAAGAAAGCTGAACCACATGGCTCTGATTCAATGATGGTTTCCATGCTTATCCACAGTGGGCCCTGGAGAAAACTGGTTAGTCTTTCTGACTTTGGATCTTTTCTTTTTTCAATTGGGTTTTCAAGATAGGGTCTCACTCTAGCCCAGGCTGATTGACTTTCTTTTGTGGAAGTGTGTGTAAAGTGCTCAGCCCCAGGCAGTGTCAAGTCACCTGCTCTGGAAACTTCCTCCCTGCAGAACAGTTGATGTGAAGAGAAGGGCCTGGCCCTCTGAGCTGTCATTCAGAGCAAACATTAGTCCTGCTGTCTGTGTCTGCCCATCAGGAAGCATGCAGCTGGAAGACAGCCATGAATTTAAATAAAAGTTCAGGAGATGATGTCCTTTGTTGCTGTAAGCTAGTTCTTCGATTTATTCTTGGGCAAGGACCCTTCTGATAAGCAAAGCAAGGGGGATAGATTTCCAAGACCTATGTGTCTCTGCATGACAACATCCACAGCTTCCCTTGTAGCCTGGGAGGTGTGGACAGAATCACACCTCTGCAGACAGGGTTACTTTCTTGAAGCAAATACTTCTTTTACAACTGCTGGGTCTGGCTGTCATCCTTTGTGTAATATTTCTTCAGAGCTATTTCTATATTACCTTCAGGCCTTGGGTCACAGGTCTTTGGGGGAGGCCCTGAAGGTGGCAGAAAGATTATGAAAGTCTATCAACACAGCGTATACAGGAAAGATGAAACAGGAATGATTTTATTCTATTTGGGCTATTAATAGACCACAAGTGGTATTTTTCAAGACAAACTAAGCCAGTTTGGGAAATATCTTGAGTTGTAACTATAGGTTCATAAGCTTTTTAACGTCTAATAGGCAAGATTGTGTTCTTAGGGTCAGTATCTGAAATTTTCTTGAAACCATCTTCAACCATTGCATGTGCCACCTTGTGCATCTGCTTACATGGATACTGGGGACTCAAACCTGGGCCTTAAGCTCTGCAGGCAAGTGCCTTAACTGTTAAGCCATCTCTCCAGCCTGTTGTCAACCATCTTTACAAAAGGTTAATCACAAAACTGGAAAATATAAACTTTGAAGGTGGGACACAGAGTTAATTAGGAAAAGTCTCTCTTCTTTGTAGGCTCTCAGATATGACTGAATTGGATCTTGTGTTGGGCTTCATACTCAAAGGTATTTCTTCTGGGGTAGACCTAGTGGCAAGCAGTAGATTGAGGCAACATGAAAAGTAATTATGACAGCTGCCCTCAGAGTCCACAGGTCCAGGTTCCTTCACAGGAGTTGGTCACTGTCTGCTTCTTTTCCTCTTTCCTGGCCTATCTCATCAGGATGGAGGCTGGCCTCACTGCCTTGTTGTTAATAGTTAACTTCATGTTACCAGCAGAAAACACCCAACCCAGAAGAACTGGTAGAAGGAAAAAGTTTAATTCAGTCATGAGGGGAAATGTCATCATGGCAGGACAAAGATGGCAGAGATTGGACATCACATCTTGTCATAGTAGCTAGCAGAAATCAGCAAGAGGGAGCTGAGTTACTCAGCACTAGCAAGCCGAACTAATAAATCCCAAGGTCCAAGCCCAGTGACACACCTCCCCCAGCAAGACTCCACTACCCAACCGGTCACCAGCTGGGGACCAAACACACACAAAAACACAGAAGGACGTGGGAGAAATTGTCACCCAAACCTCCACACTATTTCATAGGATTCTTATGAAGATTAAGGAAGCCACAGGAATAATCCAACATATAGTGACTTTTACTCTCGTTACTAACTTCAGAAGTGCTAGGGGAGGGGAATTAACATACTAAGCAAAACAAAACAAACAACAAAAAACTCTTACAGGGCCTGGAGAGATGGCTAAGCAGTGAAGCCTTAAGGACCCCAGTTCAAGGCTCCATTCTCCAGGACCCATGTAAGCCAGATGCACAAGGTGGCACATGCATCTGGAGTTCGTTTGCAGTGGCTGGAGGCCCTGGTGCACCCATTCTCTATCTACCTGCTTCTTTTGCTCTCTGTCTGTTGCTCTCCAATAAATAAATAAATTTTTTTAAAAGTCTTAAAAAAAAACCTCTTATAGCTACTTGCCACCAGATGTGCATAATAGACAGTGTTGTGTAAGAAGAAGAGGCATTCGTAACTTCTCACACCTCCAAGATGAGAAGACAATCCCATGGCAAGTGCTCAGGCTGCCCTGCCTCTCAAACCACAGAACTGGGCCCCTGAATATATGGCACCTCTAAGCTTGGTCTCACTTTTCCTGAGTTGATTCAGACAAGAGCAAACTTCCAGAAGTAGTTGCCCAGCACTGAACACCATGCTGCCTGGACCCACTCTCCATCTAGCTCCTTCCTTAGGCATACTGGCTTCAGACATGGAGGCCCTTTTGCTATCCCCAGAGCTGGACACCTGTTGTGCCCTTCCTTATGCAGTTTCTACCTTCTGGAAGTTTTCTCACACCCCCACTGCCAAGTAGGTTGTGTTAAGACCAAGTGTGGTGGCATACACCTTCAGTCTCAGCACTTGGGAGGCTAGGTAGGAGGATTCTGTGAGTTCGAGGCCAGCCTGGTGCTACAGAGGGTGTTCAGGTCAGTCTAGACTAGAGTGAGACTTTATCTTGAAACAAACAAACAAACAAGACTGAAGTACCACTTCTTTCACATGTCAATGGATCACTGTCAGTATTGCTCTTCACAATTGCTGATTTTCTGATTTCATACCAAAACATCTGCTGCTTTAGGGGAGTGGACCATAGCTTCTTCCTTTACTTATTTCTAGTTGTGTCTCACTGTTTCTTCCTTTGATAATATAGTAAATATTCTTTATGCATGTGATAAGTAAATTTTAAGGTATTGAATAAACTCAAGTATTAGAAAAATCAAAATGTAAAATTTTTTCATTCATAAATCCACTTAAGCACTGATTAAGCACCTACTGTCTAGGTGTATGTCCTATTATCCAGATACTTGTCTTGGCACTGGAGACTTAATTGTAAATGAAAGACCTAGATCCTACCTTAGGACTTGCTTATTCCAGTGTGGAGGACAGGAGTAACATGAGCAGAAAGTATATTCTCAGATTTTAAGGTGGATTATGAAAGAAAATAACAAAGCAAGGTAGATGATCCATTATTCTTGTACTGGACACTTTAAGGACTTTTTCAGAGAAAAATTTTAAGTAAAAATGTTGAAAATGTTAAAAAACAGAGAAAAAGGAAAAGCAGCTCAATTGTGGTTTAGAAGCAAATAAATGGTACTTATATCCTTGAATTAAAATTTTGAAATAAGCAGAAAGATGAATGAAGCAAGAAATAATTTAATTTTATTTCTCATGAAATGATTAAAATATTTAATCTTTACCTTTCAAAGTTTTTATTTATGCTTATGTAGCTAATTTTACAAAAAGGCACTTATATAGTTCTTGTGTTGCTAAAGTTTTTGTTTGACATCCTCCCCCATTCCCACTTTGTTGTCCCTCCTTTGATTGACAGCATGCAAGTCCATGACAGTGACTAACATGCTTTCCTCTACATTTTGCTCCATGCTACTGTAATTATTTGTTTTGCATGTTCACACACTCAAATACACACATGCACAGAACACTCATATACATAAGATTGTTTTGTTTCTCACTTTTTATCCCACATCTTGCTAAATAAAACTATGTAAATGCCTTCAAAACTGCAAAAGATATATTTACAACCCCATTAGAAAACAACTGTGTACCCCTCCCCAATAAGCCTCTGCCACCACTGTCACTAATAGGAACTCCAGAGATGATTGCACTCAAAACCTGACTACCCTTCTGGGTCTGTGCCCCTGAGCTTCCCCACTGCCACCATCTCAGTAGGGACTCTGGAGCCGATTGCAGTACAAGGCCCCAGGTAGTGAGAATGGTTGGCTGAACAGGACCTAGGTAAGGTCCAGCCTACATGGGGTCCAACCTCAGCCTTCACTTGCTGGAACTGAAGATCATCCCCATTTGGTGTTGACCTTAATTCCCTGGCCTGGGTTCCTGCACTTTCATGAATATGGACTTTCACACTGATCACACTCCATAGTCCAGGCACTGAAGAGGCTGGGTTTTCCAAGATCAAGCCCAGAACCACATGGAGACTGGACATACAAGGAGGATCCTGCTCAGATTCAAGTGTATGCAACTTAAACCTGCAGATAGACTGCCATTCCACAAGCACCTTAATCAAGACTGACCAGGCCACTCAGCACGGGCTCTACAAGAGCTGCTATTGCTGCATCCTTAGCAAGACAAAAGGACTATCTTGAGATGGGCAAACCACAATGCAAAACAAATAATGCAGGACACCAAAGAAAGATATCCCCACTAGTGCCACAGAGAAAACCTCCAATGAAAACTTTGAGGAAACTCAAGACATAGAATTCCAAAATGCAGATCCAATAAGCATATTCAACAAATATTTACTGAAGCCATGAAGAAATAGCTGGATGAAATGGAAAAGAAACAACAAAAAGAACACAATAAATGGCTGAATGAAATGGGAGAGAATAAAAATGAACTCAATGGTCAGTGGAAAAAATACAATGAAGACATAATAAAATGCAGGAATGAATTCCAAGAGTCAATAAGAAAATCAGATCAAGACATAAAAATGGAATTCAATGAAGAGTTGGAGATGCTGAAGACAAATCTAATGGAAAATAAAAATGAAATAACTCATTTAAAAGGCTTCCAAGAAAGCCTCACCAACAGGCTAGATCATGTGGAGGATAGACTATCAGAGCTCAAGGAAAGACAGAGGAAATAGACTAGAAGCCCAAAAATCAAATGACATATTAAAAAAAAAACATGTGAACAGAACATGAGATAAATATAGGACACACTAAAAAGACCAGACATTTGAATCATGGGCATACAAGAAGAGGAATAACTATAGGTCAAGAGAATATAGACTATCTCCAATAAAATATTTGCAGAAAAATTTCCTAATCTTACAAAAGAGATGCCCATTCAGATACAAACCCCAAATAGAGAGGGACAGAGAAGAAGTTCCCCACATCACATTATAGTTAAAACACTAAACACAGAAAACAAAGAGAGTGTACTAAAAGCTACAAGAGAAAAATAGCTCATCACTTACAAAGGTAAGCCCATCAGAATTACATCTGATTTTTCAATGGAAACTCTAAAAGCCAGAAGAGCTTGTAATGGAATATTTCAAGGTTTGAAAGACCATGACAGCCATTTACAGAAGAAAAAAAAAATCATCCCTCATGATAGAAAGTGAATGAAAATATTTCATGATAAAAAGCTGGCTTTAAGAATATATGAACACTAATACAGCTCCATAGAGAAAACTTTGAAGAAAAGAATGAACATACCCAAGAGGCTATAGGATGGGGGAAAAAGCAATAATCAAAACAGAAAAGGAAATGAAGATCAAGAAAACACTAAACTCAAGTCTTCAACTTGACAGGGCTTAACTCACACCTCTTAATTATAACTCTGAACATCATTGGACTCAACTCCCCAATTAAAAGACACAGGTTAACAGGTTGGATCAGAAAACAAAATTCATCCATTTGCTGTATACAAGAAACCCAACTTACCATTAAAGACAGACACCATCTGAGGCTGAAAGGAAATAAAAATACACTCTAAGCAAATGAGAATAGGAAATAAGTAGGTGTGTCTATACTAATATCAGACAAAATAAATAACAAATGAAAAGGAATAAAAATGGATAAGCTGGGCATAGTGGTACATGCCTTTAATACCAACAATCCAGAGGCTGAGGTAGAAGGATTGCTGTGAATTTGAGGCCAGTGTGAGACTACATAGTGAATTCCAGGTCAGCCTGGACTAGAGCAAGACCCTACTTCAAAAAACCAAAGAGACAGACAAGGTTACTTTATACTCAAAGGAACAATTTAACTAGAGGATATTATAATTATAAACTTATGTGCAACAAGCACAGGTGCACTAAATTTTATAAAGCAAAACCTTATAACATTAAATCAGAAACCAGTTTTAATAATAGTGGGAGACTTTAATATTCCACTATCAGCAATGGACAGATCATCTTTACAGAACATAAACAGAGAAATAATAGAGCTAAACAATACCTTAGATCAAATAGAATTAACAGACATCTACAGAATATTCAATCCAAACTCTACAGAATATCCATTTTTCTTAACAGCTAATGAAACCTTCTCTAACAAAGATCAGATTTTAGTATATAAGCAAGTCTCCATAAGTTTGTAAAAACTTGACATCATTCCCTGTATCATATCTAATCATGATGCAAAAAAATCAAGAAATCAACATGAGAAAGAACAGAAAATACACCAACTCCTGGAGATTAAAAAACATGCTACTAAAGAATGGATGGGTCATTGAAGACATCAAAAAGGAAATAAAAAATTAGAATTGAATGACAATAGAAACACAACATACCAAATCTTATGGGATACAAAGAAGGCAATCCTAAGAGGGAAGTTTATAATACTAAATGCCTACATCACAATAGAAAGATGTCAAATAAATAATGAAGAAAGCACTCTTTCTGGCCCTGGCTTTCAAGATGACAGACAAAGAAGGGAAGGAACAATGGTGGAACATGTGCCCAAGGACAAGGCCATTAAGAAGTTCTTCATGGGAGCATAGTAGAGGCCGCTGGGACAGTTCCCAAGCAAGGGTCTTCCACGCTTAAGTTCTTCCGAAGCCCTATGTGAAGTTGCATTACTGTGTGAGTTGTGCAATTCACAGCAAGGTGGCCAGGAGTCGATCTCAAGAAGGAAATTGGAAGAATCATCAGGACACATGTCAAAAACCTACATTCCACAAAATTAGAACATATGGGATAAATGGATAAATTTTTTTGACTTATATAATTTCTCAAAACTAAACCCAGAAGAGACAAATGACCTGAATAGAGCTATAATATCTAATGAGATTGAACAGCAAAACAAAAAAGTCCAAGCCCAGAAGGATTCACTGCTGAACCAAACTATTATTGAATAATTGAATATACTATTTCTCAAGTTATTTTGCACAATTGCAAAGGAGGTAACACTTCCTGACTCCTCCTATGAAGCCAGCATTACACTAATACCATAATTAGACAGAGAGACAAGCAAATTATAGAACAATATCTCTGATGAATGTAGATACAAAGATTCTTAATAAAATTCTTACAAATTTAATCCAAGAGCACATAAAAAATATCATCTACCTCAGTCAAGTAGTTTTCATCCTATTTGATTGAGGTAGGGGTGCAGGGATGGCTCAACATATGGAAATCAGTAAATGTAATACATCACATACAGTTAAGGACAGAAATCACATAATCACCTCGCCAGATGCAGAAAAGGCCTTCAACAAATTCAGCATCCCTTCATGACTAAAACACCAGAGAGACATCACATCTCAAATGATGAGGGCTATATATAAGAGACCTAAGGCCCTTATTATATACTAAATGAGAAAAATCTTGAAGCATTCCAACTAAGGTCTGGAAAAAGACAAGGGTGCCCACTCTCACAATGCTTTTCAACATAGTGCTTGAAGCGTTAGTTCAAGCAATAAGAGAAAGAAACAAAAGGGAGGCAAATTGGAAAGGAAGAGGTAAAACTAACTAGCCCTATTGGTAGTTACATGATTGTATACATAAAGAACTTGAAAAACCACCAAAAATAAACCTCCTAGTGGTGATAAATTCTTTCAGCAAATTTGCAGACTATAAAATAAACACACAAAACTCAGTACTGTTGTATGTTCCAATGACATACTGAGAAAGAAATCGGGGAAGCAGTGCCATTTACAATAGCCACAAAAATATTCTCTTGGAATATCCCTAACTAAGGAAGTGAAAGACCTTTACAATAAAAACATTAAAACACTGAAGTAAGAAATTGAGGAAGACATGAGAAGATGGAAAGCCCTTCTATGCTCATGAATCAGAAGAATTAATATTGTGAAAATGGCCATCCTACCAAAGTAATATACAGATTCAATACAATTACAATAAACTTCTCAGCATCACTCTTTACAAAGATAGAAAAAAAAACAGTCTTAAAAGTCTTATAGAAACATAAAAAGCCTTGAATAGCTAAAAGTATCATCACCAAAAAAAAAAAAAACCAAAAAACCAAAAAACCAAAAAAAAAAAAAAAAACAAAACAAACAAAAAAAAAAAAAAAAACCTGCTGGTGGTATCTCCATACCAGAGCTCAGGATACACTACAAAGTTATAATAATGAAAATAGCATGGTCCTGGCACAAAAACAAATAGATCACTAGAATAGAATAGGAGATCCAGGTATAATTTTTAGTGACTACAGCTACCTGGTCTTTGACAAAGGGGCCAGAAATGAACACTGGAGAAAAGGCAGCATCTTCAACAAATGGTGTTGAAGAAATTAGATAACATGTCAAAGAATGACTTTAGACTTGCTTTTCTCACCCTGCATAAAAATAAACTCCAAATGGATCAAAGACCTCAATACAAGACCTGAAACTCTAAAATTACTTGAGGGTATGAATAAGTTATATGGAAACCCATTTTTTTGGACAATGGTGTACCCAGAAGCCATAGATTGTTACTGGAAAAATTTCAATTCCAGGGATAGGATACCTTCTAGTGAGCTGTTGGAGAGGGTGGTCCCTGGTACCACCAAAACATTTCCAAGGCTCTTGAAATAGATGGTAAGATCCTATTGCTGAAGACTCCACATGCTTGGGCTGCAAAGTCACTGAGAAATCCTGCTGGAGCTGAGCTGAAAACCTCCTATGTGTAGACCAGCTGACAGAAATCATGTACCACCTTGTGCATCTGGCTTATGTGGATCCTGGGGAATTGAACCAAGGTCTTTTGGCTTTGCAGGCAAACACCTTAAATTCTAAGCCATCTCTCCAGCTCAAAGCTCTTCTCTTTACTAGAGATACAGCCATATTTATTGCTGCTGTATTCAGAATAGTTACAAAATGTAATCAACCCATATCACCATCAACTGAAGAATGGATAATGAAGATGAAGGACAAATGCAGCATGTTTCTCTTTCATAGGCACCTACTAACATGGAACAGCTTGACTTGTTTACAAGTTGTAGTAAGCATTAGTGGTATTGGCATGGAAACTAGAATGAGGCTGGGAAGGGGAAGCAGGGAGGGATGGGAGGAGGTGATACTTGGCAGGTAAGCAAAGGGACAGACTACAGCGGGTGGAAGTATATTGGGAGAGACAAGACTAAAGGAGGGTAACAACAAGGAATATACAAACCTAATGAAGACATGAATTAATTAATTATTAATTAAAAGATATAACTTGGGCTGGAGAGAGTGGCTAGGGGTCCTGGTACACCCATTCTCTCTATCTATCTGCCTCTTTCTCTCTTCTTCTTCTTCTCTCTCTCCAAATAAGTAAATAAATAAAAATTTAAATAAATCAGTAAATTAAAGTTACAACTCTTTTTTTTTGTTCAAGATAGCATCTCTCACTCTATCCCAGGCTGACCTATAATTCACTGTAGTCCCAGGCTGGCCTTGAACTCATGATTATCCTCCTATCTCTGCCTCTCAAGTGCTGGGATTAAAGACATGTGCCACTTTGCCCAGTCTAAGATACAACTCTTTTTTTTTTAAATTTTTTTTTGAGAGAGACAGGGAGAGAGGGGGAGAGGAAGACAGATAGAGATGGGCGCACCAGCAGCCTCTCAGCTACTGTGAATGAAAGCCAGATGCGTGTGCCCCCTTGTGGTCAAGTGCGGCATTGCGCCCTTGCGTCACTTTGCATCTGGCTAAACGTGGGACCTGGAGATTGGAACTGCTGGAGATTGGAACCAGCATTCTTAGGCTTAGGAGGCAGGCGCCTTAATTGCTAAGCCACCTCTCCAGCCCAAAGACACAACTCTTAATAAGAGCAAGGTGGGGAGGGAGGATAGTCTGGGCAGAAGTACCCTTCAGGGCCTGAGGAAAGCTTAATCCTAAAACCATAGGCTCTTGCTGGCAAATCCCAGTGTCAGAACTGGATTACTCCCTACAGTGAGTAACCAACATGGTTAGGGAGACCTATGCTGCCTCCTTCAAACAAATATGCAAGCTATTGCCAGAACACTTGGTTACCCTCCAGATATAAGTGGTAAGATCCTATTGCTAAAGACTCCACAGGTTGCTCTTACAGTACATTGACAAATCATGCTTGAGCTGAGAAGAAAGCCAGCTCCCTGCTGGCTAGCCCTCATAAATTCTGGAAAGTGCTATGTGAGCAGCTGGGGGATAATGGTCACCAACAGTATGAATAAACAGGGGATTCTGCAAGCTACAACATCCACCAGCCAAGCAAGATGTACAGATCTGAGAAATAGTGGCATACAGGCTATGGAGTTAATCAACTGCTTTCTGACTGACTATGAGGCTGTCTCAGTGGGAGGGAATCCATACTTGGTAGCGAGAAGCAAGTCAGAAACCTATGTACTTCTAGAGGAAGTAGACTCCTTCTATTCTTTGGCTAAGAAAAGAGGTGTGCCCATCAAAAAATCGTCTAAGTGTCTATGTATACCCCCTTTAATCCATGCTGCTCTCACTCTTGGCTAGAGATTCTTCTTTTTACAGATGGCAGCAAATACCAGGGAGACTTGAGATGCATCTGTAGGACAAGAAAAGAAAGCCAACTACCTAGCATAACACAGGTCATCTCTATCACATCTTCCAGAGTCCAGGAAACATTACAGAGGAAGTGACAATTTAAACACAAGTGCTGCCCTTACTGCTAGCCTATGAACCTGCTCTAGGGAGATGGTGATAGACATAGAGGAGACTCAAAACTCATCAAAGCAGGAATTCAGAGTATGCAGAGAGCTCAACACTAAAGGAAACATAACATGCCCACCAAGGCTCAGGGAACATTGCAGAGGAGTGAGAGCAACCCTCCACAGAGACTGACTGGTGCATACATGACCCCGCAGTGAATAACAATGACTCCATTGAAGAGAATCCTCAGGGGAATGAGGACAGAGGAAAGGGAACATAACCAAATAGGAATCTGACCAATATGCAATGTGTTCATGTAGTAAAGTATACAATTAATTAAAAAACAGCTCCATAATAAATATCCCATAGTATATCTATTCCATATTTTCTCAAACACTCCCAGTTATAATTTTCTTTTGTTATTTTTTTGCCAAAATAATAGTGCTATAATAAATACCCTTGAATACATTTCCTTGTATATTAGTTCTATGGTAGATTACCAACAGTGTAAATATTAGGACATGTATACATGTATGTTCTATATATTATAGTTGCTTACAGGTTGTTTTTCATAACGTTGCACATAATATGTTAATATTCCTCTCCCTCTGTGTCTCCTCTGGGAATACCTGTTGGGTAAAGTGGCATTTCTTTATTACCTGAATCTGTATTTATTTGTCTACTAGTGCTTTAAATTTTATGTTTGGATTTTAGCAACTCAATGAATATTATTTTTATTTGCTCTTAAATATTTACTGGATTATATAGAGTCAACATGTCTGACCTGGGAGGAGGAAAAGGAATGATATAGGTATAACTCCAGATTCACACACATGAATTTAGTTCTGGAACAAAGGGCTAATGTGGATTATTAAAGGTACTGCTTGAAATCTCTTGTTAAAAAATTTTAATGTGCAATTGTTGCACATATGTATGAGATACATATGTGGCTTTTAAAATATGGATCTGGCCTGTACTATCAAGTAAGTTCCATGTCCTCATCACTGTTTTTAGGGTTAGGGACTTTGAGCTCTTGTTTTCGAGTTCTTCGTAAAATGCATAGAGTTTACTGTGAGCCACAGCTACCTCACTGTGCTATGGCACACTAGAACTTACTCCTTCTAACCATGTTTTGGTGTCTGACATGCAACTTCCTTCTATCTTTTCCCACTTCCCCTTTCCTAGCATCTAGAAATCACTTCAACATTCAAGTCAACATTTTTTGGCTTTTGCAATATTTGTCCTTCAGTGCTTGACTTATTTTATTTAACATAATGACTTCCAGATCCATTCATTTTTGCTGAAAATGACAAGCTTTTATTCTTTTCTTGGTGGCTGAATAACATTTCATTGTATATATATGACAGGTGTGTGTAGTGTGTATGTGTGTTTGCCTGTTCATATGTGTGTGCATGTGTGTGTGTTTGTGTAGGGCAGAGATTGATGTCAGGTGTCTTCCTCATTTGCTCATCACCTTATTTAAAAAAAAAAAAACACTTTATTTTATTTGTTGAGGGAGCAGATAGAGAGAGAAGAGAATGGGTATGCCAGGGTCTCCAGCCACTATAAATTAACTCCAGATGCATGCACCACTTTGTGCATATCGCTTACATGGGTCCTGAGGAACTGAACCTGGGTCCTTTGGCTTTGCAGACATGCACCTTAATCTCTCTCTCCAGATCCATCTTATTTTTTAATTTTTATATATGTATTTGCACATGTATCTGTACACACCTGTGTGTGAAGGAGAGCAGGGCACCTTGCCACTGTAAGCAAACACCAGACACTTGCACCATCTTTTGTATCTGGTTTACATGGGTGTCTGGAGAATTGAGCCCAGGCTGGAAGCCTTTGTAAGCAAGCACCTTTAACCATTGATTAATTTCCTCAGCCCCAACTCTATCTTATTTTTTGAGACAATCTTTCCCGCAGCCATAGTTGTAAGTCATTACTGCAACCATGCCTTCCCCACCACAATAGGGCCAAAATAAACCCTTCCTCCCTGAAGTTGCTTCTTGTCAAGTGCTTATTACAGAAAGAAGAAAAGCAGCTTCTATAGGGTATATGTTTAGAAATGGAGTTACTGGGTCACACTGTAGCTCTACATTTAACTTACTGAAGAACTGCTAAACTGTTTTCCTGTGCATTCAGCAGTAGTGAGTGTGGATTCTCATGGAGAACCTAGCAAAGTTTCTTATCCCCAAGGACCTGAAACTCCAGCAGTTCCAGCAGCCCAGGCCCTTGGACAGCAGTAGTGACAACTTGACTATCTCAACACACAGATTAGCTTTGTGTTGTGTCCCAGCAAGCACTGGTCCAAAGGAGTCATCTGGGGAAAAAAGCTTAGAAAATGCCAAAATGAAGCCCTCATTGAGTAATAATGACAACACCTTGGCATCTAGGAACCAGCCACATTATCTAATGCAGTTCATGTTCATACTGTCCTGGAGAAGAAGAAAAACCTGTCCAAAGTATCTATGAGCCCATTCTCCTGTTGTCTGGCCATCGATTATGCAAAAAAACAGAAACAGGAATCTTCAATGGGGAACTTAATGTTTTGCACAAGAGAGGTAGTAGACTGGCAATGGCATCTGAGTCATAAGTGTCTGACATATATGATGTACCTTAGTTTTTATAAGTCTCTATTTTTACCACCAGGAGAATGAAATTCTTGACTTTCTTATTTTTTAAATCCCCAAGCCGAAGGCTCCTAACCATTCCTCAGTGTTGAAGGAAACTGATTTGTCAAGAGCTGTTGGCATCATGAGATGGTATATTATTACTTGCTCATTGCTGTGACAAATTATCTGATTAGAAGCCACTTAAGGAAGGAGGAGTTTATTTTTGGCTTGAGGTTTTGGTTTTAGTTTGAGGTTTTAGTCTATCATAGCAGGAAGGAATTGGTAGCAGGAGCTTGAGGCAGCTAGTCACACTCAGTCCACAGTGAGAATTAGAGAGCGATAAATACTGTTCAGCTTTCTCTACCCATTGAATGGTACAACCCATTTTTAGAGCATGTCTTCTCATTTTAGTCAACTTAATCTATAACCCCTCACAGATATTCCCAGAGATTTGTTTCCGTGGTGATTATAATCTTGTCAAGATGACAATCAGAGATGAACCATCACAAGTCCACCCTTTGTTAACTGGACATTCAAATACACTTTTAAGCTATAACATTCCATCCCTTGTTCTCATAGGCTCATGGTCATCTCATAGTGCAAAATGTGTTCAGTGCAACTTCAAACATCCCCTTCAAAAGTCATTAACAGTCTCAAAATTGTTCAAAGGTATAAGTTCTGAGTTTCTTTTGAGATTCAGGCTGTCATGTAACTGCAAATTCTTCTAACTTCAAAAATCAAGTTACATACTTCTAAAATAGGATGATACAGAATAAATATTCCCAATCCAAAAGGAGAAATTGGGTCATAGAAAGGAAATATCAAACCAAAGTAAGGCTGAAACCCAGCTGAGCAAACTCCAAACCTTTCAGTTGTATGTCCAGCATCTGGGACTCATGAGTGAAACATCTGGACTCCAAAGAACTTGGGTAGCCCTGCCTATCAAGCTCTACTGCCTATAACACTCAGAGCATCTTTCTTTAAGCAGCTCCACTACAAAGTTGGGTATCCCCACCCCCAGGCTCTTTTGGGAAACCCTTTAGGTCTCTCTGATCAACATCTCATAGTAGATTTGTTAACTGTATGCTGGTACTGGGAGTTACAGGCCAGCACCAAGAGAAAAGAAGGAAGAAAAAGATAGGCAATATAAAAGAGAAAGAGAGGAGAGAGAGAGAGAGAGAGAGAGAGAGAGAGAGAGAAGATTAAGGTTAGTCTTCATCTTCCCCTCTCCAGGGCCCTGTGAATCAGGTGTTCCCTCTAAGGACTTGATGAAGGTTCAACATTTAGTCTGTCTTTCAGGATATAGGGTTTTATGATATCATTTCCATTTGAGCCCCCTCCTATTGTTACCCTCTCCTCCCTCCCCACCTTCCCTATAGTCCAGTCCTCAAGAGGCTTATTAGGTATGTCAGCATCTCAGGTTAGGAGTCTCAGATGAGTGAGACCATATGACGATTATCTTTTTGTGTTTGGGTGAGTTCACTGAAAATGATCTGTTCTAAGTTTGACCATTTTTCTTCAAATTTCATTGTGTCAGTTTTCCTTACTGATGTGTAGAATTCTATCGTGTTATCCATTTGTCTAATGATGGACATCTGATTTGATTCCAGTTCTTAGCTATTATGAATTGAGCAGCTATAAACATGGTTGATCTTTCTGTGTTTGGGCTGAGTTCACAACCTTTTAAATGATTAGGGTTGTATCTTATTGAACATTTTCTTAAGTGTTTTCATTTGTTTTTTTAATGTTTGCCATTTGTATTTCTTCCTCATTTCCCTGAGATTAGGGACTCCCATTTTCTTAAGTACATTTCCCTGCCCCACTTTGTGAATGGGTTGTTTGACTTTTTATTGTTTATATTTTTGAGTTCTTTGTAGATTCTAGAAATTAGGCCTCTGTCAGATGTATAGCCAGCAAAAATTTTCTCCCATTCTGTGGGTAATCTATTGGCTCTGCTTATTGTATGTTTGTCTGCGAAAAAAACTTTTCAGCTTCATGAGATTGCCAATGGTTGAGTGATTGTTTAACTTCCTGCACTACTGGGATTTTGTTCAGGAAGTCTTTTCCACTCCTATATCATAGAAAGTTCCTTCCAGTAGTAGCAGAGTTTCCAGTCTGATATTGAGGTATTTGATCCACTTGGACTTGATTTTTGTGCATGGTGAGATGTGTGGATTGAATTTCATTTTCTTGCATATGGTTATCCAGTTTGTCCAGCACCATTTGTTGAAGATGATATCTTTTTTCCAGTCTATATGTTAGGGCCTTGGTCAAATATCAAGTAGCTGTATTTACTTTATCCAAAGTCTGGGTCCTTGATGCTGTTACATTGGTCGATAATCCTGTTTTTATGCAAGTACCATGTTGTTTTTATTACTATGACTTTGTAATATAGCTTTAAATCAGGTATGATGGGACTCCAGAGGCGTTTATTTTGCTGAGGATGTACTTGGATATCTGAGGCCTTCTGCCATTCCATATGAATTTTGAGATCATTTTTTCTATCTCTGTGAAGAAAAATGTTGGGATTTTTATTGGTATTTTATTTTATTGGTATCTGTATATTGCTTTTGGTAAATTGCCATTTTCACAATGTTAATTCTGCCTATCCAGGAGCATGGGAGGTCTTTCCATATTCTCAAGTCCTCCTCAATTTCTTTCTTGAGTGGTTTTATGTTTTCATTGTATGGTCTTTCACATCCTTGTTTAATATTATTCCAAGGTTTTTTGTTGTGTTACTATTGAAAATGGGACAATGTCACTTATTTCTTTCTCTGTATCTTTGTCTTTTGCATATAGAAAGGCTACTGATTTTTGTGCATTGATTTTGTATCCTGCTACTTTGCTGAAGGAGTTAATCACCTTTAAGAGTTTTGAGATGGAGATTCTCAGATCACTTATGTATAGAATCATGTCATCTGCAAGTAGGGCTAACCTCATTTCTTCCTTTCCAACTTGTATCCCGTTTATTTCTTTCTCCTGTCTTATTGCTTGAGCTAGTACTTCCAATACTATGTTGAAGAGCAGGGGTGAGAGTGAACACCCCATCTTGTTCCTGATCTCAATGGGCATTCCTTCAGGCTCCCCCCATTAAGTATTATTTGGGCTTAAGGAGCTTTATATATAGCCTTTATTATGTTGAGATATAAACCATCCATGCCTATTCTCTCCAATGTTTTGATCATGAAGTGATGTTGTATTTTGTCACAAGCCTTTTCTACATCTGTTGAAGTTATCATGTGGTTTTTGTGTTTAATCTTGTTTATGTAGTATATTACACTGACAGATTTCCACATGTTGAACCACCCTGCCTACTTGATTAAGATGGATAATGCTTTTGATGTGTTGTTGAATTCAGTTTTTGAGGATTTGTTCAGGATCTTTGTGTCTAAGTTCATCAGCAAAATAGGCCTATAGTTTTCTTTTCTTGTGGCATCTCTGCCTGGTTTTGGTATTAGGGTGATACTAGCTTCATAGAAGGAGCTTTCCCTATTCTCTGATTGTGTGGCACAGTTTGAGAAAAATTGGTTTTAGTTCTTCCATGAAGGTTTGATAGAATTCAGCTGAAAAGCCATCTGGTCCTGGACTCTTCTTTTTGGGGAGGTTTTTAATTACCTTTTCAATCTTGGTGGGTGTGATAGGTTTGTTTAAATTAATCTGTTCTGAGTTTGGTAGGTGGTATGTATCCAGGAATTCATCTATTTCCTCCAAATTATCTAGTTTTGTGGAGTAGAGGTTTTTGAAATAAGTCCTGATGATTCTCTCTATTTCACTTATGTCTGTTGTGATCTCTCCTTTTTCATTTCTAATTTTGTTAATTTGAAGCATCTCTTTTTTTTGCTTGATCAAATTGGCCAAGGGTTTATCAATCTTGTTTATTTTTTCCAAGAACCAGCTCTTTGTTTCATCAATTTTCTTAATTGTTTTCTTAATTACCAATTCATTAATTTCTGCTCTGATCTTAATTATTTCTTTTCATCTAGAGCTCTTTGTTATTGGATTCTTTTTGTTTTTTCAATGCCTTTAGGTGGATGGTTAGGTTTTTATTGATTTGGGATATCTCTGTTTTTGTTATGAAGGCATTTGGCGCTATGAATTTCCCCCTGAGGACCACCTTCATTGTGTCCTACAAGTTTTGGTATGATGTGTTCTCATTGTCATTCCTTTCTAGAAATTTTGCAATTTCTTTATTTTTATTTTGTACGCTACCCATTTAATGTTTGAAAGTGTGTTGTTCAGTTTCCAGGAGCTGGTGGGATTTCTGGCATATATTTTGTTGTTAATTTCTAGCAATGCAGCACTGTGATCTAATATCATGCAGGAAATTATGTTGATCTTCCTAAATATATGGAGGCAGGATTTATAACCCAGTATGTGATCTATTTTAGAGGTTCCATGGGCTGTAGAGAAGAATGTGTAACCTGTGGATTTGGGGTAGAATGTTCTGTAGATGTCCATTAGGTCTAATTGATCTATGGTTTTGTTGAGCTCTCTTCGTTCTCTGTTCTCTGTTAATTTTCTGTTTGGATGATCTATCTATTGCTGATAGTGGAGTATTGAAATTCCCAACTATAATGGTGATGGTGGTTATTTCTGTTTTGTTGTCAAGTATGCTTTGTTTTATGAATTGTGCACCTGTGTTTGGTGCATAAAGATTGATGACTGTGATAGCCTCTTGTTGGATTGTTCCCTTGATAAGTAAGTGGCCTTCTTTGTCTTTTTAAAAATATATTTTATTTTTTTTATTTATTTATTTGACAAAGAAAGAGGGGGAGAGAGAGAATGTGCCCCCTTGTGCATCTGGTTAACATGGGTCCTGGAGAATTGAACCTGGGCCCTTTGGCTTTGCAGGCAAAAGCCTTAACTGCTAAGCCATCCCTCCAGCCCTTCTTTGGCTTTTTTGATTACTTTTGGTTTGATGTCCATTTTATCTCATATTAGTATAGCTATTTCTGCTTGTTTCTTATTTCCATTTGCTTGGAATATCACTTTTCACCCTTTCATCCTGATGAGGTGTCTGTCTGTAGTGGTGAAATGGGTTTCTTGAAGACAGCAGTTGAGGGGTCTAATTTTCTGATCCACCCTGTTAGCTTATGTCTCTTGATGGGTGAATTAAGGCCATTAATATTTAGGGTAATAACTGTGAGGTTTGATTTAATACCTGCCATATTGTGGTGGTTTATGTGGTTTGGTGTTTTCTTGGACTTTGTAGGTTTTTTTGTTTGTTTGTTTGTTTGTTTGTTTGTTTGTTTGTTTTGCCTTATCTGAATTTGGTTATTGTGATCTGCTTCTTGTAGGCATTTGAGGTTGGTTGTTTGATTCTTCAGTGTGGATTCTCTGAAGTACTCTCTGTAGGTTTGGCTTTGTATTCATATAGTTGTAAAGCTGAGTTTTATCATGGAAAGTTTTTCTTCCACCATCTATTATGAGGGATACTTATGTTGGGAAGAGTAGTTTGGGTTGGAAGCCATAAGTTTTTAGACTTTGCAGTGTTCTATTCCAGGCCCTTCTGGCTTTCAGGGTTTCCATTGAGAAGTCTGAAGTAATTCTTGTGGGGTTACCTTTATATGTAATGTGTTGTTTCTCCCTAGCTGCTTTTAGGACTTTCTCTTTGTGATTGATGTTTAGAGTCTTAATGATAATATATCTTGGAGAATTTGTCCTTTGGCCCAGTCTGTTTGGAGTTCTGTTAGCTTCTTGTAACTTGATTGGACTTTCATTGAGAGAGTGGGAAAGTTTTCTTTGATAATTTTGTTGAATAAGTTCTACATGACTTTGGTCTGAATTTCTTACCCTTCTGGTATTCCCATTATCTGAATGTTGGGATGTTTAAGTGTATCCCACAGTTCCCTTTTGTTCTGTTCACAAAAATTTTTGAACTTATTGAAACTTTTGGACTCATAAACTGTTTCTTTTGTTTTGTCTACCAGTTCTGAGTTTCTATCCTCCACATGGCTGACTCTGTTCTTGAGAGCTTCTATAGAGTTTGGGGCTTGTTCAATTTGGTTTGTATTTTCTACTGCTTTTTTAAAAGGTTCTTATTTATTTGTTTATTTGTTTGTTTATTTGACAGAGAGAGAGAGAGACAGACAGAGAATGGGCTCATGAGGGCCTCTGGCCACTGCAAACAAACTGCAGACATGTGTGCCCCCTTGTGCATCTGGCTTACATGAGTCCTGGGGAATCTAACTTAGGTCTTTTGGCTTTGCAACAAATGCCTTAATGGCTAAGCCATCTCTCCAGCCCTCTACTGCTTTTTTATGTATAGTTTCCATCCCTCTGTCAATTTCCCTTTTCATGTCATTTTCTGATATTCTTAATGCTTCTTGGAATTCATCCTTGCATTTATTTTTGTCTTCATTGAGCTTAGCCAGCTGGTTATTGAGGTCCTCTTTTTTTTTTTATCACTCTCCTTCAGATCATTTAACTATCTTTGGAACCCTTCCTGGTTCTTTTCTATGAGGTGTAATCTAGCAAGGACAGCATTTATACAATTATTGGCCCTTTGTTGATTTTCTGCAAGTTCTGCTATTTGCTTGGCCAGGGTTGCATAGATTGTATCTTCATTTTGGGGTTCTGATCCCATAGTCTCTTTTATGTTTTGATTAGACACATCCATTGTGGAACTGGGCAATCTTGTTGGATTAACTTGAATTTGATTTTTCATGTTATTCCTTTTGCGCTGTGGTCTGCCCATCACAGTGTAGGAATCTTATTTAATTAGGAGGAAGCTGTAGTTTACCCTTGAAGTGTCTTCAGTGATTATTCCCTTTTATGTTTGCTTCAATTAGGTTTCTGATGGCAGTGGGGCCTGCCTGCTCAGGGGCAAGGAGCCAGTGAGGCTCTAGTGGGGGCTGAGGACCTGATGAAGGGGTTTGTTGTTTGGTGTTTCAGGGTATGGGACTGTGTGGTCAGGTGGCCTGAGGGGACAGGGTGTAGGGGGGAATGGGACAAAGACTGGTGTTGTGGCTGGGCTGCAGGGTGGTGGGGAGAGAGGGGGGATGGGAATGTGTGGTGGTTCCACAATGCTGAAGGGTGAGGGGATGGAACAGCAGGTTTGTTGGGACCATTTAGCAGGGGGTGGGTGGGACTGCCCAGTCCTGTGACAAGGTAGGGTGGGGATATGGGACTGCTGTGGGTGAGGTGACGGGGGGGGGGGAGGGGGGAGTTGGGGGTGGTCCTGTGGAGTGGCAGGAAAGGGGAGGGAGGGGTGAAGAATAGCCTGATGGTTTGGGTCCAAATAACCTGCAGGAAGTGCAGTAGGACCTGGTCCATGCAGGGGCAGGGCGGGGTGGCGGGTGGTAGTGTGTGGAGGTCCCCAGTGGTAGGAAAGCCTAGGGAGGGGCGAAAAGCTGACCTGCTGGTCTGGGTCCATGCACAGGGGGTGGGGGCGGCAGCAAGTGGAACTGCATTTTCTAAATGTATATACCTTTATTACACTGTGTATTTTTAAAGGGAAAGCAATATTCAGAAAGGTTCAAGCTACCTGAATATTTTCATAAAATTGCAGAGTTGCAGGAGCCCAAGGGTGACATATCCTTCCAGGCTGCCACTCTCCATAGTCAGGGATGGTTCTAAAAGCAGAGATCAAATCCTTTTCCCCCTTCACTCACAGACTACTCAGTGTAACACCAGATGTGTGTGGGTTTCTCTCCACATGCCAAACAATTTTCTATTAGATGCCAGCTGAGTGTCTGAGATTGTCTACATGGACAGAACAGAAGATTCCACAGGTTAAAGAATGGTTCATATCACTCAGAGAATGGTCCACATTTCTCTGTGTCTGTACCCTTACTGATTACATATCTCATCTCTGTTCCATGTTCCAGAGTCAAGTCTTTAAAAGCATAGTGAAAATGTCTACCTGGATATTTCACAGGCATCTCAAACTTTTATTCTTTCCTCAACTTGTCACTTTCCCATTTGTGTTACACACCTTAGCAGAGTTGTTACTAAGTTCTTTATTTCTAAATCTATAAAACTCGTATGTAATTTTCATTTCTCCTTTTCTCTATCTCTCTCTAATCTCATTAACTATACCCTAGAAATATCTCTCAAATCTTCCCATGAAACCACCTCTTCAAATTTCCTTAGCTCAGAAGTCATTTTGTTGCTATAACAAAGTACCTGAAAGCATATAATTTGCCAAGAATAGAGATTTATTGAAATCACATTCTGGACCATGGAAAGTCCAAGTACATGGTCCTGACACCTGCCTTGGACCTTGTGGCATCACAACATAGTTGAGACAGAATAAGCATGTCAACGAAGGCTTGATTTTATAAGAAAACAACTCCCTCTACAGCCCATTAATCCATTAATCTATGTATTTAATCCATTCATAAGTACCTGATCTAATCACACCCAAGGTTTCACCTACAAATACTGGTAACTTATGAACTTAGGTTTTAATTTTCCAACACATGATACTTAGTGGACACATTAGAATGATAATATCAGTTTTCTGTTATGTCTCATTAAGTTATCACAATGGAATCTTAATAATCTTCTTGCCACAAGTCTTAGCTCACTTTGCTTGTGCTTTAAGTTAATGGTAGATTGCTTAGCTAAAGTGGCTTTAAAATTTTGTTTATTTTTTCAGTCATCCATTCATTTATTTGTAATTAGAGAGAAAGAAAGAGAAAGGGAGGGAGCTAAAGCTAGAGTATGAGTGCACCAGAGCCTCTTACTGCTGCAAACAAACTCCAGATATATGCACCACTTTGTGCCTCTGGCTTTACATGGGTACTGCGGAGTCAAACCTGGGCCATTAGACTTTCCAAGTAAGTGCCTTTAACTGATGAGCCATCTTCCCAGCCCTAAAGTGTCTTACCATGGCTAGCAGTGATTGAAAATTGCAAAAGGAAAGTATTGTAAGAGGTAGAGAAGATGTTGAGAAGTTATTTTAAATGTTTCATCTAAAGCTTCTCAGGAAGTTTGCAGACAAGCATAGTACAATATAATCTAAGCAAAGGTGGAGAGGGGAGCATCTCAAGAAAACTAGAGCTCAGACTTAGAGCAAGGTAAAATGTCAAGTTAAAAGCTACTCTTTACTGGGAGGGTGGAGATCCTTTGTCATGTTTTCCCCTCTTCCTCCTCTCATCAGATGCCCAAGGTTAAAGATTGGTCCTCACTACCTGAAGTATGGTGGACTTTCTCTCCTGCATTCAGTCTCTGTGTGGTTACTTACCTTCACTGAACAGGTGAGGTGGGCAAGTCTGGTAGAGACTCTTGCTACCAGAATGAAGATCCTGGATCACAAAGACCAGGGGTGCAGGGACCATGGCCTGCTTCTTCCCAGCCTGCAGTACTGGAGATTGACCTTCCTTATTTGGTGAAGGCCAATACCTAAGACTGACTAGAAGGTCACCCAGACCAGCCAAGGGACACTTGCTTCAATACTACAGCCAAGATTTGACAAAATTTCAATAGAGTATGAAGGACTCCTTTGTCTTATTTTATCTCGCAGGCTTATATTTCCCTTTGAAAAGCTGGGAGAAGCCTTGTAGAAAGCAGGGTGTGTGAATCCTCACTCGGGTATCTGTGTCTATAAATATTCATTGGTGCTCCGCTCTGCAACTCTCATGATTACTTTTTCTCATACCAAGAATGAAGAATCAGAAAGAAGTAGGAACCTGTTTTCTGACAGATGGTGTCTGAGAACAGATGACAGAGAGAAGACAGGTCAGTCAACTCCCACTGAAAGGAAAAATTTGGCTTTACCCTTTGAAGACAGAGTCATTCTTGGGAGAGTAGAACAAATGTGACTAGGAAGGAATGCTAATATAAAAATAGAACTGGGTGGCAAGAGAGCAAATTATTGCTTTTGAAAGAAAGTTTAATGGTAAATTCTTTAATCTCAAAGAACAGTATGCAATTGAAACAGAAAGAAGAAAAATCACTCATAGTCATGAGGTGAACCTGTATGGATAATTACAACTAGTTCCTTCCCCCTTTCCTTTTTTTTGTTGAACATAATTTTTCTTCTATTTATTTTATAAATTGAGATTTAACTGTACCCAAACATTTGTATTCTGGCTTTTGCATAAGTGTCATAGAATACTCATATTTATGTTTTCTTGTACAACTCTTACAAGTCTTTGCTAAGTCAACAGATATTTATCAAGAACTTACAATGCCCCAAAGTTGAGTTCCTGCACATATTGTTGCTACCTGGGTGCTAAGATCCTCTAGAGTGGAGACCTGATCTGTTTTGTTCCTGAAAACAGTGCCTAGCACACCAATGTGCTCAATCTGTGTGAGTGAGCCAATAGAGGGATGGATGGTTATATATGTCCAAGGCTTAAGAAGGATATGAGCTTTTGATTCTAAAGTCACTGAAGCCATTGAAGTACATGAGATTACCCAAAGGGAGCGTAAAATAAGAAAAAAAAAACGAGTTAAAGATGGAATTCTGAGAGAGACTATATGAGAAAATGAGAAGGTGCTGCCTGAGAATAGGAGTCAACTACAGTTGTGTTGACAGAAGAAAGGCAAGGAAAATCAGGTGTCCCCAAGGAGAGACAAGGCTGTATGCTGCAATGCGAAGTCCTTGGGGGAAGCATTCCAGGAAGGTGGAGGGGCATAAGCCACACAATATGGGTTTAGGGTGCCGTAGTTTAGATATAGTTTACCTCTCAACCTTCATGTGCTGAAGGCTGGGTCAGTTCCTAATGTAGTGACACTAAGAGTGGTAAGAGACAACAGTGGTGACCCATTCCTGTCATCCCAGCTCAAGAAGCTGAGGCAGGAGGATTGTAAGTTTGATAGCCTGCACTACAGAGTGAGCCCTGTTCAGAGAGAAAGAGGAGAGAGAAGTGGGACATGGTGGCACAGACCTTTAATCCCAGCACTCAGGAAGCAGAGGTAGGAGGATAGCTGTGAGTTCAAAGCCAGCCCAGGACTACAGAGTGAGTGCCAGGTCAGCCTGGGCTAGAGTGAAACCCTACCTTGAAAAAACTAAAAAGAGAAGAGAAAAGCTTTCCAGGGTGGGGCCTCCCACAGGGTACTGTAGGTCCTCAGAAGGGATTACTGCTGGTTTCCTAGACTTAGTTCTTAAGAAAGCAAGATGTCAATAACAAGGTCAAGTCTGACCTCGGGTTCCTCCTAGCTTCCTGTCTTGCAGTATGATCCCTTCAGAATGTGTTCCCATCACTGTGGTGACAAGTGTCAAAGAGGCCTTCACAGGCCAAACTCCTGGGGCTGCCTCATCTTGGACCTTTAACTTCCAAAATCATGAGTTAAACCAACCTCTTTCCTTTACCCAGCTTCAGGTGTTTTGTAATAGCAACAAAATGTGGATGAACACAGGAGGAAGGGAGGCAGGGAGAAAGGAAAGCCAGCCCATGTGTGTACTAGGAGGCTTACCGTGAGTGGGGGAAGGGAGCAGGACTGCCTCCAACTGCTTAGTTGTAAACGGTCAGGCACCTGAGCACTATAAATATTGATGGGAGGGGCAACTAGAAAGTCGGAGTGAATAATGAGGACAGGGTGCCGTCTGCAAAACCAACTCTGAGAAGTGATGATTATGATTCTCTGCGAGGACAGTACTCCAAGGAAGGTGAGGGATTGAAGTAGGGAGGACTCTTGCTCAGAGGGCTGGGGAGCCGAGTTATGAATGTGTTAGGTCTGGTCATGTCCCTTTGCTACACTGAATTCCTACACTGAAGTTAGAGTTGCTGCTTGGGACTAGCATGCCACTGGCTGCCTTGAAAAGAAAGTGTTAACTCCCATCTGCAGTTTTAGGCCAGAAGGACTTTCTTTCTCTTTAGGGTAAGACCAGTCCTATGTTCTTCCTCTTTCGAGCCTCCTCCCCACCCTTCCTTCGGGAGCTGCTGAGGGGTCTGGTGCCTGGCTTCCCTGCCGGCTCAATCCCTAACGAGGGCCGTATTTTCACAGGTGGGCTTTGCTTTAAGAAGCCCCCTTTATAAGAAGACTCTGGCTTTTTAAACTGGGGCCAATAAAAGAATTTGCCAAGAGGGTCTTTGAAGTAATGACCTCCCTGGTTAGTGCCTTAAAACATATTTTTACATCTTGGAGGAGAGATTATGAGTGGAGGGGCCTGAGAACTGTGGGAGGCACAAGACCCTGAGGGTTCTGGCTTCTGTCCAGAGGCCCCACTAGAGGTAGCAGCTTGGAGTCTGGGGAGATCACATCCACTGCTCTCTGCATCTAAACCCAGTTCTTGGGCAAAGCAAGGCCTGTCTGGATTCAGACTATTGATTCTCTACAGACCCCAGTCAGCCAGCCGCAGTGTGGGGTCCAGGCTATGTGGAATGGCCCATTCCCATGTCTGGCAAGGATGAGCAGAGTGGAGCAGAGAATGCTGAGGATGGGGTGTGGAGCTGACTGAGGGAGACAAGTCTGGAGTGTGGTCACCTATGACATCCTTTCTTATGATTCAAAACTATCTCTTCTTTCCTATGCATTTATTCACTCATTTGTTCCTCAAATCTTTATGGAACACTAACTGTCAGACTCATTGAAGATTAAGTAGTGAACAAAATGGGCTGGTCCTCATCTCCACAAGGCTTACATTCTGATATAGAGAACAGAACAAATAAGCATGCCAGTGTGTGATTACAAACTGTGGGGTGCCAGGAAGAGAGAGGGCTCAGTGGGTAAAGTAATTGCTTTAAAGTATTGCACAAGCATGGGTAACTAAGTCCACGTCCCCAAACCAGCATAAAACCTGGCTTGTGGCACATACTTGTAAATCCAGTGCTGGTGAGGTGGAGGCAGGAGGATCTCCAGGACTTACTGGCTAGCTTGTCTAGTTGAATCAGTGAGTTCTGGGTTCAGCAAAAGACCCTGTCATCAAGTTCTAGCCTCTACATGCATAAACAGCCCCTGCCAAGCAAAATAAGGATGAGGAAAAACTGAGGGAAAGCTGGAGAGAAAAGGAACAGTATGCTATGAGAGTGAATATGAAAATCCAGGACTCAGATCTATGGTGGGGGTGGGGAGAGGTGGCCCCAAAGAACTGGTGAACTGGGACCTCAAAGAAGGGTGGTTATTGCCAGTGGAGTGTAGTACTCTAGGTGGAGGGAATCTTTGAGGTTGGGCTCTGGTTAAATCATTTCTCCTGAGGGCAGGCCTTGCTAAGAAGAGAATGCTGGGGTAGGATTTCCAGATAAGTCCTTTCCCTCCTTTTTCTGAAGCATGAAGAGATTTTTTTTTTTTTTTTGCAACATTTAGTGTGAGAATGTGAACTTTTGGAGGTGAAACTCCTAATTCTAAACAGACAAAGAAGAAATCTCAACAGTTTAAAAATATTTTAAAGCAGTTCCCAGCTCCCAGTAACTCTGCTGCTGGTGTGAAGATACTTGGACCCTGAGTGGCCCTGGTTTCCTCCTTCTCAGTGGAGTGGGTAGAGAACTACTGAATCCCCACATGTATTGTTGATAAAGGATTGGGAGTTCAGGGTTGATACCCCAGAATTTATGAACTCCAAGTTTTGGGTTCTGTCCTACCTTTAATAAAAAATTAATAGAGGGGGCTGGAGAGATAGCTTAGTGGTTAAGGTGCTTGCCTACAAAGCCAAAGGACCCAGGTTCAACTCCCTGGACCCATGTAAGCCAGATTCACAAGGGGTTGCATGCATCTGGAGTTTGTTTGCACTGGCTGGAGGCTCTGGGGTGCCCATTCTCTCTCTCTCTCTCTCTACCTGCCTATTTCTGTTTCTCTCTCTCTCAAATAAATAAATAAAAAATAAAATATTATAAAATTAATAGAGGGAGAAAGCCTGCTTGCTGGGAACAGGTAGCTGCTGGGGAAGTGCTCACTGGGGGCAGGGGACCACAGGGAAAAACTGTGCCCAGGTAAGCCTACATTCTGACTTGGGTGCCTCCTCTTATTGGTGCTAAGTCACACCTCTGGCCACCTCCACTTTCCTACATTCCTGTCCCAATCACCTCCACAGACTAACACTCAAACCAGCCACCTCTGCAGAACCTCAAACAGGCATGATCTGTGGAAACCGGATCCACCGTTCTCCCCCTCCCTCCCACTGCCCACATGCCCAGACAGGCACCATCTTTGTTTCCTTATACCTCATTTCTGCCCCAGATGGGGATCACAGGAGCACCTGGCAAACTCAGGGGAAATTCCGTGCACCTCCACAATCTGCTCAACTAGGGTACAGTGGGGGAGTATGGGAAAGTTCTAGTGCTCCTGAGCCCCACAGGCAAGACATGGCTATGACCTCAGGCTGAAGAGCTCCCAGTCCTTCACACCAGCTCTCATATTAGCCACCAACCCAGAACTTCTGGTGCACCACAAACTGTGCATCTGCAGTTATAACCCCATCCCATTCCAGTCTGGTCCAAATCTAAAGCAGAGCATTCACTGAAGATCTTATAAGGACAAATACTTGCTTCCTCCTTAATAAAATAAGACTTTTAACCAGAAATGGGTAGACTCCAATGCAAAAGAAAGAGTCAACAAATTGAGATATCTCCACTAAGGATCCCTAGTCCCACAATGGAAGTCTACAGTGAAAACAGAGGAAACAACAGAAATTGAATTCCTAAATGAAAGCACAATAAGCTATGTGACCCTGACCAAGTGAATTGCTGAACTGGAAACAAATTATTTAAAAAAAAAACAATAATCACATAAATGAAATTTATCAGAATTATATCTTACAGTATACAGAGTTTGTCACCAGGCTCAACCTAATTGCAGAAAACTAGAGACACATCAAAAGAGAGATAAACAAATTGAAGGTGTGTCAACAAATCTCAACAACAAGCTGATTAAGCTTAATGAAGATATGATCAAATGCAAAAATGAATTCCGGGAAGCATCAAGAAAATGAAACCTTGACCTGAAATTGAACTTCACAAAAGAGATGCACATGATCCAGAAAAATGCAACAGAAAACAAAAAATCAAATCGAGCTTTTAAAGCCTCACTAGAAGCACTCACTAACAGAGTAAATAATAAGGAGGACAGCACCTCTGATCTGGAATACAAAACAGAAGAAACTGATTGGGACTCCAAAAACTGTGATAAGTTCAATGTGAACAGCATGACAGGGAATTGTAGGATACCCTAAAATGTGCAAACATCTGGATCATGGATATACCAGAAGGGGAAGAAATCCAGGCCAAAGGTATAGAGAACATATTCAACAAAATTGTTAAGGAAAATTTTCCGTCTTGCAAAAGAGAGGCCCATCCACATACAGGAAGCTAACAGAACACCAAACAGACAGGATCAAAGAAGAATCTCTCCAAGGCACATCATAGTTAAAACTCTAAACAATGAAGACAAAGAGAGAGTGCTACCAGCAGCTGGAGAGAAACAAGTCATTATATACTAGAGCAATCTCATCAGTTACCTCAGATTTTTCAATGGAAACTATGAAAGCCAGAAGGGCTTGGAATGGGCACTTCAAAGCCTAAAAAACTATAGCTTCCAACCCAAACTACTGTACCCAGTGAAAGTATCATAAGGGCTGGAGAGATGGCTTAGTGGTTAAGGCACCTGCCTTCCAAGCCTAAGAATGCCTGTTTGATTCTCCAGGTCCCACATTTAGCCAGACATAAAGTAACACAAGGGTGCAATGCTGAACTTGCCCATAAGGGCCACATGTGTCTGGAATTTGTTCACAGTGGCTGAGAGGCCGCTGGTGTGCCCATTTTCTATCTGTCTCTCTCACACAAAAAAAAGAAAGCATCTCTCATAATAGATGGAGAAAGGAAAACTTTCCATGGCAAAAGTCAGGTCTATGAGTATATGAACACAAAGCCAAACCTACAGAGAATACTTCAGGAAATATTCCACATGGACATAGAAGAGTCAAACAACCAACCTCAAGAGCCTATAAGAAAATGAACACGATAACCAAAACTAGAGCAGAGATGAAAAAGTTCAAAGCACCAAATTCCACATACCCTCCAGCTTGGCAGGAATTAAATCAAACCTCACAGTTATAACTTTAACTTTAAATATTAATGTACTTAACTCACCCATAAAAAGCACAAGTTAACAGGGTGGATCAATCTGCTGTCTTCTAGAAACTCACATCACCTTTAAAGATAGACACCTCCTCAGAGTGAAAGGATGGAAACTGATTTTCCAAGCAAATGGAAATAAGAAACAAGTGGATGTGGCCATATTAATATCTGACAAAATAAACTTCAAATCAAAAGTAAGTAAAAAGAAGAAAGAAGGCCACTTTTTGCTCATTAAGGGAAGATCTAACATGAGAACATCACAATCAAAATCTATATGAACCAAACACAGGTGCACCACATTTTATAAAGCAAAACCTGCTTGACAACAAATCAGAAGTAAACCCCAATACCATCATAGTAGGGGACCTCAATACCCCACTATTACCATTAGACAGATCATCTAAGCAGAAAATCAACAGGGAAATATTAGATCTTAATACTATATATCAATTAGACCTAACAGATATCTACAGAACATTTCACCCCAATTCCACAAAATATACATTCTTCTCAGCAACCCCTGGAACCATCTCCAAAATAGATCATGTGTTAGGGCATAAATCATGCCTCCATTAATTCAGGAAAATTGATACAACTTCCTGCATCATATCAGACCACAATACTTTAAAGTTAGAAATTAATAACAAGGGAAACAACAGACATTGTGCTGGCTCCTGGAGGACTGAACAACACAGTATTAAACAATGAATAGGTCATGGAAGGAATCAGAAAGGAAATTGTAAAATTTTTGGTCTACATGATAACAAAAATACAACATATCAAAACTTATGGGACACAATGAAGGCAGTCCTAAGTGAAAATTTTATAGCAATAATTCCTTCATAAACAAAGGCATAGATCTCAAATTAATAATCTAACCATCCACCGAAAGGCATTGGAAAAATAAGAACAATCCAGAGCAAAATAATTGAGATTGGAGCTGAAAATAATGAATTGGAAACGAACAAAACAAGAAAATTGATGAAATGAAGAGCTGTATTTTTTTTAATTAACAAGATTAATAAACCCCTGGTCAAAAGAGAAGTCTCAAATTAACAAAATTGGAAATGAAAAGGGGGAGGACACAATAAACATCAATGAAATTGGAAGAATCATGAGGACATATTTCCAAAACCTCTATCCACAAAATTGGATAACCTGGAGGAAATGGACCAATTCCTAGACACATACCACCTACTGAAACTAAGTCCAGAGCGAATAAATCTAAACGAATCCATTACATCAATCAAAATTGAAAATGGAATAAAAAACCTCCCCAAAAGGAAAAGCTCACAACCCGATGGATTCTTAGCCAAATTCTACTAAATGTTCTCAAATAAATGAAACTTTTTCTCAAGCTATTCCATATAAACAGAGAACAGAGAATGCTCCCCAACTCCTTCTATGAAGCCAGCATCATTCCAATACCAAAACCAGGCAGAGATACAACAAGAAAAGAAAACTATAGAACTATATCCCTGATGAACTTACATGCAAAAATCTTTACTAACTGAACTCAACAAAACAACAAAATCATTATCCACCTTGATCAAACAGGCTTCATCCCATGGATGTGGGTTCAAAATGTAGAACTTGATTAACATAATACACCAAATGAATAAATTTAAACACAAGAACCACATGATCATTTCGACAGATGCAGAGAAAGCATTAGACAAAATACATCAATTAATAATCAAATCAGATGGCTATAGCTGCCTGGATTAACATCTGGGTCCTCTAGTCTGTTCCACTGATCTACATGTCTGTCTTTGTGCCAGTCCCATGCTGTTCTTGTTACTATCGCTTTGTAATATAGGTTATATTATTTTTGTTGCTCAAAATTGTTTTGGCTACTTCAGGTTTTTTTGTGCTTCCAAATGAAGAATGCCATTGGAATGTTAATGGGAATTGCATTAAATGTGTAGATTGTTTTTGGTAAGATTGACATTTTCACAATATTGATTCTTCCAATCCAAGAACATGGGATGTATTTCCATTTCTAGTGTCTTCTGAAATTTCTCAATTGAGTGTTTTAAAGTTCTCAGTGAAGAGATCCTTCACTTCCTTGGTTAAGTTTATTCTAAGGTACTTTATTTTTTATTTTTTAAAAATATTTTTATTATTTATTTGACAGAGAAAGAGGGAGAGGCAGAAAGAGAGAGAGAGAAAGAGGAGAGAATGGGTGCTAGGGCCTCTAGCCACTGCAAACAAACTCCAGATGTGTTTGCCCCCTTGTGCATCTAGCTAATGTGGGTCCTGGAGAATCGAACCTGGGTCCTTTGGCTTTTCAGGCAAATGCCTTAACAGCTAAGCCATCCCTCCAGCCCCTATTTTTTATTTTTTGAGACAATTGTGAATGGGAGAGATTCCCAGATTTCATCATCTGCATGTTTGTTGTTAGTATATAGAAAAGCTACTGATTTCTGTGTGTTTATTTTGTATCCTGCTACATTGCTAAAAGTGTTTATCAGCTCTGACAGTTTACTGGTAGAGTCTTTAGGGTCTTTTATGTATATACTCATGTCATCTGCAAATAATGATAATTTGGGGATGGAGAGATGGCTTAGCGGTAAAGGCACCTACCTGCTAAGCCTAAGAACACCTGTTTGATTCTCCAGGTCCCACGTTTAGCCAGACATAAAGTGAAGCAAGTGTTCAATGCCACACTTGCCCACAAGGGGGCACACATGTCTGGAGTTCATTCACAGCGGCTGAGAGGCCACTGGCATGCCCATTCACTCTCTCTGCTTCTTCCTGTCTCTGTCTCTCTGTCTGTCTCCCTCAAAAAATAATGATAATTTGATCTCTTCCTTTCCAATTTGTATCCCTTTTATGAGTGTCTCTTGCCTTATTGCTATAGCTAAAACTTTCAGTACTATATTAATAAAAGTAGGGACAGTGGACACCCTTGTCTTTTTCCTGAATTTAGTGGAAAATCTTCAAGTTTTCCCCAAAAGGAATAGTATTATGTTGGCTGTAGGTTTGTCATAAATAGTTTTTATTATTTTGAGATATGTTCCTTCTATTCCCAGTTTCTGTAGGACTTTTACCATGAAGGGATATTGAATTTTGTCAAATGCCTTTTCTGCATTTATTGAGTTGATCATGTGATTTTTGTCCTTCAGTCCATTTATATAGTATGTTACATTTATTTATTTGTGTATGTTGAACCATCCCTGAATCTCTGGGATAAAGCCTACTTGGTCAAGGTGAATAATCTTTCTGATATATTCTTGTATTCTGTCAATATTGTGTTGAGCATTTTTGCATCTATGTTCATGGGGGAGATTAAAACCAGAAATTCTTAATTGCCTGGAATAAGAAATAGGGGGAACACTCCATGACATAGGAGTGGGAAATCCTGAATAATGCCACAGTAGCCCAGGATATTAAAGTCACTCAACCCAGTGGGATCTCATGAAGCTAAAAATCTTTTGTACAGATAAACATACCATAAACATAGCCAACAAATTACCCACAGAATAAGAAAACATTTTCACCAGCTATACCACTGACAGAAGCCTAATATCTCGAATCTAAAAGAACTCTTAAAACTAAACAGTAAAAAAAATCAAACAATCTACTTTAAAAAATGAGACAGATGGGGCTAGAGAGATAGATGGCTTAGCAGTTAAGGTGCATGCCTTCAAAGCCTAAGGACCCTGGTTCGATTATCCAGGTCCCACATGGGTGTACATGGTGCCAGATGCACATGGTGGCACATGCATCTCGAGTTCATTTCCAGTGGCTAGAGGCCCTGGCACACCATTCTCACTCTCTCTGTCTCAAATAAATAAATAAATAAATAAATAAATAAAAAAAATAAATCTTAAAAATGAGATAGAGAACTGAATAGGGAATTCTCAATGCAAGAAATACAAATGGCTGATACTCACTTAAGAAAATGTTTAACATCCTTAACCATCAGGGAAATGCAAATTAAAACAACTGTGAGATTCCACATTACTCCAGTCAGGATGGCAATCATCAAAAAATCAAATGACAATACATGTTGACAAGGTTGTGGGGCAAGAGGAACCCTCATTCACTCCTGATGGAAGTGCAAGCTTGTACAACCACTGTGGAAATCTATATGGAGATTCATGAAAACAAATGAAAATAGAGCTACCAACTGACCCAGTTATTCCTCTATTGGGCACCTACCCTAAAGGCTCCACTCTTCACTGAGGAGATATTTGCTCAATCATGCTTATAGCTGGGCAATTCACAATAGCTAAAAACTGGAATCAAGCCAGATGCACATCACTTGATGAATGGATAATGATGATGTGGTACATATACACTGTGGAATTCTACTCAGCACTAAGGAAAAATGATACAATGAAATTTGTAGGAAAATAGATGGTCTTGGAATAGAGCATAATAAGTGAACTCACACAAACACAGAAAGACAAAGGCTGCATGTTCTCCCTCATCTGAAACTCAGCTTGAGTTTCAGGCATTCCTGATAGGCAACTTGAGTGTTAAATAATAGGGATGGAAGTTTTTGGGGGAAGGGGAATGGGAGGGTGGGGGAGATACACACAAAACTACATCCAAAATGAATTCATTCCATGGGAACTTACTCCTGGCTAGAAGACCAAATGATACAACCCTCAACAGGAGTATGCAGGGATTGTCTAGTAAGAAGGGCTCTGGAGAGGGTGGGATGAAGCTTATTTTTAAAAGATTTAACTCTGGCTTATAACTCCCAGTACCAGAAATAGGTTACAACCCACATTAGGTTATTGATCAGAGAGACCTACTAGGTCCTCAAAACAAGACAAGGCTCTGTCAGAACACTTGATTACCCACCTGAGGTAAAAGACCCTATTGCTGAAGACACTATATACTGCTGATACAGAGCACCGAGAAATCTGACTGGAATCTGGAAGGAAGCCATTTCCCAGGTCGCCTGCCCATGTAGTGCTGGAAAATACTACATGAGCTGCTGGGTTCCAACAGTGTTGTGTGCTAGCAGGGGACACTACTATACAAAAGCAACAGGCCTGACAAGATAGATATGCCTGTGCAATAGTGGTACCCTGTGCAATAGTAGTGGTACCCAGCTGTAGCAGACAGCTTCAGGTTTGATGAGATGAACTTCCAGACCAGGCAAATTTATGGAGGAAGGGATATTTATTGAAGCTTACAGATCCAGGGGAAGTTCCACAATGGCAAAAGAAGCTGGTCTGCTTTCACAGGAACAAACACAGAGAGAAAAGCCAAAAGCCAAAAGCCACATAGCACAGCACACCTCAGGAACTCTAGCTAGGTACACTTTGCATATCTTTACAATGGAGTCTCAAATCCACCATCGCACCTTAAGATCCACCCAGTGACGTTGCCTCCAGCCAGGTGGATGCAGATGCAAACAACAAATATAACACTGAATATATTGGGGGGGGGGCATCTGTTCAAACTACCACACCAGCCTAGGTGGGTAACCAATGGGTCTCTGATTGGCTAAGAGATACACTCAGTGGAAATGAACCCATAGCTGGAACTGGGAGCCAGGTTAGAATCCTATGAAGACCAAGATCATGGACTCCCGAGAAGCTCCCACTAATCTTTAGCCGAAAGAGAAGCCATGCCCATCAAAATCTTTCTTAATTAACAATGCTTATCCCATTGAACCTATGCTGACCTCGTTCTCCACTGGAAAATCTGTTTTTCTTTTTCAGAAGGCAGTGAAAACTGAGGAGATAAACCACCCTTCACACATTATCCAGGGGCCAGGTGAAACCACAGAAGAACTGCAAGATGAGCAAGAGTGCTGCTTCAATAGTGAGCCTGTCAAGCAGTGCCAGGGTCATGGAGACAGACACTAAGGATACTTAAAATGCACCAAAGCAGACATCCAGAACCTGATGAGAACTCAACATTAAAGGAGACTTAAAGCACACTCACCATGGCTCAGGGAATTTTGTGGAAGAGGGGGCAAAAAGATTGTAAGAACGACAGAATGGAAGGGAAAGTCCAGAGGCATTGCCCCTCCTCCTTAAAATGACTGAATGTTGCTCTCAAAGCTCATGACCCACAACCCCAGGGTGAATAGCAGCAATCCCACTGAGGAGGGCCCCCAGAAGAATGGGGGCAGGGAGGATGGAAATGATGGTACTAATATATGATGTGTCTACTTAATAAAAATAAATTTTGGGTGTAGAGATCGCTTAGTGGTTAAGGTGCTTGCCTGCAGAGCCTACAGACCCAGGTTCGACTCTTTAAAACCCACATAAGCCAGATGCACAAGCTAGTGCATGTGTCTGGAGTTTGTTTGCAGTGGCTAAGGCCCTGGCACACCAATATTCTCACTCTCTCTCTCTTTCTCTCTCTCAACGAAAAAAAAATTTTTTTAATAAATTTAAAAAATATTTTAAATTTAATGAAATCACAAATTACCACAACTGATAGGATGCTGCAAAAGCAGTACTTAAAGATAAATTTATAACTTTGAATGTAACTATTAGAAGACAATGTAGATCTATAATTACTCATCTAAGTTTCCACCTTGCAACACTAGGAGAACTAGAACAAGCTTAGTTCAAATTAACAGAAGAAAAAAGTATCTACAGCAGAAATCAATTAAACTGAAAACAGGAAACCAAGGTGAGAAATCTATAAAGTCAAAAGCTAGTTATTTACAATGATCATGAAAGATGACAACCTGCTAGCCAAGCTAAAAAAAAGAAAAGGATAATACACATTACTAATGTCAGAAATGAAAAGGAGGTATCACTGTATAGTCTATGGATATAATCAGGATAATAAAGGGATAATGTGAATAATGTATGCCCACAAATTTGGTCACATACATGAACTTAATCTAGTTCTTGAAAAGTACAATCTGCCAAAACTTACACAAGGACAAATAGACTATATTAAAAGAAACAGGATAGAAAACAATTAATCTTCTAAACTGAAAATATTAGTCATAGACAAGTTCCCTGGTAAATCTTATCAAACTTTTAAGGAAGAAATTATATCAATTTGATATACTTTCTTTTCTAAGGTAGAAGTTTAAAAATACTTCCTAATTCATCCTGTGCTGCCAGCATTACTCTACTACTAAAATAAGACAAAAACTTTTGAAGAAATCTATAGATCAATATATCTCATGAACATAGACACAAAATTCCTGAACAACATAGTTTCAGTAAAGAATCCAATAATATATTAATAGAATTTATACAACATAACCAAGTAAGATTTACGTAAAGCTGATTCAACATTGGGAAAGTAAATAGGTTTATCCATTGTGTCATATGACTATATAAATACATACCCAAAAGTAATTTGCTAAAATGATGTACCCCTTCAGGACAAAAATTCCCAGCAAATTAAAATAAAGGACAACTTCCTTAACTTGATCAATAATTTTATAATAATTTTATAGCCAAAATTGTACTTACTGGTAAGAAACTTGAATCTTTCTCACTATATAAGGAATAAAGCAAGGGTCTCAAAACTCATCTTTAACACTGTGCTAGAAGTTCAACATAACACAATAAGACAAGAAAAGAGAACTAAACAGTACACAAATTGGGAAGAAATATATAAAATTATCTGCTCACGGATGACATGATTGTTTACATATAAATTCTCAAAACGAAAAAAAAAGTGGTAAAACTAGTAAAAATTATGTCATGGTTATAAGATACAAGATTAATACTAATATACAAAAGCAAATTACCTTCCTACAAGCAATGAAAAGTGATTTTTGAAATTAAAATCACAACTTCATTTAATTGCCACAAAATGGGTATAACTCAAACAAAATAAAATCTTTATGAGGAAAATTACACAATAGTAAAGAAAAAACCAGGGACCTAGATAAATGGATAGATATCCAGGTTCATGCAAAAAAGAATCAATATTTTTTTAAGTTTTTATTTTTATTTATTTATTTATTAGAGACAGAGAAAGGGAGGGAGGGAGAAAGAGAGAGAGAGAGAGGGAGAGAATGGGCGCGTCAGGGCCTCTAGCCACAGCAAACAAGCTACAGTTGCATGTGCCACCTTGTACATCTGGCTTATGTGGGAACTGGGGAATCAAGCCTCGAACAGGGGTCTTAGGCGTCACAGGCAAGTGCCTAACAGTTAAGCAATCTCTCCAGCCCCAGGAAGACTCAATATTATCAAGATACCAGCTCTTTTCAACTTGATCTAACAAAATCCCATTAAGTGTTATTTTACAGCTATTGACTAACTGATTCTATATACCTAATACTGAACACAATGTTGAAGAAAAACTGGAGGACTGGCATTACTTGACTTCAAGACCTACTACTATTGTTGCACTGCTAAAAGAATTGCAAATACACCAAAAGGACGGAACACAGAGTCCAGAAAAGACCTGTACAAATAGAGTCAGTATTCTTTGATAAAGATGCTAAGTGATACAGCAGAGCAAAGTCTTTTCAGTGGATGCAGGTGTTGGAGTTAAGGTCGTCCATAGCCAAAGTTATGAATCTAGGCAGAGTTGACCTTCTGCAGAAAAATAAACACAAAATGGCTGTTGGGCCCAAATGGAAAAGCAAGATTGTAAAACTCCTAGATTATAACAGAGGTCTGAATGACTTTTTAAATACAGCACTAGAAGCACAAACCATGAAGAAGGAACTGATGAGCCTAATTTCATCAAAATTTCTTTGGAAGACAATGTTGACTGCGAAGACCAGGCTAGACTGTGAGACAGTATTTGCAAATGACACATCTGATCAAAAACTACTCTCTAAATTATACAAATAACTATTAAAAACAAGCAACTTAATTAAAAAAAAAAACAAGCCAATGGTCTGGGAAGATGGCTCAGTGGTTAAAGATGCTTGCTTGTAAAGCCTGCCAGCCTAGTTTCAATGTCCCAGTAGACACATAAAACCAGAGGCACAATGGTGCATGCAAATGAAGTTTGTTTGCAATGCCACAATGTCCTGGTGTGCTCATATACTCTCTGGGCTGAGAGATGGCTCAGAGGTATGAGGCACTTTCTTGCAAAGCATGTTGTAACCAGATGAACAAACTGGTGCGTGTTTCTTGAGTTTGTTTGCAGTGGCAAGAGACCTTGGCACTCCCATACTTAATCTCTGTGCTTGCAAATAAATAAGACCTTAATTAGACACCTTAGTAGAATAGACATACAAATATGCATATGAAGAGATGTTCCCTATCTCATGTCATTATGAAAATGTGTAGTAAAACAACAGAGGACCATTACACACCTTTACAATGTCCCAAATCTACAACATCAAATGGTGACAAGGATGTGGAGTAACAAGAACTCATTCATTGCTTGTGAATGGAAAGTAGTCACATTGGAAGACAGACTAACAGAGTCTTCTAAAGCTGTACTTACCCCTACCATATTACTGGCAATCACATTCTTTAGTATTTACTCAAGTAGACTGAATATATGCCCACACAAAGCAGGCATATGGCTACTCATAGAAGTTTAGTCATTACAGACCTTCTAGTCAGTGAAAGGACAAATTCAGGCATATTCAGGCATCACTAAGAAGATGTGGAAGAATATTATTGTTATTATTATTATTTTGGTATGTGTGTGTGTGTGTGTTTGTGTGTGTTCACACGTATGAATACCGGCACACACATGCCATGAGGCACGTGTGGAGGTCAGAGAATAACTTTAGGTGTTGGTCCTCGCCTTCCACCTTGTACACCACTGCATTTTCCGAGCTAGCTGGTCCATGAGCTTCTGGGAAGTTATCTTGTCCCTGCCTTATCGCTTGCCATCAAGCAATAAGTGCACTAGGATTACAGACACCCACCATAAGGTTTGGCTTTTTATGTGAATCCTGGGGATCTGAATTCAGGTACTTATGCTTGTGGGGCCAGTGTATCTTCTTAAACATATATTACCAAAATAAAGAAACCAACTTTAAAGAGCTAAATACCCTTATTTCAGCTATATGAAATCTGAAAGTGGCAAAAGTATGGAGAAAATGGTGGCCAGAGGCAAGAGCAGAGATGAGGCTGAATAAGTAAAGCACAGATGATTTTATTTTCATTGTCTAAAGGGGTCTGCGTTTATTTTTAAGAACATGACATTTTCAAGTGAAACTTGAGATTTCACAGTTGGGAGAAGAGAATGGCATGGCAGTCTCTCAGGAGGGTATGTTGTCAGTGGAAGAGCGAGGAGTGAAGAATTCTTTTATGGCTTCAGAAGAACTTCTCAGTCTAGCTCTAAGAACTGATTGTCAAGAGGTAGTGTAAATATTGAAGGCCATGAATGATTTTTAATTCAAAATGAAGTTTCACAGAATGAAATATAAACTTATAGTCTTATAAAATATTTTTGTGATCAGAGGGACTACATCTGAAGATCAGTTCCCTTGCCAAGAAGTGAGACCCTAATTTTGTCTGCAGGGTAGGAGGAAGTTTGTCACCTTTATTGCTATTGAAGATTTCTATTTATTCTTCATAAAATGGAAGTCCATTTGTCACTTTATATATGTAGAACTGGTTCTTCCCTCCTCATTGATTATTTCTGTTCCATTGGTAGATGTATAGGTGATGTTTTTAAAAAATTGGGCACTCTTCCATCCCTTCTTCTCAGCACTATGTTGCCTTTTGGGTCATCCCAGTGGTCATTGCCATCTGAAAAGAGAAGCTTCTCTAACCAGAAGTGAGAGTAGCATTAATATGTGAATATGAACATTAAGTGTAATGCTTTCAGGGCAGCTTGGTGGGAATAAAATATACATTTAGTTAGACAAGAGTAGGCTTTATACCCCTAAGGCTCATGACCTCCCCTGGCATAGACTTTTGTTTAGGTTTTTCAGTACCAGGTATGTATTCCCTCCCGTAGAGAGGGCCTTCAGTCCAATTATGGAGCAGTTAGCACAGATGATTTTTATGATGACTGTGGTGGTTTGGATCAGATGTCCCACCTGACTGTGTGATCCCTAGCTGATGGCTATGAGAGGTGGAGGGGGTATTTGTCTGAGGTGGGCTTAGAGGTGTTGTAGCCAGTTGCTCCTTGCCAGAGCTCAGCTCACTCTACTGCTGCTGTCTTCTTCCTGCTGTGGCAGATGTGATGTCCAGCCTCTGCTCATGCCATGCTTTCTCTTGCCATCATGAAGCTTCCCCTTGAGACTGTAAGCCAAAATAAAACTTTCTTCCCATCAGTTGCTTTTTGTCCAGTGTTTTGTCCCAGCAATGAGAAGTTAGCTGCAACAATGATGACAATGCTCTTTAGGATGCCGTCATGGTAGATAGGTTTTGTTACATACTCATCCAATTCACAGTACACACAGGACCAAGAATGAGCTCTAAGGTAAGCTCTAGGCTTTGAGTAATTATGCTGAGTCAATGGAGGTTCACTGCAGTAAATGCAGCACACTGTTGAGGTGGGTACTGATAATACCAGGGACTAAGTGGGAAATTTCTGCACTATCTCAATTTTGTGTGACCCACTCTAAAAAAATTGTCTTAAACAAACAGGATCAGTGGTAAGGTTTTTGGATCACAAATATGAAGACCTGAGTTCTATCCTCATGGCACATGTCTATATTCCCAGCATAGGGAAAGCAATAGGCAAATCCATGGGACTCCCTGGCTCAGCAGTCTAGTCTAATTGGTGATCTCCATGCTAATGAAAGATTCTGTCTCAAAAAAAGGTGAATGATATACATGAAAAATGATACTAGAGGTTTTCTTCTGGCCTACACACACACACACACACACACACACACACACACACACATATTCATATACACATGCATGGAAAAATAAAATTAAATAAATTGACAAAAGGAGCTCCATAGTATAACCGAAGCCCTGAATCCTGGGCATTATGTTAAGATTCTGCAAAGAACTTTCTCAGATTTATACTACTTGGTGACATTATTATCTTCACTTAGAGGTGAAACTGAAGCTCAGAGAAGTTCAGTGGCTTTTACCTAAATCACATAATAAGTAGAGAAGTGGGTTCCCAGCTGCAGCCCTTGAGTTTGTACCTGGAGAAAGGTGAACTATTAGATGTAGAGGCATCAGGGAGGGCTTGATGGGACACAGCGGTCTGAAAGCAGTAAGGGATAAAGACAGTAATGAGGTTGTCTATTTGGCAGGGATTTTCTTTTCAAGGGAGTAGTAAGAAATGAGGTTGAGCATGATTTGGAACCAGATAGTAGAAGATTTTAGATTGGTTGCTGGCTGCAGAGGACCAAGGCAAATATCAGGAATCTCTTCTGGTGCTGGAATACAGGATAAGTTGAAGAAATGGAGAGACAGGAGGCAGGGCTACCAGTCTTGAGGTTACTACAGCCAAAGTGTGATGGAGGTGCCAGAGAAGTTGAGGCAGAGAGAGGTCTGGGCAAGACTTGTTAAGAGAGAGAGAATCCCGTAGGATTCCAAAGCCATGGTCAAATGCTTGTTCATGACATTTGGTGCCCAGTTGCAGGGGTGGGTAATATGGGGATACCTTTGAAGAGGCTGAAGAAAGGAGTAGACACTCAGCTGGGGAAGCCAAGTGGAGCATGGAAAGTTCAGCTCCTCAGGAGGGAGGAGCTCCAGAGTTCGTTTCTGCTGTGAATTAATCCCAATTATTTCCTGTCATCAATCCGTCAGCAATACTCTGCCTGTAAATTCCCACAGTTCCTGGTCAAACTCTGCAACCCCGGTTATTGAATTCCAGCCTGTCATTGCTGAGATCAACTCTACCCTTGATTATCAGTAATGATAACATCAATTCACCATTCTCTACACATTTTACTCCTTGTTCTTGGCCAACTCTGGGTGGAAAGATACTGAGAAACTCCCCTCTGGATTCTCATTTGACTTACCTCCTCAGCTTGCTACCATTCCTAGGCAACTCCAAGGACAACTGTGTGGCCAGATCCTGTTCTGTTTATCCCAATATTTTTGCTTTTGTGTATTTCCCATCCTGGTCCTACTCTAGCAAAGCCTCCCTATCTCCCGGGTTCACCTCAGCTTTCCCAGGTAGATAGCCAAAAATTCATATAGGTTGACAACCACATGCCTATGTGAACCCCTCCCATCTTCCAAAAGGCCCTTCCTCCTCTCCTGCCTCCAGGATCTTTCTCATGACTAATAAAGTTGCTCCTGTAAAGCCCACAGGGTCTTGATTCTATACCACATGGATTGTTTGTGTGGTATATGACATTTACCTAAGAGCTACAAGTTGACCCTCCTCTGCCTTCTTTCACTGTTTCTGTTTAATTCATTCAGCTAGGCTGTGCTTATCAGGATAGGCTGACTCTGCAGAAGCAATGTGTCCACTCACACACCTCAGGAACTGCACACAGGGCAACCTCACTCATTCTACATGTCTGCTGTGGGCTGGCAGGAGGACCTGCTCCTGAGTCTTGCTCCAGGACTAGGCTAAGAAGGATTTGACATCTTACATCACCACCTGGAGGTGTGTTGTCCAGCAGAACTTTCTGGAATGATAGAGATGTTCTGTATCTGTGCTATGCATCAGAGGAGCTCTTAGTCACCTGGGGCCATGCAAAAGTAGAAATGTGGTGAGTGTGACTAAGGAATGGGATTTTAAATTTCATTTTGCTTTATTTGGTTTACACAGACCTGCATGGCTGGTGGCTTCCTCACTGCACAGCACTAATCCATAACGTGAGATCTCATTCAGCTCTTGGGTGTGAGGAGGCAAAAGCATGCACAATCTTCACCAGCTCTTCTCTGCCCAGTCAAGAAGTAACCATGGATCAGAAGTAGTCACCAGACCTTTCTTCAGTGTGAGGAGAAATTGAGCAAGCATTGGACACTCAGACCCAGAGATACTTTGCCACAGGTTTGCCAAACTGCATGAGGAGCTGGGTGGTGAGGGAAGCTGAGAAGTCTAGTTGGAGAGGAAGGCAAGGGTAAAAGAGATGGAGAAGGGGGATCTGAGACCAGAGATGCTAATCTCTAATGATTAGTGGAATTAGGAGATGTGGACACAGGCCCATAGAGGGCAAGGAGCCACTACCACACAGCCGGGCTGGACATTGAGTCCTGACTCCTGAAATGGAGAGTTGAGAAGATGCAGTACCTGGCCCCAGTGGAGATGGGGGAAATAATCTAGTTGGAAATATTTGGCGTTTCCTTCTGGGTTCATGAGGAGAAAGGACTAAATGCTGCCAGAGGTCTGTTCTCAGAGCTTTGGAACAGAAAGGCCCCATGAGGCTTTCAGTTTTCAAATGGCTTTGTAACCCCCCACACACACACACTCCGGGAGGTGAGTCATAAGCTGCCGAAGGATGAACAGCAGGGCAAAAGCATGAAGTCATCCGGGCCATACTTCCTGCCTGACCCCAGTCTTAGGGCCAAGTTCAGGGAGTTTCCCAAGGGCAGCAAGGAAGGGGGTCATGCAGAGCTTGCTGCCAGGCTTCCAGCACCACCAAGCAGGTCGAGGTTATGGCTGGGGTGCTGTTGAGGATAAAGCCCAGAGTGGTGGAGTTGACTTGAGAGACCACTAAAAGGTAAGGAACTGAGGCCCAGAGAGAGGTCACCAAGGAGGTTATCAGCCAGCTGTGAGTGGTGTCCAGGCCTTTTCTAGTCCCAACATGAAGGGTCCTTGAGGCTATAGTACTCTGATTCCCCTGCCCACCTCTGGATCAGTGCCCACTCATAACTTGAACCCTGCCTTGACGCTGTTTGGAGCTCCTTTGTTTTCCTTTCAAGCCCTCCAGGACAGAAATCAAAATTCTGGTTGGCAAAGAAAGACAAGGGGAGAGGGAAAAGGTGATCCTGGATCTGCAGTCTGAGGAAGCAGCCTCAGCTCACCCCACTGCATTTCCAAAAACCCGATATAAGGGAAATTTGTGATGTTACAAACTGCTTTGGAAGAGATTTAGGCCAGACTTAACCATAGGGTTTCGGAAATGCAAGGAGATCCTCATTGAGGATCACTGTTAATTCTGTTAATTCTGAATTCTCCCCTTTACTCCTGAGTGTCCTTCAGGCTTGGGGTTACCTAACTGTGGGCTTATCTCCTGTGTGAGAGAGGGCAGGGTGAATTCCAGAAGCAAACTATCTTCCATTCTTCCTCTGCTGGGGGATGAAACCCCATTGCCCCAAATGACTGGCCTCTGCTTGAGTCTGTGGACGACTGGATTTTCTCTGATGGCTGCGTATCTCTCACCCACATGCCTTCCCACAGCTGACCAATTGGCTCCCACCCATTCTTGGTGAGCACTGACTGCTCACCGGCTGCCATGCTTTGAGGAAGTCAAGGCACAAAGAGAAATCATCACCCCTGGCGCAGTGCCATATGTGTGAGTGAAGAACCTTGTGGTGACTCCAGACCCTGTAGTCCCAGTTGTTGGGTCTGCACAGCTGAAACACCACAGGGCACCATTCACCATCTAGCTGCACGGGCCCTGAGGGCATCATGGATGGTTGCTTTAAACTGGAGGTGGGTCACTTGCTATGTGGTCATGGTCACCTTGCCCTGAGGTCTCAAGGCACCTGGCATTGTCCCTGTAGCATCTTGGCAAGGGTAATGAGTGGCACAGGCAAGCAGTTCCTTCTTTAAGGATGACTTTCTAAGTCATCTCCATGTTTGGGAGGGCAGGGATGCTCTCAGGCAAGCATTGTCCTCCCAAGGCTAGGAGATGCTCGTTGAATATTTAATGAGTGATTGATACTAACACTGTCTCCAGACTGACCCCTACGCTTGCCCTCAGAATGACTTCTAGCACTGGCCACAGACCAACCCAGAATTCTGGCATCAACAACCTAACTCTGACTACAGCCTGACCCAGCCTCTTACACTGGTGCCTGAGCACTGAGCCTAGATTCAGACTAATCCTTTTCTTGACCTCAGTGACCCCTGCCTCCCTCCACCAGTGACTTGTGTCTCCATGTTTCCACCTCCGTGCCTTGCCCTTCTCCCAGTTGCCTGAAGGCATAAAGCTCTTTCAAGATTCTGTACCTTCACATACCCTCTTGGTCCCCCAGGAACACTCTCTCCTTCCTCCATGTCTTTCTTTGTTCCATCTTGCTAAGATGCCCCTTTCTTGTGGATCAGCTAGTTCATGTGGGACTTCTTTACAACTTCTCTTAGCAGTTTTGTACTTTATAACTATGTATGTATGTCTGCTATTGTTTATTTGATATCTTTCTGTGAGACTATAAACTCCTATATAGGGCTGGACACCTACAAAGGACCTAATAAGTAACTGTGGAGCAACTGGATGAATGATTGGGTATCACACCTTCCAAGAAACCTTCTCTATAGCTGCCTTGCTGGTGGATTCCCATCTCCCCACCCTA